>CM053579.1:82201274-82223679 GCA_028646485.1 Cryptoprocta ferox | reverse complement strand
CCTCAATGTCCATCAACTGACGAATGGATCAAGAAGATGTGGTTTATCTATACAATGGAGTACTACATGGCCATGAGAAAGAATGAAATCTGACCATTCGTAGCAAAGTGGATGGACCTCGAGGGTGTCATGCTAAGCGAAATAAGTCAGGCGGAAGACAGATACCATATATTTTCACTCATAGGTCTAACAGGAGAAACTTGATAGGGGACCATGGGAAAGGGAAGTGGGGGAAAGAATTAGGGAGAGGGAGGGAGGCAAATCAAGAGAGACTCTTGAATACTGAAAACAAACTGAGGGCTGAAGAGCGAAGCGGAAAGGGGAAGGGGGGTGATGGTCATGGAAGGGGGCACTTGTGGGGAAGAGCACTGGGTGTTATATGGAAACCAACTTGACAATAAACTATAAAAAAAAACTAAAACTGCTCTTGAAAAGGGGTCTTTAAAAATTAGCCAAATTTTCTCACAACTTCCTGCCTCTTGGATTTGACTTTTAGAGCCCGAGATCAAGATATAAAACCTTAATTTGGTAACTAACCATTATTCAAATTAGAACAACTAACAGAAACGCTGCTACCTATTAATTGTGCATTCTTGCCTGACTAGCTGTATGGAAGATGGAAATACACACAATTTACAAAGTCAACTTTGCAAAAATGAATATTAGTTACACTATGAAGTAAGAATACTGGTAGTAACAATGTGAAAAACACTTTTAATCGTTCACAGCCCATTTATGTACCTTATTATCACCGACGGTAGCAACCACCTGTGAGAAGGGTGAAGGGTATATTATTCACAGTGCGAAACTGAATAAAGTTAGGGACAGAAAGCCTAAGTGAGTGTGTATGAAGACATGTTTCTTCATTTCAAAAGTGCTGATACATATCAATAATGAGATACTGATCCTCCAACGTACCATTCTCCTTTGCCGTCTCAGTTTATTTCTCTTTTGAAACAGTAGCAAATATCCTCTCTTGTGCTCACCCCCTAGTATTCACAGAACCAAATCAATGGACAATTGATCCAAATATTTTCTTGAATTAAATCCAACCATCTCAAAATGAGCACAAGATTGAATATTCTCCAGTGGCTTGTGACATCAACTGAGCGACATGAGTGAATTACAGCTGCATGCCCCCTCTAGGGCTATCTATTATCCAATATGTCTTATTTAATTTTCAGTTTCAGGCAGGCAAATTGACCATGTATACTTGCTTGTGTCAGTAGCTAATTTTAGATCACTATTCTAATTGGAAATGGCATGCCCCTTTAGCTTGTCATGTGAAAATTCACATTTTCTGATTAATGTGATTCATTTATATTAGATTTGACTTGACAGAATGGCTATGTGTAATATAGGAGGCAAGTATGACAGGATTTCTCTCTCTCTCACTCAGTCACAGTCTTTATAAATGATCCAGTCAAGGCATCAGGCTGCAGTGTCTTCCGTTTAATGAGATAAATGTTGAATTCACACCTATTCTAATGTGACTTTCCTGGTTTTTGCTTCCAAGTCAGGCAACCCTTATCAGAGGGGGGCAATTTTATCTGTAGTCCTGTATTTACATTTATTTATGGCAAATGGACAACCCACTGTGATAGATAGGTTGCTCTTTCGTTACTGTTGTTGTTCTGTGTGTGTGTCAAGTGCCTATTGGATAGAGCTGTACATTGTGTCTAAACTGCAGATTGGATAAAACTGGACATTCATGTTTCAATGCAATTTAAAGACAGTGGTAGGAATTGCAAATTATATAAGTAATATCTGATATCTGACATTCATGTTTCAATGCAATTTAAAGACAGTGGTAGGAATTGGAAATTATATAAGTAATATCTGATATTGCAATTAGTCTGGAAAAAGTAAGAACTGATAAAATGAGATTTGTAACTAAAACTAAAAAGAAGTGTTTAGAAGACTAAAGGAAAAACATACCAGGTTTGGAATTCCTGTTATTAAAAAGAAGACTTTATTTTAAACAACTTAGAAGTTTTATATACTCTATGTCCTTCCTTTTATTATGTTGAAGTATGTTCCCTCTATATCTACTTTGTTGAGCTTTTTTTTTTTTAACATGAAAGGATGTTCTACTTTGTCAAATGTTTTTCTTCATCTTTTGAAATGATCCTATGTTCTTACCCTTTCTCCTTTTGATGTGATGTATCACATTGATTGATTTGCAAATATTAATCACTCTTGTAACCCAGGAATGAATCCCATTTGATCATAGTGAATGATTTCTTAATGTAATTTTGAATTTGGTTTGTTAGTATTTTCATGAGGATTTTTGCATCCATGTTCATCAGGGATACTGGCCTGTAGTTCTCTTTTTTTGTGGTGTCTTTATCTGGTTTTGGTATCAGGGTAATGGTGGCTGGCCTCATAGAATGAATTTGGAAGTTTTCCTTTCTCTTCTATTTTTTGGAATAGTTTGAGAGTAGATATTAACTTTTCTCTAAATATTTGATAGAATTCACCTGTGAAGCCATCTGGTCCTAGACTTTGGTTTGTTGGGAGTTTTTGACTACTAATTATTTTCTTTGCTGGTTATCAGTGTGTTCAAAATTTCTATTTCTTCCTGTTTCTACTTTGGAAGTTTATATGCTTCTGGGAATTTACCCATTTCTGCTAGGTTGTCGAATTTGTTGGCATATAGTTTTTCATAACCTCTTATGATTTTATTTCTGTGGTGTTGGTTTTATTTCTCCTTTCTCATTTGTCTTCTCATTAATTTGTGTTCTGATCTTTATTATTTCCTTACTTCTGCTGGTTTTAGGTTTTGTTTACTGTTCTTTTTAGCAATGCTAGTTTGAAAATTTTTTTCTTGCTTATTGAGGTAGACCTGTATGGCTATAAACTTCGCTCTTAGAACTGCTTTTGCTGCATCCCAAAAGTTTTGGACCATTGTGTTTTCATTGTCATTTGTCTCCATGCACTTTTTTTATTTCTTCTTTTATTTCCTGGCTGACCCATTCACTGTGTAGTAGCATGTTATTTAACCTCCATGTGTTTGTGGTGTTTCTAGTTTTTCTTGTGGTTGACTTGCAGTTTCATAGTGTTGTGGTCAGAAAATGTGCATGGTATGACTCGAATCTTCTTGAATTTTTTGAGGCTTGTTTTGTGGGCTAACATGTCATTTACTCTGGGAAATGTTTCGTGTGCACTTGAAAGGGATGTGTATCCTGCTCTTTTAAGATGGAATGCTCTGAATATATATGTTAAGTCCATCTGGTCCAGTGTATATCATTCAAAGCCATTGTTGCCTTGTTGATTTCCTGCCTAAATGATCTGTCCATCAATGTAAGTGGATGTTAAAGTCCCCTACTGTTACTATATTATTACTGGTTAGTTATTTTATGTTATCAATTGTTTTATGTATTTGAGTTCTTTCAAGTTGGGTGCAGAAATATTTATGATTGTTATATCTTCCTGTTGGATTGTCCCCTTTAGTATGATATAGTGTCCTTCTTTGTCTCTTGTTACAATCTTTGTTTTAAAGTCTTTCTTTTTTTGTCTGATATTAAGTATTGGTATTCTGGCTTTCTTTTAACATTCATTTGCATGCTAGATGTTTCTCCGTCTTTCACTTTGAATCTGCAGTTGTCTTTAGGTCTAAAGTGAGTCTCTTGGAGTTTTTTTGTGCGTGTTTGGGTCTTTATTTAATTTGGAGAGTGAGAAGACAGAGTGTGAGCAGGAGAGGGGTAGAGAGAGAGGGAGACATAGGATCTGAAACAGGCTTCAAGCTCTGAGCTGTCAGCACAGAGCCCGATATGGGACTCAAACTCATGAACCATGGGATCATGACCTGAGCTGAAGTCAGATGCTTAACTGACTGAGCCATCCAGGTGCCCCTAAAGTGAGTCTCTTGTAGGCAGCATATAGATGGGTCTTATTTTGTTTATCCATTCTGTCACCCTGTGTCATTTGATTGTAGCAATTAGGCCATTTACATTCAAAGTAGTATTTGATACTTGTGTATTTATTGCCATTTTATTACTTGTTGTTCCTGAAGTTATTCTCTGAGCCTTTCTTGGCTTGATGGTTTGTTGGATTTCTTTATTGATCTACTTGGATTTCTTTCTCTTCTTTCTCTTCATCTCCTGCATATTTATTAGTGGTTTTTCATATATGAATACCATTAGGTTTGTATATAACTTCTGCGTATAACTGTCTATATTAAGTTGATGGTTATTTCATTCTGAACCCCTTCTTCCCTCCTCTCCTCCCTACATTTTAGGTGTATGTTACTATATTTTATATCCTTTTATTTTGTGAGTTTCTTCACAGATTTCTTATAGAAATACTCATTTTTACTGCTTTTGTGTTTCCAACCTTTATACTGTCACTTTTGGTCTCTCCTCTCAGAGAGGCCCCTTTAGTATTTCTTGCTGGTTTAGTAATCACAAACTCCTTTAGTTTTTGTTTGCCTGGGAAACTCTTTATCCCTCCTTCTATTTTGAATAATAGCCTTGCTGGATAGAGTATTCTTGGCTGCAGATTTTTACTCTTCAGCAGTTTGAATATATCATGCTGCTCTGTCCTGGCTTGCCAAGTTTCTGTTGAAAAATCTCTTCTAGCCTTTCTAGCCTTATGGATATTCCCTTGTAAATTAATTACTTCTTTTGTATTGCTGCTTTTAAGATTTTTTTATCACTATATTTTATAATTTTAATTATAATATGAATTGATGTGGGTCTGGTTTTGTTGATTTTGATAGGAGTTCTCTTTGCCCCCTGGATCTGGATGTCTGTTTACTTCCCCAGATGAGGGAAGTTTTTAACTATTGTTTCTTCAAATAAGTTTTCTCTCTTTTATCTTCTTCTGGGACTCCTATAATATGAATGTTACTGCATTTAATAGAGTCACTGAGTTCCCTAAGCCTATTCTTGTTTTGCATAATTCTTTGTTCTCTCTTTTGTTCAGCTTTATTACTTTCCATTACTCTGTCTTCTAGGCCACTAATTCATTCCTCTGCTTCTTCCATCCGGCTGTTCATTCCATCAGGTGTGTTTCTCATTTCATTTATTGTGCCCTTTATCTCTGCTATGTTGTCTCTTATCTCTGTGTTAAGGGTCTCACTCATGTCTTCCCCTCCTTTCTCAAGGCCAGTGAATATCCTTATGATGATTGTTTTAAATTCTTTATCAGGCATGTTACTTATATCTGTTTTGCTTAGATTTCTGGCCGTGGTTTTGTCCTATTCTTTCCTTCGGGATACATTTCTCTGTCTCCTCATTTTTTCTGCGTCTCTAGAGATGTCTGTTTCTCTGTGTTAAGAAAATCACCTGTGTCTTCTGGTCTTGAAGTAGTGACTTTGTGAAGAAGAGGCCCTGGAGTGCCCTGCAGTGCAATGTCCTGTTCAGCAGAGCCTGGCATTGCAGGAGGGTATCCCGTGTGTGTTGCTTATGCTCAACTGTTGTGTCTGAGTCGCTTTTCCTTTCAGTCCATTTGCATGTACTGACTGCCTGTTATGGACTGTGTCTGCTCTCAGTGGTGTTAGTGGGAACCAGGCAGGCCAGCTCTGAGGCAGCCTGCGCCCTGGGGAACTTGGGAGCAGGACGCTGGTGTTAGCACAATTTGCCCTGGGTCACTAGTCCTGTGCCAGATCCTCGAAGCGCTGAGGCAGCTGGGGGCTGTGCCTGGGTGCAGCTGGGGCTTGTGGCTGGGCATGGCACTGGTGATGGCTGGGCACAACTGAGCCTGGCACAGCGTGGTGCCTGGGCGTGCACAGCTGGACACCGCTCACGGTGGCAGCTGTGCACCTGGCGCCTGGGCACGGCACAGGCACAGCAGTGAGGGCTCAGTACGAGTCATGGCTGGGTGGGACACACGTGGGGCTTTAACAGAATTGCCCGAAGGTCAGAGGCTAGCAGTCTGGAAGTGGGTGGGTCCTTAGGAGAACTCGAGGGTGTGGCACACTGCTAGCAGGTGAGGTTGCCAGTGTCTGTGCAGTGCCGTGTCCTGCACGTGCATCTGTGTTTATGCTGAGGGGTGGGGGAGGAAAATGGCGCCTGCCAGCTCCCTTGTTTTCATTTAAAAAAAAATTTTTTTTACACTTATTTATTTTTTGAGAGATAGAGTGAGACAGAGCACGAGCGGGGAGGGTCAGAGAGAGAAGGAGACACAGAATCTGAAGCAGGCTCCAGGCTCTGAGCTGTCAGCACAGAGCCCGACACGGGGCTTGAACCCACCAACCGGGAGATCATGACCTGAGCGGAAGTCGGCTGTTTAACCGACTGAGCCACCCAGGTCCCCTCCCTTGTTTTCAAAGAAGCCTCCCAACATACTCTGAAATCAGTATGAACAGATCTGTTCCCCGTTTGCCCCTAGCGTTGTGTAAATTGTCGTTTTTATGTTGTTTCTCCACTCAGGCTGCTGTCTCTTTAAGGAGGACAACCCAGCTATCACTCACCTTCCAGATTCACCCAGTGCTGAGTCAGCTGACTTTTAAAGCTCCAGGTTCCAAACCCTACCAGAAATCAGCCCTTGTGGTTTTTAAAACCAAACATTATGGGTGGCTCAATCGGTTAAGCTTCCGACTTTGGCTCAGGTCATGATCTCACGGTTTGTGAGTTCGAGCCCCGCGTTGGGCTCTGTGCTGACAGCTGAGAGCCTGGAGCCTGCTTCTGATTCTGTGTCTCCCTCTCTCTCTGACCCTCCCCCGCTCATGCTCTGTCTCTCTCTGTCTCAAAAATAAATAAACATTAAAAAATTAGAAAACAAAAAAACAAACATTACGGGGATTAATCTTCCCTGTGTGAACTCCCTGCTGTGAGGGCCCATTTCTCTGCCCTCTCTGTGCTCAAAGCTCCCTCCCTCCTGGGGGATGGGGTGGGCTCTGGTCCTCCTGCTCTACCATCTTCCCAAACTTCTTCCAATCAAGGTAATTAACACATCCATCCCGCCACATACCTAGCCTTTTTTGTGTGTGATGAGAGCACTTGAGATCGACTCTTAGCACATTTCAAGTATACAATAGTATTACTAACTGCGGTCGCCATGCTGTACATTGCATTCTCAGCACATACACATCTTATAACTAAAAGTTTGTACCCATTGAGCAACATCTCCCCCATTTCCTCCACTCTGCCTCAAGCCCCTGGCAACCACCATTCTACCCTCTGCTTCTATGAGTTTGATTTTTTTAGATTCCACGTATGAATGAGATCATACAGTATTTGTCCTACATTACTTAACATAATGTCCTCCAGGTTTATCCATGTTGTCACAAATGGCGAAATTTCCTTCTTTCTCATGGCCAAATATTTCCATTGTGTATATATACACCACATTTTCTTTATCCATTCACTTAGGTTGTTTTCATATCTTAGCTATTGTGAATAATGCTGCAATGAGCATAGGAATGCAGATACCTCTTTAGGATTGATTTTATTTCCTTTGGTCATATACACAGCAATTGAATTGCTGGATCATATGGTATTTGCCTTTATAATTCTTGAGGAATCTCCATACTGTTTTCCATAGCTGCTCCACCAGTTTGCATTCCCACCAACAGTAGACAGGGGCTCCCTTTGCTCTACACCCTCGCCAGTACTTGTTACTTCTCATCTTTTTGGTGACACTCATCCTAACATGAGTCATATCCTTTCTCATTGTGATTTTGATTTGCATTTCCCTGATGATGAGTGATGTTAAAAACCTTTTCGTATATTTTTTGGCCATTTATATGTCTTCTTTGGAAAAATGTCTATTCTGAGATGCTTTATCTAAAAAGGTTTGTGGGTCACTGATGACAGTTGCCGAAGAAAATTTCTTAAAAGATGTTTCTATTCCTCCTTGAGGTTATTCCTGCCCCAGTCACCTATGGAATCTGCTTTGGCAGGAAACTGGAATAAATATTTATAAACTTAGAACAAGGAAAATGAGGAATTGTTCATGTGTATGGATAATCTTCATGAAGATAGACCCAGAACTATTAAATATGCTGATACTTGGTTTGTGGCAAACACAAAACTCTCAACCGCAAACAGAGCAGTAACAGAGCTAGTAAACAGTAGAGCAAGGACTTGAACATAAATCTTATGATTCCAAGTCTAATGTTTAAGACACAGAATCCCAAAATGTACTATAATTATCCATTGCACTTACCTACTAGTGACCTAACTTGGGAGTGCTAAATGAGAATTATAAACTCTAATGTAGCTAGTGGTTTTTATACATCTTAATGGATTTCATCACTCAGTATAAAATTGAGTGTTGCCATAAGCATTCTTCACAATTGTGTATTTCCAAGAAGGCAGTTGATCGTCACATCCTGTAATTCCATTGGGTAGGAATTGATGTACTGTTGGACCACTGATGAGTAGTGAAATTTTTTCAGATGTTTGTTCAACAAAACAAAGGAAAATTATTCATGGTGAATACTAATACATATTATACCACACCATTCCTTGTTTCCTGTCTGAGAATTCTGCATTTTATATCTGCTGCTAGACTTTGGGACTCTCAATACTATTACACGCTGTGTGGGGCAGGACGTATGTGGTGACATGAACTGAGTGCTGACAGCTTACCCTGAGACTGGGTAGTAAAATAATATCATCAGTTTATAGCATCAGAGATGGTACCTGTTCATCTACTTTTAAATATAGTCTTTTTCATGGGAGTATAATTAACATACAATATAACATTAGTTTCAGGTGTACAGTCTTTGCACAAGGTAGGTGTCATATGCCATTAAAACATCCATAATGAGGAAATCCAAAATGACGGGAAATATTCTAGAACTTAGAGTTCAACCCTTCCTCACCATTCCTTTGCTATGACCATAATCCACAATTTAATATATCAGCCTGAGACTTCTACAGTAGTTTCATGGGTAGCTTTCATGAGTCTGGTCTTGAGCCAGCCAGTTTCCCATGACTGTCATTAATAGGAGTAATTTTTCTTAGGGGCTACTGTAATTATGCTACTTTCTTGCTCAACACATGTCTTATCCCATAGAGTGTCAGTGCTTCTACTTTAACACCAGTTTTCCCTAGCCATCAAAATTGTGCTAACAAGCTCACATGTTTGTATTTAATTCTTAGCAAACATGTAATTTTACAGATGGGGAACCTGAGGCTCAGCGTAGGCAATAACTTGAAAATAATCGCAACCAACCTGTATTTGGCATAGTCTGGGTGTGACTTCAGCTGAGTCCTATGGCCTCAATTTACCTTTCTAACATTATTCCTCCTTAGTTTTCTACACAGTCGATGAGTACTGCTCATTCCAGTGTCCACATGATCTCCACAAACATAGCATGCTTATACTTGTGTTCATCCTGGCCTCTTATTGGCATATCCTTTCTCTTTCCTTTAGAGACTCAAATGCCACCCATCTTCCAGGGAAACACAAGCCCCAGCTCCTCTGTCTTCATTGACCTCCCTCTCCTTTCACTTTCTATAGCACGTTGTAAAATTCCCAATATTAGCCTACTGTCATCATTATTTTATGGACATTAATCATCTCTACCAAAACATACTGTGCACTGCCCAAGCGCACGTACCATGTTTTATATGCCTTTGGTATTTCTTGGCACAGTCATAAGCCCATTGTAAATGATAATAAATGCTGGCTTGTTTAACTGCTATTTTGCTTTAAATGAGCCTTTCCTTTTTTAGCCTTTTCTCAATGAGAATAAAAAGGATTTGTTCAAAGACTGTAATTGAACTTTAGCCATCAGTCATTCTGCATTTTAGTTTTGTAATATAATAACAGTAATTCTTATTAGGTTAATTTTTTTCCATTCAACATAAAATAGTAAATGTAAAACATGGGACCTAACAAATTACTTTAGGGGGTGTTCTGAATGCCATTTGGAGTTTTCAGGCTGACCTGAATAAATAATTTGAAAATGCTGTTATGTCCTGCATTTTTATGCTTCCAAAATGGTCTCTGAAAGTGAAATACTTAAGCATTTATGAAAAACAAACACAGATCATTTAGACCTATAAAAATGTAGGCAAAGTAAGATTAACCCCTTTAGTTCCTAACATCACATCTTACTGTGTAAATGACATACAGATGGGGAAAGAACTCTAATATGGCTCTGGCTAACACGTGCACCTCAACTTGCTGCTTTTTTCTTTATGGAGAGCTCATTTCTCAACCAAGTCCTTCCTCTCTGCCTCGCACCCCTTTCTCCCTCCCTTTTTTTCTACCTGACCAAGTGTCAAAACTTTTATAGGACTGATTTAGTCTAAATAATTTTATTTGAATTTTGGTAGAGTGATATTAAGAAGTTATTTTTCTTTGAATAAATCTTTTGCTGAATTGGTGTAGGTCTCAAAGATATAAAAGAAGAAAGTTATATATCTATATATGTGTGTATATGTATGTTTATGTGTGTGTGTATATATGTATATATATATACACACACACGCATGTATGTGTATATGCAAAGGGAATATCCCCATACTAGCTTGATAAATAAATACGTAAGGTATATATATGTATATCAGAGGTATAAAAAAGTGTTATTTATGTCTATATATGTATACTTATATGTATGTATAAGTATACATATATACACACACACATATACATATGTATGTTGGGGGTGGGGGGGGCAGAGAATATCCCCATACTTGTTTGGTACCACATTTCTGTAAAAATTCCTACTGATGATTCCTTAGATGTAAAGTTTGTATCCTTTTTGTATCTTTTTTATTCCCACATCACCCTTTTCTCAACTTTCTTGTGCATTAATGATCCTGATATAGGCATTTTCCAAGATTGATGGAAGACTAGCTAAAAGGTTTCATAGCCCAAGGCAAGGGAGAGGTCCATTAACTTCACATGGTCAATAATTTCCCTGGGTAATGCCCTCTTCTGAGATTTTATTGCTAATAAAACCCGTGTTTTAATGTTCAGAAAAATTAAACATCATTGTAAGTTGATCATTCTTAAAATTATACCTGTCCTTGCTTTTTTGCTGTGTCTTCATTCTTCAAATATGTTGGTATACTCTTTTTATATATTTCTTTAAAACTTAAATTTTATTTTCTTTTTGTATATTGAGTCCCACAGTTAGAAACTAATAGTCATTTTCAGGGAACACATTTATATAATTTCCTTAACTAAAGGAATCAAGCTTGGTATTCTGAAATGGAGTGTCGGTAACTAATAGCTTTAGTCAAACTATATATTTATATCTGGTGTATCTACTAGGATTACTAGGTTGCCAAATTGAGCTGAAAAATAGGAAAAAGGGGGAAAACACTCTCAACTGGGAAAAAATAACTTTGTTGTTTCTGTGGTGTTTAATGAATTGACTGAGCTGGGCTGAATATAAGGCCATCTTTCCTGTAGACCTTACTTTTTCACCCACAGAAACCTTGTGTGGACTATTACTGGCATTTTAGTTTAATTTATCACCCCTCTGAAATCATTAATTCTTGGTATGGCTTTTAATTTTTAAATCTCTCCAGATCACAGAACTTCAAAGGGTCCTTTGTGTTTTCTGAAATATGTCCAAATGGGCTTTTAGTTTTATTTAAGACAGAGATCAAGGTATTAAAAGGTCCAAAAAAAGTGAGAAATTTTACTTAAATATTTTTCACTCACTTGGGGAAATTACCAGTAATCTACAGGCTTGGGTACATAAAATCTCATCCACATTATATCCAGATACAGAATACAGGGCTTTCTCTCCCAGTTTTCTTTCTTTCAATGATGGAATTAAAAAGTAGAGAGGGATGAATTGGGAATCAAAATACTTGATTTTGAGCTCACCCTTACCGGCCAAGTGACTTTTCGAAAATTGCTTAACCTACTAGTACATTAGCTTTATATCATCTCTTCAAAACAATATCTAGTAGCAATGATATTTGCCCTGCCTAGCTTACAGGGCTGTAGTGAGAAGCAATGAAGGCAATGTGGGTGAAAGTGCTTTCTAAAATCTAAAACCCCAAACAAATACCATATACCGGAGGGGAATATAACTGCATTTCAGCCTTGCTACTTTCCTTGGCATGAAATGTCTCTCTATAAATTACTTTGTCTGCCATTGGCAACTTGTGAAAGAAAAAAAAGAATCAAGGTCAAGAAAAAATGGTCCTGAGTTATCCTGCTGCATGTTAATAAGTGAAAATGGTACCCATTATGGCCCTTATAAGTTGTAAAACCTGGGGGAGCCATGTTGGCTAATTATGTTAATGGTTAGATGCTGGAGGATGTTGAAGATTAACTCCTATATAGAATTTGTCTAATCACCCATTTCTTACCTGCCAATCTGTTCCAACTACTAATCAATCAGGCAGAAAGCACAGAACTCCAGCCATTAGAAAACAAATGGCCACACATATGTACCTGAGTATGCCTGAATCCTTCATTGGCGATGAAAACATTTTGCCTATAATGGAATCACATTGTGAATATTTACTTGACCTTTTTACATAGAATGGATTTCCCTTTCTGTATGGAGGTGTGTAATATATGCATACATAAAAATCGCTCTTCAGTCAGATCAAATAGTTCCAATAATATTTTCCCTATAATTTGGTCTAGAAAAACCAGTCTGTTTTCTGACAAGAAAGAAGGCTTAAAAAAGCTACTGATGTGAGGCTGCTTAAAATGGACTTTGGGAAAATTATTAAAATAGTTAAAATTTTGGCAGGAAATCTTCACATCTAGGAATTCATTAGGTGGGAAAATCCATATTCATTAATAAATTAAAAAGAATCTCTAATGCATCCAGTGCTTTTAACTGAGGTAGTATTGTCATTTGGGGAAGAACAATTCTTTGAAGGGGACTGTCCCTCAGAGGGCAGGACCTTAACCCATTGGCTTCTTGTCTGCTAATGACCTACCCACAGTCATTGTGACAAATGGCCGTGCTAAGTGAATTAAGTCAGAGAAAGATATCATACGTTTTCACTCATATGTAGAATTTGAGAAACTTAACAGAAGACCATGGGCGAAAGGCGGGGGGAAAAGTAGTTTCAAACAGAGAGGAGGCAAACCATAAGAATGGATTTAAATACAGAGAGCAAACTGAGGGTTGATTATGGGTGGAGGCGGAGGGGAGGGGGAAAATGGCTGATGGGCACTCAGGAGGGCACTTGTTGGGATGAGCACTGGGTGTTGTATGTAAGTGATGAATCATGGGACTCTACTCCCGAAGCCAAGAGCACACTGTATACACTGTATGTTAGCTAACTTGACAATAAATTATATTTAGAAAAAGAAAAAGAAAGAAATATCCCACCACTGAGAACCACTGGAGGGAAAATTCTACATGTTAAGGTGGGACAGAAAGAAACCTACACTTTTGTCAGAGAGTGGAGCCTAGCAGCATAGAGAAAGAGTAACAAAACATAACAGACAAATGAGATTTTGAAGATAATTTTAATAAAGAACGGTGAAGACAGCACCTTTAATAGTGCTTTGTTATTTATGGACAAGTAACTTCTGTTGAAACCAACCTTCGTGTAATTCTTCTTACTTTGTTACTTTCAGTTATTCATGATAAAATGCAGTTTCTTCCACCAAACAGTCATTAATTTTACTTATAAACTGACAGTTTTCTATCATTGACTTTAATTTTCTCAGTAGATAAAATTTGTTCACATTCCCCCAGGAACCCTAGCTCTCCTGCCTCATCTCCTAATACACATCACCCTGACCTCACCTGGCGTTGACTCCAGACAGTTTCCTGTTGTAGTCTTCTCCAGATATTTATAGACTGGCTAATAAATTCCTGCCCTTTCCTTAAAACACACAGTCATGAACTAATAGCTATCACTATTATTAAAACAAATGCCATCACTATTTTGACTTAAGATCTGTATCACATCCCATAGGTTCCGTGTGACTTGGTCCCTAGCTAGTCTGAGACTATTTCCTCCTCTTTAGCTGTGCACTTGCCCTTTTCTTCACTGGCTGCCTTGTAATTCCAGAAACTCGGGCTGCTGCCACTTGAGGGACAGTGCCCTGGCAGATCCATCTGCCAGGACGTGTTCCTCCTGGTCTAAACAAGCCCTTCTCCTTTTCCTCTTTTAGATCTCCACTCATCTCCTCAGAGAGGTCTTCCAAGACCAACATATCTAAACATGTTCTTCCCACAATCCCCTGCCACCACCGTCACTCTCTGTACCCTTGAGCTGGCTTTTACTTCTCTTCGGAGAGCTTTCTGCCACCTGTCATTTGTTCCATAGTAATTATTCAATAAATTCTTTATTAATAACATATTGAGATGGTAAAGGATATGCTACCTGGGTTTGAATCCAAGTGCTATGCCTTCCTAACTGGTGACCTTTGACAGTCGTTTAACCTTTCAGTCCCTCAGTCCCCTCACCATCTACTTCAGAGTGCCCTTGTCTGGTCTTCTTCCTCGGCATTAATATCTATCTGAGTTAGAAAGGACTTCAGAGAAGATTTCCTCTAGCTTCCCATCAAAGGCAATATTTGTTTCTCTCTTCATCTTCTATCCCCTCTTCCCTCTTAATTTTAGCTGTTTATTACTCATAATCTCAGAATGGTCAGGAGAAAGAATCACACTCAGCGCTTTTAGCTCTCCTGTGTATGTCCTTTTTATGAGATTCCTACATGGAAGACTTCAGTGATCTTAATTAGACCTCACATCTGCTTTTCAGTAAGCACAGCTCTTCAACCGAGCTGATTTTCTCTGTCATATGCTACAAAAACTGATAATTTCATTTGATGATTGGAGTAATTTCAGTCCCAACAAATACCTACACTGAACAGCTCTTACATTCTTATAGGTGGTAGGTATTGAGAATAAAAGGAAAGATTGCAGAAAAAAGTTTACAGCCCATGTCCTTAGAAAATTCGCAATATAATTATGAACACAAAAATCAATGCCCATCTAAAAAGCAACCTTATGAGAGTTTTTTAAACTTCCAAGAGTGTTCTTTTTTGTTCCCAGCAGAAAATTTTTGCTGCTATTTTTTAAATGAATATTTTGATGAAGTTAAAAAAAATTAAAACCCAGGTTTTCTCAAGCGTTTAAGTTCAATTTCAAATTTTATACTGCATCCAGATCTAAAATTATAATCATTTGTACTTACTCTTTGATTGGTGTTCATAAGCTCACATTTAACAGATTAAATTCCCCTAAGCAGTTAACCTCAAATTTACTTACATTCCCTTAAAAATTTCAATTTACATCTACAAAATTAATATAATTCTTAAGATTCTTTGCAAGGCTCCCAGTACAACACAATCTTTTTCAGTGACTCCTGTGAAGCTAATAGAGCAGAACCATTAATACAGTAAATCAGAACCACTTACCCATTTAAATACTGTTATAAACTTTAAGATTCTCTTAGACATTTTAGGTCAAAGTCACAAGTCCAATGTTGATTAACTATTTCAAATCAAATCATTTCACATGTCAGATTCTCCAGTACGTCACTTTCTTTTAAACGTGTTAAGTGTCTTAAAATGTACAGAGATAATAACTGATCTGGGAAAAGGTAATCTTAAACCTGACACAAAGTAATATTATTATGGTTTTGATTTTAATTCTTGTTTGTGCTTTTCTAGTTGCAGATATACAAGTGCAGAATCTAAGACATGGGACCATAGTTTCAGTTTGTGGTCAGAAAAGTCAATGCCAGAGCATAGGAGTCCCCTCTTAAAGTTTTATACTGGGTTTGCTTTTCCACTCCAGTCAATAAAGCTAGTCTCCTTACCATCTGATTGGATGCCATTTTGTTTTAATACCTTTTCCTGGCTGATTCGCATCAGCTCCCACTACTCTTCTCATAACTTTATTTAGATTGCATAACATGAGTTATAGTATAGTGTAATATCTAGTAGTCTCACTGTGCCCTATACACTGCGTGCCCAAAAATAAACTACTTTTGTGTTGCCTGGGAAATTTCTATGAGCAATTATATGCTGGCATTAAAAGATGAGATTCTGGTTTTGCTCATGTTCATGTTTCATTGCAGAAATACACAATTGTGTATCCTAACAGGACAGCGAAAAACCCAGTATTTTGAGTTTGACCAAGCCCCTTTTTAGAGAGAATGAGAAAAATTGAAGGGTAAAATAGGATCTAAAACCATTTAGTGTCTGGGGGGATTTCCCATAGAACTTGCCAATTTTCATTTTTTTTTAAAGTATAGTATACTATATTATAGTCCAGCTCATGAAAATCTGAGCTGATGGCCAACTTCAGTGGCTGGAAACCCATATTCAAATCCAACTTCATTTCTCACCCCTCCTTCTTTTCTTTTAAACTGCCTGAATTTAGTGTATTAATGGCAGTGTAACTAAAGCCGAAGCTGAAGAATAGAACCAGAGGACAAGAAAAGCACTTGAATTAACTTTAAAGTACTCTTCATATTATCCTTTAAAATCTTGTACAAAAAAAAAAAGTCTTCAAAGTGGAATGTTATTTAAAGGGATTTTTCAAGTGTGAGTGTTTGCAAAGCTGGCTGAGGAAACTATAGGCAATGAAGTAGCCGAAGGAAGAATGTCAGAACGAGCCTGAGGCTTCTGTGTGAAGGCCTTGCTTCCTAATTGTTATTATGCTTACAAGGACACTCTGTAAAAAGAAAAATGAACGCCTTGTTCAACACTGGCTGTAAAAAGATACCAGGACTTCGTGGCTTGCTTAAATCATTTTTTTTCCAGAAACAAATTGCCGAACAAGCCCTAGGCCATTTAATTTCCAAATACCAGTAATTAAAATGAGTAACATCGTCAGAATTTGGCAGGGCCACAGCTTTCCTTTCCCTTTTCATTTTCACATAAATTTCAGTGAAGGTCAGATTTGTTGAAGGGAGGAGAGGGGGCGAAACCTGCCGGCCGTGTGCTCATGGGAGGTTAAAATATGACTTGTTCACAGTGTCCCTCATAGTTCAGGACTTAATGGTCCTTGACGGGGATAACCTAGAAGTTAATTTTACTCTGTGTCCCAAAAGCAGTCATTGTCAATGTAATCTTTCTTGTGGGCTGAAGGGTATCGTCAACAAATGATCTGACTTTGAATAGCAATTGACCAGCAGTGTCTCAGATCCAAAAACTCATGGATGTGGCTCCTTAGTGATCTGTTTCCCACTCATAGTGGCAAAAATATTTATTCAGGGTTTTTTTCTTTTTTTGCATTATCTCTTAAACAGTTCATTTTTTACATCTTTCTCCCTAAAATCAGTTCTTAATAGATTCTGCATTATTTTTTTCTAAAGTTTATAGTATATCCAATTCAGAAACTGTAAAATGCTTCACAGTACACTCTATAGACTTGTGTCAAGGAAAAAAACCAAACTTTTTAAAGATATGGCTCCTCTTCGTTTGGGTAAGCTGCGCTGCACTGGTGTGGAGCATGTGTGCTCTGGTCTCAGTCTTTGTTTCTCAGCTGAGCTCTGGTGCTTCCTAGATGGCCAGAGTGGGTTCCTTGTTTCACCTCTCTTGGCCTCAATTTCCTAATCTGTAAAAGGGAAAGATTAAAACTTGCCTTGGTGAAAATCCAGTGACCTGAGGAATGCAAGGCAGATTCAGTTTCTGCAGAATAACCTGACTCTGATTGCCACAAAGGACTCCTCGTGGATAAACAAGCAGGGTTTTTCCTTTTCCAGTCTACCCCCACCCTAAGAGAGCAGTTAAGTCTGATCCCCTAGACGTTTGGGTTCACGTTACCCAGATGAGAGTAACAGGTATTGATTTTCCAAAGGCAAGTACCTGGGTTGTTCTCCACAGCGGCCCTGCCAATAAGGAGGACTCTTGGAATCTATGGAAGCTAGACAGTAAATGCCAAGGACAGGTGCATCATCAAGGGCCTTGAGTGGCAGAGCCTGCTGGGAGGGACATTGTGGTAGAAGGGCTGTAATCTGATTGAAAGCCTCTAATGTTGGAAAATGTGGGAATAGAAGACAAAAACCATATTGAAAAAAACTTTTCCAAGGCAGAAGTAAGAACACATGGGGATGACATATTAAATGTAGCATGGAGCACAAGCCGATGTACTATTGCAGATAAATGGACAGCAAGATGAGATCTGCCTGGTTTTCTCCAGTTAAGACCCATGATATCCAAAGAAACAAAAAAACATAGAGTGATTAATCCCAGTACTTTGTGTTCTTGAAGGATTGCTGGATGAATCCATAAGTGGGCAGACAGGAGGTTTCTTTACTATTTGATCGTTTCTGATCACAGATCTCATAATGCAACTTGAGAGTTGCTTCTTGTCAAATTATCTCTGATCCAATCCACAGGAGATAAAAGATGATAACCAGAGTACAATAAACATGGGAGAGAACTGCGTAAGCAGCAAGGCTGCTGTGAATTTCATTGCCTACGTCCTCTTTCCAGACCTCACTACTCTGTGGAAATGTGGTTGCCTTAACAGTCACAATAAAGGATTTTCTAGTCCTGACCCACTTTTCCAGGATATTCAGGAAAACCCAGGAGAGTAATGTTCTCAAGAGCAAGTTCACTCCCAGGTTATCACAAAGCTTTGCCAGGAACATGATATTCTGGCTGGAGAAGAGAGTGTGGATCCTTCTCCTCTGTTGAGTCGGGTTCTGCAACACAATTACTCGCGGTCCCTATGTTTTAAGGTTAATGAAATCGCTTTCTCAGCTTTTACTTACAGTGTTCTTTCATTTCAACTTTACATAAGTGTCCAAGTGACTGGAGGAATGGATTTAAGCAAAAGGCAGGATGTTTCTTTTCCCTTTGAGATCATAAGACTAGATTAAGCCTGTAACAGATACTGTCAGTGCTCTTTTATTGTCCCTGCAACTTTATGTATATTGCTGTAGGCTTCCAACTACCCAATCCATATCCCAGTGCCTAAGGCTCTTCCCAGGGCAAGGAAGTGCTGAGGAATTAACCCCTCTGGGGAGCAACCCTCAACCACAGATTCTCAAGACAGGTGTATACACTTCCCAGATCTCACACTTCTCCAGCAACTCTGGGCATGTGTTGTGTACTCTTTGCCAGAGGAATGCTTCTCCACATGCCAACTGTGGTAGTTGGCTTAGTGTATTGAATCCCTGCCCCATGACCCTCTTCTTCTACCAATGTTATCTACACCTAATGAAACTACTTGAATTGGAATCCTTACCTCGGGTCCCAAATCTGGAAAAATAGCACCTGAGACAAGTGTCTTCAAATAAATCTCTTCTAAGAAGTTTCTAGCAACTCCTATATATAGACTCTTCTTTGTTCATGCCAGTGCTCATTAGAAGCATTCAGATATGTCTGTGCCCCCACAGTGGGCACGCACTGAATTCTTTCCCAGGACACTTCATGGCATGACGACCCCACCATTTCACCAGTCCTGATTGAATTCTTCCTTGACTCAAGCTGGAACACATCGTCCTTTACCCATACTGCAGCCCAAATAACTTTTTATTAAATTTTGGGTTTATTGAAATATAATTGACAAACAAAATTGGAAAGTCTTTTTTTAATTTTTTACAAATTTTTTTTTTATTATTTTGAGAGAGAGTGTGAGCAGGGGAAGAGCAGATAGAGAGGGAGCAAGAGAATCCCAAGTAGGCTCCGCACTGTCAGCACAGAGCCCCACATGGCGCTCGATCCTATGAACTTTGAGATCATGACCTGAGCCGAAATCAAGAGTCAGACATTTAACCGACTGAGCCACCCAAGAGCCCAAAATTGGAAGGTCTTTAAAGTGCACCTCGTGCTGATTCAATACATGTAAATATTGAGAAAGGATCCTCCCCTGTCTAATTAAATAGCTCATCCGTTGCCTCACAGATTTATCTGTTTTCTTTTCAGAGAAAATATTTAAGTTATACTCCCAAAGCAAATTTCACTTACACGATCATGTTAGCAATCAAATTGCTTTAAGCAAGATATAGCAACTGGATTTTTAATTTGCCATGATGATTCACTTATCACAATCTTCTATAGTTGTTTAAAGCCACAGAGCAATGAGAAGCAGCAATAATAGAACTAGTCATTATCCAAAATTATTTTTCCACTAATATTTTTATCTTAACTATTTATTTCAAGACCACATAAGTAAGTAAACGTTGCTGTTCCTTGCTTGCTTAGTGCACATGAGAAAGGGGCTGAGGGGATGAGAGAAGTTTGATTTTAACATAAATATGTGAAAAATTGAAAGTATTTTACCACTAAAATGGATTTTCAAATAGACACTTCATGAGAACACTACTGTTTGTTTTTTAACTTCATGAGAACACTACTGTTTGTTTTTTAAAATTTATCTAAATTCAAGTTAGTTAACATACAGTGTACTCTCGGCTTCAGGACTAGAACCCAGTGCTTCATCTCTTATATACGGCACCCAGTGCTCATCCCAAGTGCCCTCCTTAATGCCCATCACCCATTTAGCCCATCCCCACTACCCAGCTCCCCTCCAGCAACCCTCAGTTTGTTCTCTGTATTTAAGAGCCTCTTACGATTTGTCTCCCTCTCTGTTTTTATCTTTTTTTCCTTCCCTTCCCCTGTGCTATCTGTTAAGTTTCTCAAATGCCACATATGAGTGAAATCATATATCTTTCTTTCTCTGATTGATTGCTTTCACTTAGCATAATACATTCTAACTCCATCCATGTTGCTGCAAATGGCAAGATTTCATTCTTTTTCATCACCGAGTAATATTCCATTGTTTATCCATCATCTTCTTTATCCATTCATCAGTCAGCGGGCATTTGGGCTCTTTCCATAATTTGGCTATTGTTGATAATGCTGCTGTAAACATTGGGGTACATGTGCCCCTTTGAATTGGCATTTTTTGTATCCTTTGGATAATTACCTAGTAGTGCCATTGCTGAGTCATAGGGCAGTTCTATTTTTAATTTTTTGAGGAACCTCCATACTGTTTTCCAGAGTGGCTGCACCAGTTTGCATTTGCACCAACAGTGCAAAAGTGTTCCCCTTTTTCCACAGCCTCACCAACATCTGTTGTTTCCTGATTTGTTCATTTTAGCCATACTGACAGGTGTGAGGTGGTGTCTCATTGTGGTTTTGATTTATATTTTCCTGATGATGAGTGATTTTGAGCATTTTTTCATGTGTCTTTTAGCCACCTGAAAAGTGTCTATGTCTATACATGTCTTCTGCCCGTTTCTTCACTGGATTATTTGGGGTTTGGGGGGTGGGTGGAATTTAGTTTGATATGTTCTTTCGAGATTTGGATACTAACCCTTTATCCAGTATGTCATTTGCAAATATTTTCTCTCATTCTGTCAGTTGCCTTTTAGTTTTATTGATTGTTTGCTTTGCTTTGCAGAAGCTTTGTATCTTGATACATTCCCAGTCATTCATTTTTCCTTTTGTTTCCCTTGCCTCCCGAGACATGCTAAGTAAGAAGTTGCTGCGGCCAAGGTCAAATTTGTATGGAACCACACAAGACCCCAAATAGCCAAAGTAAGGTTGAAAAAGAAAACCAAAGCTGGAGGCCTCACTACTCCAGACTTGAAGCTGTGTTACAAAGTTGTAATCAAGACAATATAGTAGTGGCACAAAAACAGGCACATAGATCAATGAAATCGAGTAGAAAACCCGGAAATGGACCCACAAATTTATACCAACTAGTGTTTGACAAATCAGAAAAGAGTATCCAGTGGAAAAAAGAGTTTCTTCAGTCAGTGGTGCTGGGGAAACTGGACAGCAACATGCAGAGGCATGAAACTGGACCACTTTCTTACAAAATACACAAAAATGCATTTGAAATGGATGAAAGACCTAAATATGAGACAGGAAAACATCAAAATCCTATAGGAGAACACAGAAAACACTACTGTTTCAATACCCTTAGCCCTGGTAGTTTCCATATGGTATAATATTTGAAACATGATCTTTGTGAAAAGTCTCATGCACATGTTTACTCTTAACCTTTCTTCAAACACAAAAACTCAGGCAAATATAACAATCTAGGTTATATTTGTATAATATTCATAACATTTTTAATGTTACTTTTTAAATCTCTAAATAGAAGTGAAAATCACAAATGAAATAACTAAAATGTTCCCCATATAAATCTCTCCATATAGAAATCGAGTAGAGGGGAGCCTGGGTGGCTCAGTCAGTTGAGCGTCCGACTTCAGCTCGGATCATGATTTCACGGTTCGTGGGTTCAAGCCCCATGTCAGGCTCTGGGCTGACAGCTTACTCAGAGCCTGGAGCCTGCTTCGGATACTGTGTCTCCTTCTCTCTCTGCCCCTCCCCTGTTCTCACTCTGTCTCTCTCTGTCTCTGAATAATAAATAAATGTAAAAAGAAAATTGAAAAGAAATAGAGTAGAAAGTTAACTTTTCTTTTTTTTTTTTTGCATTTTATTTTTTTTTATTTTTTTTTTAAACTTTATAGTTTCTTGTCAGGTTGGTTTCCATATAACACCCAGTGCTCTTCCCCACAAGTGACCTCCACCAAGACCATCACCCCACATTACCTTTCCCCCTTCCCCTTCCCCCCTCAGTTTGTTTTCA
>CM053579.1:82184163-82200774 GCA_028646485.1 Cryptoprocta ferox | reverse complement strand
CCAGACTGTATTCTCCAAGCTCCGCCTCACTTCCGAATCCCAGTCCGTGCAGTTCAACAACGTCACCGGGGATGAGATGCGTTCCCGCTGGCGGCCGGCCTCCCGGCCCAGCTTGCGCCGCCCTTTTCGCGGAGCCGCCGCCGCCGCCGCCACTGCCGCTTTTCCTCCTTTGGATTTTAATCAAGACTTTCCTCAGAGCAATTTTGACATCCTTGTTCCTCAAACTTTTTCCACTGAGAGTGTTACGGAAACCCAAGTTCCAGCTGTTTGTCGCTCAAAAAGCCAATACTCAGGAGTTTTGATTGGAAAGAAATATAAGCTTTATTCTTGAGGCCAGCCACTTGAGGAGAAGGCCAACTCTGCCCAAAGGCCAACTATGAGCGAAAGTTACCTTTTCAAGATGTGGTAGACAAAATCCTAAAATGGCCTCCAAGATTCCCACCCATTGGTGTACACATCTTTATAATCCTTGTGACTGGGTGGAATCTCTGAATATAATAGGATATAACTCCCATGGTTAGGAGAGTGAACTCCCATGGTTCAGTTCACTTTGAGTTTATCAAAAGGGAGATTATACCTGGTGGGCCTGGCCTAATCAGGTGAGTCCTTAAAAGAGAGATTTGGCTCTTCCTGAAGTCATAGAAATTTAAAGTGTGAGAGAGGTTGTTCTGCCTTCAGTGGAGCAAATAGTCATGTTGTGAAATGGCCTATGGAGGAGGTGACATGAGAAGGACCTGAGAGTGGCCTGTAGGAGGTGAGAATCATCCTTGGCTGACAGAAAGCAAGAAAACAGATCTCAGTCATATATCCTTAAGGAAATGAATTTTTCCAACAACTTAAGGAAGGTAGAAACGGAAACTTTCCCTTTTCCCTAGTCAAGCTTTCAATAGGGACGTAGCTGGCCAGTGTCTTGGTTTCCGCCTTTTGAGATCCTGAGCAGAGGACCCCCAGCTAAGAGGTGCCAAATATCTGACTATGGAAACTGTGAGATAATAAATTTGTGTTGCTTTAAGCTTCTAAGTTTGAAGTCATTTGTTAAGCAGCAAGATATAACCAATACATAGAATTTCCTTGGAAGTTGATCACCATGGTCAGTCTATTAGATTAAAGGTCTATAATGCCCTGCATAAACTTTTTGCACCTCAAAAGACATCATCAAGAGAGTGAAAAGACAACCTACAAACCGGGAAAAACATTTGCAAATCATATGTTTAATAAGGGATTTGTGCACAGAATATTTAAAGAACTCAGGGCACCTGGATGGCTCAGTCAGTTAAGCTTCTGACTCTTGGCTCAGGTCATGATCTCGCGGTTGGTGGGTTCAGGCCCGATGTCGGGCTCTGTGCTGGCAGTGTGGAGTCTGCTTGGGATTCTATCTCCCTCTCTCTCAGTCCCTCCCCTGCTTGCTCTCTCTCTCTTTTTCTCTCACAAATAAAAATTTAAATATTCTTTTATTTTTTTGTTTTTAAGAACTCTAAAATCCAATAATAAAAAGATAAGTAACCCAGTAGACATTACTCCAGAGAAGATAGACAAATGGCCAGTAAGTACACAAAGTGCTGCTCAATGTTATTAATCATCAGGAAGATGCAGATAAAAAACACAATGAGTTTTCATCTTCTGTCTGCTGGGACAGCTGTAATAAAAAGAAGATGTGAAGAAATCTGAACGCTCCTACATGGCTGGTGGAAATGAAAATGGTGCAGCTACTTTGGTAAATGGTCTGGCGGGCCCTCAGCAATCCCCTCCTAGACATCTACCCAAGAGAAACAAAAAGCTGTCCATGCAAATACTGGTATGTGCATGTTCATAGCAGCAGTATTCGTAATAGCAAAGAGTGGAAACAATCCAAATGTCCATCAACTGATGAGTATATTGTCATCTGTCCGTACAATGAACTACTGTTTAGCAATAAAAAGACCACATGCTGTATGATTCTATTTATATGGAAAGTTCAGAAAGGCAAATCTATATAAAACAGAAAACACATTAGTGTTTACTTGGGTGGAAGTCCGGTCACAGGCATGACTGTTAATAGCATAGGGATTCTTTTGAGAAAAAATGGAAATATTCTAAAATGAGGTTGTAGTGATGGTTGCTCGACTCTGTAAATAAAGTAAAAGCTGTTGAATTGTACACTTAAATGAATTTTATAGTATACGTGTTAAATTTCACTTAAGCTGGTCTTTTTTAAAAAAACTTTAAAGTTTATTTATTTTGAGAGAGAGATAGCCCACGAGTGGGGAGGGTCCAAGAAGGAAACAGAGAATCCCAAGCAGGCTCCGAGCTGTCAGCACAGAGCCCTGCGCGGGGCTCGAACTCACAAACCATGAGCTCATGACCGGAGCTGAAACCAAGAGTCTGATGCTTAACCTACTGAGCCACCCAGGCGCTCCATGCTGTCTTTTTTTAAGGCTAGTTTCTCCCTTGTTTTGCTGGGGTCATGCTAGGAGAGCAAGTGTTCTGCAATAATAAGACCAAAAAAAAAAAAAAAAGTCGATCCATTGATGGGCATAACTCAGTGACCAGATGTGATACACTTTCTGATGGGGTTGGAGACGCAGCATGGCACAGGGACAAGTGGCATTCACCAAGCAGAGAATTTTGTTATCTTTGCTCACTGCCTTGCTGAGCCTCAATATTGCCTGGCCCAAGAAAGGATTGAACTGGATAAATTCCCAGTCGCTCCCCATTCTAAATATTCTATTCAGCCTAATGATTTATACAAAGATAATCACTAAAATGATATTCAAAGTAGCCAATTATGCCAGGGTATCACTGAAAAATGTTCTTATCTTCTTTAAATGAAAGAATTTATTTAAATGCGTAAGTGTAACAAAGGATGACCCCAAGAATTTCATGGTACCTCTTCTGTGTTACTTATTCTCTATTCCAATGCTAATGTGAGTTTTATACAAACTACCGTTTATATCTGAAGCACAGTCATTTGCCTTGGATTTCCTAATACCAATTTTGTTCTTATTCTTTAGGTAAATTATTGTCAAGGCATTTTTAATTTACCTGCGCTGAAAGCTCAGAAAAGAGGAAAGGAAAGAACACAAACCAGTTTAATACAATGAAAAAACATTTTGGTTCCCCTCAGGACTTCTAAATGGCTTTCCACTTTATTTTGTTACTAAATACTCGCAAGGACTTAGTCTATTAGTTACTAAGGTAACCCAAAGCTGGCAGCATGTTGCCGTGCCTTTGAAGGCCAACAGATTTTTCAGTATTTCACAGATAATGTCACATTAACCTCAAACTTGTCCTTTTCCCAAAAGAACAGTGGTTGTTTGAATGAATCTGTTATAATTTTATTGATTCTTTTTTTAAAAGGAGCTTTTTTCTTCAGTTTCTTTCAAGTCAGGTGTTATTCATTCTGTTTTTAGAATAACATAGTGGTACAACTCAGATATCTTTATTGATTCCTGCATTAAACCACACCTTTGCACCTTGTGCTGGTTACTCACAGTCTGATTCAGAATCTGTCTAGTCATCCAAATGGTGCTCAAATGAGGGGACATCCTTTGATTTACCCTTACAGCCTCGTAAGAATACACCTGGTGTAAATCGAGGCAAAGAGGGTGTAATGGTGATAAAGGATAAAAAAGGGACAGTCTTTTTGCCTTTTGGTCATTAATTATGGTGTATAAACGGAGATGATTGAAGCAGTAAAAGAGAGGTCGCTGGGACGCCTGGGTGGCTCAGTCGGTTAAGCGTCCCACTTTGGCTCATGTCATGATATCGCAGTTCGTGGGTTCAAGCTCTGCATGCGGCTCTGTGCTGACAGCTCAGAGCCTAGAGCCTGCCTTGGATTCTCTCTCTCTCTCTCTCTCTCTCTCTCTCTCTCTCTCTCTCTCTCCCTGCCCCTCCCCCACTCACACTCTGTCTCTCCCTCTTTCAAAAATAAATAAACATTTAAAAATTTTTTAATATTAAAAAAAAGAGAGGTTGTAGCCAGGAATCCAGTGTATTTCCTCATAGCCCATCATTACAATGAGAAGGTAAGGCTACCTAGTGTGTCTGAGAATCAGCTACTTTCCAAATTTAAACACAGCGCTGAGAGTGAATTAGTCTTTTCCAAATAACTCAAATTAATAGTAAATTGAGATAAATGTACATTTGAGTAGATAGATTAAATATTAATAAAAGCAAATATACTGACAGCAGATTATCTCTTTGTTTAACAATTATGTACTTAAGAAAAATTTGAGATAATTTACATGTAATAAATCTGACCCAAGAAAATGCCAGTATCTAAAGTCATGGCAGTGTTTAACTATTTGCAAACCCTCCCCCACAATCAAGCACTAATATTTGTTGGTGGTGAAATCCTAAAGTTTGGTGGTGAACTTCTAAAGTTCAAGTTCTTATAGATTCAGTAGTTCTTGGGAGCTCTTAAATTTATTAACTTTCAGGGGCGCTTGGGTGGCTCAGTCGGTAAGCGTCTGACTTCAGCTCAGGTCGTGATCTCACAGTTTGTTGGGTTTGAGGCCCGCGTCAGGTTCTGTGCTGACAGCTCAGAGCCTGGAGCCTGTTTCAGTTTCTGTGTTTCCCTCTCTCTCTGCCCCTCCCTTGTTCGCACTCTGTCTCTCTCTGTCTCAAAAATAAATAAACATTTTAAAAAATTGTTTTAAATTTATTTACTTTCAGGGGCATCTCGCTGGCTCAGTTGGGGGAGCATAAGACTCTTGACCTCGGGGTTGTGAGTTCAAAACCCACATTGGGTTAGAGATGACTTAAAAACATTTTTCTAAAAATTTATTTACTTTGAGTGACTCTTCAGGTATCCTTAAACTTAATCTTATTTGTTCAGATTCTTTTAAAAAATTATTTCTGGACATTGCCAAGTATATCAAGTTCATATTGAGTTCATCAATCAGGTTAATAAAATGATTTCATAGTTGGTGTATTCAGGCTTGTCTAGGTAAAAAATAACATCCTTCATGTTTACTCCATTTAGCTGTTTTGTTTTCTGCTTATTTATACTTTGTTCTGTCTCACTATGTTAATGAAATTCTAAAAGGGCACAGTCAAATGTCAGGGAGTTTTATTTCATCACCTAACCCCTTGATTTTTTAAAACTAGGTTCAAAATGCAGTTAAGATCACATAGAATGTTCACAAATGAGCTGCCTTAAATAGAATAAAATATGAACCATAACACAGGAAAATGAAAAACATTTGGAAAGGAGTAATGCTTGGAAAATTCTAAAACTTCAGAGAAGTTTTAGAATTGAAATTGTATTTTCAGACACTAAAAAGGTAGCCTTTGCCTTGTCAGGTTTTGCTGAAGAGGCGATACACTAAGAGTTTGTTTTCTTGGTTCTTGAGCTTCATGTGAGTAACTACTGATGCTTTATTTTATATTTTTTGAATATATTTGATATGTAATACTGTACATTTAAGGTATATATGTTACTTTGATACATTTACATATTGTAATGTGATTGCTATTGTAGTGATATTTGTCACATTATATAATTAGGGTCCAGTATTGTTGTCTCTACTCCTTATAGTGTGCGTTAGATGTCTATAGCTTATTTCCTGCTCATTTTACATTTGCACCCTTACCATCAGCCACATTTTCCTATCCCCAGGTAACTACCATTTTACTCTCTGTCTTTTACAAGTTTGAGGTTTTTAGATTCCACATGTAAGTGACCTTATACAGTATTTGTCATTCTCTGTCTGACTTAAGTTACTTAGCGTAGTGTGCTCAATGTCCATCCCTGCTGACACACATGGCAGGGTAGCCTCCTTTCTCGTGGCTGAATAACAATCCTTTCTGTATATATACCATAGCTCTTTTTTTTTTTATCCATTTAACCACTGGTGGGCATTTAGGTTGTTTCCACATGTTGGTCTGAGTCTTTGTACATTAAGGAACTTTCTCTTAAGTATTTCACTACTGTTGCTTTACTCAAGAAGAATTAACACTTTCATATATTAGAAAGAACAGGATAGATGTTGGAAGTCAATTCATCCTGTCTGAGAAAACCTACTCATATATAGTGAGTTATAATATCAGATAAACAGATAATACGTGAATCACAAACTCTTTATTATTTACTCAAGGCCTAGCACTGTTGTAGAAGTTATTAGACATGTAAAAGAAATATAACCTTATTTTGTAATTAAGCTAGTCACGCAGGATGTATTAATGACATAATCGTGCTGTATCTTTCCTTCCAAGTTCTGAACAGCTTAGGGTATGGGACTGCTTCTTCTTCACCTTTTTATTCTTCCCAGTTCCTGTCACTGAATCCTGAATTCAGAATGTGAACAGAGGCACTTGGATAGCTCAGTCTGTGATGCGTCTGACTGTGGCTGAGGTCATGATCTCATGTTTGTGGGGTTCAAGCCCTTTGTCGGGCTCTGTGCTGACAGCTGAGAGCCTGGAGCCTGCTTCTGATTCTCTGTCTCCCTCTCTCTCTGCCCCTCCCCTGCTCACGCTCTCTTTCTCTCTCATAAATAAATAAACATTGAAAACAAAAGAATGTGAACAGATGTAGGTAGGAACAAAACCCAGCCTTTTTCTTCTTGACAATTGAGTCTAGACCTGGTAAGAAAGGGCTTCAATGATTATGATTTCTCTTGACTGTCCCACTTGTCCCTGCTATCACACATGATCAGCTAAGTTGCTGTACATGTAACAAACAAAAAAATAGAGTGACTCTCAGCTCTTTTATCTCTTTTTAAAAAAAAAAAAAAGTGTCTTAGGAGATGACCTCTCCCGATTAGCTAGCCCTTTGTAACTTTTGTGTGTTTGATGAAGACCCATACATATGCATTGTTTCCTTCAAAACCATTGTTAGGAAAATACTCTGGATATAGAAAAGCACTTTCTAGTTAGTTTCCACCCTTGGAATCCAGGCACTTGTAATGTTAGTTACAGTAATCTAGATTCTCAGTTCATATTATTTTTTAAAAAATTGTAGTCTTGGCATCGGGCTATAGAAGATGGTGTTCTCCACAGACAAATTATGACAACAAAATATATAGCCTGAGAGTAGAATGTGTACCTAGCTAGCCAGAAGCCCCTCCGTCAGATTTGTAACCAAAATTAATATGAATGAAATCAATAATCCCAACTGAATGGTGGATGGACAGAGTATACCAGTGTCAGCAAAAGGGCAAAGGTCATATAGGTTAAAGTTGTACTTCAAGAGCTAAGACATTTAATGACATCCAAAGAAAATAGGAAGTTTCCAAAGCCACCAGAAGGACAAAATATAACAATTCATTGTAGTGGATCTCAAACTTGTCTGAAATCAGCAACCTTCTACTCAAGTTCATGTCTTAACTAAATATCACAATGCAAAATAGCCACACATTAAGTAAAAAGAATTCCAGCTGGTAAACATGACCTGAACATTTGTAAGGGTATAGTTAATATGTACACACCATTATGTTTTCAGGTTACAGGAGGAGAAGGGCAGCACCATTTTTTGTTTATCTCTTGTTAAGGCACTGCCATTTAAGCATGGGAAGAAGAGTCAGATGCTATGGAAGCATGTGTATTTCTAAAAGGTAAACAAATCTCAAGAAGGAAAAACAGAAATGGCATGCTTTATCCATCTTGCTTAGTGAAAGAGCTTCAAGCTGAAATTGTCTAAAGTAGCAGGTACACTGAATACTGTCACAAATTGTGTTAATGTTTGAAGCGGTGTGGGTGCTGAATGCGAGGAGTATGAAAAATAAGTTCAGGATTGTTTTGATACCTGTATTTATGATAAAATAATGTTGTGGGGGAGGTCAGTAAATTTCGTTTAAAAGCCATCCCCTTGTGTTACATGTAACATACATGGTCAACATTTGTTTATGGTCTTCGTTTGACACACCATGCATTTAAGTGAAATCAACACAAAGGAAATAGGTGTATGGATATGTGATTTCGAGATGGAAGTTAGTCTTAAAATGTAAATACAATGTGGAACATGTCCTCAGGGGAAAAAAATTGCATTATTTTTAGTTGGCCAGTTTTACCATAAAATTCATCGTTTCAGTGTTCGCTCATTTTATTTGCGACAACATATCCTTTTATTCGTAAAGCGTTTAGAACCTTTGAGAAAGGGAGCAAGTAGGAGGGAGGAAATGATAATTTGTCAAGTACTGATCAGTTAAAGAGATAATATGAAAGAAAAAAAGCAACTGTGATTACCTATAAGCTTCTGAGGGGGGCGGGGGGAACAAAAGGGCTCAACTCAGAGCTCCAGAAAAAAACTATTGTCTTTGACCTGCTCCCAGGTCCATCCTTGAATTTTTGATCCCTGGCAGAGTCTAATTCACCTTTTGTCTTGGAACTTTTAAGTAGTTCATACCCACATTCTGGCAAAATCTTGCACCGTAACATTTCTGTATTGATGTCCAGTCATTTTGTGGATTCTGCCAATGCCTACAAGTCATATTGCCAACATGCAGTTTAGGAGAGAAACAGGTTCACTTCCCATCATGGCCCTCTTCAGAAGCCAATTGATTAATTGTAAAATATTGCATAGCTACCGTTACGTTAGCATGTCTAATCTGTTCTAGGAACGGTATTAGGCTTTCTGTACATGTTTCTTAATGATAGAGAAAAATCATTTTATTCAGTCTAAGTCTGTAGACCTTGGTTCTGCAGTAGGTTACCTAGTCCAGCTTGTGGGAATCCTCAGACACTTGGGGTTACAGGTTCACACCTCTGTAATTCATTTTGTTTGCTCCTCCTTCAACCGACAGAGCACACACACTCCACAACTGTGGAAGGGAAAGCCTCACACATGTGAGGCCTCAGTTTGATTCTTTATTCTAGCTGTAAGATGGTATCCTGTGGAAAGTGCTATACATGAGGATTGTAAAATTGAAAGCAGAGAAGGGGTTGTTGTTAAGTAACTCCCTGCCCCAGGGAAGGAACAGGTGGAGCCTCAGGGGATGGCTTCCTTCCTTACACAGTTCCCTGAATGACAGAGGGTGTGCTCACACCCCACCTATATACATACCATAGCATCCCAACGGGCATGTGACCCGGGGTGGGATCACTTCCTCCCTCAGAAGAATGTTAGTGTTGTCGAGACAGCCCAGTCCAGCGCTTCAGCATCCGGAGTGCTGCCACAAATGTGCCGGGTCACCTCGGGTTGTTGGCTCCCTTTCTTGGAGCCACTATTTCTTTATATGTAAAAAAGAAAGGATTTGTCTAAGCTTGTCCTCACACTAAACAATCCATGAATGGAACTCAGAGGTATTGTTTCACTAAATAGGTCATCACTACTACCAACATAACCTCTAAGCTGATCCCAATCCAGAAAGAAGCTAAGACACTACAGACCTACTAATGCAGGCAGATTAAGAAAGCAAATGGTGGCCCTGCATTCTGCACCTGTATCCTCTGTCCAGAGAGTGGGCTCTGTGACCCAAAGTGTACCCCTCTTCTCTGGCAGCTGGGCTGCAGTGTTCCCAGGCCCTAGAGCCCAGTGCAAGGACGAGCCACCCTTACTTCATCAAGGCCCGGCAACCTTCAGCCTGCAGCACCTCTTACTATGTCTCCCCTCTTCCTCAGATTAGAAGAAATTAATGTTTGTCCTTATCTGTGGTCTTAATGTGGATGTAACTTTGTTATTAGTGTTCCAATGTTTTACCCTCTCAATTTTATTTTTGCCCAAATCTCCCAGTCTCGCCTGGCAGAGGACCTGTGTTTACTATTTTCTTTTTGTGAAATGAAATGTGAAAGAAGTGAGAGGGTGCCCGTTACATAATAACTGTCTCCTCACCCTGGAATAAGTTTGTTTTGTAAAGGATCAGTGGAACCCAAACTGTAAATACAGTGAATGGAGCAATACCAGGTCACTGACTGCAGGATCTTTTCCCTGTAACCTCTTAAAGTAAAATCTTTGGTTTAATGCCCAAATACCATGATTTATAACACATTTAGCTTTCACACTGCTAATAGGTAAAGATCATAATAGGCAAAGGTCACTTAGTACTTTTATTTTTTTTCTAATGATAAAATGATACTCATTCTAGGAACTCTAGAAAATTTGGAAAAATACAGAGAGTGCAAAGCTAGCATATTGTCCAATCAACCAGAGAAGATCACCAGTAACATTCTAGAGTATTCCCTTCTTTGTTCTAAGTTTTCAACCTTAGGTACACATTCAGATCACCTGGGGAATTTAAAAACTACTGATGGGAGGGCCCACCTTCATGATTCTGGTTCACTTGGTTAGGATGGGGTGTGGATACCAAGATTTTTAAAAAAGATTCTCCCTAGGTAATTCTAATGTGCCATCAAGATTGAAAACCTCTCATCATTCAGATTTTAGTGATATGCCAGACATTGTTTGGCATGGAAATGAAATGACAAAGAGATGGAGGGTCTCCCATGAGCCTTTAATTCTTGTGAAGGGACAGACAAGTGAACAGTTTGGGGAACCTAAAATAAATATTATAATGGAAGACTCTACCAAGAACTGTAGAAGCATAGGAAAAGGAAACTTTCAATCTGTCTTGAGAAGTCAGGGTAAATATTTCAGAAAGTAAGGCAGGCAGACAAATGAGGTGAGCATTCCAGTTGTAGAAGCGTGGGAGTGTATGAGTGCTTAGAAAACTCTGGGTGATTCCACTAAGCTTGGCAATGAAAGTGTTTGGAGATAATGCTAGGTATGCAGGCAGCAGGGAGATCTTGAAGGATCTTGTTGGTATTGAGAAGGATGGGCAGCCCTTGAAAAGATTCGAGCAGAGGAATGATGTGATTACCTCTGTGTCTAATTCACTTGTCTCTGGCATCATTGTGGATTTAAGGGCCTATGGAAACTAGATTACAGCAAGATTAGACCCAAGTCTGTAACAAAATTCCAAGAGAGCAAGTATGACTGTTTTTGACTCCCAAGGAAGTCACCTACAGATTCATGGTTAATCTTATTTATCACAATAACTTGCACTCGAATACTAAGCAGTCATGGTAAAGTTTTGTTCTCTTTTTTCAGAAATGAGATTCTTACAAAAGCCTGGTATTTTCCTTCTGGGGATCAGCGAGGATCCCAGTAGGAAATATAATTTACCCTCACATGGTTCAAAATTAAAAGATCTTACTGTAGAGTTGATGGGGAAATGAGGCATGTTGAGGCACCCAGAAGGGGAAGAAACAGACACTAGTGAGAACCAAAAGCAGTGAAGAGATGCTGTCCGCAGATGTGGAGGAGTAGAGCTACTGCAAGAATCATGGCCTGAAGGATGAAGCAAAGAAGAAGCACCCTGACCTCGTTCTCCTTCTTCTCCCGGCCTTTCATGTGCTGATGACTTTCACTGGCCAGACCCAACTTGAAGCCATCCAGGAAAGGAGCCCAGGAAGTTTCAGAGTGGTCAGACTCCTGGGAGCATAGTAAAGATCACAACAGGACATAGAATGCATCTGAAGGCCAACAAAGAATCGCCACCCTCCAGGTGAACATGATATCATAGAAAAAATATCTTAGACATGATATCCATCCTGATAATAAGTGGACAACTAAAGAAAATCAATCTAGACTATATAACTCATCCGCTGGCAGTAGAACAGGAGCCTCCTTTCCAAGAACCAGACTCTTCAGAAATTCCTGACGGCCAGTAAGGCCTTTTCGTAGGAGAGAAAAGGAATGGTTAACAAATTGAGGACATTTTAATTAAAAGCTAAAATTAAAGAGTAGGTATAGCTCAGGTATTAAAATTTTCCATACCTACTCAAACCTTTATACATTGCTGCTGTTCATCTAAGGTATAGAAAAATCAAGAACTCATAAGAAACCCAGCTAAGGGAAGTATGATATGTCAGATGCTATGTATATGGAGTTAACTAAGAGATAGTCCTTGAGTGCTTATTAGTAACATTGTGAAAGGTGCACATAGGTATTGTGTGCCAGTGGCTAGATTGTCCCTCCTCCAGCTATGAATTTGGCTTCTTTTATGCAGTACAGCTTCATGAGGGTTTAGTGGTTCAGAGAGAGAGAGAGAGAGAGAAAGGGAGAATACCTGTGTAGGCAACTATTCAGAAAATCAGCCCTGGAAGTAAATCAGACATGATTTGCCACAGAGATCCCCTTGTTAAAATATCTAGTCCCTCCTTTCAGGGAATTAACAATTATCAAATATCAAATGCTAAATTTTAAGTTTTTTTAATGTTTTTATTTATTTTTGAGAAAGAGACAGAGTGCGAGCTGAGGAGGGGCAGAAAGAGAGGGAGACAGAGAATCTGAAGCAGGCTCTGGGCTCTGAGCTCTCAGCACAGAGGCCAATGCAGGGCTCAAATTCATGAACTGCAAAATCATCACCTGAGCCAAAGTCAGATGCTCAACTGACCTAGCCACCCAGCCGCCCCTCAAATGTTAAATTTTAAATCTAAGAGTTTTACTAGCCTACGAGTCAGGGTAAAAGTGAACCACTGGGGTAGGTTCTGCAGTAGTGTCTACACATATATAAAGACATTTATTTAAAAATATTTTTATTATAGGGGCACCTGGGTGGCTCAGTAGGTAAAGCGTCTGAGTTTGGCTCAGATCATGATCTCACAGTTCGTGAGTTGAAGCCCTGCATCAGGCTCTGTGCTGTCAGTGTAGATCCCACTTCAGATCCTCTTTCTCTCTCTCTCTCTCTCTCTCTCTCTCTCCCTCCCCCTCCTCCACTCACTCACACACACACACACACACACACGCACACACACACACACACACACTTTATCTCTCACAAATAAAATAAAAATAAAAACATTTAAAAAATAATATCTTTTTAAAGAAAAGAATGGAGACAGACTTATCTCTGATGGCCTAGGCAGTAGGGAAGCATTTAAAAAATATTTTTATTATAGTTGCCTGTGTACATACCTTTCTGCCCCATCAGACTGTGAAGGCCTGAAGGATCTTGTCTTGTTCTTTTTGTAGTTTTTACAAAACGTAGTACAATATTTTGTGTATTGTAGCTGCTCAGAAAATCTATAGTAAATGCTGAAAGGAACTTCTGTGTTCTTTTAATCTGTATTAAAAGATTAAATATAATCTTGTTGTATAATCTGTATATGACTTAAAATTTTTATTTCTCGTTAGTCAAATCTGCTGAATTGAAGGTACTATACTTTTGTGCCACATTTGGATCCTCAATTTTAAAAGCATTTAAGGATGTTCATGGGAATTATTGTGATAATTTTGCTGTAAATACAAATATTGAATTATTATATTGTATGAAATAAGTTTAACATTGAAATTATACTGAAGTCATTCCATCTTTCTTTGATAATTTGGGAAAGCTTTCAAGATGTTTCAGGATGTCAGGGTCACTAGTGAGAATATCAGTTTTCAATGATCCATGGGGGAGAACCCATTCATAGGAATTTCTAGTTGATAGAATATCAGAAAACCTAGACTTTGCTTTATTTTATTATGGATGGTTTTCACTGAAGTAATTGGAATGTGGCCTATTGACCTTTATATTTAAAGAGCTCTAATCGTACTACATAAAGGTAGCTCTTGGTGTTCAAAACTCCTTGCTTCCTCCTGCTCCCCACAGTCCATTCTGTGAAGAGGGAAAAAGTTTTTAAATTCTCCCAAGATGACTGACGTTGACCCCCAGACTTGAATAAAAGAGACATCTCTTAGGTCCCTAGTGACGATTTCAATCCTTCTAAAGATCTCCTATTTCACTGCTAGGGGCTAAAAAAGAGCTTTGTAACATTCAGCTGTCCAGGCAGGGTTTCATGCTTCCACTAAATAAAAGCTTTTATTTTGGATTTAGGTGAAATGTTCCCATCACTCATGAGTATGCTGCAAGACTATAAAATTCCTGATACAGTTGCAGCAAAGACAAGGTTTGTTTGAATGAAAAAAAAACATATGAATTATACTTTTTAATAATGGAAGAGATTTCTTACAACCTTCATTCCCACGCACATCTAAGCTTGATGGAAAGTTGCACAAAATTCAATTTCATAAAAGTAGTTTCAACTTCATACACTTTTTACTCATTTCTTTCAACACAGAACATTTTTCTGTAGATCACCCCAACATAAATCAGTTTTCATAAATCAGTTTTTATGATTTTATTTCCTATTTCTTACATAACTAAAAACTATTATTTGGGTTATGGTGCTGGTTATAGATCTCTTTCATATTCTTTTATGTCAGCTTGTGCCTTTGTAAAACAAGAATTTGCACACGCGCACGTGTACACACACACATGCGCACACACACACACTTACTTTATAGCTGTTCCTCCCACTAATTGGCTGAGAAGGCAGGAGAAAAGAAGATCCAGGCTGTAATTTTGCCCCACAGTCTTGCTAGCGTGGGTTGGTGCATACTAACAGAAGTGAGTAAGTGTCCTTTCCAGTACCTCGGTTTCTCTGGGAAGCTGGTATGTTCTCTATGGTCATGAGATAGAAATTCAATCAGTTGGCCTCAGCTAGTGTACAGGTGTCTCTGAAGCCAAAAAGAGAATTTTAATGAAGCTAAGAATAATGGTCATCAATTATGTCCAGCTTGTCCACTTTCCACTAAGTCTCAACCTTCAAGCAAGCATTTTTTTCATCTGATTTAGTCAATAGTCTGATGACCACATAAAGAATCATTATAAGATTGATGTTAATGGCCATGGCAAAAATCAAAAACCAGAGAGATGTTCCAGCGATTTTCTCCAGTTGAACATGCCATTTACTGAAAGAGGTGAGTTTAGACAGAAGAATTTGGAAACTAGTTCCACTTAGACCTTGTTTGCAAACCTGTATTCTATAAATTATAGGGAAAATTTTAGATAGACTAAAACAACTAGTATTGCCAACTTTAAAAAAAAATAAGGCTAGGAGAAGAAGCTATGAGCCAGTGGTTTTTTTTTTTTTTTTTTTTTTTGAGAGAGAGAGAGAAAGTGAGACAGAGGTTGAAAGAGCACATGAGAGAGGTAGGGGCAGAGGGAGATGGAGAGAATCTTAAGCAGGCCCTGTGCCCAGTGCAGAGCCCAACGCAGGGCTCAACTGGGGCTCAGTCGCAGAACCCTGAGATCATGACCTGAGCCAAAATCAAGAGTCAGGCATTTAACCGACTGAGCCACCCAGGTGCCCCTGACCCAGTTTTTAAACAACTATGAGGATGAATTTATTGACCCAATTCTAACATAGTAGAACCTACTTGAAAGTTGAAAGACAAAGTTCAATGATAATAAAGGATTGGATTTCTGACCTTTCTGATCATGCTTCGTCTCATTGGTTCTTTAGAGAATGAAGACCAGACTGGATACTCATTGTGGAGCCCACTTTTAGACAACAGGCTTGAGCAGTGGAAACTTGATGAAGGTGTAAGGGCCCACAGTGACCCTCTGGCTGAATACAGACAGGCCCATCAGGCCACCCACCTCAAAATACCCATAGGCCCTAACTAACCAGTTGGCTACTTATAACCAGGCTCAGTTACCACAAAGGGAAAGTCCCATATGGTGCCATACCTACTCACCTTCCCCTTTAAAAACACCCCCCACCCACTGCCTCCTTCAGAGTCTCTCCTTTTCTGTCCTGCCCACCACTCCCTTGCGTGTATTCAGTAAACTGTCTCCTTTGTTCTGCCTCAGGTGAATCCTTTCATGGCCCACACCACCACCTTACACCAGATCGTTGCCCCACATCTGGGGTGCCCCATGCAATCCAGAGATACTACATTCATAACTGACCCACTTGTGGAAGCTCACTCTTACTTAGTTTTTCTCCAGTCAAGGTTATAGTGTTTCCTCTGGTAAATCATCCCTCATGTCTTGACTATCTTCTTTTTAACCTCTTGCCTAATCGATGGGAAAATAAGAGATTAAGACAGCATTTCTGACATCAGGAAGGGGATGAACACCAAAAAAGGTGAGGGAGGTCACCACTAAGGATGGGCAAGTGTGGACTTAGGGGAAATTTTAGAAGCCATACCTACATAAAGTCTTGATGCATGTTTGGGGTTGAGATAAGTAAAGAAACTGGGGAAAGTGTCCAAACAGAGGAAATATTAAGGAAAGGCTCTGAAACTTGACACAGCATGGCTCATGTGGAGTATTACAGGAAGTCTGATGTGAATTCAGGAGGTATTAGGTGGAAAGTGGTGGGAAATAAGTCTGTAGAGAAATTTCTAGCAAGGACCAGATCTTGCAGCTATATATCCTGCTAAGAAGTTGCATTTTGCAAAGTCACTTAGTATATCGGATACAGGACAAGAATAGGATACAGGGCATAAATCAGGGTGATTTCTTCGGAGTCCAGGCAAAATACCTCTACCTCAAATTTGTCAGCATAAATCTGTCTCAGAATACTTCATTGACATATATAATGGGTTATCTCAAAAATAAGAATAAACACATTGCATTGGAATTTAATCTTTAATTTGAGATAAAATGTTGCACCGACAATTCAATAATTGATAAATATGGACAGAGAAAATGGCATTACACTTTGGAATGGTTGATGGAATAAAAGAATTTAAGACCACCTCACGCCAGTCAGAGTGGCTAAAATGAACAACTCAAGAGACGATAGATGCTGGCGAGGATGTGGAGAAACGGGTACCCTCCTACACTGTTGGTGGGAATGTAAATGGGTACAGCTGCTCTGGAAAACAGTGTGGAGGTTCCTCACAAAACTATCCATAAA
>CM053579.1:82154472-82183663 GCA_028646485.1 Cryptoprocta ferox | reverse complement strand
AGGAGAAACCCAACAGAGGACCATGGGGAGGGGAAGGAGGAAAAAGAGTTAGGGAGAGGGAGGGAGACAAAACACGAGAGACTCTTGAATCCTGAAAACAAACTGAGGGGGGAAGGGGAAGGGGGAAAGGTAATGGGGGGTGATGGTCTTGGTGGAGGTCACTTGTGGGGAAGAGCACTGGGTGTTATATGGAAACCAATTTGACAATAAACTATAAATTAAAAAAAAGACTGCCTGCCAAACCTATCAGTTATGCAACCAAACCCTTTAGTTACACAATATGTCCCAGAAAGAAGACTACCTTTGGACAATGGCTGCCTCCTCCTCTTCCTTAGGTATTTTGAGTAAAGATTAGAGTAGCAGGAGACTATAGATGCTGGTGAGGATGTGGAGAAACGGGCACCCTCTTACACTGTTGATGGGAATGCAAACTGGTCCAGCCGCTCTGGAAAACAGTGTGGAGGTTCCTCAAAAAAGTAAAAATAGAGCTATCCTAGAACCCAGCAATAGCACTGCTAGGACTTTACCCCAGGGATACAGAAGTGCTGATGCATAGGGGCACATGTACCCCAATGTTCATAGCAGCACTTTCAGCAATAGCCAAACCATGGAAAGAGCCTAAATGTCCATCAACTGACGAATGGATCAAGACGATGTGGTTTATATATACAATGGAATACTACTTGGCCATGAGAAAGAATGAAATCCTGCCATTTGCAGCAACGTGGATGGAACTGGAGGGTATTATGCGAAGTGAAATAAGTCATTCACAGAAAGACAGGTACCTTATGTTTTCCCTCATATGTGGATCAAGAGAAACTTAACAGAGGACCATGGGGGAGGGGAAGCGGAAAAACAGTTACAGAGAGGGAGGGAGGCAAACCATAAGAGACTCTCAAATAATGAGAACAAACTGAGGGTTGGATGGGGGCTGGGGGAGAGGGGAAAGTGGGTGATGGGGATTGAGGAGGGCACTTGTCAGGATGAGCACTGGGTGTTGTATGGAAGCCAATTTGACAATAAATTATATTTTTAAAAAAGATTAGAGTACCACTGGGTGTTGTAAAACCTTCCCTTTCTGGCTATGAGTAGACACATCAATCCTGTGAGGGCATGTGCATGTGTGCCATGATCATAGCACATGCCTTACACCTGGCACTTGAGTGGTACTTGGTGGGCTTTATATATCTGTTTTGAAATTGATTTCTGCAAACGGCTTATTCCTTACCAAGAGTTATTTAACTTAATAAACAACTGACATGGTTGGGCTTGACAATAGCCCAATAATTGTGTGAGAAGCTGCCTCTAAGGCAGATCCTAAACTGAAGGACAAAACAGGGACTGATGTGAGAATGTCTGAAATGATACATGGATGTTTGAAATTTGCCTGACTCGACTTGTCCGCATCTCCTCCAGGAGATTTGTTTCGTGGCATTAATTTAATTAATATTTATCCTGTACAAATTTCCCAAGCGTGCTCATTACTTCTATTGATGCCATGTGTGGCAGGCAGAATACTGACCCTTCAAACACGTCTACATCTTCATCCCTAGAGCCTGTGAGTATGTTACATTACATGGCAAGAGATAATTAAGGTTGCAGGTAGAAATAAGGTATCCATTCATCTGGCTTTCAGATAAAGAGATTTTCCTAGATTATCTGGGTGGACCCAAGGTAATCACAAGGGCCTCTTGTACAAGTGGAAGGCAGAATAGTCAGAACCAGAGAGATGGCAACGTGAGAAAGATTTGACTGGTCATTACTGGCTTTAAAGGTGGAAGGGTAGCACCTGCTAAGGAGTGTAGGTGGTCTGTGGAATCCGGAAAAGGCAAGAAGCTAGATGATCCCCTGAGACCCTCCAGGAGGAACGCAGCCCTGCTCACACATTGATTTTAGTCCACTGATACCCATTTTGGGCTTGTGACCTCCAGACCTATAACAGAATACATTTGTGTCGATTTAAACCACCTTTTGTGGTAATTCATAATAGCAGCCATAGACAACAGATGCATCATGTATGTGAAAAATGTGGTTTAGCGTTGTTAGCTGAAACTGACGTCGATGCATAAAGGGGTATCTAAAGCACCATCTTCTACTCAGTCACCTGTTTCATTCATACTGTGACATCTACATTTTTGTCAAAGACAGACGGGGCACAATAGGACACCAAAGAACCTTGGAGAGTTGTGGACAAATATGCTTTTTTTAATTTTCATTAGCTGATAAGATAAGGTTTCATACAATGTTTGATTTAAACTCTTGGCTAAATACAATCATCTTCACCCCTCGGAGGATTTAACTGGAGCAATATGGCAAGTGATTATATGAATCGAGAATTTGTAAAAAAAAAATAAAATAAAATAAATAGGTCAGTGCTGAACTGAGGCCTGAGCTCCTGTTACCTTGACCAGATTCCTCGTTTCTTGCACTACTTCCTCACCCTCTTTCATGCTGTGTCTTCTGTTAACTGCTGTCTGTATTCACTTCAAAAGAACAAATCATACGGCCTCACTCCCCATTTCCTGGCCTCTGAAGGGGACCTGGGCCTAAGGTCAGCACATTGAGGCACTGATTAGAGGTGACTGTAGGTAACTGTTGTTACAGCCCCACCACTGGGAAGGGCTTGGCAGCTCTGTGACCCTGTCCCTCTCTGTAGACCTTTCCCCTCCTGCTCCCCTCTTGTGCCGCTGCCTGCACAGAACATCACATCAGCACTGTTTACCGCAGGAAGTCGGCCAAGGGAGTCATAACAGGACAATAGACATACAATATGATAACCTTGTTAGCTCAAATCAAAGCTCCTAACAAGTAGGAGACGTTGGTGAAGTGGGATAAAACTATTGCAGTATTTGGGTTTGTTGAAGTGGCTTTTCAGATTTTTTTTCCCCTGTTGAAAAAAAAAAGTAGAATTTCTTATCCCTTTATTTACGATTAAAACCAGGCACAAGGACACTAAACAAAACAACATGTACGAGGCTAAGGTTAACTTTTATAAGAATATAAATTATAAATGGAGAGGGCTGTACAAAGTTCATAATTATCTTGTAATGGAAAATAGCATAAAACTTTATGTTGTCATGTCTCTGCAAAAGTGTAGTAAGTGTGGAGGAACCTTCATTATCCAGAAAAAGTTAGGGATATGAATTAGTTTGTGTAAATGATAACCAGTAATGAACTCATTTCAGATAACAGGGCAAGGATGACCAAGGTCTTTGTGTTTTTCTGTTTTATTTACTTCACATTACAGGATACTATTTCAACACACAGAGATTTTGCCAGGTTTGATTTTGGCCTTTTATTGCCTCCCTGGTACCCACCTCATGCTTTGGGGAATATTCCAACCTTTAAAAAATAGAATTTTAATCCCACCATTATCTCCCTACTTGCGCAGAAAACATTAACATGCTGGCCCAAACTGTCTAAAATGCAGTGTCTTATTCACCCCGCTCCCACCATCAGACCCTTGTTCTTGCCATGTCCATGGTCCTGGAGGAAACAGCACTACCTTTAAGTCAGCACTTGGCACTCACTGCTCAGGCCCTGTGACCTGTTAATAATTTTTGTGCCTCAGTTTCTTCATCGGTAGCCAATGACAAAATAATGAATCGATTCAACAAGTGGGCATCCAGATGCATTTGAATGTGTCATTTTTATAGTTGGTGTTATTTCAAGCTTAAAAATAGGTAAAACCTGATGGTTTGTCCTGGCTCCCGATGTGTCTTGTGCTCTTGTGTTTCTCTGAAAGATGAATTAACCAGAGCTAAGTTCATACTGGCTTAGTACCCTGTATCTAGTTAGGGGACTTTATTGTGAACATTTTGTCCAGTCATATTTTACTCTTGTACTAAATGGAAGTCAGAGTAATTATTGTGTGTGTGTGTGTGTGTGTGTGTGTATACCCTTTATCTGGGGGAAAAATGCTTCTTTTATAGCATCTGGAAAATTGTAGAGCTAAACAGAGACCATTTTCCTTTTCCTACTTCCCTCTATTTGTGAGGGATGATAAAGTAGCACTTGTCCAATTATGACATGGAAAAGGTGAAAATGATACAAAGTTCTGCGTTGCTTCCTCTACATCTTGTATATGACTTAAATTGAACAAAAACCTTAGAAATGAAATTTGGAGAAGATAAAAATCATTATTTTTACATGTATGGTACATGTGTAGTTCCTGTTCACCAAGATGACAGTGTGAAAATAGAAAGAAAAAGCTGAATAAAAGGAAATATATTTTCTATATATTTGGCAGTTACATACATAAATAGGCCATGTAGTGCAGGGTTTATCTAGAATTTACATAAAATGATTGGGTCTTGGCAGTGAGAAGTTAAATATAAGTGTTTTCAATTAAAAAAAAATTCGTTTACGTAGAGTCCCAGTCAGCCTTTTACTTAGACATCTATGAATACATTGTTTGAAAGGCTTCATTGCCCCAAATATCTTCACCACTGGTCTCCTCTAGCATCTAAAATTTCTAGCACTTTTACATACCTTTGTACTAGGTCATTGAAGATTCTTAGACAGTCAATGGTATTTGGAATGTATAGGTAAGTCCTCATTATTCAGCAGGAATTCTAGCATGAATTAGTTCAAAAAGGTGTGGCATTTCTTGGGGTATCAATCTTCATGGAGTCTTAGACTTTGGACATAGCAATTAAGACCTAGCTGGTTCTCGCCTTATATTTGTACACCCAACTCATGTGAAGGTTTGGTTTCATTGACAAGCATGCTTCTTGGGACTAGATCTAGCCTACCTATAATCACCAAATCATCTTTAGGAATACTTTGAAGGAAGAAATTCTATTGGTGATAAATACCTAAATTTATTCAGTGTCTCCATTTCCTTTTGGAATTCAAAATAACAAAAGAAATTGAAAATACTGGATCAGGGATGCCTGGCTGGCTCAGTCGGAAGAGCATGCAATTCTTGATCTTGGCGTCGTGAGTTCAAGCCCCACATTGGGTGGAGAGATTACTTTTTAAATAAATATTTAAAAAAATACTGGATCATCCGAAGGTAAATACAACAACTATAAAACAGGAACACATACCACATCCAAAGGCTAGCCACTGCCTGAAGAGGGTAAAGCAATTAAGGTGTCCATGAAGTATCTTTCCATCCAGAGGCCAACTCTAAATAGTTCTAATGCTCTATGTTAAAATGAGACAGTGTTTTATGTTTCATTGGGAAAATAGTGACTCATTTTAGCTCACTGATATGAAATGTGGAACTTGGGAAATTCAAGCCTACTATGGAAGTCCCATTTCTTTTTCTAATAAGGGTTCTTACCTGTAATCAAGGTATAGCCTGACATGTAAACAATTAGCTTGGGTATTTGAAATGGAAATAGGAGACAGTTTATTAGCTTGTTAATTGTTGGTCCCTTAGAACATGGACTATAATTTGATTTTTAGCCCAATTAGAGATAGACCAAATAGTAGTGTAATTGAGAATAAGAAAGGAAACTCAGGATCCACCGATAGCTAAATGCAGATCTGTTCAATTGAATGGAGTGTATATCCATTTGGCCTTTGTTCTCTGAAATTCTAACACTTCAGAAAAGCCAATTAAAAGGGTTTTGAAGACAGAGCTTAATTCTTGTTTATCCTGTATTTCCTATATACCTAGCACACCACTGAGTATGGGCTTAGGAGGTGAAACTAGGCACATAGTGGAGTGATTAAGAAGGAATCAAGAGAAGTCAGTTTCTGAGTTCCATTCAACTTTTGTCAAGGGCATTCAATTATTTTTATTTCTTCCCAAAGTTGATTCATTTTGAGCTTCAGTAGCTAACATTTCACATTGCATTTTCTGCATCAAAACATTCAAATTATACTGAAATGCCTTGAGATCAAATTAGATGTTTCTAGCATTGATAGTCATTACTTGGATTGGACTTGGACTTAATCATTTTTAACTAAAGAAGGGAATATTGTGCTGATTTTACCCCACAGGTTATTTGACCCAGCAGCTCATGTTTTTAAATGAAAAATTATCTTGTGATGAAAGAAAGCAACCATAAAATACAGAAAGAATGGATATTCTGTATGGTTTTACAATATGGTATCCATTAGTTTTATAGTTAATGTAATTCAAACAGTGGCAGGGATTTATTAGAGAAGTCACATGAACTGCAGTGATAGAATCTAACTCCTTCAGTTCTGACGCTAACAAGAGAAGTCATATATTAGTGACTTCTTCTCAGACAGCATACTTACCCTTCTGACTGTTGGAGTAGTAAAACTCCAAACTGAAAGACCTCATTAAAACATTCTTTACATTTGCAGCTGCTTTTGTTTGCCCTTGGTTGCTCTGCCCCAACCCCTGAATTTACAAACTGTGTGTGTGTGTGTGTGTGTGTGTGTGTGTGTGTGTGTGTTCCTTAACACACTGGTACCCTTGGAAAGCTTATAATCCTTTAAACTAAGATATTTTTGGTACAGATTGTAAATTAGAGCAATAACAAAAGTGACACTGTATCTTGATTGAATTTCAAATGCAATCTTCGTTCAGTTAAAAAATAATGAACCGGATTTAGTTAGAGTCTGAGTTATGACCTTGCAAATAAGGTAGCTTTGGAAATAACATGAACTCTTCTAGGTTCTTATTTTACTTCCAAATAGCTTTGCCTAGAATTCACAAATTGATGTTAACAGCCCCTTGTAATTAAACAAATGACCCTGCATCCAAACAACAGCAGAAATAAGAACCAAATATCCCTCCTTGTAGCAGGGGCTCTCTGGGCTTTTTGTTTTGTTTTGTTTTTAATTTTTTTTAATGTTTATTTATTTTTGAGAGAGAAAGAAAGAGAGACCGAGCATGAGCAGGGGAGGGTCAGGGAGAGAGGGAAACAGAATCCAAAGCAGGCTCCAGGCTCTGGGCTCTGAGCTGTCAGCACAGAGCCCGATGCAGGGCTCGAACCCTTAAGCCGTGAGATCATGATCTGAGCCAAAGTCGGACGCTCAACTGACTGAGCCAGTTGGGTACCCCTCTGCGCCTTTTCATCATAATTTACTAACTACAGGAAAATGACATACCTTTACACAGTGCTTTGCTGTATTCAGCATCTTGGGCTCCCAACATGAGGACAAAGTTCGTGGATTCAGTGATGCTCAAGGCGCTTTGAGTATTCTGTAAATGGTAGACCAAGATATTTGAATCCGAGACATAAGGTTGCACAGACTCAGAATTTCAAAGTAGAAAGGAGCCTAAATGGTTCTCTAATTCAGTCTGTTAGTACAGGTTACCTCTACAATCCTAGCTTTCCAGAGTCTTGGCTTGTGAGCCAGGATAAAAAAAGAAATACATAAACTATATTATGATACAGTATATATAAACTGGGTCCTAACTGGACATAACTGAGAGTTTCCATAAAACAGTACTTACAGTGTGCAATGAATTCAGATATTTCCCCTTTCCATTCCATATCTGTTTTTAATCTCGATAACAACTCATTAGATTTCATGATCACTAATAGGTTGAGACTCATTATACATCCTTGCGACAAGAAGTACGGCTCCTGAACCAGCAGCAGCAGCACTAGGGAGTTTCCTAGAAATGCAGTCTCAGGCGCCAGCCCAACCTAGTGAAGCAATATGCACATTTGCACTAGATCCCCAGGTGATTCCCAGCGCCTTACAGCTGGAAAAGCCTTGTTCTCCATCATCCCCAAGGGCAGTCAAGGTGTTTCCGTTCTCCTAAAGTCCACATGTTATTCTCAAACAATTGTGCTCTGCAGAATCATCTTCGTTGTATTAAGTGGAAATTGGTATGCAAAGTAGCAACCTGGAGACCAGCACAGAAAGAGCATTTCCCAAGTGATAAATCCTTTTCCTTTACCACGTAAGTTCCGCCCATTGGCACTCGTGTCTCTTCCGGTAAAATTAATTTCAACTTCTTTGCGCGTGGCAATCTTTCTGCTAAAAACAGAGGAATCTTTGTGACTCTTCACCTTCTCTCTCATCCCACGCCTGAACAGTCAATAATCCTGATACATTTACTTTCCAAATATTTCTCCAATGAAGGATCTCTCAAATTAGTTTCCAACAATCCAAGGACAAAGGGGGAATGGTCAATAAAAACGGAATGTCATGGCAGAAACTTCAGCATTCACTGTGTTCATTTAGCGAGGCACTTAATCCACATTCTGGAAAGAAAATTATAATTCTCAGTACATTTTGTTTAAAAAGAGCTACTGTTTTGACGTCAGACACTACAGCTCAAAAGGATGCCACCACCTGGGGTACCTCACTATTTCCCGTCTCTTGTCAGACTATTGCCCAACTCTCTGGCTTCTGACTCATCCCTCTGAATATTTATTTTCCTTGCCTTCTTTCCATTCTACCCACCTAGAGCTGGGTAACTCTTCCCACTGTTTGTTTCAGAGTGTGACTCCCACTGCATCATCTGTTCATTTGGAGAAAGACCTCTCAATTATCCATCCATAATATAAAATATAATTGAGAATCATCCTTGGGCTGAGACATTTTTTCCTTTGAGACTCCCGTGATTGAAGTTGGGTTACATACAAGAGTGAGTATAAACATATTTCCCGTATCTTTTTGACATTCAAAATGGCTTATATTCTTAAGAACAAGAAGAAGACTTGGTATTTAAGAGGATGTCAGTGGGCTGATAAGATAAAGTCATGGGAATAGCTTTCCACTCTTTGGGAAATGTCTGCGATGTATGTTGAGGGGTAAGGGAGTTGTCAGGTTAGTTCTGTGATCCAATTCCCTGGAGATGAAGCTTCCTCCTTAAAATCAGTTCTTGCCATTAGTTATTACTTTGTTGCCATTGGGTCAAGGAAAAATGCTTTAAAGCTTCTAAGCTTTAGAATCTACAGCATGAGGCTGTCTCATCAACAGGATGGAAGAAAGAACATCTCCCAACTTGGTCCTCTTAGTGTGGGTTCTTTTATTTATTGAAATTCAAGTTAGTTAACATACAATGTAGTCTTGGGTTCAGGAGTAGAATTGAGTGATTCATCACTCACGTAGAACACTCAGTGCTCATCCTAGTAAGTGCCCTCCTTAATGCCCATCACCCATTCTGCCCATCCCCCCACCTACCTCCCCTCCAGCACCCCTGTTTGTTCTCTGTATTTAAGAGTCTTCTGCGGTTCGCCTCCTTCTCTGTTATTATCTTATTCTTCCTTCCCTTCCCCTGTGTTCGTCTGTTGCATTTATTAAAGTCCCCACATAAGTGAAATCATACGGTATCTGTCTTTATTCAACTGCTTATTTCTCTTAGCATGACACATTCTAGTTCCTTCCTAGTGTAATGGGCAGAGCAGCCATCTGTGTTTCTGGGGGACCGGGCGATGCTTTCTGCCCCCCAACTCCGGCATTGAGAATTCTCTTTCTTGTTTTGCTTCATGCCAAACAACTAACTGAGGTGAACTGTACTGAGTAAAACAATACAACAAAACTCTTGTATCCTTGCCATGTACTCTATCAGATGACCGAATGTTGGTAAGTTTTGTTGGGAGTGAAGGTGAATAAACCCTTTTTTAAAAAACAGTTGTGTTGACATACCATAAATTCACTCATTTATTTTTTTTAATTTTTTTTAATTTTTTTGAGGGAGGGGGCAGAAAGAGAGGGAGACACAGACTCTGAAGCAGGCTCCAGGCTCTGCACGGTCAGCACACAGCCCGATGGAGGGCCCGAAACCACAAACCGTGAGACAGTGGCCTGAGCTGAAGTCGGAACTCAACCGACTGAGCCACCCAGGCACCCCTTTAAATTCACTCATTTAAACTGTACAGTTCTGGGGCACCTGGGTGGCTCGGTCGGTGAAGCGGCCGACTTCAGCTCAGGTCATGGTCTCATGATTGGTGAGTTCGAGCCCCGCGTCAGGTTCTGTGCTGACAGCTCAGAGTCTGGAGCCTGCTTCAGTTTCTGTGTCTCCCTCTCTCTCTCTTTCCCTTCCCTCCTGGTGCTCTTGTCTCTCTGTCTCTGAATAGTGAATAAAAGTTTTAAAAATTTTAAAAAACTGTACAGTTCAGTGGCTTTTTATATATCCACAGAGTTGTGCCTGTATCACACTTTGAACACTTTCATCACCCTGAAAAGACACCACGTACCCTTTAGTCGTCTCCTCCCATTTCCCCATCCCTCCATTCCTGGGCAAGCACTAATGTATTTTTCATCTCTATAGATTTGCCTATTCAGAACATTCCATATAAATGGAATCATACCATATGCAGTCTTTTGTGACACTCATTTCTTCTTTCATTTCGTTTACCATAATGTCGTCAAAGTTTATTCATTTATTGTAGCAGGCATTAGTACTTCATTTCTTTTCACAGCTGAGTAATATTCTGTTATATAGACATGCCACATTTGTTTAGCTCTTCGCTAGTCAGAAGACAGTTTGGTTGTTTCTACCCTTGAACTATTATGAAAAATACTGTGACGAACTTTGTGTGTACACAAGTGTTTTAAATTCCTCTCATTCTATCTACCTAGAAGTTGAATTGATAGGCTGTATGGTAACTCTGTGCTTAAATGTTTGAGTGTTGCCCAAAGTTTTCTTCAAAGTGGCTGCAGCATTTCAGATCGCCACCAGCAATATATGAGGGTTCCCAGGGCTCCACATCCTCACCAGCACTGGTATTACGTATTGTTTTCATTGTAGCCATCCTCATGGATGTCACGTGGTATCTCCTTATGCTTTTGATTTGCATTTCCAAGGATAAGCACTTTTAAAATATCTCTAGCTTGCCCACATGTAAAAAGTGAACATTTAGGGGCACCTGGGTGGCTCAGTCAGTTGAGCGTCCGACTTCAACTCAGGTCATGATCTTACCATCTGTGAGTTTGAGCCCTGAATCAGGCTCTGTGCTGAGCTCAGAGCCTGGAGCCTGCTTTGGATTCTGTCTCCCTCTCTCTGCCCCTTCCTCGCTTGTGCGCGCGCTCTCTCTCTCCCTCTCTCTCTCTCAAAAATAAATAAACATTAAAAAATTGTTTTAAAAGTGAACATCTGCGTTCCTGGATAGACCATGTCTGGAGAGGCTGCTAAAATTAAAAAAAAAAAAAAAAGACTAATGAATCCCCCGTCTTATGGGAGGAAATTTTATTACATAAGAGATGATCTGGGATTGGGATTCAGAAATCCTCATTTTTAATAATTAAATTCCCAGAGCTAGTCCCAGGCTTAACCCTAATCAATGATTCTGTCTTTATTAAGGGTAGAGGGGGTAAGAATTAGGGGAAAATTAATCTTGTAGTCATTTGGCAAATTGTACAAGTTGCTCATCTTCTGTGATACTGAGTTTTCTTATCTACAAAATTAGGTTAATAATAATACCTAACACCATTATGTGAAGATTAAATGAGATTTTTTTTCCATGTGAAATGCTGTACCTGACTAAAAGTTAATGTTAGCTACACATTTTTAAATTTTTTATGTTTATTTATTTTTGAGAGAGAGAGAGTGCTAACAAGGGAGAGGGAGAGAGAGCGGGAGACAGACTCTGAAGCAGGCTCCACACTAACAACACAAAGACTGACGCGGGGCTTGAACTCACAAACCATGAGATCATGTCCGGAGCCTAAGTCGGATGCTCAACCAACTGAGGTATCCAGGCACCCAGCTACTCTTATGTATAGGGTGAGTGATCAGAGGTCTTCTGTATTGTAGGAAATTAAGAAAATATCCTCTGCAAATATGGAGAATTCATTGAACATTTTGATCAGTCATTTTCCATCTCTACAAAAAATATTTTAAAAATTAGCTCTGGGGCACCTGGGTGGCTCAGTCGGTTAGGTATCCAGCTCTTGATTTCAGCTCAGGTCATAATCTCACAGTTGGTGAGATTGAGCCTGAAGTCAGACAGCCTGGAGCCCACTTGGGATTCTCTCCCTCTCTCTCTCTGCCCCTCTCCCCACTTCCGCATGCTTTCTCTTTCTCTCAAAATAAATAAACTCTAAAAAAACAAAAAACTCTATAAATATTAGCTCCAAAATTCCTCAGAAACCCAACTTAGCTACAAGTCAGAACAAACTCTGAAACAGGCTGGTAGTGGAGGTGGTGTATTGTCCTCTCCGGAGGTCCTTCGTGGTCGGAAAGACTTGCAGCTTTTCAGCAAGTCAGCTGTCATCCCACCAAAGGGTAGAAGTGGCATCTAGTTTCCTCAGCCTAATAATTCTCTGTTTGATACAGACTGAAGGTCTCTGGATTCCCCAGAAACCTAGAAAATATAACTCCCTGGCCTTGGATTACTTAGCCTTGTCCTCGGAGATGATGCTGGACAAAACTGTGAAGTAGGTAAGGCTTGTGTTTCTTCTCTTGTTCTTGTTTATGCTCCCTCGTCCTTTCTGTTGCCCTTCGGGGGCCTCCTATTTATACAGTGTCTTCTGGCACAGATCCTCCTCTGTCTTCGTTTTGCCCTCAGAAACACATATGCAAACTCTCTCCTGATCCTCTACTCCAGTACCATCTAAACTTACCTTAACTCTGAGTGAGTTTTTATATAGCTGATAAACAAATACATTCATTCAGCAAGCCCATATTGAATCCTTACTATGAGCCAGGCGCTGTACCAGGCCCATAGATGACTGACTGTAACATAATCCAGCCCTTCTAGTAGAACGGAGAAGATAACAAACTTGCCAGTGGTTGTAAAACAGTGTGATAATAATGGATATATGTCACAGGGCTGCTAGGAGGATTAAGAGAATTGATCATTGTAAAGCACTTAGAACAGTGCCTGACACAGAATAAGTATTACATGCATGTTTATGAAACAAATTACATGCTAGAAGAAGGTTATGCCCTGGGGGCTATAGGAACACATCACTAAGACCACCCATCCCAACCTGAAGTACGGAGAACCCGAGCTGGGTTCAACATGGTAAGGGTTTAGGCAAGTTAAGATGTGGAAGAAACATGTTCCATGTAGATGGAATACCATGTGAACACAAAGAGACCTGGAGGAACATGACATACCTGAAGAAGCTCGAAAGTTCCGTTATGGCTAGAATATAAGCAGCGTGTGAAGGAACAGACGATAAGACTCAGGCTGTGTGGTCCCTGGTAGATAAATTGCATTAATGGCCTCCATCAGCCTCTAGTATGTAAGTTGTGCTTTGCCATCAAGGAACTTTGGGGAAGGGAATGGGCATTGACTGGGTAAGCAGCAGTATTCACCACTGTGGCAACATCAAGAAAGTTTTGGGAAATATTTTGATGTCTTAAGTACCCTTCAAGTTAACATTATGACGTATGGTTAGAGTGACTTTTTTCTTCAGTAAAATAATTAAAACTAGATAAAGCCACAGAATGTTTGAAAGAATATTAAAATGTTACCGAACTTACTAGACCTTATTAAAAAAAAGTCTAGCAGTTGTTTCGTTTGAGTGCTGCACTTTCCAGGTTTTAAGGGTCAATAGTGTTGTTTGATCAAGGTGAAATACTGAAAAAGATACAAGGTCCTGGTTTACTATTCAGTGAACTATGCTTGATTAATTAATTAGCTCTCAGTGCCCTTTGGGGGAACAATCCTATTGAGTGCTCTATAGGTGACATTTCCAATATAAATAAATCTACCTCCCATTTAAGTTGCAAGGAATTGTTTCAGGAATAGTATGTGTTAAAATACTATAGATTTGAAATAAAATCGGCAGTGAGAAAATACAGCTAACCTAGTTTATGTGTTCCTCTTGTGAAATAATAACTCTCACTTCTTACAACTGTTGTGAGGCTGATTGCTATCTAACATACTGTATGTCCCACCTTCTTACTTCATACTTGTTTTGTGCACCCCCTGCTAAAATGTAAGCTCTATGAGGACAAGGTATTTTACACTCTTCTATCCCTAGCTCCCAAAACTGAGCCTAGCATGTAAAAGACACGTTAAAAATTGTTGAATTGTTGATAAATGAAAAGTATTTACTACATGGTAGTCATTCAATGAATCATTGCAGTATTGAACCTCAGGGAATTCTATACTGTTGTTAGTTATTATAATTTAGCTATGGAACTTTATCTATCCCTTGTGGTAATTTAGTCTGTTTATAATTTTATGCTTTTACTTTAGTTGCTTTTTACTGTTATCTCTTTCATACTTTTAGTATGTGCACATTTTAGCTTGGCTTTATGATAACTTTCTGTTATATTCTAAATGGGGGATCCACAAGGTGGGCTTTTTTTTCAAACTTTTATTTAATTTGTAGCAAGTTAACATATAGTGTAATATTGGTTTCAGGAGTAGAATTTAGTGATTCATCACCTACAGGTAACACCCAGTGCTCAGTACAACACCTGCCCTTCTCAATACCCATCACCCATCTAATCCGTCCCCCATCCACCTCCCTCCATCAACTCTCAGTTGTTCTCTGCAGTTAAGAGTCCTTTGTGGTTTGTTTCCCTCTCTCTTTTCTTTTTTCCACCCTCCCATATGTTCATCTGTTTCGTTTCTTAAATTCCACATATGAGGGAAATCACATGGTATTGTCTTTCTCTGACTGACTTATTTCATTTAGCATAACACACTCTAGTTCCATCCATGTCATTGCAAATGGCTACAATTCATTCTTTTTGATGGCTGAGTAATACTCCAGTGTGTGTGTGTGTGTGTGTGTGTGTGTGTGTGTGTATACACTACATCTTCTTTATCCATTCATCAGTCAGTGGACATTTAGTTTGGCTAGTGTTGATAATGCTGCTGTAAACATCAGGCTGCATATACCACTTCGAATCTGTATTTTTATATCCTTTGAGTAAATACCTAGTAGTGCAGTTGCCGGGTCGTAGGGTAGTTCTATTTTTAACTTTGTGAGGAACCTCCACACTGTTTTCCAGAGTGGCTGCACCAGTCTGCATTCCCACCAGTGCAAAAGCATTCCCCTTTCTCTGCATCCTTGCCAACATCTCTCATTTCCTGAGTTGTTCATTTTAACCATTCTGACAAGTGTGAGGTAGTATCTCATTGTGGTTTTGATTTGTATTTCCCTGGTGATGAGTGATATTGAGCATCGTTTCATGTGTCTGTTTGCCATCTGGATGTCTTCTTTGGAAAAGTGTCTATTCATGTCTACTGCCCATTTCTTCGCTGGATTATTTGTTTTTGGGGTGTCAATTTTGGTAAGTTCTTTATAGATTTTGGATACTAGCCCTTTATCCAATATGTCATTTGCAAATATCTTGTCCCATTCCATTGGTTCCCTTTTAGTTTTGAGGATTGTTTCCTTAGCTGTGCAGAAGTTTTTATCACAAGGTGGCCTTTTTAGAGAAGACTTGGAATCTTAAAAAAATGTCTCATACATTTCAAATTCCTTTTGAAAGAAGGCAAAGTATAAATTAAGAATACTTTGAATACAATACAGAGATCTCTTTATAGGTAGAGGCAAATCCTCCTGGCTTTTTTTCAACTCACCATGTATTTTTCTCATTATTGAAAGGCCTTGCACACCAAATGCATCTTGAATGGCAGTTACCCCGAAACTGAATACTTTCTTTGCTGACCATCTCATAAATGATATGGGGTTATTGATTCCTTATCTGTAGAACCCACTTCACGTGTTAATCCCAGTCATGATGTAGCCTCTTAGTACATTGGCTTGTCCGGTGACTAAAAACCAAAGATAGGAGAGGATAAGGATGCTGCTGTTACTATGAAACAAATAAACTATGTGGATCATATGGAAACAGAATAATGCTTTTGGCTTCGTAAATGTTTTATTACTTCCAGACAACTGATCTATTTACGCTGGTTACTTTCTGGCAGTTCATGTGTTTATTCAATAGCTGTTCATTATCAGCTATCAATTTGAGTCCCAGCTTCATGCTTACTCACTGCATACTTTTGGGTGCTGCCTCAATGCCTTGGTTTCCTTATCTGTATAACAGAAATAATGATAGAACCTGCTGTATAAAACTGTGGACCAATTAAATAAGCAGTTACACTGAGAATAGGCCTCAGCAAACAGAGTTATCAACAGATTTTAGTTATCCTCATATTACTTTAGAGGTCATACATCTCCTTTTTATTTACCCAACTTTACATTTAATTGCTGTTACTTGCAAGCCAGAGTCTTGATTTAAGGAAATTGCAGCTCAGAGAGGTAGCGTAACCTGCCTGAGATCACACAACAGAGTGAGTGGCAGATGTCTCCAGAGACTCAAATGATTGATGTCATGAGTCTGGTGCCCCCAAACAAATTACTGAGTCTCAAGGTTCCTATGCACGGTTAGAGCCTGTGTAATTCAGACGAGTCAAAGCAAGCCCACCGGATGTAAGAAATAGCCCTGCCTACAGCCTGGCGACTCGCTTCCCTTTATACCCCAGCAAGTTCTCGGTACCCAGCGGTTACACTCCTTATACTACCCTCCCTAACCTTGGTAAGCCTAATCTCTACAAAAACCCTGTTAGACAAACAGGAGAAACCTACAGAGGACCATGGGGAGGGGAAGGGGGGGGAAATAGTTTGGGAGAGGGAGGGAGGCAAACCATGAGAGACTCTTGAATACTGAGAACCAACTGAGGGCGGAAGGGGGAGGGGGAAGGGGAAAAGGGGTGATGAGCGTGGAGGAGGGCACTTGTGGGGAAGAGCACTGGGTGTTATATGGAAACCAACTTGACAATAAACTATAAAAAAAAATTTAAAAAAAACCCTGTTAGACAAAAGCACTACAGTGAGAGAGCCTTTTCATTTCTCAGAGTTGTCAAGAACAGAGGAGAGGAGAATATGCCCACCCCTCAGATGTCAGCCCCCTAGTCACCTTGCACCAGGCTGTGATAGTACCCTGTGATGTGAGATGAATAAATCAGTCCTCCTTCCAGAAGAAAATCTTCAGTGTCCACCAAAAGATTTGACTGCCACTTTAAACCATATTATCCCTGATGATGTAGATGTATTTGTAGATAAAGAAATATACATAGAGATAAAATGTAGATATTCTAAAAGGCCATCTTTCGTCACCTTATTACACTGTATGCATGTTTTTATACGAGTTACATATGTCTGACTATGATATAGTTGTTTTTGGACCACTTCAGTACTAGGCTGTAGGGCTCAGGACTTTACCTACTTTTTTTTCATTTAACACACCCATATGTTAGTCAGGATTATATCTGTTGGGTAGTGCTACAGATGGTCTTAATTTATGTTTTTTTATTTATCACGTTTCCCACACTGAGCATATATTATTTTAGGATCAGTAACACAGTTAAGCACACGTTTATTATTTTCCTGGAAATAATCCATCTTGAGGTACATGTTTATGAGATTCTTGATGCTTTTCAAGAGCCAAGTTCTAATTATTTTGGACACATTTTTTCATTTCAAAATTCCATGAGCTTGCTATTATTATCTCTAATTTTTAGAGAACAAGATTCATTAGAGTACCTCATTCAAGGACGTCCAGGTGACAGGTAGCATAATCCCCTAGTCTTTGAGGCAGACATCAGACCTCAGAAAAAGAAGAGGAAAGAAATAAAATGATAAAATTCAGATTCATCTTTGGCACATCTGGGAATGACAGTTGAATATGTTTGCTAAAATTGTTCTAATAGTATCTGTAGCTTTAATATCTCCATCTCCTGAAAGCAGAAAGTATAATAATAATGGTATCTGAAAGGGAACAGTCATGGCTGACAGGACACATAAGCAATTCAGAAAATAATTTAAGTGAAGTTGAAACCAGCCTGAGAATATAGCCATTATTCTATTCACCTTAGAGTTTGCGAGTCATGATTAATGGCAGAGGAAAATGTTTGAAGAAGATGTCCTCTGAAAAAGTGGCAGAAGTGAATGAACTCAAGAAGAAGCTGAAGATGATTCACATTATTGGAATATAAAATTCTCATGATTCTCAAAGGCAGAATCCAGTTCATTCTAAACAGGTCAGATATTACTGCAGCTGGCTCCTTCCTGCTAAATGTGTCACTAGGGCAGGCACACACTTCACGCTGATGAGGCGTTAACTCTGTTCTGGTATTCGTACCGTTCTGGAGATAACTTTTTGCACCATTGTTTCATATGGAATGCTTAACAACTAAGGTAATCAGAACATAGAAACATAGATTTTAGCTTCAAAATTAGTAAGAAACCCCAGAGTGCCTGAGTGGCTCAGCCGGTAAGCATCCGATTTCCGGCTCAGGTCATGATCTCGTGGTTCATGAGTTTGAGCCTTGCACTGGGCTCTGTACTGACAGTTCAGAGCCTGGAGCCTGCTTTCGATTCTGCCCCTCCCCTGCTCACCCTGTCTCTCTCTCTCTTTCTCAAAATAAATTAAAAAAAAAAAAACCCTCCCCCACTCACACTGACTCTCTCTCAAAATAAATTTAAAAAAATATAAGAAATTTTTAAAAATAAAATTAGTAAGATATTACAGCAGAAGGAGAAGATAACTCTGAGAATATACTTGTAGTCCCGACTTCAGCTTGATACTCAAGGAAACTATTCACATAAATGTAATCAATTACCTTTACCTTTACATTTACTCAAAATTCCAGTGAGGTCTTTTAATGCAGTAATATTATTAGAGAATTTAAAATGATCTCAAATATATTCACTTACAGTCTCTCCATTACATGAAAAAAAAAGCATTTTGGACTTTTGGATGCTTAAATTATAGGAGAGAGGAGGTAAATGGCAGCGCCCCAGGTTACTGAATATACCCTTCCAGAGAGAACCGCACGAACATTGTCCCAGAACCTCTAACATATGACTGCATCTAATTGCATTGTCTCCACTCCAAGGGATGCAAACTCAGTCTTCAGTGTCCTGTACCATTTTAATTGTTATAAAGGGCACAAAGGAGATGCTCAGGTTGGAGAATTTCTCATATTAACATAAGCAATCAGATTGTTCCTACTTTGTTTTTTTTTTAATTTTTAATGTTTATTTTTGAGATAGAAAGAGAGACAGAGTGTGAGCAGAGGAGGTGCAGAGAGAGAGGGGGAGACACAAAATCTGAAGCAGGCTCCAGGCTCCACACTGTCAGCACAGAGCCCGATGGGGTTCGAACCCACAAACCGTGAGATCATGAGCTGAAGTTGATGCTTAACCAACTAAGCCACCCCAGACACCCCAGGTTCTCCCTACATTGTAAGAGAAAAAGATTATTTCCAGGACAGGACGGGTAGCTATATGAATTGATATATCACAGTGAAAATTTTGTTTTGATGGTGAAAACACCATTCTGCCTCCTTCGGTTCTACTTTGCTTTCCAGTTCCTGCCCCATCTCTATCCTCCTTCACAGCCAAACTTTTCAGTAGAGTTGTCTACACTTGCTTCTCATGCTCTCATCTCTCACTTTCTCCTCTACCTATCTCATCTGGCTGCCATCCCAATCTCTCTACCAGAATCCCTCTGGTGAGGTAACCATTGACTCGAGTTATTATACCCACTGACATTTTTTCTGCCTCATCTTGATCTATCACTTCTTCCATTAATATTTTACCACCTAAGTGTTTGCCAAGCTCTTTGCAAGATGCTGGTGAGAAACACTCATCAGACATATTCAACATCAGCTAGGCGCTGGTGAGTGACCTGCTCATTATTGTTGCCTTCACAGAGCTTACATTCTAGTGGGGAGACAGAATTACCTAAATAATCACATGTTTAAATTAGAGTTACAAACCAAAAAGAAAAGTGATATGAAAGAGAAAGTTAAGTGGGCTGTGAAGGCCTTGAATAAAGTACAGGAGAAGTCTTTCTCTTAGTATATTTTTTGGAAATTAAAAAAACATGTTGGTGATTCCCTCCTTTTTGAAGCACTGTTTCCTTGGAGATCATGATAATATATTCTCCTGATTTTATCCCTACTTCTCTGAATATTCCCTTCTATTTTCCTTAGATAATTTATTCTCTGCTCCCCATAGTACAAATGTTGTCCTTTCTCTGACCCTAGCTTTTGGGCCTCTACAGATCTCACCCCCTGTTCTCTCCATTAGTGAACCAATCCAATGCCCAGGGTCACTTTCCATCTATTTGCCAATGGCTTCCAAATACAGGTTTCCAACACACATTTCACTTGTTCACTCTAGTTTTGCATATCCAATGCCCTTGATGGCAAGTTTACCTATTTCAAATAAAATGTGCAACTTGTCCCCTCTGCTGTCACTGTAGGACAGGCTGCCATCATTCTGTCACCTGGACTAGTGCAGTAGCCTCCTAACTCGTTTCTCTGCTTATACTCTTACCTTCCACAGTGAATTCACCATGTTGTAGCCGTAGTGGGTTTTTTTTTTTTAAAGAATGTCATTTTACCTTTTATAAGATCATTTAGACATTAAATGAGATTGATGAAAAGCACAAATTGTCTATACAGCTTTCTTATTGTCATGTCCTTTGTAAAAGCAGTATTGAAAACACAATTTTCATATGTGTGTTTGTGACAACATGGATGGACCTTAAGGGCATTATGCAAAGTGAAGTAAGTCAGACAGAGAAAGACAAGTACTCTAGAATCTCACTTAACATGTGGAATCTAAAAATGAACAAATTGGTGGTTGCCAAACTGGGGCTGGGACATAGGGGTAGGGGACAAAATGGGTGAAGGGGGTCAAAGGTATGAACCTACAGTTAGAAAGTAAATACTCCTGGGGCTGTACAGCATGGTGCCTGTAGTTAATAACACTGAATTACACATTTGAAAGTTGCTGAGAGTAGATCTTAAAAGTTCCCATCACAAGAAAACATAATTTTAACTGTGTGTGGTGATGGTCAGTAACTCAATTTACTAGAGTAATCATTTGGAAATACATATCAAATTATTATGTTGTACAAATAAAAACTAGGCTATTAAAGAAGTTTCCGGATATATCTATTAATAAGGGATCAGCTGAGGAAATTATGATATGTCCACCCAGGGGAATATCGTGCAACCATTAGAAGAAAATTAATCAACTCTGTGTGAGAGTGTGGGATGACTTCTCAGATATATTGTAAAGTGTAAAAAGTAAAGCACGAAAGAGTGTGTGTCATATTGCTGCCACTTGTGTTTAAGAAGTATAAAATTTATTAGTTTACATGTTTCTGGGAGAAATGGATCCTGTTGACTCTAGGGGAACCAAGTGGTTAGAAACCGAAAAGCTTTCCGTGTTATACTATTTTGTATCTTTGTGTTGTCTATTCCAAAATATATTTTAAAAGTTCAGTTTTTTTAAAAAAATTAAGAACAATACAAAAATCCTATCCTTAGAAATTGTGAGTGTAGCTCTTCCTGTAAGTGGCCTGAGGTGATCTCTGAAGATGGTTCGCTATTCGCTTGTGCCAGAAAACCCTACAAAAGCATGCAAATCAGGAGGCTCAGATCTTTATGGTCACTTCAAGAGCACACGTGAAACTGCCCAGGCCATCAAGGGTATGCATATCTGAAAAGCCACCAAGTGTCTGAAAGATGTCACTTTGCAGAAGCTACGTGTGCCATTCTGTCCCTACACTGGTGAATTTGGTAGGTGTGCCCAGGCCAAACACTAGGACTGGACACATGGTCACTGGCCCTAAAAGAGTGCTGAATTTGTACTGCCCCTGCTTAGAAATGCAGAGAGAAGGGACACCTGGGTGGCTCATTCAGTTAAGCGACCAACTGTTGATTTTGCCTCAGGTCTTGATCTCATGGTTCATAGGATCAAGCCCTGAGTAGGGTTCCACAGTCAGTATGAGGCCTGCTTGGGATTCTCAATCCCTCTCTCTGCCACTCCCCTGCTTGCTCACATGCACGTGTGCTTGCATGCTCGCGCGCGCTCTCTCGCTCTCTCTCTCTCCCTGAAAATAAACAAATAAAAATACAGAGAGTAAAGCTGAATGTAAAGGTTTAGATGTAGATTCTCTGGTCATTGAGCACATCCAGGTGAACAAAGTCCCCACGATGTGGCCTAGAATTTACAGGGCTCCTGCTTGGATTAACCCATACACGAGCTCTCCCTGCCACACCGAGCTGATCCTTACTGAAAAAGAGCACATTGTTCCTAAACTAGAGGAGGAGGTTGCACAGAAGAAAAAGATAGCCTAGAAGACACCGAAGAAATAAAAACTTATGGCCGGAGAATAAATTCTGCATAAAACAAATGCAAATAAAAGTAAATGCAGAAAAAAGAAATTTTAAGTGTACACACTCATGTACATGGCCAGACAGATACACACGCGTGCACATGCATGCATATTGGGCCTGTTAGGCAGAAGGTACACAACTAGCTATTCAAATTTTACTGCAGATCCAAGAAACAAATCTAAAACTTTGTTAACGGTTTCACCGAATACTCATTAGGTGACTATCTCTGTGCTATGGACATGCCAGAAAAAGCCTCTGCAAACGAACTTTTAACATTGAAATTGCCATCTGTAGAACATCTAGCAAACAATAAGAGTACATATCTCATAGGTGAAATGATTGAAATTATGTGTTTTTGCTGGACACACCCATACTTGATCGTGAGGGTCCTCATTATATTATTTTCCCTTTTGCATTCAGGGAATTCTGGCAAGAGAATCTGCTAGAACTCCCATATCTTGCCCAAAACCTCCTTGATGGAAGAACATGCTGTGAGAAATGATACTGTCAAAACAAAGCTTGGATGGCTCAGCCAGCGAGGGTTTCCCTGAGGAAGTGAAAGTTGAGCAGAAATCTGAAGCATGAGTAAGAACTGGTGAGGTGAGGAAGATGAGGAGTTAGCCTAAGCGTATGTACCACAGACATTTAACTTTCTTCCTCCTGAAACAACAGTGAAATGGCGATAAGAGAAGAAAGTGGCATGATCCACAAGAACAAAAGGACAAGGATGCAATGACAAATGAACCATTACAATCACGTGCTGGAAGGTGGAAAGAAGATGGTGACTAATGACTGGGTGAGAAGACCCAAGAAAGACAATGTGGGTAGAAGATCCAGAAACTAACTGATGGATGCTACAGAAAGCTTCTGAAATTATAGGCTCAAAGCACTAATTAAGGTATAGGTACCCACAGGACTGAAAAGGAGAGGACATGTAATGGCTGTATAGGTAGCTAGGTCCATACTCCATACAGGTGGGACCCCTAGGAGACAGGAGGCATACTCTCTGGCGAGGTCAAACCGGTACTGTCTATCACAGTGACTCTCAACCTTGACTGCACATTAGAATCATCTGGGGACTTTTGAAAAATCCCAGTACCCAGGCTTCCCTGCGAAACAATGTAATCAGTGTATCTGGAGATAACACCTTGTAAGTTATTAGTTTTAAAGCTACCCAGGTGGTTACACTGTGAAGCTATGGCTGGAAAGTCACTGTTGGTGTATGAGGCAAACTAAGGGAAAATGTGCCCAATCGGCCCACCCCCACCCATAAATGTAGAGCTGTCAGCCAACACTTGAGCGCCTATATGGTGTGTATGTAACTATCAGCCAAGAATTCCTAGCCTTTGAGGGAAGCCTCAAGCATAAAAGACATAGACCAAAACAAATGGTTACAAAGTGGGGAACATAAGAAGACTTCTTAAACACGTTTTTAAACATCCTCAGCAGCGTATGAGAAGATTGGCTTCCGTACAACAAGGACAGATGCCATTTTTATAGTTCAGAGCCTAACTAGGAGCCCCTGGAAATGAAATGTAGACAGCTGAAGTAGAGAAGAATATCCAGAAGAAATGTTGGAAGACAGACTGGAGGCCATTCTCCCTGACACTGAACCAAAAGGAAAACAGCTGGAAAATAGGAGAGAGAAAAAATTGGAAAATTACTTTAGGGTATCTGACACCTTACAAACAGGAGGTACAGAAAGAGAACCAATAAAACAGGGGGAGGGAATTAGAAAAATAAAAATACGAGAGTACATTTGCAAACCCGAAGGATGTTAGTTTCCAGATGAATGCTCAAATACTGTGGATGTAAAGTTACCCACACTCTGATACCTGAGTGCGAGATTTCAGAATACCCTAGGTAAAGACAAGATCCTAACCACCCTCAGAGCGAGAAAAAGAAAAAAACAGGTAACATAACAGATTGACAATGAGAACTCCATCCAACTTTGCAGAAGCAAAGCTACAATTCAGGAGACAGTGGAGAATTACGTGCAAAATTCTGAGGGAAAGTGATTTCCAAACCAGAATTCTGTACCTTGCCAATGTATTGATGGAAGGGGAAAGGAGAATAAAGACGTTTTCGGATAGGCAATCCCTAAAGATGTACTTTAAAGGCACCTTCTCTGGAGGCTAGTGGAGGATGCTTCACCAAGATAAGGAAAAAGAACAAGAAAAAGGTATTGGATGCAGAAAACAGGGCCTCTAACACAGGAGAGCTGTAGGGTGATTTCACAGGAAGGTGGAGAAGGGGAGTTTCAAGATGGCCTTGTGCAGGGCGCCTGGGTAGGTTGAGCGTCCAAGTCTTGGTTTTGGCTCGGGTCATGGTCTCACAGTTTTGTGGGTTCGAGCCCCATATTAGGCTCTGTGCTGGCAGCCCAGAGCCTACTTGTGATTCTCTGTCTCTCCATCCCTCTGTCTTCTCTCCCTCTCTCTTCTCTCCCTCTCTCTCTGCCCCTCCCCCACTCATGCTGTCTCTCTCTCTCTCTCTCTCTCTCTCTCTCTCAAAAATAAATAAGTCTAAAAAAAAAAAAAGGATGGCCTTGTGCAGGCCTAACGAAAAACCAGTCCAAACTGGAGTAGGCAGACAGAGGACACCAGAAAGTCTCTCTTCTCACTCTCGAAAACATGTTACTGGTAATTGGCTTGATGTGTTGGAAAATACTGAGAGGAAATTAAACTTTTGTTGTGAGTTTAGGGATAAATCAGCAAGCAGTCCATATTACACTAAAAACAAAGAAAATGCAGTAATTATTAACTAGCTCCAGGGAAAATAGAAGCGTGTACAACAAAGAAAATGTCAAAACACATTTGTGGCTCATCGATAAACACTGTTTACATCATCCTAAAAACTTACATATTAAATACATATTTATCCAGCAATTGTGATGTAACACTTTTGGAAGAACGGAAACAAGGGAAGTGTGGAAGGACAGGAAGTATTGGAGGTAGTGGTAATGAAAGGGAAAGTGCTTTGTGACTTACACCTTTGTCTTCCATAGTAGGAAATCAGTATGTATTAGATAAAATCGAAAATCAAGAAATCAGATGATAAACTTACAGGGCAAAGACTGTGCTGTGTTTAACAATTTCCATTTCTTTTTTGTATTTCTGGCCTTATGGGAAGGCTACATTTCTTAGCCTAGGTTGGGGCCATATGATTTGGCAATGGCCAGTGGGATGTTTTCGGAAGTAATGTTAGCCTCTCCCAGGCTTTGCCCTTAAAAACGCTCATTCCACCCTCTGCCTGCAACAGAGTGGAACCCTGGAAACCATGAGTAGAGATGGAAGCCCTCCAAGATGATGGTGCCCTAGATATCATAAATCCATAAATAATTTTATTTATTACCTATATAAAAATATATGTTATTCATCCCTGTTTACTTGGCCCATTAGTGTTTACTTGACACAAATACCAGTTCCAAAGAAATGGAGCTGTTATTGCCTAATGTCTGTCACCAGGTTTCTGACTTTGCTGGGAAAGTATTTGAAGTCGCTCAACATAAAAAATGGGGTGATTTCCTCTGCTCCCTACCCAGAGAATAAAGGCCAAGTGGGAATCATGGCACCTGCGTCCATCCCCTTTACAGAGATGCTCCAGAAACTTCTCTTAGTACTTCTGTTTATAAACTACTAACCAGAACCTTGTCTCATGAGTATCCCATGAGTATCTGTAATTTTTTTTCATAATCCCAGCATAAATAGGCTCAGTTCTGGAACTGAAGCTAGTAATTTTGGCCAAGTCACTAAAAGTGAGCAAGCAATAGAAATGATAACCTCTTAGAACAGGGATGACTCTATTTTTTTTTATTTTTTAAATGTTTATTTTTGAGAGAGAGAGAGTGCAAGCAGTGTAGGGACAGAGAGAGAGGGAGGCACAGAATCTGAAGCACGCTCCAGGCTCTGACCCATCAGCACAGAGCCTGATGCAGGGCTCGAACCCACAAACTGTGAGATCATGACCTGAGCCGAAGTCAGATGCTCAACCAACTGAGCCACCCAGGTGCCCAGAACAGGGATGACTCTTAAGTATTACTCACGTGCTACAGGCACTCACAACAGTATTGCCCTGTTTTTCTATTCCTAAAACATATTGCTGTCCTTGAATTAAACTGTATGTAAGGAAAAAGGAAAAAACCAAGAATAGCATGACTAAATTACCCATTTCATCTCTGCTATTTTTCCCTTCCATTTTTATAATCATATTATCTATTCCTCTAAGCTAAGGTAACTGAAGGAGCTGAATCAAAATGTCTTCGAACCAAATGCCACCTGTCCAAAAATTTCCTAAGCTGCTATTTCATATATATATATATATATATATATATATATATATATATATATTATATATTTATTTATTTACAAATGAAGTAACAAACTTTGATGACTGATAGTTCCCTTGATTGTGACTGGCCAATGAATTACAGGCTCCTTTGGAAATTGAATCCTAGGGTGCCTGGGAGACTCAGTCAGTTAAGCATCCAACTCTTGGTTTCGACTCAGGTCATGATCTCAGAGTTGGTGAGATCACGCCCCGCATCAGGCACTGCACTGACAGTGCAGAGTCTGCTTGGGATTCTATCTCCCTCTCTCTCTGCCCCTCCCCTGCTTGCTCTCTCTCTCTCTCACTCTCAAAAATAAATAAATAAACATTAAAAAATTAAAAATGGAAATTGAATCCTAAAGATCAATTGTAACTAGATATGTCTTGTCTTTTTGATGCTTCCAATTTACTGTGTGCAGTTTTTATATTAATTTTTCATTCTAATTGAACCAGGGGAGATTATTTACTTAGCAACTTACATTTTTCTTATTTTTATTTATTTATTTTTGTTAAACAGTATGGAGCAATTGAAAGCTCTAGTTGGGTTTATTTAGGACCATTCCATGGAAACAATTATTTACAGAGCACTTGCTGGGTGCCAGGAGAAAAGTAGAGCAGCAGATAGCAAGGGCAGGTGGCAGGAGCAGCCCACCCTGAGTGTAGGCAAAAGGGGGTGCTTATCTACAAAGAACCCAAAACAGTGATACAACTGCCTAAAACCAATCTGCTCTCTATTCTCACCATGTGCCAGCAGTTCTAAACAATGGCAAAGGCTTTTATTGCCCAAAGTTTTAAGCAATTGCTGTGGATACTGCTGTCTTTTAATAATATACGTGTGAACTTCAATTTATCACATATTTATTTGTTTTAATCCTTTTTTAAGTTTATTTATTTTGAGAGAGAGAGAGAGAGAGAGAGAGAGAGAAGAGGGAGAGTGCAAACTGGAGAGGGTCAGAAAGAGAGGGAGACAGAGGATCTGAAGCAGGTTCTGTGCTGACAGCAGAGAGCCCGGCACAGGGCTTGAACTCACAAACCGTAAGATCATGACCTGAGCCGAAGTTGGATGTTTAACTGACTGAACCACCCAGGTGTCCCACACATAGTTATTTTTAATATGCACTTTATTCCACCTGGAAGTTAATAAGAAGAATGCTCAGGTGTGTTATTATCCCAGACACATCTGTACGCAGCTGCACATGGTCGTTTCATGAGTAATCTCAAAACAATTTGGAATATTTCAAGCTTGCTTTAGGCACAATGTTTGTTTGCAACCCTGTGGCATTAAGTATTCCTGCAGCCAAATGGTAGATTCAAAGTAAACAATAATACTAAGAGATAGATAGATGACTTAACCATTCTAAAGAAGAAACAGAACTTTCGCATTTCACATATAAATAGTAACTCTAAATTAAACTTAGAGTTTTATTTGTGTTTAAATTTTTTAATGTTTATTCATTTAAAAGAATCTTAATGTTTATTTATTTTTTGAGAGAGACGGAGAGAGAGACAGTGAGTGCACAAGCAGGGGACAGGCAGAAAGAGAGGGAGACACAGAATCAGAAGGAGGATCCAGGCTCTGAGCTGTCAGCACAGAGCCCAATGCAGGGCTCAAACCCACAAACTGTGAGATCATGACCTGAGCCAAAGTCAGATCCTTAACTGACCGAGCCACCCAGGCACCTCTGTTTATTTATTTATTTTGAGATGGAGAGAGAGAGAGAGAGAGAGAGAGAGAGAGAACGAGAGCATGCAGGGGAGGGGCAGAGAGAGAGAAAGAATCCTAAGCAGCCTCTGCACTGTCAGCATGGAGCATGAAGCAGGGCTTGAACCCACGAATAGGGAGATCATGACCTGAGCCAAAACCAAGAGTCCAACACTTGACCAAATGAGCCACCCAGATACTCCTGTGTTTAAAATTTAAGATAGTTAAATGGTATGAACTACAAAGTATCATATTTTTGTTTAGAAAGTGTATTTTACTGTTTGTTTACTCTGTATCGAGTATCTTTAAAAAGGCACTTAAATAACTTCTTAAAAAGTTAAAATTTGAACTTCTTCAAAAGTTAGTTTGTTGTGTGTTTCAAAACAAATTAATCAAGAAAATATAGTTACTGATTATTACATGATTATTACTGAAAATAATGTTGCCATTTAGAGAAGGAGTTATTAATGAATGATCTTCTCCAAGAGTCAAATACACTAAGTACACAACCACAACAAAATGAGCCAGGCATCCACTTGCTACCCTGTCCTTCTGATGCAAAGAGTAAAATAGAGATGACGCAAGAAAATAAATGTGCTAGTGTGTTCAGAATGTATTTTTATACACTTGGGTAGTCTCCCCACAAGACACATGGTCCTTAATGACAAGTTGTCCAAGTTCAGAGCTAGGAATCATGTTCGTGGGTGCTTTTTGTCATAGGTCCCTTAACTCTCTTAGTAATGATGTTAACAAATACTGTCATGGTAATTCTGCATGAAATAAGCTTTTTTAACTTCTTCATGTTAGATATAATTCATATACCATATAATCCATTGTATACAATTCAGTAGTTTTTAGTACATTCACAGATATGTGCAACTATCACCACAGTCAATTTTAGAATATTTTCAGCATCTTAAGAAGAAACTTTCTCTTATTTCTTAGCATTCATTATTCTTTTTTTGAAAGTTTTTTATTTTAATTCCAGTATAGTTAACATACAGTGTTACATTAGTTTCAGCTGTACAATATAGTGATTCAACAATTTGGTACATTACTCAGTGCTTATCATGATAAATGTACTCTTAATCCCATTCACCTATTTCACCCATCCCCCCATCCACCTCCCCTCTGGTTCCAAAGTCATCACTTT
>CM053579.1:82139335-82153972 GCA_028646485.1 Cryptoprocta ferox | reverse complement strand
TTCTTTTTTTGAAAGTTTTTTATTTTAATTCCAGTATAGTTAACATACAGTGTTACATTAGTTTCAGCTGTACAATATAGTGATTCAACAATTTGGTACATTACTCAGTGCTTATCATGATAAATGTACTCTTAATCCCATTCACCTATTTCACCCATCCCCCCATCCACCTCCCCTCTGGTTCCAAAGTCATCACTTTGGTCTCTATAGTTAAGAATGTGTTTCTTGGTTCCTCTCTTTATCTCTTTCTCTCTCTCTCTCTCTCTCTCTCTCTCTCCCCCTCTCTCTCTCTCTTTAACTTTGCTCATTTATTTTGTTTCTTAAATCCATGTATGAGTGAAATCACATGGTATTTGTCTTTCTCTGACTGACTTATTTGGCTCAGTATTATACTCTCTAGCCCTATCCATGCTGTTGCAAACGGCAAGATTTTATCCTTTTTAATGGCTGAATAATATTCCATTGTATGTATATGTGTATATACCATATCTTCTTTATCGATTCATCCATCAGTGGACACTTGGGCTGATTCCATAATTTAACTCTTGTAAATAACGCTGCAATACACAGAGCACATATATCTTTTTGGATTCATATTTTTGTATTCTTTGGGTAAATACCACATAGTGTAATTACTGAATCATAGGGTAGTTCTATTTTTAACTTTTTGAGTAATCTCCATACTGTTTTCCATAGCAGCTGCATAAGTTTATATTCCCACCAACAGTGCAAGAGGGTTCCTTTGTCTCCACATTGTCGCTAAAACTTGTTTCTTATATTTTTTATTTTAGCCATTCTAACAGGTGTGAGGTGATATCTCATTGTAGTTTTGATTTGCATTTCCCTGTTGAGCAGTGATGTTGAGCATCTTTTCATGTGTCTGTTGGCCGTCTCTATGTCTTCTTTGGAGAAATGTCTGTTCATGTCTTCTGCCTATTTTTAATTGCATTATTTGGTTTTTGGGTGTTGAGTTGTATCAGATCTTTATATATATTTGGATACCAACCCTTTATCAGATATGTCATTTGCAAATATGTTCTCCCATGTAGTAGGTTGCCTTTTAGTTTTGTTGATCATTTTCTTGGCTGTGCAGAAGCTTTTTATTTTCATGTAGTCCCAGTAGTTTATTTTTGCTTTTATTTCCCTTGCCTCAGGAGACATATCAAGAAAAATGTTGCTATAGCTGATGTCAGAGAAATTACTGCCTGTGCTCTCTTCTAGGATTTTATGGAAATCCCTCATTTTTTTAGCTATTGTTTCCCTATTCCCATGTCCCTCCCCACCCCAGCCCTAAGAAACCACTAATTTGCTTTCTATGTCTGTGGATTTCCCTCTCGTGTTTTTTCACTCTATGAAATCAGATAGTGGTCTTTTATAACTAACTTCTTACATTTATCTTGTTTTCATATTTATTCATGCTGTACCTGTATCAGTATTTCATTCCTTTTTATTGATGAATAGTATATCATTGAATGGATATACCACATCTTGTTTATGCATTTATCTATTGGCAGACATTTGGGTTTCTGCCTTTTGGCCATTGTGAATAATGGTGCTATGAACATTCATGTACAAGTTTTTGTATGGACATATGTTTTCATTTCTCTTGGGTATATATAAACCTAGGAGAGGAATTGCTGGGTCAACAGTAACTCTGGTGGATCATTTAAGGAACTTCCAGAATGTTTTGTTTTGTTTTGTTGAAATTTTTAATTTTTTTTTTATTTTTGAGAGAGAGAAACTAAGTTTAAGCACAGGAGGGGCAGAGAGAGGGAGACACAGATTCTGAAGCAGGCTTCAGGCTCTGAATTGTTGGTACAGAACCTAACACGGGGCTCAAACCCATGAACCATGAGATTATGACCTGAACTGAAGTCAGACGCTTAACCAGTTGTGCCACCCAGGCACCCCCAGAATGTTTTCTAAAGTTGCTAGGAGACTTTTCACTGTAATCTTTGCCAGTGATGAGGCCAAGAGAGGGTTCCAACCCTATGTGTAACCTGCTCTTTTCTGACAGGAAAGGAAATTCTTGGATGGGAAAGCATACTGTACTCACAACCAGGAGATGTGATCATGATCTTTGCCCTTCCTTTAATTATCTCTATGACCTTGTGCTACTCATCTTCACTGGACACAGAACCTCTGTCACTGTACATAAATTAAGGGAATTGGATTAGATGTTATCCAGCTCTGAACTCCATCCCTGAAGATTTAAAGTAGTGTGACATTATTCACTTAATCATACAAACCATTTTACTCATGTTCAAGATTTTTTTTTGGTAAAGAAGTAGGCTATGATTTTTATCTCTAGGTTATGTCTTATTCCTATAGAAAACCACAGCTTTCCTATTGTTGCTTATTTCACCTTTTCCTTAGGCAGACCATGTACTGCTAGTTCCGAATAGAAAATTACCATAACCTAGAAGTATTTCAAATATCTTTTTGGATATAGGTCTTTCGTTGGTTAGGGAGAACATCTTCATAGAACTGAAATTGATGTATAAGGATGCCTGGTTTGAATATGTCATACTGGGCAGTTATTCGTTGGGTCGGTGTTACTCAATGTGTAGGGTTGCAGAAAAGCAGCATTGGCATCACATGACAGGTTGTTATAAGTGCAGATTCACAGGCCCCATCCTAGACCCACTGTGTCAGAATCTCTGGGGGTAGGATCCAACAATCTGAATTTTGACAAAATCTCAACGAATCCTCTTCCCCCGTCTCTATTCCTGACTCTCAAAATTATTGCTTCACACCCTATGGCTTATGGTTTTCCACTTTAGTGTATTATATTCCAGGCTTGTTTCTAGATTTAATATCTGATCACTTTTTAAACAGAGGATCTTGGCTTGACCTAAGTGTCTTTCATGAAGGCTTTGGAATTAAGTGTGCTTGGTTTAGCAGCTGACACTTAATCCATGCCAAACAGATGATGTCCAGTAACAACAGCTGAATCAGTAAACCTTGGTTTACTTTGATCTGCCTCAGAAGGAAAATCACTTCTTCACTGGATAGCTTGTACAAGTAAGCCTGCCTAGTTGCTTTATTTCTTTATCAGTTATTTTTAACAGCGCTGAATGTATTGCAAAAACTTCCAACAATGTATTTCCTAATCATTTTTTGTATGTTTCTCAAGAAAGAACACTCTTCATACAACAAGGAAAACAACAAATATTTGAAAAATGTTTTATGGTTGCAGAGTTGTTTTCATGTGCATTTTATCATTTGATTATCATGGGAACCCTGTGAAGTAGTACGAAAACCATATAGGATGCTGAAAACTTCTAAGTGGAACCACAGTAGATGAAAAGGTAGATCTAATAAGATTGGGGTAAGAGAGGGTAACTTAGGCAGTGGAGTGGCCCTGACTCTGACCTCTTCACGTTGGGGCTCACAGCCCAATTGTGGCCAAGCAGCAGTGCCTAAGGATTCCAGTGGAAGTAACCTAAAGAAGCTCACAATCTATGCAGGCCCCGTGAAGTGCCATAGGAGATACCAGGAGAGCCCAAATGTGCCAGATGGGTCACCAGAATCCCTCTGTGAAGCTTTGCCTTTCCAGCTTGACAACCAGATACTCAAATCTGGGAAGTGAAAAAAACAAGGTCATAGGAATCATTTCTCCATTTGTTCGGCAAAACTGAGTTCCAGTTCTCTGCCAGGTATGGTGCCCTTCTCTGGGACTGCGCTTGGGAGAAGAAGTCCAGGTGGTCCCTGCAACTATGGGACCTTCAGGCTTGTGTGAGAGACAGGGATTAATGAATCCCCTGTGGCAATTCATGTATCATCATAATCGCAAGTTGAGATCAGTGCTCGGGGTAAAAAGGAATCACAGGTCTCTGAAAGAGGCTCTGATCTGGTTGGGAGAAGGAAGACTTCCAGAGAAGTGACTCTTGAGATGAGAACAGAAAGATCGAGTAGGTATCAGCTAAGCCGATGTCGCAACTCATAGTTTTACAATACCTAAATTTGTGATTGCATTATATTATATACAACATACTAGCATATCTGTATAGGTATGCAATTCATAATAAATAAACATATATTTGGAGGGATGTTCTTAGGCCCACCGTTAAAATTTATGAGGCCCAAGGCATTGGGCATGAAATTATTTAATAGGAACATGGATAGGTGGGTGGCGGGGTGGGGGTACAGAGGACAAAACAATTATCATTATTGCTGCCTCTTGGAAAAACTGCATCAGCTTGAACTCCAAATGGTAAATACTATTGTCAACTAAAGGATCTTTAAAACCCTCTCCCACCTCTACGACACACACAGGAATGCTGAACCTACAGAGGGAAAACTGCCAGCTGAGTGCTCAACATGGCCCTAGAACTGCAGCCCTGTATTATCTGTTACTGCGTAAGACGTTATCGCCAGATGTAGTGGCTTTACAATAGCACTTACTATCTCATAGTTGTTATGGGCCCGGAATCCAGGCATGGTTTAGCTGGTCCTCTGGATCAGGGTCTCCCACAGGCTGAAGCCATCACCAGGCCATGACTGGGTGAGATCTGCTTCCTATCTCACTCACATGGTTGTAGCAGGATTCAGTTCCTCGTGTACTCTTGACTGAGGCCTCAGTTCCTCATAAGCTGTTAGCCAGAGGCCTCCCTCGCTTTCTTGCCACATGGGCTGCTCTGTAGAACACTTTACAATATGGCTGCTGGTTTCATCACAGTGAGCAAGTGAAAGGGCAGGAGAGAGTGCCAGCAAGAGGAGGAATGCTAGCAAGATAAGTCAGTCTTGTAACCTAATTGCAGAAATGGCATTCCAACACGTTTGCCATATTCTGTGTGGTAGAATCATGTCACTGGGTCCAGTCTGCACCCAAGGGGAGGAGATTACATAAGAGGGTGAATACCAGGAGGCAGAGGTCATTGGGAGCCATGTTTTTAAGCTGCCTACCACAAGTCCCAAAACAATACTCGGAAAACTGTACAGAAAAGAGGTAGCTAGTATACAATGATTCCATTCGCCATCTTGAATTAATGTCATCACCCAAAGTGTAAAGCCTACTCCCACCTTTTCTTAATTTGACGTATAGACATGTACACTGTATTCCACACAGAATTCTCATTCTAGAGTGTTGAACCTTGGCTATGTCACTCACCACATTGTGTAGGACTTCCCTCACTCAGGGCTTACCAGCCTCACTGACAGCATGCCCCAGGGCCTTATCCCATCTATCAAGAACATATTCGCTCCATATATAATCCTGACTGTCCCCTCCATATATAATCCCCTCATTTCACTGGGTTCTCTTCTCAAATATCACATCTTCAAAGAGGCCTTCCTTGGTCTCCACCTCTCCATCAACTCTTCATTCTCCTTTACTGTGCTTCATGCTTCTCCATAATGATTTTCACTACCCGGCATTCTCTGAAGCACTTCCCATTTATGAATATTGTCTGTCTACTCCAACAAACATGGCCTTCTGGTCCTAAATACCAGCACAAAGTAAGCATCAAAAACTATTTGTCAGAACGGCGAAGGAATTTTTTTTTATTGAAAACGTGTACTTCAAATTGGTATTTGTATCAGTTTACTAATTAATACACATCCACTTCTGGTTATTAGAAATTATGCCATCATTTTTTCCCAACTATAATAATGAGGACATGCATTATTGGGAATGGGAATGTTTTCAAGGACTTCTTTGGGAAAAGAAGTTGATATTTAGCAGCTTGAATTCCATTAATAGAATGTACTTTTAGTCTTTGCCAGTAAGTTTTCATTCACTGAGAAAAGAAAAAGACCTTTAGAAAATACTACATACTGGGAATTATTGATTTCCCAATAGTTCCCTTTGCAATGATTTTCTGTATAAACTTGATTGTATATTCGCTTGTTTTCATCATGAAGAGAAACCACTGAAATGCAAAAGCTTACTTTCAAGATACATTTTTGGTGGTTTCCACGAACTTATTCATCCTGTACTGAACATTACTCTGCTAAAGCAAAAAGATTTGAAAGCTTCTTCAGGACCCATCTGAATGGCAAAAAAAAAAAAATGCTTTTAGGTCAAAAGCCTCTGAATGTTTTACCTGTCTGACTCATCTGAGTCAATATCTTAGGGGATACAATGGTATATGAGTCAAGACATAAGTGCAAAATACTTTGAGATATTATGAGGAACACAGGAATAAGTCAGGGTCATATACAAGTAGATGAGCAGTAATACAAAGTGTATATAATTGAGAATGTGGGGGCACCCGGATGGCTCAGTCTGAAGAGCATGTGACTCTTGATCTCAAGGTCCTGAGTTTGAGCCCCTCATTGGGTGTAGAAATTACTAAATAAAATAAAATAAACTTTCTAAAAAATAAAGAATATGTGTTCTGTAGTTGAAACTGTGGTTACAGCACTCTCTATATTTCAGTGCTTACCTCCTAGTGTTGTTGTGATGGTTAATTTTGTGTGAACCTGACAGGGGCACATGGTGCCCAGATATTTGGCTAAACATCCTGAGTGTGTGTGGGAGAGGATTGCTGGAGGAGCTTAACAGTTGAATCAGTAGCCTGAGTAAAGGAGATTGCCTTCCCCGATATGTGTGGGTTCAACCAATCCGTTGAGGTCCTGAATGGAACAAAAAAGGCTGAGTAAGGGAGAAATGCTCTCTTTGGCTGATTGTCTTCACACTAGGAAGTTACTCCTTCCTTTGAACTCAGACCTGTACTGACATTTAAACCATCAGTTCTCCTGTTTTTCATGCTATTGGACTTGAACTGGAGCTATATCATGGGTTTTCCTATGTCTGGATTTCTCAGCCTCCATAATCACATGAGCCAGTTCCTTAAAATAGATCTCTTGATTGATAGATAGATAGATAGATAGATAGATGATCTCTTGGTTCTGTTTCTCTGGAGAACTTTAATACAGTTGTTGAGTTAACTGAACAACATAACTAATGTGAAGGTGTGTTTTTAATTGAAGTGTAATTGACATACAATGTTATCTTAGTTTCAGGTGTTCAACATAGTGATTTGTAAATTCTCTATATTACTTAGTGCTCACCACGATCAGTGTAGTCACTATCTGTTAACATATAACGTTATTACAATTCTTAAAGTTTTTTTAATGTTTTATTTATTTTCAAGAAAGAGAAACAGAGTGCAAGCGGGGGAGGGGCAAAAAGAGGGAGACACAGAATCTGAAGCAGGCTCCAGGACTGCTAATCCCCTTCACCTATTTCACCCATCTTCCTACACCCCTCCCCTCTGGCAACCACCAGTTTGTTCTCTGTATTTAAGTCTGTTTGGTTTTTTGTTTGTTTTTTTTGGTCCTTTTTCTTTTGTTTTTTAGATTCCACATATAAGTGAAACCATATAGTATTTTTCTTTCTCTGTCTGACTTCTTTCACTTATCACAGTATCCTCTAGGTCCATCCATGTTGTCGCAAATGACAAGAACTCATTCTTTTTTATGGCTGAGTGATATTCCATTGTATGTATATACCACATCTTCCTTAACCATTCATCTATCACTGGACACTTAGGTTCCATATTGTGGCTATTGTAAATAATGCTTCAATAAACATAGGGGTGCAAATATCTTTACAAATTAGTGTTTTTGTTTTCTTTGAGTAAATATCCAGTAATCAAATTACTGGATCATATGGTATTTTTATTTTTAATTTTTTTATTGAAACTCCACACTGTTTTCCACACTAGATGCACCATTTTACATTCTCACCAACAGTGCACAAGGCTTCCCTTTTCTCTACATCCTCACCAATGCTTTTTATTTCTTGTCTTTTTGATACTAGTTTTTCTGACTGGTGTGCAGTGATGATATCTCATTGTGGTTTTGATTTGCATTTCCCTGATGATGATGAATGATGTTGAGCATCTTTTCATGTGTCTGTTGGCCATCTGTATGTCTTCTTTGGGAAAATGTCTATTCAGTCCCTCTGCCCTGTTTTTTTTTAAGTTTATTTATTTTTTGAGAGAAAATAGAGAGAGAGAGAGAGCGTGCACCAGCGGGGGAGAGTTGGGCACGGGGGGACAGAGGATCCAAAGCAGGCTCTGCACTGACAGCAGAGAGCCCATTGTGGGGCTTGAACTCATGAACTGTGAGATCATGACCTGAGCCGAAGTCGGATGCTTAACCAACTGAGCCACTGAGGTGCCCTAGTCCTCTGCTATATTTAATTAGATTATGGTTTTTTGGTGTTGAGTTGTATAAGTTGTTTATATATTTTGGATATTAGCCCCTTATCAGATATGTCATTTACAAGCATCTTCTTCCATTTCAGTAGGTTGTCTTTTGGTTTTATTGATTATTTCCTTCCCTGTGTAAATGCTCTTTATTTTGGGGTAGTTCCAGGAGTGTATTTTTGTTTTTGATTCCCTTTCCTGAGGAGACAAATCCATAAATATGTTACTGAAGCTGATGTCTTAACAGATTAGCCTATGTTTTCATTTCAGAGTTTGATGGTTTCAGGTCTTACATTTAGGTCTTAACTCCATTTTGAGTTTGTGTTTATGTATGATGTAAGAAACTGATCCAGTTTCATTCTTTTGCATGTAGCTGTCCAGTTTTCCCAACACAGTTTATTAAAGAGATTGTCTTTGCTCTATCGTATATGCTTCCTCCTTTGTTATAGATTAATTGACCATATACATGTGGGTTTACTTTGGGTTCTCTATCCTGTTCGGTTGATCTGTGTGTCTGTTTTTGTGCCAGTACTCTTCTAATTACTTTAGCTTTGTAGTATAGCTTGAAATGTGGGATTGTAATACCTCTGGCTTTGTTCTGTCTCATGGTTGCTTTGGCTACTCTGTGTCTTTTGTGGTGCCACACAAATTTTCGTATGATTTGTTCTAGTTTCTGAAAAATATCATTACTATTTTGATAAGGATTGTATTGAATCTGTAGATTGCTTTAGTAGGATGGACATTTTAACATCATTAACTTTTCCAATCCATGAGCATCGTGTGTCTTTCCATTTGTTTGTGTTGTCTTCAGTTTCTTTCATCAGTCTCTTGTAGTTTTCAGAATATAAGTGTTTCACTTCCTTGGTTAAATTTATTCCTAAGTATTTTATTCTTTTTAAAGCAGTTCAAATAGTATTGCTTTCTTAATTTCTTTTTCTTCTGGCTTGCTATTCGTGTATAGAAATTCAACTGATTTCTGTATATTAATTTTGTATTTTGCAACTTGACTTAATTTATTAGTTTTAATAGGTTTTTTTGGTGGCATCTTTAGGGCTTTTTTTTAATATAGTATCATGTCATCTGAAAATACTGACAGTTTTACTTTTTCCTTACCAATTTTGATGTCTTCGGTTTCTATTTCCTATCTGATTGCTGTGACTAGGACTTGCAGTCTGTGTTGAATAAAAGTGGTCAGAGGGGACATCCTTGTCTTATTCCTGACCTTAAAGGAAAAACTTTCAGTTTTTCACTACCGAGTATGTTGTTAGCTGTGAGTTTTTCATATTGCCTTTATTATATTGAAGTATGTTCCCTCTAAACCCAGTTTGTTGAGAGTGCCCACGAGCACCGCTGTCCCTGGAGTAATCTCCCGGATATTCCTGCCCCTCTGACCACGTACTAAGATTAGCCGGGAAATATCCTTCACATACACCCCAGGCACTTTCCAAACCGTTGCTTCTGTGCTGTGTCTCGGATTGAGGTCCTTAGTGTGCTGACTCTTTAAGAGCAAAGACTCATTTTCTTATCACCCTCCAGCTCTCCTGGAGTTAAGCCCCACCGATTATTACGGCTCCTGGAGTTAAGTCCTGCTGGTTTTCAAAGCCAGACTTTATGGGGACTGACTTTTCCAGTGTGGGTCTTCAGGGCTGGAGGCATCTGGTGTATGGTCTGATTCCCTCAGTCCTCCAGGCCTGGAGTGTCCATCCCATTTGTGATGAATAACACTGGGGCTCTGGTTCCCGCCTGCGTCTCTGCCGCTCCTACCCTTCCCAATGTGGCCTTTTCTCTGTGACTAGCTTGGCAAGATCTGTTCTGCTAGGCTTCAGGCTGTTTTCACAGGGGCTCGAAATAGATGTGGTTGTGACTTCAGTGTGTCCGTGGAATGAGGTGAGCTCAAGCTCCTCCTCCCCCACCATCTTCCACCCAGTGGCTCACTTACGTGAAACTTTTAACACAGTGCTTGGCACATAGTAAGCAATCAGAAATATGACCCAAGAAAAGACATTTTAATTAGAATCCGTCAAGCTCCAAGAGATGGAAAACCCAAACTAACAGTAACTTAAATTAAAAAAAAAAAAAAGAAGGTGAAATCGCTCTCAGGGAAATGGGGGTGGTGTGGTGTGGCGGCTGCACCTCAGCCAGGCTGGTGCTGGCGTGGCCACTCCATACTCATCAGGAACCCTGCTTCCTTCTGTCATGCTGCCTCCCTGCGTGCAAAACTTGACTCTCAACCTTGACCATGCCCACTCTTCGTGGTTCAGGGGATTTGGCTAAACAGTCAAAATCACGGGACTGCAACAGGCCACCATTGGCTTTACTTAGAAGAATAATGATGTCATACACTCACCAGCAGTGTCTGAGATTTGAAGCTGCTCGCAAACACTTGGTATTGTCAGGTTTAAATTTTCCCCCCAACCTCATGGTGGTATTTTGGTGTCTTATTGTGGTCTAAATTTGCGTTTCCCTGATGGTAAATGGAATTAAGCAATTTTTCACACGGTTTATATTATTTGATTCCTTTTTTGTGCAGTGCCCGTTTGCAACTTTTGACTATTTAAATATTGGGTTGTTTGTATTTTTCTTATTTATTTGTGGGAGTTCTTTATATCTTCTCAGTATTAATTTTTTCTTGGTTAGATGTATTGCACATCTCTTCTTCTGCACTGTGTTCTTTCTTTTCCATGTTCCTGATGACTTTTGATAAAATTCTTAATTTTAACTTGTCCATCTCTTCCTTCATACTGAGTGCTTTTAGTGTTCTGTTTCAGAAGTCTTGCCCTACCCTAAAGTCATGAAGCTACTCTTCTGTGTTGACTTCTAAAGTTTTATTATTTTGCCTTAAACATATGATACATCTAGAAATAATTTTTATGTATGGTTTGAGGTGAGAGGTTGCTGCTTCCTTTTCTCACATGATTTACCCAGTTGTCCCAGTGTTAGTTATTGGAAAGGCAGTTTTTTTTCTTCACTGCCATGCCCTGTTTGTCATGAATCAAGTATCCATTCATGCTTGTGCCTATATCTGAGTTTTATAATCTTGTTTACTTTCCGAGTTATCTCTCTGTGTACCAATATAATAATTACTGTAGCTTTGTGATAATTCTTGATATCCTGTAGTGCACGCTTTCCCATCATGTTAATACTCTTAAAGATAATTTTGTCAATTTTTTGGCCCTCTCTATTCCCATATAAATTTTAGAATAAGTTTGTCACATTCCTTGAGAAATTGGGTGACTTTTTTATGTGTGCATTATTGAATCTCTTGATCAGTTTGGGATAATTCATATGTATTTATATTAAAAATATATATATGTATACACACACACATACACACACACACACACAATACCAAGCCACCCAATCCATGAATGACATATCATTTCACTTATTTGGATCTTCTTCTTATTAAAATTAGAGAATGGGTGCTTACATTTATTACTAGGTACTAGATAATTTTTAATTATAAATACTACATTTTTATTTTATTTTCCATTTGTTGATAGTACAAAGAACCATTTGATTATGTAATCAATATAATGGATTCTACCAATGTTGATTTCATATCCAACAGTCTTGTTAAATTCTACTGATTTGTCTATTGATCATTTTGGATTTTCCATGTATATACATATTGATATCATTTGTGAATGGCACTTTGACTTCCTCCTTCATGCTGCAGCCTAAAGGCTCCCAAGTTATCTGTCCTTCTAGTACTAGCTATGACTTTGTACTTGTATACAAGTGTATTTATTCTTTAAGTTTTTATGGAGTGATGACATATGGAGAAAAAATACATAAATCATCATTAGAGAATCTGATGAATTGTCACAAAGAAAACATCCCTGTGACCACCACTCACATCAAGAAAAAGACAATTGCCAACATAACAGAAGCCTCCTCCATACTGCCTCACAGTTCTTAACCTAAGCTTTTTCCACAAAGTGACCAGTATCCTGTTTTATAACACTAAAGCTTGGTTTTTGCCTTTTTGTAAACTTTATGTTTACATATGCATACTTACAGTACGTCATCTTTTTTAAAGTTTTTAAGTACTTAATCTTTTGTGTTGGTTTCTTTCTCAATATTAGTAAGTATCCATGGTGTATAGCTATTTATTTGTATTGCTATGCAGTATTCCATTGTAATCTAACATGTTGACATTTTGGTAGTTTCCAGTTGGGGATTAATAAGAGTAATGTTGTGATGAGCATTCTCATACACGTCTCTTGCTGTACATATATACATGTTTCTGTTCAATAATGACTACGAGTGGGAATTCTAGGTTAATAGAACAAAGAAGAAAACACATCAGATTTCAGTAACTACAGTGAAAGTGCTATAAAATAGTGAGTGAGATCCCAACAAGCAGAATTATCATACACATAGGTCTTTGGAAATGTGTTATCAGGTATCTACATAGCCTTGGAGAAACTGTGCTGTGGCCCTGGCCATGGTGCTTCAGGAATTTGCCTGATAACTACATTCGTTCGATAAGTATAGACATCCTGTTAAGTGCCTGATACGGTTTTAGCCTGGGGATCCAGTGACGACTAAAATGCAATCCATTACTTCAAGTTGCCTGCAGCCCAGCACAGGGTTCTTTCTCTAAGGGGCTTCTGTACCTTCCCAAATGAGAAATACTAGCCAATCTACACTTGACATGACTCCACGCAGATACTTTCTAACCTATTATACCGTCTCTACGTATAGTCACAAATTGATAAAGTTACTAATGATTTAAAAGGGGTCAGTGATAATTCATAAAGAAACAAAATCATAATGCCAGGGTCAGTTCTTAGGGAAACTTAATAGAGTTTGGGGAAAATGTGAAGTAAAGGAAAGGACAATGGGACAGAAGAGAAAGCCTATGCTATGTTGAGAAGTATTTAAAAATATCAAGGAGATAATATTAATGAGCTTTGTCACCAGATGAGATGTAAGAGAAGTGAAAAAGAGAAAAATATTCATATGATGATGGGTAGAAGTCAAAGAGAACAGGAAGATTGTGTGTACTCAGTTTAGAGCCTATTTGAGTAGCATAAGTTTAGAAATTTCAATGTAATCTTAGAAATTGTACTTCTAGTTTGAAGGTTGAAATTTTTAGAGGAATAAAGCCTCTTAAGTTCTCTCTGAAAAATACAGAGGCCTGAGTAACTTTTCAGTGTTAAGTAACATTTGGATAAAATACAATTTTTAAAATCCAAATTATTCAATAAATACATGGATTTCATACTTGAGAAAAAGGATCTCAACAGAATATGTTTAGGATCTAAAAATAATTTAGAATAAATTCAGAATCAGGTCTTGGACAGCTCAGAAAGAGCAGAGGATTAACACAAGAAGTCTTTAGGTCAGGTATTTGTTCTAACACTACCAACTTGTAAAATCACTGTAAGGAACTTGATCTGCCTAAATGTACATTGTGTTGTGTCTAAAATAGGCGTCGTACTCCAAAAGGTTATCATTTATTTTTTAGACTCAGCAACTGTTGTCCTTACTCACAAAGCAGAGGTAGTAACAATGTCATTCAAATTTAGCAAATAAAAGCCACTGTTGTACGCTGATAGCTCAGACCCCTCAGTCCCTACCTTCACCCAGTTAAATGGAAATTCTGCAGGTAGTGCTTTCCTTCATTTGATGAAGGAAGAACTGAAGAACTGTAGTCAAGCACAAATTCAAAACTACCCTTACCAACCTCTCAGACTCTTGGAATTTTCTATGGCACTCATAGCCCACTGAACATAGTTGACGTGAGCTGTGGAAAATATCACTGTGATGTATCATGAATGCTGCTGAGTTCCCACTTTTACTCTCTATTAATTGCTCAAAACCTTCCCCATGTGTTGATTTTCTTGATTGCATGCGTCCTTGTGTGAAAAACTTGTAGAATGTATTCCTAAGACATACAATTCACTGTTGTATACGGTTGGTAGAAATATAAATTGGTGCAGTATTCCTGAAGAGCAGTAGTCAATGTATATAGAATTTAAGTGTACACATTCTTTGACGTCAAAAATTCTAGTTCTAGAAATTTATCTTACAAGTATACTTTCATATGTGCACAGAGATATATATTCAAAAATGTTTTTGCAGCATTTCTGTAATAACAAGAGAATGAAACAAGATACATATCTATTCTCATTGGCTGAATCGATTAGTGTAAATATCCTGCCATCTTTGAAACATATGAGATAAAGCCATGTATAATGGCAAGGAAAGAGGTAATGATGGAATCATTTTAAATAGATTATAGAACAGTCTGTGTGGCTTGTATTTAGTAAGTGTCTATCCATTTATGTACTTGTATGTACAATAGGTAATATCCATCTTCAATGGATATTCTTTTTGGGGTTAAGATTATGTGAGAGGTTGTCGCTTTCTACTTCATATGCTTACATACTGCTTGAATACTTAATACAAAGGTCACATGAGTTCCAAAATGTTAAAAAGAGGCCTCTCCCTTTTGAAAAAATTATTC
>CM053579.1:82068721-82139235 GCA_028646485.1 Cryptoprocta ferox | reverse complement strand
CAAGCACTGCGACACCATCCTGGCTTATACTCTTCTCCCACCCCCCCCCACCTACTATCTCCCACTTTGTATTGTTTCTAACCCACTAAGTCTTAATCCCTTTCACTGTGGTTACCTCACTGGCTCCATGCTAGAGCCCATGCATTTCTACTTGCTTTTGGATCTCATAGTGATCCAAATGACATTAATATAAATACACCAAATATATAAGGTACCATCCCTGTGACACGGACATGTAATTCTTACCAAATATTTATGTTTTCACCTAAATTTCCTGGCCACCTTGCAACTGGACGGAGCCAAAACTGACTTGATCTGGGCAACGGACTGTCAGCAAAAGTGACCGTTTATGGGCTGAGACCATGACAAGTTGCTTTGGGACTCTTAGCATTCTCGTCTTCTCCTATCATGATCTGGGACAACAAGATGGCAGCAGACTGCTTCCCCTTCTCTTCCAGCTTCCATATATCATGCAGACACTTCTCTTTGGGGAAATCGAATTCAAACTCTGTTCACAAGAGAAAGTGGAAAATAGAATTTCCAAGATTCCACCCCTGGGATAGAGGAGGGAGCTTAGAAGGGCACACACAGTGTATATACCAACAAAAAGTATTGCCCACGAGTGATAAATTTTCTTATAAACAGAAGAAGAGGTCCAAGCTTATTCCTGTAATAACAACGCTCCCCTGCATCTCCATACCACACTTTCTCAAGTGGGTAAAGAATAGTGTGATGTTATAACAAATGAGCCAGGAACTCACAGCAAAGAATATTTCCTCAGGAGATCATTGTTGAGACAGGAAATAAATGTTGACAATAATTATACTGGCATATCTGGAAGCACAACTTTAAGTTTCCTGCCCCAGCTCCATAGCAACATGAAAAGCATGTCTTCGATACACACTAATCAAATCAAATAAAAGGTAATGATCGTACTTTAAACATAAGAGTGCAAGCTCTGTTTATCTTCTTTACAGAATATTTTGGGTCTCGGGAATGAGCTCATTTGCGACTGTCAAAATAGTGGCATCAGATTAATCTTAATTTAGTTTCTGAACTAAACTAACACTGGAAATGATTCCTTCTACATACTTCAGAGCAATTTTTTTACTGTAATGTGTAAGCATTCATGTGCCCTCAGCCACCACACTTAGTGTTAGCCAATTCAGTAATAATAGAACAGGCTGTTCACTCATTATAAGGTGATAGGTATGTAATCAGTCACTTTTAGGTCTGCGTTGCACTCCTTCGGGCTTCGGAAAGGTAGCAGCGTAAAAGTTGTTTTCATGTTTTTCTCCTTTCCAAGGGATATTCAGCAGTTTACATCGTATTATGTTTGTATGATCCATATCTGAGTATGGTCCTTCCTTATGTTAATTTAAACAGTTCTTTGCATGTTCGTGTTCCCCTCATCCCAGATGCAGGAAGGAATGCAGGGGATGGTATCAGACCATTGGGGTTTGAATGTGTCTTAACCACTGCTAGCTGTGCGACCTTGAGCAAATTCCTTAACCCTTTACCTTGGTTTCTTCACCTGTTAAATGGGAAGAATAGTACCTATCTCACAGGATTGCTGTAATTATTAAATGAAATAACACCTGTATGGCACTGAGAGCAGTGCCAAGCACATAGTAAGAGCTCCATAATGTTAGCAATGAGTATTATTCAGCAACATGTTTCCCCCATAGGCCTAATCATAACTGGTGTACCCTCTATTTGAAGCTTTCTTATTCCCTACAGTGTCAGGGGCTGTAAGAATCTCTCTGTGCATCATGGTGTGAGATTTGTTTGCCTGGCAACTGGAATCACACAGTGATCGCCAGGACCCATTTTTTTTATCTGAAAAGTAAATAAAAGGATCTCATTTACAGTAGCATCAAATACAGCAAAAAGTTGGGAATGTGTAACCTTTGAAGTGAAAGTCAGTACCCTGAACACTGTAAGACCTTAATGAAGGAAATGGAAGAAGACACAAATAAATGGAAAGGTGTCCTTTTTATGTATATGGATTGGAAGACTTAATATTGTCAAAATGTCCATACCTCCCAAAGCCATCTGTAGATTCAGTGAAATCCCTATCAAGGTTCCAAAGGCATTTTTTATAGAGGTAGAAAAAGCAACCCTAAAATCTATGTGGAATCACAGAAGGCCCCAAAGAGCCAAAACAACTCTGAGAAAGAAGAACAAAGCAGGAAGTGTCACACTTCGTGATTTCTGATGTATCTTATCAGCCCTCTTGGGCAGAAAGTGCTTGGGAAGCCCTCTGCGAGCTGGATCATTTCCCCACACAAAATAGAGGTCGAAGGCTCACTGACACACATGCAGTTTACCAGACGTGGCGGGCTCTCTCGCTCCCCCGTGGCTTGACCTGTGCTGCTCTTCTGTCCGCAATGTCCTTTATCCTTTTTTATCCGGATAACTCCTACTTCTCTTTGAAGACACAGGTTAAACATTGCCTCCTGTGAGAAGCCTTTGCTAAAATGCTACTACCCACCATCTCTACCTGAAAACATAGTACCCAGTTGCGTGAGCTAGCCATCAGCGTCCTTCCCCGGGGTCTCTGTGTACTCCTCTGTCCTTACATTTATTTACTCTTTTCACACCATTTTCTTGTCTCTGTCCATCAGCAGCCTATCCGTTCTTTCAATGCAAGAACTTGTGCCTTTATTGCCTGCAGATGGAAGCATGGTTTTGTGGAACAAAGTAGAACTTCAGTAATTATTCATGAACGAATGAATCATTGTATTTCTACCAAACACATCATTCCTTTATCTGGATTTGTGAATATCAGAGAATGAGGATGCGTGATCAAAGCTATGAAGACTGTATAATCCTAATTAGGGTGAGAAGGCACAGACCCATGAAGATGTAGAAGTGAAAGCTACTGTATCAGCAACTGCTGCAATATGGCTACACGATACGCAGCCTCAAAAATCTCCGTGATAGAAAACGGCAAGCGTAATTTTCACTCAGTGTTGTTGTGCTGGTCAGAATCAGGATTCACTCCCAGCTGGATTCAGATCTGACCTCCCAGCATCTAGCTGGGGCGTGATCTTCTCATGGGGCATGCCTGGAGCGCAAGAAGGCAGCCAAATCACCAACATACACTTAGACTTCTGCTCACATTCCATTGGCCAATGCAAGTCCCATGGCAAAGAATAGCATCCAGGGAGGGAGGGAGTAGTATTCTCGACCCATGGTGGGAGAGGTAGGGAATGAGTATTTGCTGAATGGTAAATTATCATGCAGAGTATCAGAATATCCATTCTAAATGCTTGCTGATGCCACTAAGTGCTCCAAATGTACGGGGGAGAGAAAGAGTTCAGCTAGGCCTTTAAAAATGGGTAAGATTGCATGAGACTGAGTGGGAGAAGGGTAGCATTCTGGAGCCGAGGAACTGAGGGAGCCAAGGTGCAGAGGTGGGGCATCCATAGCACAGGTCAGTGTGTTGAAGATCAGCTGAGTTCTGTTAGAAGGGGGCCAGAAGGGTAGACCACAGAAGCTCGCATTTCTCCTTCAGCCTTCGTTTAGCTATTGAACTATGTGGAGCAATTAGGTGACATGACTCCTGACGTTCTACCTCTTTGCTCCTGTTGCCTTTGCAGTCTCCCCGTGCCCAGACAGGATCAGAACTAGCTCAGGCTGGCTTAGCGAAATAGAAGAACCAGGAAAGTCAGTAGATCAGGACAGGAAAATGGAGGCTCTCTGCGAGCCCTGCACGGCCACGTCACATCTCATAAGTCTAATGAGAGTACCATCCGTGCTGTTGAAAACTGGACTCAGAACTCACACACTGTCTCTCTGGTCCCTCAGCAGGGTTGGTTGCCGCGTCAGCTACCGCTCCTCTGCAGAAGAGACTCTAAGTAGTGCCTGCCATCGTGCACCTGTCCCAGACTTACACTTAGGGATGGATCGCCTACTTGGTTGAGCCGAGGCCACCTGTCCATTTCCTGGCAGTACGGCCCGCTGGGAAATCAAGTATCTGGCACAGCATTTATACTGAGATAAGGCCCCGCTTTCCATTAATAAGGCAGAAAAGTCTCTCAGAATGGGAAGTGCTGTAGAAGCGGGCAGTCAAAACAAATACTCGCTGACCTCCACCCCTGACCATTTTTCCACGCCTTTTTTTTTTTTTAACTATTCACATACCCGGAGCAACCCCAGAGCACTTTGTGTTAGAGCTAGCTACTCCTTAGATGTTTGTCTCGTACAACTTTGGATGTTCAGAACGTGTGTTTGTCTCTCCAGCCAGCTTGTAAGCAGTATGGGGGCGGTGACCATGGATTATCTTTCTGTGAACCCAAAATGCCTCGCTCAGGTGACTGTTCATAGTCACCGCGACTCGTATTCGTTGATAAAAGCAGTGAGCGCTGAGAAACGGAGGGGGCCCTGAGATTCTGATGTTCTAATATGATCACGTTTTAGGCTCCCAGTAAGAAAGGACTGAACGGGGTGTTGAGGTGGAAGGGAAGAGACAGATGGCAGGCATTAAGACAGCAGAGCGCTCCAGCTGACGGCACCCGGGGGAGAGCTGATGGCACACGTGTCTTCCCGGCAGCTCCAAAGCCCGGCCTCGGTGCCGGCTCGTCAGCAGCTTGGAATGGGCCATGGTGGGAATATTTACACCACAGATTCTGCAAATGCTAAGAATCTGGACTTTATTTCCTTTTGGGGAGCCAGTTGTTAAAAATTTACCAGCCTGCCACTTCACTAAGGAAAAAGAAAGGCTCCCCGTACATCTTTCACTTTTGAAACTAATATTCAGCAATTTAAACCCTATCACATGTATGTTATCCATATTTTGAAAATAACTTTCTCATGTGGATATTTAGATATGAACAAATGTTTTAATATTTTTTATGTTTGTTTTTGAGAGAGAGAGAGAGAGAGAAAGACAGAGCATGAGCGGGGGAGGGCAGAGAGAGAGGGAGACACAGAATCTGAAGCAAGCTCCAGGCTCAGGGCTGTCAGCACAGAGTCTGTCATGGGCTCGAACTCACAAACCGTGAGATCATGACCTGAGCCGAAGTCCGACGCTTAACTGAGCCACCCAGGTGCCCCTAGATATGAATAATCTTATGTGCCTGTAAAGAAGCAGTAGGAAAGCATGAGAGGATAGGAGAGTTTATGTATTTATAATTTGATAAGTAGAACTTTGGGTTAGTTTGTTTTTTCTTTTCAAATTTGTATTTACATTCCAGTTAGATAACATACAGTGCAGTATTGACTTCAGGAGTAGAACCCACTGATTCTTCACTTCCGAACAACACCCAGTGCTCATCATAACAAGTACCCTCCTTCTGGGTTAGTTTTTAAGATACTTAGAGCATAACCTAAAATGACAACTGAATGACGATTTAATCAGTGTGATTTAATTTGTGGGAGATAGCTTGGTAATAATGACACAGAAAAAGAACAGAAGAACAGCTAAGAGCAAATTCCTAGCTCAGTCTTCATCTGCTGCCCTTCCACCCCACTTGACTAGACAGCGCCCGTCATTAATATGGGTATTTGCGCCTCACAAGGGAGAAACGCTGAGCCATTTAAATCTGGGGGCAAAGGCCCTGCGCCTTCAAATGAACATTGGTGTAAGACAATGGAAAACAACTCCCCTCAAGTAGAAACTAATATATGCCTCTCCATTTGAACTGCATGATTCTATTAACAGCTTTGTAACCTTCTTGTTCAAATGTTAATGAAATGCTTTGCAGCCTCTGTTCTTCGTCAGACCTGCTCAGTGAAAGCCTCACTGCTAACTGGTGGCCCCCTGCTGTATTACTCCCGCAGGGCTGTGTGGACCCTTGTTGGCACGTGTCTGTCAAAGGGAACAATGCACAGCAGTCTCCAAACGACTGTTTTGGCCAATGTTAAGTGACAGAGTGGCAGTGTTTCCCTTTGTGAGATGAAGGACGCTTGCACTTAAAAGTCTTTAAGAAGAAATATTGAGGGCAATTTCTGTAAAAACGTAAAATTAAATGTGGGATTTTTTTTCCTATTGTGCTGCATCTGGTTTCTGTAGAATGAATCTTGTTGATGCCAGTTTCAAGGTTGCTATTCTTTGTGCTTTTAAACCAAGGTCAAGCTAGAGGCAGCTCAGAGGCCTTGAGATTGTCATTGACAAGGAAAATAGAAGCTTTATAGCTAGAGTGCTAATTAATCACTTCTAGAATAATAGAAATAGGAAAAAATATATACACAAAATTTTGCATGTCGACAGCTAGTAGAAAATTTACTTTGTGATCTTATGCATGTAATTATGTGTGTATCAACATGCTTTACAGCACATTAAAATATATGCTCTGTAACTAGATAAGTTTAGGGGGGAAATATATAGTCTATACTACAATAGCTTTCCAAATTACTGTTGTAGTCAAGGCTGCCCTTCAAGAAGTCTGAAGTTTCAGAGTTAACTGTCTCAATTAAAATACAGCTTTTTAACTCTTAAATATAGAGAACAAACAGAGAGTTGCTGGAGGGATTGTGGGAGGGGGGATGAGCCAAATGGGTAAGGGACATTAAGGAATCTACTCCTGAAATCGTTGTTGTACCGTATGCTAACTAACTTGGTTGTAAATTTAAAAATAAATAAATTATTAATAAAAAGAAAAGAAAAGAAAATATAGCTCTATACTACCACTGAATTTCACTGGATTTCAGTGTCTCCTAAGTAACTTAAGACAAAGAATGCTACTGATAGCATGTTTATCTTCGTTTACAAAACATATAGCAGTTAACACTGAAAAAAATTATAAATAAATCAACCACCAACAAACAAAGTGTTAACACTGGAAGGATTCAAGTAGAAAGTATTTCTCGAAATTAGGGTTTAAATTCAAAACTTGTGCATGAAAATTGATTTGTTTCAAGGTCAGAGTTTACTTAATCTGGCCAGTTTCACAGCTGTAATGAGCACCTATCATGGGCCAGATGTTGTGAGATGAATTTACCATTGACAAAAAGTATATTTCAGATAGTCTTCTGAAATATTTCACATAGTGCAGAGTTTAGTTATATAGGCTCACAAGTAACACTTTTTGTTTAGTGCCAGTTTAAAAGTTGGATTGATTTTTTTTTTTGTTAGCTTAAAGATGTTTACCTTAAGTGGACTTTTAGTAATTGTCTTCAGGAAGAAACTCAACTTTATTTTATTAAAAATCAGTAGTGTGATGCTCCTGTAAGAAAGCAAATTTTTCTAATTTAAAAAGATGATGTGACTAGAGTCATATTGTCTTTTTCCAAATCAGTAAGAAATCAGATATTCTATATAATTCATTTCTTAAGCATGTAACATTGAAACATTGAAAACTAACTATGTACCAGGAACTGTAGAAAGCTCTAATGATATAGCAGAAATCAGAATGTCCACCATTTCTGCCCTCGTGGTATTTTGAATCTAATAAGGGATCTCACTTTTTTGACTGGACTAGTAATCACCTGTGATGGGAAGATTTAGGAAGGCCACTCAACCCAGAATGGGGGTTCGGGCGGGGTTCCCCACAGGAGGTAGCCTCTAAACCCAAAACCCAAAATAGAGAAAAGGATTAGCTAGTCTGGAGAAAACAGTGGCATTCCAGTTAGCAGAAAGAGCAACTGTTCAAGAGAGGGAAAAAATCTTGAAGGGATTAGAATCATTTGGTTGTGTTTGGAGTTTAGCATTTGAAAGAAAAATAAAAACTGGTAGGAGATGAGGTTCTGAACTGAAGCCATTGAAGGATTTCGGTATGACATTGTGTTCAGATTTGTGTCTTAAAATGGTCACTCTGCCCATAGAGTTGGGAATGTAACTGAGGACAGCAAGACTGGACTGGGAGATCAGATTGTTATGTATCAAAGTGTGAGAGAATGCTGGCCTGAATTTAAATGGTGGCAGAGAGAGAGAGAGAGAGAGAGAAAAGGTGGTCTGATGTGGTCAGTGATTAGTCTGGAATCAGCAAAATTGGTGATAAATGATACATGGAATGTAAGGGTGAGATAGGTCTATGCCAGAGTTTCTCAACTTGAGCACTATTGATATCTTGGGCCAAACCATTCCTTATTGTTGGGGTCTGGCCTATGCATTGTAGTATGTTTTATAATATTCCTTGTCTCTACCCACTAAATAACAGAAGCCCTCTCCCCCTAGCTGTGACAACCAGAAATGATTCCAGACATTGCCAATGTCCCGTGGGGGAGCAACACTGTCGAGAACCACTCGTCTATATGAATGTCCGTGTTTTCCAGCCTTGGGTCCATATTAGAATCACCTGGGAAGCTTTTTTTTTTCTAAGTCGATTGTGGTTCTTACCTGCCTAAAAGCAGACAGATTTCAACAGGCAACAACAACCACTACTTGTTTAATGTTTATTTATTTATTTGAGAGAGACAGACAGACAGACAGACGGGGGCGGGGGGAGAGGGGGGCACATGTGCACGAGCAGGGAAGGGACAGAGAGAGAGGGAGAGAGACAATCCCAAACAGGCTTTATGCTCAGCACAGAGCCTGACACGGGGCTCAATCTCAGGGACCATGAGATCATGACCTGAGCGAGATCCAGAGTTGGTTGTTCAACTGACTGAGCCACCCAGGTGTCTTTTTAAACACATGGGTCCCTTGCCTTTATCTGCTACCCATTAGATCAGAATCTCAGCATGAGACCTAGACATGGGTATTTTCTGAAATAAATTCTAATGTGCAGCTAAGCTTGAGAGAGCTGCTGATATAGAATAACATTTAAATTTAATAAACTAAGATTAACATGCTCGGCAAGCACCACATTTTTTGTTAAATTTTCAACATCTTGAAGTAAACTTGTTAAATGTCCTTCTCTTCATAGTGAGCATAAATGTTCCCTTGTGATTCGGAGCCATAATAATGAGCAGCTGTACATATTAATGTACAATTTATTAAAACTGCTTAGGCATTATTTCGTGGCTGGAGTATCTGACCCCTATACCAGTTAACCCAAGACTATGATTCATTGCTGATTTTATCTTTGTTTTTAGATACCTCTAGCAAAGTCCAAAAGATTATTGTCATTTCTTGTCGTTATCAATGTTTCTATATCTATTTGTCTCTTCCCTTGCCCTCAGTCAGCAACCTTTATTTACTACACTTCATACCACAATTTGTGATTTTAATCAATTGTAGACTGAAAAACCTTCTAAACCAGATTATTATAATTGACCTAAGTAGTACCCAGCATGGCTTTCAGGAAGAGGTTAAGAGGTTAAGAACATCTTCATCAAAGTAATGCAATAATATTTATACATGGAAAGCTTCCCAAGTCATTCTAAGAATTTAGTATAAGGCACATATCAAATTCAGACAGTATCACAACATACACACACACACAGGAAGCGAATACATTCATCTATCAATATAGATGCAAAAATATGAATAAAACATTATCAAATCAAAAATTTTTTAAATAATGTCTGTAGACTCTATTACTGTAATAATAAAATGATTCAGCATTAGGAAGTGTAAGAATGAAATATAATACATTAAAAGAAAAAAGAGAAAAGACATCTTTTAATCTCATCTTTAATAGAGATTGAAAATGTCATAAAATTCAACGACCATTTTTGTTTTTAGAAAATATTAAAACAAGCCATCTAAAAATATGACTTTCTTAAACTATGAAAACATTTCAGACCTAAGAAAAATATTAAAAACTCTCTGATTAGTTAAGAACAAGATAAAAATAGGCCTTCTGTCAGTTCTACAATTCAACATTCAATGAGCAGTTGTAGCCAAAGTTAAATATACTTGGAAGATATGCATGAGGCATAAATGCTAGAAAGGAGAAAGCAAGATAACCATTGCTCACAAAAAAATTAATATGAATCTTAGGAGTTCAGGAAGGTAATAACATAATCAGAAAAAAATCCATAATTTTCTAATATACTACTAATAATTGTGAAATATAATACAAAAGATCACATTAACACCAGCCAATAGCAATAAGATGTATAAGATTTAAGTAGAGAAAATGATATAATTTCACTGAAAAAGAGGAAAGAATATCTGAATAAATGAATCTAGATACCACGTGCTTAAAGGTAAGGCTCAGTACTATAAAAAGATCATTTCTTCCAAAATTAACCTAGGGACACCTAGGTGGATCAGTTGTTTAAGCATCAGACTCTTGATTTCGGCTCAGCTCATGATCTCACAGTTTGTGGGATCAAGCCCCATGTCGGGCTCTGTACTGAGAGTGCAGAGCCTGCTGGGAGTTCTCTCTTTCCCTCTCTATCTGCCCCTCCCCACTTGCGTGCATGCACACTCACAAAATAAACAAACATTACTGGAGCACCTGGGTGGTTCATTCGGTTGGGCATCTGATTCTTGGTTCCGGCTCAGGTCATGATCTATCTCATGATTCGTAAGTTTGAGCCCAGCTATGTGCTCACAGCATAGAGCCCGCTTGGGATTCTCTCTCTCCCTCTCTCTCTGCCCCTCCCCTGCATATTCCCTCCCTCCCTGTGTCTCTCTTTTCACCCAAAATAAATAGAGGGGCATTTAATAAATAAATAAACATTTAAAAATTTTTAAAAATTTAAAAATTTAAAATCCCAATCATTGTACCCATCAAATGCTTAATGAATCTTAAAGTTTACCAAAAAAAAATTTTCTCAAGGTCATTAGAAATAGAAAATATACAAAAATAAAAAGGAATTTTTTTTAAATTATAGGAACTTGCCCTGTATGTATTAAATATACTATAAAGGATTAAAATAATGTGATATTGGAGCACCTGGGTAGCTCAGTTGGTTGAGTGTCCCACTCTTGATTTTGGCTCAGGTCATGATCTCACAGTCATGGGATCAAGCCCTGCGTCTGGCTCCACAGTGAGTGTGGAGCCTGCTTAAGATTCTCTCTCTCCTTCTGCCCCTCTCCCCAACTAGTGTGCTGCCTCTCTCCCTCTAAAATAAAGGAAGGAAGGAAGGAAGGAAGGAAGGAAGGAAGGAAGGAAAGAATAAGATAAAAATATTGTGATATTGCTACAAGAATAAACAATAGATTCTGGAAAAGAGTAGAGCACAGTCCCATCTCATAACAGAATTTTTTTATATGATGAAGATGGCACTTCAAATCTTCTAATCTGACTGATCAGTCATGATTCCTGAAATGACCATTCTTGCCTATTTCCCCTGCCCAAAAAAGGCAGGGGTGCATGTTCTCCTTCAAATCAGCATTTTTGTATCCTTTGGATAAATACCTAGTAGTGGAATTGCTGGGTCATAGGATAGTTGTATTCTAATTTTTTGAGGAACCCCCATACTGTTTTCCAGAGTGGCTGCATCGGGTTGCATTCCCACCAACGGTGTACAAGTGTTTGTTTTTCTCCACATCCTCGCCAACCCTTGTTGTTTCTTGTGTTGTTAATGTTAGCCATTCTGACCGGTGTGGGTAGTATCTCATTGTGATTTTGATTTGTATTTCCCTGATGATGAGTGATGTTGAGCATCTTTTCATATGTCTGTTAATCATCTGGATGTCTTCTTTGGGAAAGTGTTCCTGTCTTCTGCCCATTTCTTCACTGGATTATTTGTTTTTTAGGTGTTGAATTTGATAAGTTTTTTTTAGCTTTTGGATACTAACCCTTTTCCAGACATGTCATTTGCAAATATCTTCTCCCATTCTGTAGGCTGCCTTTTAGTTTAGTTGACTGTTTCCTTAGCTGTGCAGAAGATTTATCTTGATGAAGTCCTAATAGTTCGTTTTTGCTTTTGTTTCCCTTGCCTTCAGCGATATATCTAGTTAGAAGTTGCTGCGGCCGAGGTCAAAGAGATTGCCGCCCCTACGGAATAATCTTAAGTGCCCAAGGAAATACTGATGTTTTGTGAATTGCATTCAAGACCAAAAATTTGGAATTTACCTATTTAGGAACATCAATACAGATTAGATGTTATGGCACATCTGTATCACAGAATATTAGAAAACTATGTAATTATTTAAAAAACTGAGACAGAAACATATGTAATAGGATGGAAAGAGTTCCAAGGTACACAGTTTACAAAAACAAAAAGGATTATATTTTTATGCTTAGTTCCCCTTCCCTGCCCTGCTTCCCTCAGTACCTTATCAGTTTCCCCCCAGAACAGTTCTTTAATAAATCATTCGCCCATGAATCTTCACCTCAAGGTCTGTCTCTAGGCCAATCAGCCTAAGATAGACGCCCGCAGGGGCATGGCGGCCTAGAAGGTAAAGTGCCACACTTACCCTTAGGGGCTACTGAACACAACACAACTAACACAAGATCTCCCTGATAAATGGAATAGTCTTCTGCATATATAGAAAAATGACCCAAAATGCCTGAAGGGTCACATAGCAAATTACTAGAATGCAGTTATCCGTGGGAATTGAAGGTTGGGGGGAGGTGAAGGATTTTCCCTTTTTCCCCTGCATACTTCTGTATTGTGTGAATTGTGTACAGTGAGCATGAGTTCAAACTTTACAAATGTAGTTTTAAAAAAAACACATTAATTACAATGAGTGTGAATTCAAATATTCCAAGTGTAGTTTTATAAAAAGGGCTTTGTCACTGCCCTTCTGTCTGTATAACAGTCCTAAAACTGGGTTTGGGTTATACAGGGAATACACAGCCTTCCCAATGGGTATATGGGCACCAAGAACTTTAAGAAAATCAATTTCCGGATTCAAACTATCATGTCTATTCTTAAATCTGGTGTTACCAACCCCTTTTCGGTCTGCCTTTGCAGAATTATACTTCTGTTACTTTATTTCTCCCTTGTCCTGAATGTTACTATAATACATTTTTGGGGCACCTGGGTTAGGCGTCCGACCCTTGATTTTGACTCAGGTCACCATCCCAGGGTCACGCCATCAAGCCCCACATTGAGCTCCGTGCTGAGCGTGGAGCCTGCTTAATAAGATTCTCTCTCTCTCCCTCCCTCTGCCCATCTCCCCTGTTCTCTCTCTCTCTCCCAAATAAATAAAATTTTAAAAACTTAAAAATACATTTCCCCTCAAAGCATTAAAATATGTGGGTGCCAAAAAAATAATTAGAAATATTAGTGTTGCTCTTGGAAAAGTAAATGAGTCTAATGACTTGGTAACACATCTTTTAGCCTGACAGGTGGTTTCCAGTTTTTTTGCATTCACAAAATAGAGTGCCTAATTGAGTTGTCAGCTAATAGATCATTAAAATGTATTCTTGATGATATATGACTACCTTATATTGGCATGTAATTCAGGAGTTAAAAGAATGAAGTTTTATACCTTTAACAAAACTCCTTCTATTCCCATCTATTTATTTATGTGAAGGGTTGTCAGTACTTACATCTAGAAGAGCAAACAGTGGAGACAGACTTGATGTGGAATTCAGTCTCTTTGTGGAATTAACATTCATCCAGAAATATAAGTGAATTAGAAAAAAATGCCTAGTCATTTCATTCAGAGAGGCACTTTTAATAAATTTTTACTTTTAATCTTTACTAATTATGTACTGAATTGTGTACTATATTTATAGGGGTTTTTGGTTAATTGTGTCCTAGTAATAGCTGACATAATCCAAGAGTGAAGAATTTTTTTTATACCTAAAGATTAATGATCATGGGAATTTAAAAAAATTTTTATTCTCATTAGTATTTTCTTAATGGATAAATACAAGATAACATGTATGATCGAAGTGCAATAAAAATTCAATTTCCAGCAAAAAAGGAAACAGTAAAACTTCCTCCTGTTAACAGAGAGCTTGTAGGAGCACCTGGGTGGCTCAGTTGATTAAGCTTCTGTGTCTTGCTTTTAGCTCAGGTCATGATCTCACCGTTTGTGAGTTAAAGCCCCGCCTTGGGCTCTGTGCTGACAGAGCAGAACCTGCTTGGGATTCTCTCTCTCTCTCTCTCTCTCTCTTTCTCTCTCTCCCCCCCCCTGCCCCTCCCCCATGCTCACTCGCTCGCTCTCTCTCTCTCAAAATAAATAAACTTAAAAAAAAAGAGTTTGTGCATTTATTTTTATATTGATAATGGTATCAAATAACTATGATACTCCAAATACTATGTTCTTCTCCAGGATAATTATTTCTAAGAATGATGTCACAGTTTTATTTGTAAATGTATAGCAGATTTTTATTAATGTAAGCATAATTCTGCGTTCAGAGTAGTGTTCCAGAACATGAGGTTTTTAGAGTTCCAACCTCTAAGAAGTAAGGATTGCCTAGTGATGTTTTGAAAGAGAGGAAGAATCTCATCAATTTATTTGTCAGGGCCAAGAAGGAACAGTCTCTTCTAGAATGTGCGCTCTTGAGCTGACAGGTTTGGGTATCATGGTGACCATGCTAAGTCCTGTTTGAAGTAGCAGATTGTAGCAGTAAAAAGGCAGGAAATAGTTGAACAGGTTAAGAGGAAATATCTTCAGAGAACATTCTGCTCTAGAAACAGGCCAAGGAGTCTGCTTTCTCTGACCAATGACTCATGACCTTTAGAATACTTGGTACTTGGCTGATTTCCATCGTATGCTATGAACCCACTCTTTTGTTTTTGTTGTTCACTTCTGAGAAGACTGCTACTGATATTTGGTAGAATGCTGAAATTAGGATTTTTTGAAATGCCTGTATGTCTCTTGAAATAATTAAGAAACCCAAATGGTCATTCCCTTAGGAATCTCACAATGATCACATTGGTTCACTCTATACCTGGACCACCAGCAGAGGAATCTCTGACAGCGGTTTCTAAAGATGTTCAAAAATCAAATATGAAAACTTAGGTCCACACGGTAGCCTCAGTCCCTTCCAGAGTATCACTAACACTTATTGAGCACTTAATATGTACCAATCACTATGTTAAGCACCTTACATAGAAAAATCATGTTAATCCTCATAGCAACCCTATGGGAAAGGTGCTATTTTGTCACCATTTTACCCATAAGGACACTCAGACCCAGAGCACTGACTTAACTTGCTCCAAGTCACACAGCCTTAAAATCCAGCCTGTCATCTTGTTTGTAAATGACACATCTGACATTTGCAGATACTTGCCACACTGTTTAACGCTTGAAAGCAGGTCATTCGCATTTCCATTGCCATTTATTATCCACTAGCAGCTCTTAGGAGAACTCATTTCATAAATTTATTTTCCAGGATCCATAATGCAGATTGGTATTTAAAAATAATTACTTGTGGTTGATGTTTGCATGTTACAAATGGTAAGCCGAACTTCCTGTTTTGTAATTTTCACTTTCAAGCATGTACTTCTGCAAATCAGTAGTCCTTTTCCTCTTTCTCTTCCTCATTTTTCCATGGAGGGCATGGTCATATTAATACAAATGAAAGAATTGATCAGAGACGCCTTCACAGTGCAACTTAAAAAAATTTTTTTTAATTGCTCAGAAAAGGGCAAATGAGAAGTACTCCAGAATTACACCCTCAGGTCAGGAAATAAATACAAATCATCCAAACTAGTTTAAAAATTGTCACAAAAGAAAGAAGCCAAGAATTAACTGTGATAAAGTTAGTGAGGTTTATCAAGCATTTGAGCTAACAGCTGTAGGGAGAAAATGCAAAGTCCATTCAAAAGTGATTCAGTATTTTGAGGACTAGCTATTACAACATAAGCTTTGTAAGGGCCAAGGCTTATCTGTTTTACACAGTGATGTATCCAGAGCTCTTGGCACAGAGTCTTACACATGTACGCGCTCAGTATATATTTGACGAGTTAATTAATCCCTCGTGTATTACAGTACTAAAAACTGATAATCATAATGGTTGTCAGAAGTTGGTGTTAGTTGTATCATTTCCTCATGGCTCATTACTGAGTATTATTAGATATAGTAGTGGTGCCCTGTAAACAGTGGTACGTTCATGCTTACCACTTTCTGCTCCTCTGAGGCAGTAGCATGGCTGTGGTATTGTCATGGGAATACCACATGGGAAAAAAGAAAACCACAGAGCTCGTATCTAAGATCCCCCACAGGCTGGGCTGTGAATTTTTTGTGCCAGTTCACAAGATGAAGTATAGACACCAAGGAGTAACCAAATACAAAAACCTTTACAGGAGCCTTACTTTGCTCTAACATCTAGGAAATCATTTTTATTGTGATTTACGAAAATATCAGACATCGGCGAATTCAAACTTTAGAACAAAAACGCTCCCTTACCGGTTCTGGGGTACCAGCGGGGCCAGTGTTGAAAATAGGCTTTATTGGAATAATCTGTTTTTGCGACCGGCCTAAGCAAGAATATGGTCCGTCCCAAAATCTAAGCCACTCTTCAGGCCAGATCATCATGTTCTTTAAGTTTTTATTTTCATTCTAGTTAGTTAACATACAATGTTGTATTGTATTAGTTGATTAATGTGTACAACTTGGATGCATTATATTAGTTTCGGGTGTACAATATAGTGATGCAACACTTCCATACGTCACCTGGTGCTCATCACGACAGGTGCACTCCTTAATCCCCATCACCTAGTTCACCCATTCCTGCACGGACCTCCCCACTGGGAACCATCAATTTGTTCTCTATAATTAAGAGTCTGTTTCTCGGGGGCCTGGGTGGCTCAGTTATTAAGCATCTGATTTCGGCTCAGGTCATGATCTCATGGTTCATGAGTTCGAGTCCCACATTGGGTGAGCTTGTGCCCTGCTTTTGGTGAGCCCCGCTTCTCTCTCTGCCCTTTGTGGGATTCTCTTTCTGCCCCTCATTCACTTGCACCCCCCAAAAAAAGAATCTGTTTTGTGATTTGTCTCTTTTTTATTATCCCCTTTGCTCGTTTGTTTTGTTTCTTAAATTCCAGACTATTGTTATAGCGTAACTCCTTTGAGTACTGAAGTCCTTTGATGTTTAAGAAACCCCCTACGGAGTGCAAATCTCTCTGATGGAAATCTTGTTTACATCCACTGTTAACACTTTAATCATCACTTCCCACCTTGGCATAATAAAGGCACAAGAGGACAAGTCAGCTGGGACTGAAGGCGCCCACGAACAACCTTGAGTAACAGTGATAGTAGCAATAATGATTTCCAGAAGTGGGACCAAATGAGCTTTAGTCCTATGCCAACTGCACAATTAAAACCATCAGTTCCCAGATGTTGCTACGACTCATGATTTCTGTCTGAGTAGCATTTGAATACCTATTAATTTTAGTTTGTCCTAATGTAAAAATTTATTAGTAGATAAAATTCACTTGCAAGCAGCCCAAGTGTTCATCGATCGATGAATGGATAAAGATGTGGTGTATATACACGATGGAATATGACTCAGCCATAAAAATGAAATCTTACCATTTGCCATGACATGGATGGAGCTAGAGAGCATTATGCTCAGCAAAATCAGTCAGTCAGAGAAAGACAAACACCATATGATTTCACTCATATGTGGAATTTAAGAAACAAAACAAACAAAGGAAACAAGAGAGAAACAAATCAAGAAACAGACTCTTTAACTATAGAGAACGCCCTGACGGTTCCCAGAGGGCGGCTGGGTTAGATAGGTGATGGGGATTAAGGAGCACACTTGTCATGGTGTGCAGCGGGTAGTGTGTGGAGGTGCTGAATCATTGTGCTGTACACCTGAGAGTGATACAACGCAGTATGTTAACTAACTGGGATTAAAATAAAAACTAAAAACAATCCAGTCAGTAATTTCCTATGATATGTGACTTTGTTTCTCCAAAGAATACTGTTGATGTAGCAATATATTGAAATGTCTCCACTTTATCAGTTAGGTATTGCCTACTGTTTTGAAGGGACACATGCACCCCAATGTTTACAGCAGCGCTATCAACAATAGCCAAAGTATGGAAAGAGCCCAAATGCCCATCGACTGATGAATGGATCAAGAAGACGTGGTGTATGTGTGTATGTGTGTGTGTGTGTGTGTGTGTGTGTGTGTATACACACACACACACACACACACATATATGCCTCTTAAGAATTTGGCTCGAGAGGCGCCTGACTGGCTTAGTTGGTAGAACATGTGACTCTTGATCTCAGGGTTGTGAGTTTGAGCCCCACATTGGATATAGAGATGACTTAAAATCTTTTTGGGGCACCTGGGTGGCTCAGTCCGTTAAGCGTCTGAGTCTGGCTCAGGTCTTCATCTCACGGTTTGTGAGTTTGAACCCTGCATCTGGCTCTGTGCTGATAGCTCAAAAGCTGGAGCCTGCTTCAGATTCTGTGTCTCCCTCTCTCTGCCCCTCCCTCACTTGTGCTTACCCTCTCTCTCTCTCTCTGTCTCTCTCTCAAAAATAAATAATAAACATTTAAAAAAGTTTTAAGAAAAAAATAAAATCTTTTTCTTTAATTTTGGCTCAGGGTACTTGGATGGCTTAGTCGGTTAAGCATTGGACTCTCAGTTTAGGCTCAGGTCATGATCTCATGGTTCATGAGTTCGAGCCCCACATCGGGCTGTGTGCTTGTAGTGCTGAACCTGCTTACGATTCTCTCTCTCCCTCTCTCTCTTTGCCCCTCCTCTACTTGCTTGTTCTCTCTCTCTCTCTCTCTCTCTCTCTCAAAAATAAATAAATAAATAAATAAATAATAAAAATTTTTAAAAATAAAAATAATTGGCTTAAAACTGCCACACTGTCACCTCCCCTTACATTTCATGGTCCAAGGCAGATGACATGGACAAGCCTAGGAAGAATGCTCTGCGTCTAGTGGGAAGAACTGAAAAGCCACACGGAAAAGGGAATGGATATGAGAAGGGGTGACATACCGGAATAACACATCCATTAAGAATCTTACTAGAAATTTTGTTTTCAGGAAGCCAGGGATTGTGTGATAGATTCTCCATTGCGGGTTTTGCTATGTAAAAAGCCTCCCGGGGGCACCTGGGTGACTCAGTCAGTTAAGCATCGGATTCTTGATTTTGGCTCAGGTCATGACCTCACAGTCTAGGGATCAAGCCCCACTTTGGGCTCAGTGCTGAACATGGAGCCTGCTTGGGATTCTCTCTCCCCCACCCCGCTCTCTCTCTGCCCCTCCCCTACTCATGCTCACTCTCTCTCACAAAGTAAAGAAATAAACATTAAAAAAAAAAGATTCTCCCTAACTTAGTGGGTTATAGCAACAATCATTTATTAGCTAATGACTACATGGTTGAAAGTTGGCACTGGGCCCAGCTGAGCATTTTTCTGCTGGGCTCTGAACTCATTCCCACAGTTCCCGTTGGCCGGGCCGTTTGCTAGGGACCAGTTGGTCTGGGATGGCCTCCCTCACATGCCTGGCACTTGGTGGTGGGCTGTTAGCTGGAGTGGGAAGGGGAGACAGGGCACATATGTCTAGCGATGTAGTGTGGGCTCGTCCACGTGCTGGAGGGTCAGGTTTTCTAGGACCAGCGAGAGTGAAGGAGCCCTAATGCCCAGATGTTTTCGAAGCTTCCACTCGTGTCACATTTTCTGCTATTCCATTGGCCAAAGGAGGCCAATTAGCTAAGCTCAGATTCAGACTACACGAGGGCACAGATACAGAGTGTGAACACATTGTGGTCTGTTACCACAGCACTTGGCCATACCCGGCACTGTTTTTAACACATTGCAGCCGTCCAGAAATAGCAGTTGGATAACTCAATACTGATGATTTTCTTTTTTGTTTGTTTGTTATCAGTGTGGACTTCCAAAATCTTCCAAACTGCTATTGACCTATGACTAATGTATTCATCTGTACCAGGGTAAAGTCTCTAGTGGTGTGCTTTCCATATCATGGAGATATGAAAGGCATGTTTTTCAAAGTTCCAAATGCCATGATGTTTGAAGCAAATACATTGGATGATATAATTAAAATCCAAACTATTGAGCTGGAATCATAATATTTTTTAAAGATAACTAGTAAGTTCTGTATGGAGACCCCAAAAATTTATTTTTGAAGTTTGGAATGAAAGGCCACCTTTGGTCTCAAGTCATTTGAAAAAGATGTTAGGTTTTAGAGAATTTCAAGTTTTGTTAGAAGCAAAGAAATGTAGAGAAACCTCATAGTGGTCTTCGAAACCTGAAGAAGTATGTCATGTAGAAGAAAGAACGATCAACTGAAATATTTCAGCAGCTTCCTAGAACCAGTTGCCAGAAAGTTACAGGGAGGCAGGTGTGTGCTCAATGACAAAGCCTAGAAATGAGACACGCATAAAATGGAGCCCACAGTAAAGAATGTGCTTTCTCATCGAAAGTATTCAAGCAGATACTGTGCGGCCATCTCTCAGGGATGTTGCAGAAATCATTTTTTTTAAATTTGGAACAAGGTTGATTGCATGCCGTTTAAGCTCCCTCTCAGATTCAAGTTTGCATCTGGTGTTTTGCCTGTATGGAGGAGGAGACAGGTTTCAGAGGGGGACTGTTGCCCATATCGGAAAAGACTCACTATTTTCCCTTGTACATGAATTAGTTAAAATAATATGGTTGTCTAGTACCAGACCGAAGAGAAAACTATTCAAGGTTATTTTGTAATGGAAACTGAATTGCTGCAAATATTGCCAAAATGAGAGTCACAAATTCATTTCAAATAAAGAAAAGCAAAACTAGAAATTTCCTATTTTAATTATTTCCTGTACAAATTCTACTGTTAGTGCACCCATGAGTTTGCCCTATCATTCCGGGAAAATGTATGGGTTTTTTCTTTTTTCCTCTTCTTTCAATATAGTGATCTTTTTCCTTTTATTACTGATAGAAGCAAACATTTATTTTTAAATTGTAAAGCCATTATTATCCTTCCACTAATTAATTCTGTGTCTGTGGCTGTGGTTGGTAAAATACTGCTTTTGTGTATCTTAAAGTCCAAAAAAACTGCTTTTAAGCTGTTCCCTGTGATGTTAAGCACAATAAAATAAATAAGTTCTGTTCTCTGTCAGGATTTATCTGTTTCAAATATTTCTAAAGCACAAAGCATTATTAATGAAGCACTTAACATTAAACTCCCAACAGCCTCATATAAAAACAACCACAATAATCTACCAGATAAAGAGAAACATGGGAAGTAATTTTCAGTGGAAACAGAGGAGGGATTTATGCACTTTTAATGGAGTTTTACAGGTTCTGGGTTCTATTACTGTGCCAGAGATAGAAAGAAAGGGAAACTGAATAATCTTTTTAATTAATTCCAAAGAGTTTAGAAAACAATGGATTAGTTATGGAAATGAGTATGAGAGTGAGTGACTGAGTGGGTGAGAGTGGATTTTCTTATTAAATGTGCAAGCTGAATTCCAGGGATCCAAAGAAAGTTCCATAATAAAAAACTGAGACACCGTCTTGCTCCCTCCTGGTCCAACTGCAAGAAGTAAGGAGACCATGGCAAGAAAGAGGGCTGTCAGTGAACTCAGTCAAGAACCCCCTTGGCAATCTTTGTTAGCAGAAGAGAGGGAGGGGTCTATCAAGGCTGTCCCTAATGGGAACTGAGTTTATGCCAAAACCTGCTAAAGAAGAGGAGGCTGCCTTTTGAAATGATAGTCGAGGCTTTACAGTTCAAAAGAATGTGTTTGAGAAACTATGTGGGCTGTCTTTGTGAACTAGAAGCAAGAAAATAAAGAATAGGGGCCCTTTGGTATAGGTGATGTTAGAAGCACACCATCTTCAAGGATCACATTTTACATCTGTCTTTTTGCCCGTTTCATAGGTTTTCATTTGTATAGAGGATGCAATTGATTCACTGGTCAGTAAGGCATACATACAGAGTGTACATTTTTGGAGATGGACCAGACTGAGCCCAATGAACCTTATCCAAACCTTATCCTTCTCATGGCCAAGAGCAGATATGGACGAGATTAGCTTTGGTTTAAGAGTGTTTTGGGGGAGCACCTGAGTGGCTCAGTCAGTGAAGCCCCCGACCTCAGCTCAGGTCATGATCTCATGGTCTGTGAGTTTGAGCCCTGTGTCAGGCTCTTTCCTCACACCTCAGAGCCTGGAGCCTGCTTTGGATTCTGTGTCTCCCTCTCTCTCTGCCCCTCTCCCCCTCAGAAATAAAAATAAATATTAAAAAAATAAATAAAATGGTATTTTCCCCCAGGAAATCTAATTTCTCCATTTAAGAGACTTATTGATCCCAGTAGAAATCATAAAGTTAACACAAGTCCTACACAGAGACCGCTCCTAGAAATACCACACATTTCAATAGATAGTGGCCTTATATGGAAAGATTTTCTTTCCACAAAAAGTAAACATGCTCATTGCTGAAGAATCAGATAGAAGTTTATGAAACTGCCAGATTTTTACATTCAAGAATTAATATGATGATTACCCTGGGCATCTTACGTTCCTCTAGGTTCTGTTCTGCAGCCTGCTGTGACCCAGGAGCATGCCCCACATGAACTGCATCGGCGGGCTTTGCTTTCCACTAGTTTCAGCTTCAGACGACTGGCCACCAGGGCGTAGTGGCAAGAGACAGGAGGGAGAGAAGAAGGGAGAGCAGAGAATTTAGTCCCCCCGGCTCCCTCTCTGCCTGGCCACCTAATCTTGGCCCCTTTCCTCCATGAAAGGCTAGAGTCTTTCTCATCCTTCCCTCTCCACAAGGCCTTCTCTGATTCAATGTTTCAGGAGCAGTTCCCTCCCCTCACACCTTCAGGCTTAGGGATAATAATAGCATTCAGCGCTTCCTACCCCTGGGGATCCTCTATATCCTTTGTGGTTTTCCTATACTCTTGACTACTTGTAAATGTATTTATTAAACTATCCTTGAATGACAGAGATTGACAGTGCCACCTTGACACTAAGTATTTTCAATGCCTAGCAAATTTACTAATATATGAGGAACAGCGACAGACATTCCATAGGAAGATGAAACTTTTATACTTGGATTTTCTCCCTAAGTAACTACAATAAAAAATAAGAGCTAAGGTTTACTGGGTGCTTGTTCTCCACCAGAAATTGGTCTGAAGAGTGTACATGTGTTAACTCATATAACCTTATAGTTGAACCTGTGAAGATGGTAAGACCGCTATCCTTACAGGTGCAGGAAAGTTAAGTGACTTGCCCATGTGATGTGATTCATAAGAAAGAGATATGTGGTCTTTGTCCCCATTTCTAGCCCAGCATTCCCCAAACCTTTGGAATTTCCTAGGTGATAAGGGCAATAAGAAGTGTCTTTGGTTATTCATAACAAACCCCTTTCACTCACACCTGAGTTTATGTTAATAGGGTGACGTTTGGAAAGCACGTAAGGATGGGGGCTGGGTGCCAAGGTAACCAACCGTGTGGTTGGAAGATTGGAACTGTCAATCCCAACACCCCCACCCCCAAGCTCTGGGGAAGAGAGAGGGGTTGGAGGTTTGAATCCATGGCCAATGACCAATGATTTAATCAAGCACGCATATATGATGAAACCTCCATAAACACCCAAAAGGATGGGGCTTAGGCCCTTTTAGGTTGGTGAACATGGGAGATGTGGGGAGATTGGTGCCCCCGGAGAGAGCATGGCAGCTCTATGCCCTTTCCCCATGCCTCGCCCTGTGCACCTCTTCCACCTGGCTGTTCCTGAGCTCTATTCTTTTCTAACACACTGCTCATCTAGTAAGTAAAATGTTTCCTAAGTTCTGTGAGCCACTCTAGCAAACTCATCAAAACCGAAGAGGGAGTTGTTGGAACCTCCAGTATATACCCGATCACTCAGAAGCACAGGTGGAAACCTGAATTTGGTCTTGGCAGCTGACATTGGGGCTGGGTGGGCGGGGTCTTGTTGGACTGAGCCCTTAACTTGTGGGATCCGATGCTGTCTCGAGGGAGATAGTGTCAGAGTTGAGTTGAATTGTAGGAAACCCAACTGGTGTTGGAGAACTGCTTTGGTGTGTGGGGAGGAACATGTCAGAATTGGCTCTGGAATTGTACTCGGTGTCACACAGTGAACAGGTGGCAGGTTGGGGATGCTGCAGCAAGGAGTCTGACTGCTGAGCCCATGTGGGTAACAGTGCAGGGCAAGAATACTCAAAGTGTAATTTGTGAGGAAAATTAAATCAAATGGAAAATTACATTGGTCAAAACTTCCAGCATGTATAAAGTTGCTAAGTATTAAAATTAGCCATATTGGCTTTAAAGATAGCACAAACATTTCTAGAAGATAACATGTTATGCAAGGGAAAGCCCTGTGAGACATGGTGCTTTAGAAAAGGTAGATTGGGAAGAAAATTAGTGATTTTGGAGTACCTACTCTTCTTCCTAAAAGTTTACATACAAACCTACATACTTACATTTTATAAATTATAATCCTTGTAGGAAACCTGTGTGCCAGGTGCTGCCATCCTTATTTTAGAGATGAGGAAACTAAAGCTCAGATTGAGTCACACCCCTGGGACATCAGGACAACTGGGAGATTAGGGACATATCACAAGACCTGTGTAAAGCCCCAAATTTTGAAGCCATCATGAAACACAGCCCCATATGAGATCATGATGGTGACAGAGAGAACAGTGACAAAAAATACAAGCTACATTTTGCCTCATTTCCAGTTGGTTCTGTAGACTGTGACGGTACTATCAGTTACTCTGAAGTGACTCTTTGATCTGACGTAGAAATGGGGTTGGACGCCTTCATTGTCATAACAAAATGTTAACTTTGCTAACACAGCTGGTGTCTTCACCGAGCAATTTTACAGACACTCCTTACCAAGTCCAATTTTAAACTGATAACGATCCGTTCTTGCCTTAAGTATAGTTTACACAAATGGTAATTATAAAACTCAGACTAAGGAGCATTTGTGGTGTGTTACATTTCTTTTTTTTTTTTTTTCCTCTTAATGGATGAATACCCACCAGCTTGCTTCCCGGTACAGCTCCTGGATCTCTCAGGCATCGGACTAGCTAGACTGGACAAGGAATCAAATGTCTTCCTATCTTCTGTCTAGATTGCTCTATCTAATGAACCAATTGTGAGTACGGAATTTTTTTTCTTTATCCAGCCTATAAAGCATAGCATTGTGAGAAATTCCTCCTAGATTTTGTCAGTAACCTATTTTTTGTCTCTATTCTAAGCTATTTTTTGTTTATTATTATATGTGCATATTCATGAGCATATTTTTGAGACATTAGGAAGATCTTCAATCAGAGCCACCTCTTTATATTCCTTTTACTTTTCTGTCTTTTGAATTATAAGTCTAAGTGAAGAAGGGTAGGAAATAAGGAGAAAAATGGCACCAAGCAAGACATCATGTCATACTCTGATACCTAAATTTTGTCAGATTTTGTTTCCTTTCTCCTATTCTGTGGAACAGTTTTCCCATTTCTAGAGACTTCTAGATTGTCTAGAGCAATCTTATGTGGGTACTGCAATCTTAACCCATTATAGAACTGAAAATTTTTATTTTTATTTACATTCTTTTAGCCCCTCTAAACTCTGTTTTCTGAAGTTAGCATGTAATGACCTTGTAATATATGACTCAGTTCTGTGACTAGCTACCTCATTTGTTGGGCCCAACACAAAATGCAACTATGGGACTTCTTGTTTAAAAATGTTGTCAGTTTCAAGATGGCAACATCAGAGCATTAAACCAAGCCCTTCTAAACACGGGCCCTGCCCTGTGCTGCTGCTTGGGCCCCTTGCCCATGAGGCCAGCCCTGCTCAGTTTCCTAGATGTATTTTCAGTGCATAAAAATGTCTTAATGTCACATTCTTTACTGTATTATTTTTAAGCAAGCATCTATATGACAAGTGACCAAAAGGAAGCTTCCTGAAAAATGAAAGGGATGAATTAGCACATTCAATTCCTTTTATTTAAAAAAAAAAACCCAGAAAGAATGGGGTGCCTGGGTGGCTCAGTCAGTTAAGCCCCTGACGTCGTTCGGTTCAGGTCATGATCTCATGGTCCATGAGTTTAAGCCACACGTCAGGCTCTGTGCTGACACCTCAGAGCCTGGAGCCTGCTTTGGATTGGATTCTGTGTCTCCCTCTCTCTCTGCCCCTCCCCTACTCACTCACTCACTCTCTCTCTCTCTCTCTCTCTAAAAAATAAACATTAAAAAATATTTTTTTAAAAAATGTCTCTTTCCAAACAAATGCACGTGCTTTCTTTCATTACCCATTCCTTCGTTTACAAATAGTGATTGATTAGCCTTTCTCTTCAAGCGCTTTTCCAGACTGGCAATGGATCAGTGGTCTGCAGGGCAAAATTCTTGTCTTCTTGGAGTTTACAATCGGTGGGTGGAGTTATCAATTTTCTAATCTTTTCAGGGAAATTTTTAGCTCTCCTGAATGCTGACAGCATTTGTGGCCTTTTCCTTCACCAGATGTTAGCACACTTTGCATTGCTGTATTAAAGAAGCAAATATTAAAAATTTTATTTCAGAGCACAGTAGGAACAAAATGGAGAAACCACATTCTACCATACAACCCTCCTGCATTTCAGAGAACCTTTTTTAATACAAGAGCAGATTTCAGGGCACCTGGTGGCTTAGTCAGTTGAATGTCTAACTCTTGTTTTCGGCTCAGGTCATGATCTCATAGTTTCATGAGTTTGAGCCCCACATTTGGCTCTGCACTGGCTGCGCAGAACATGTTTGGGATTCTCTCGTTTGGGATTCTCTCTCTCTCTCTCTCTCTCTCTCTCTCTCTCTCTCTCCCCCCCCCCATCTCCCTCTCCCTCTCTCTCTGCCCCTCCCCTGCTTGTACTGCCTCTGTCTTTCTCAAAATAAATAAATAAACTTTAAAAAATTTTTTACCTTGTAAAAAATATAAGAGCAAATTTCTGTATAATTTACATGAACCATTTAGACATGAATGAAAAATATGTTTCCATGAAACTCATTAACTGATAAATAATCGGTATTTTGTGGAAGTTTTAGGTATATCTCAGTCACCTTCTGTCAGGACCACGCATCAGTATTATGTCTAGTCCCTGATAAAAGGGGGGCAAAGGAGCAAAACAAAACAAAACAAAATCTAAACAAAGCTTTTTCATTGAATGTGGACCCTAAAAGGCAGAAGTAAGAAATCTATTCCCAGCTGGCACTCTCAGATTTCAGAATCTCATATTCAAACAAATATGCCTGAAATCCCCTGAGCTACTAAACTACTAAACAGAGTAGTGTTACTAACAAAACAGCAGCACATAGTTGTTAGGAACTTTAGCTTTGAATCAGACATTCTGTTATTTTGATTCTAAATTAGAATCCCTAAAGTTCCCCCCCCCCAAAAATCATGGCCCAGAGGGGTGACAAGGCAGAGCACAGGGGATTTTGGGGCTGTGGATCTACTCCGTATGATATAATGGTGGGTGCGTGTCATTATACATTTGTTCAAATGCATGCCGTGTACAACACAAAAGTGAATCCTAATGTAAACAGTGGACTTTGGGTAACAGTGATGCGTCACTGTACGTTCGTCAGTTGTAACAAATGTGCCACTCTGGACCTAAAACTGCTCTAAAAACTAAAACTTATTAAAAAGGAAAACTCAGGCCCCCGTAACCCCTTCGATCCATTATATCTTTAGCCAAAACACCGCTCTCATCTTTAGTTGGCCTTGCAGTTTGAGGCATAACACTTTGAAATTTAAAGTATCTCCTAATGGCTTAAAATATCTCAAAAGATTAAAAAAGATACTGAGTCAGTACAGGATGATAGGGAAGAAAATGACTGGTGCGCGTTCTCTCTTGCAGACATTGTAGAAGCACAGATTATTGAGGGAGCTCCTTAAATGACCACAACCACCATAAAATCCTTAGAAACAGAGATAAGTGGGAATTGAGAGAGTTTTTCCCAACAGCTGCACTGGGTCACTGTTTGTCGTAGCTCAGGATGTCATAACAAGACACCACAGACTGGGCGTCTAAAACAGCAGACCTGTAGTTTTCTCACAGCTCTTGAGGCTGGCAAGTCCGAGATCAAGGTGTTGGCAACGTACGTTTCGTTCTCTGATTTCTTCTCTCGGCTTATAGGCAACAGCCCTCTCACTGTGTGTTCACGTGATCTCTTTGTGCACGTGCAGAGAGTACCAACTCTCCAGTGTCTCTTCCTCTAAGGGCACGAATTCCCTCATGATCCCCTACTCTCAAACTTTATCTAACCCCACTTACCTCTGAAATGTCCCAAGTTCCAAGTACCACCACACTGGGGGTAAGAATTTGAACAGGTGAATTTTTGGCAGAGGGGCAGCGGTACACAATTCAACCTGTAGCACCGTTGTTCAAAGTTTGGTCTCTTGGCCCTACACATAGGAGATAAAGAAGGGAACTTTGTTTGTGAAGCACTTAATGCATTCTGACACTAAGTTAAGGTTTTCAGTATACTATTTCATTTAATAGAGCAAACCGAAATCACTTTCTCCAAGTCACAAAACGAGTAAACTTTGCAGATTCAAACCCTGTCCCGTTTGAGCCCAGTGCTGTAGTCTTCTTGCTGGCACATGGGGCCTTTCTTAAATTTCAGTACTTGCTGTTCGCTTATGTAAGCATGATTGGCCCTCAGAAAACAGGCTCAAACCTCCAAGGGCACAGGAAACCCATTTGAATCAGGAAGTCACCATTTTTATTTCATAGAGCTATATAGTTGGTCAAAGAGCATATACTTGTGTTTGCTCTTGAATCCATGAATGAGTTGAAGAAATTGATTTTTTTAACTGCTTAATGGACATGAAGTCGGACAACGGGATCTGGATGGTCTGTAGTGGTATTTCAATACTGGCTATTTTGCATTCTTTGTGACCATGTGATTTTCTTGTCTCTTCACATCGGTATCCTGTAGTTTAGGAGGTAAGGACTACATCAATGTAAATTACTGTGTACAGCCGAGTATCGTAGCAAAAAGAAAGAAGAATTTGTAAAAAGAAGCTCAATAATTGCTTTTCACCTGATGAAACTACCTGGTACACCTTCAAATACTTGATTGCTAAGCCAAGAGAATCTACAAATGTTCCTCCTTGGGTTTGGAACCCAGTGGATGCAGCGTCCAAGATTCTCACACCTCTTCCATGTTGACCCAGTACCCAGCACTTCGTTGAAACACTTCTCCACCCCCAGCACAGCCCCCATTTCATGGCACAGGAGTTGACAGTCTTTTTTTCTGTAAAGGGCCAGATAGTAAACACTTTCGACTTTGCAAGCGATATGATCTCTGTTGCAACTACTCAGCTCTGTTGTTGTACCACAAAAGCAGCCACAGACAGTATATAAACAGATGAGTGTGACCGTGTTCCAGTAAAATTGCAGACATTTTAAGAAGGCGGCAGCCCAGATTTGGTCTGCTAGCAGTGGTTTATTCAGTCCTGCATGAATAAATAAAGTAGTCTTTCTTGAAATTTGTATGATGAATGGAGAAGAGCATTCATTCATACTGCACACTTCACCAAAGAACTCACTTAAAATTCCCCAGTGAAATTCTCATTGTTTTACCCCAAAGTCCCTTTTGGCCTCCTGGAACCCCTGGTCTCTTTCCTTTCTCCCTTTCTACCGCCAAGACCCCAGTACTCTTGAAAGCATTTTAATTCTTCCTGAAAACTTGCAAGCCCCATTAAACAGTTAATGATACCCACTGTTCTTTAAAAGCTGTGTGAGTACTATTGTCGGTGGATTATGTCCCTTGAAGGTCTCACTTTCTACCCCAGGATTGCATTAAAAATACAATGTCCAATAATCGCATGAAAAAGAGTTGTATATCATTAATCATCAGGGATCACTGATTGAGATTTAAAACTCAATCAGATATCACTGCACACTCACTAGAATGACTAAAATAAAAAAAGCTTGACAACACCAAATGTTAGTGAGGACATTGCTTATGGGAATATAAAATTTTACAGCCACTTTGGAAAACTGTTTGACAGTTCTTTAATAAACATATATCTACCCTATGGCCTAGCCATTGTGCCCTATTTATTTATCCAAGAGAAATGAAACCATATATCCACATAAAGACCTATGCATGCATCTGCATAGTAGCTTTACTCATAATAGCCTAAATCTGGAAGCAAGCCAGATGTTTCTCAACAGAAAAATGAAAGAACTGTGGTATATTCACATCATGAGATACTAGTCGGCAATAAAAAAGGAATGAACTGCTGCTATGGACTGACCGTGTCCCCCCAAAAGTTACGTACTGAAGCTTTAATTCTTAGTGTGATGGTACTTGGTAGTGGGGCCTTTGGCAGGTTAGAGCCATGACAGGGGAGCATTCCTAAATGGAATTAGTGTACTTGGAAGAAGAAACTTGGAAGAGATGTTATTTATTGGCCAAGTGAAGGTACAGCAAGAAGGCAACCAACCTGCAGACTAGGAGGAGGACTCTCACCAGGCACTAAATTGGCTGGCACCTTGATCTTGCACTTTCCAGCCTCTAGATCTATGAAGGATAAATATTTGTTGTTTCGGCCACCCAACCTATGGATTTTTTGTTATAGCAGCCCAGTTGACTAAGACAACTACTGATACACATAACAGCATGAATGGTTGTCAAAAATAATATGCTAAGTGTAAGAAGGTGAATGGGAAGAAAAGAGTACATACTGTATGACTCCTTTCTGTGAAATTCTAAATAGACAAAATTAATCTATGTAAATACAAATGAGATTAGTGGTTGCTTCTTAGGTGGGATATGAGGATTGACTAAAAGAGCATGAGGGACTTTTTTGGGGTGATGGAAATATTGTGGATCTTGATATACATTGTGTTAAACTTATTGAACAGTATACTTAAGATCTGAATGTTTCATTGTACATACATTTTACCTCAGTACAAAAATAATAAAAATATTATATCTACCCGACATTTTTAAAGTCCCAAGACGACTGCTGGAGTTCCAGCCATCACATCTTCATTCCAGGTAGTAAAAAGGAGAATGAATGGAAAGATAAAAGGACAAAGGACACATGCAGGCTCTCCATTCATTCTTACAGAGACTAAAAGTCTCATTAACAACTTGCACTTAAGTCTCATTGGACAACAACTTGTAGTTAACTCCCATTGGACAACAACTGGCACTTAAGTCTCATTGGACAACCCTTGCTACAAGAGAAGTGGGAAAACAGACACATGCAGTATTTGGACAAGCACCTTTCAGACAGAATAAAATCTGCGTTTGTAGTAACAAGAAGAAGGGGAGAATGGTTCATCCATACCACCAAAACTATATATACACACACACACAATGTCTTACACGATTTCATGGGATTCATGGACGCTCGCTGGATCCCATTTTATCTAATTCTATGGTAAAAAAAAATCACTGGTCTAGGGAGTTTGAGCAACTAGTTATTATTAAGCACATTAATGAAAAGCACGTGAATGGTAGGTTCACACAGAATGAGGATTCAGTAGACACAAGATTGCTTAAAATATGCCATGCTCACCCACCCAGAGTAAATTTTGTTGCCTAGGTCTCTCAAAGACTACCATTTAGTATATAGCCTGTTCTGAATTGAGCATTATTTAATTCTGTTGCCTTCTGAACTCTACAGTATGTGAATGTAGGAAGATAGGCCTCGTAAGTGTACATTTTACTTACATACTTGATTTGATGACATTAGTTTGCAGGTGTCTCTACTTCAATTAATTGCATATTGGTGAAATCCATAATTTAAACTCAATGTAAAACTGAAGTATTCAAATGATAGTCTCTTCAATATAATTATTCCACATAAGTTGGAGTGCTGACAAAATGTTGTCCTTTATTTTTTTTAAATAATGGCTTCAAGTATGTTCAAGATTATATAACACAGAAAATGTCAACAAGATATGCAAACTATGAAATGAAAATAATGAGATGAAAACTTTGTATCCTTATCTAATTTTGCCTCCGTAGATGCACAAACTCTTTTTCCATATGCAACTGGGTTACAGATACTCAGTGTCCTACATAGTCTTCTCAGCCTGATTTGAAGAACAAAAGAAAGTACGTTCACAAAGCCCACACAAATACACAACATTTTTGCTGACCAGTAAGTCAGAAGTTGATCTGTAAAAACATGCTGACTTCCTTTCATTGTAATAGGAAAAATAGGCAAGAGAAAATATGAAAATGATTCCATGCCATGGAGGAAATACACAACTTAAACGCTACCTAGTGTATGTGAAGACTAACTTAAATGACTGTTTTTCTTAGAAATCAATCTCTTACCTGAGTAGATATTGAAAAATAAATGCCTGTGGACCATCCCTAAACCCAGGTTGTGAAAAATGTCATTTTATCATTGCATCATTCACTGACACCGCACCACACTGCTGAAGTAACATTTCATGTCCTATCATAGTAAGCACAGTTCTGTTTTTTTGTGCACCTGGTCGCCGGTGGGGACTTTACATGTAACATTTCTGTGGTCAGCTGCATAATGGTTCCCGCAGGGCCAGATACCTGGAATCTACGAATGCTACTTACATGGCAAAGAGGACTTTGCACATTTTATTTAATTAAGGATGGAGATGGGGAGGTGATGGCGAATTATCTGGGTGCGTCCACTGAAGTCACAAGAGGCCTTTGAGAGAAAAGGTGATGTGAAGGATCAAGCAGAAAGAGATATGAAGATGCTCTTCTGCTGGCTTGGAAGACAGAACGATCCACGAACCAGAGAAGGCATCTGGCAGGCTCCAGAAGCTGAAAGAGGCAAGGGATGGATTCTTCCCTAGAACCTCCAGAGGGAAACAGGCCTGCCGAATCTTTGATCTCAGCCCAGTGAGGCTGACTTTGAACTTCTGGCCTTTAGAATGGTAAGAGAATAAATTTGTGTTGTTTTAAACCACTGAATTTGTGGTGATTTGCTACAGCAGCGGTAGGATGCTAATACACTTTCTAATTTCAAGACTACTCTGGACGAATGATATTACTACTACTACACACACACACACACACACACACACACACAGTAAAGAAAATGAGATAGAAGGAGAGAGGAAAATAAGCAAATGTACAACACTGGATAATGACAGAGAGAGTGATGTGAAGCTCACAGACCATTTTTCTCTCTTATACTGGCTCTTATGAACCATCAGGGCACATTTCACTAGGTCTTATCCACAAAGTTTCTTCCTCTCTTTGGAAAGAAGCAGATCATAGTGTTTCATGTTACATGCATTTCAAAAGGCAGTATTTGTTCTAAACAATGAGGTGATCGAATCAAATATTTGCAGGCCCTCGTCTGTTTCCATAAGGGGGCTTTTATATTCTGAATTAAACCCCTTTGCACATGTAGGTATGGGAAATATAGATATAAAGCATCAGTCAAGAATGGATTCTAAGAGTGGCCACCAGTAACAAAGTCATTGCACATTCGTGAATGAGTCCAGCCTCTGCCTGAAGGTTTAATAATTCTGCAAAGCTTCTTTGTAGCAGACATGTGATATGGTCACCCAGGCTTCATAAAAGTTCCTCCTTTGCTAGCTAAATTGAAATTCAAAAGGAGTTTTCCAGAAACACCTCATTTGGGATTGTGCAGTTGACCCCTTGAACAACATGGGTTCGAACGGCATGAGTCCACTTATCATAGGGTTTTTAAATAAATATATTGGAAGAATTTGTGGAGATGTGACAATTTGAAACACTAGCAGATGAACCACATAGCCTAGAAATATATATATATATATTTATATTTATATTTATATTTATTAGAAAGGGGGTATGTCATGAATGCATAAACTGTATGCAGATGCTAGTCTATTTTATCATTTACTCCTGTAAACTATATTCAAATCTCTTATAAAAAGTTAAAACTTATCAAAACATATGCACACACTTACAGACCATACGAGGTACCATTTACAGTCAAGAGAAATGTAAACAAACGTAAAGAAGCACTCTTATAGCTGCATAAAATTAACTGTAGTACATGGTACACTGCTGTAGTAATTTTGTAGCCACCTCCTGTTGCTGTTGCTGTGAGCTCAAGTGTTGTGAGTATCTGCTTAAAACAGTGTGACGCTAATCATCTCTGTGTGAGCAGGTTGTCTCTGCAGTAAATTGCATATTGCAGTAAAAAGCGATCTCTCACGGTGCTCACGTTTTTTTCATCGCGTTTAGTGCAATACCGTAAACCTTGAATAACACCAGGGGACCCTTACAAAGTGCCCCTAGTGGTGCTGCAAGGGCTCCCAAGAAGCAGAGGAAAGTTGTGCCATTACAAGAAAAGGTTGAGTTGCTCGGCATGTACCATAGATTGGTGTCTGCAACCGTGGTTGCCCCACCAGTTCAGGATGAATGAATCCAGCATTCAGAGCCACTGTAAAAAAAGAAAAAAGAAATACGTGAAGCCGTCACTGCAGCTACGCCAGCAGGCACGAAAACCTTGCACTTTTGGCAAAATACCTTTTTATCTTGTATTGAAAATACGGCTGCTTTGTGGGTGCAGAATTGCTATAAGAAAAGCCTACCAATAGATTTTAATACGATTTGAGAAAAAGTGAAGTCATTATATGACAACTTAAAGCAAAAGGAAGGGGAAGGATCTAAAGGTGGAGAATTTAATACCAGCAAAGGGTGGTTTGATAATTTTAGAAAGTGGTCTGGCTTAAAAAACGTCAAGATAACAGGAGAAGTAGCTTCTGTCAACCAAGAGGCAGTAGACAAGTTCCCAGACGCCATTAAGAAAATCATTGAGGAAAAAGGGTATCTACCTGAACAGGTTTTTAATGCAGACACAGTACTCCATTCTGGGGGTGGGGGAAGCCACAAAGAACATTTATTAGTAAGTAGGAGAAGTGAGGACCAGGATTTAAGGCAGGAAGGGGTAGACTAATTCCTCTTTTGTGCAAATGCAGTCAGGTTTCTGGTCAGGACTGTCCTTATCTATAAAGCTGCTAACCCCCGAGGCTTGAAGGACAAAGATAACACCAGATGCCAGTCTTTGAGTTTTACAAGAAGTCCTGGATAACGAGAACACTTTTTCTGGGTTGTTTCCATCGATGCTTGTCGCTAAAGTCAGAAAGTACCCTGTCAGTAAGGCACCGCCTTTTAAAGTTCTTTTGGTATTGGACAATGCCTGGCCACCCAGAACTTTGTAAATTCAGTACCAAAAGCATCAAAATGGTTGCCCCCAAACACAGTGTCTCTAATTCAGCCTCTAGATCAGGGGATCATAAGGACCTTTAAAGCCTGTTACACACATACTCTATGGGAAGGATTGTCAATGCTATGGAAGGGAACCCCGACAGAGTGAACATCATGAAAGTCTGGAAGGATTACAACACTGAAGATGCCATCGTGGTTATAGGAGAAGCCATGAAAGCCGTCAGCCTGACACAGTACATTCCTACTGGAGAAAACTGTGTCCAGATGTTTTGCATGACTTCGCAGCATTTATACAGAGCCAGTCAAGGAAATCATGAAAGAGGCCGTGGCTATGGCAAAAAGGTGGGGGATAAAGGGTTTCAAGATACGGGTCTTAGAGAAGATCAAGAGCTAAGAGACATCACATCAGAGGAATTAACAGAAGACGACTTGCTGGAGATGAGTACTTCCAAACCAGTGCCAGACAATGAGGAAGAAGACACAGAGGTAGTGGTGCCTGAAAACAAATTGACATTAGACAGTCTGGCAGAGGGTTTCAATTATTCCGGAGTGCTTTAGCCTTCTTGTACACCATGGACCCTTCTATGAGATGGGCACTGTGGCAAAGACACAGAGTGAAAGAAGGATTGGTACCATATAGAAACATTTTTGGATGTTTCTAGAGACATGAAGAAGCAAAAAAGTCAGACAGAAATTACCATGTGTTTCTATAAAGTTGTCCTCCTCCTCAGCCCACTCTTGAAGACACCAAGGATGAAGGCCTTTATGATGAGCCACTTCCACTTAATGAATAGTAAATAATCATCATATTGTATAGTTAAAAAACTTATCTGTTGTGTACTTGTGTTGAGGGTCTTCATATAAAAATCTAACAACCGTACAGCAAGAAATGTAGGGGACATTTTGTGTCATGGCCATTATCATTGTCTATGGGTAGAACATCGTGCGTAAGTCTTGTAGCGGAGTGGTTAGCCTGTCCTTACACAGGAATAAGGTGAGTGATATTTCATACACAATAATGTACTAGTTTTCTTACTGTTTTCTAACTTTGTTTTCAAAGAATTACATTAACATACAGTATGCCTCTCATGATTGGAGAAATCATCACAGGTGAGTGGCTTTTTAAAGAAGTAAGTGTTTCCAATATTGTATTATGAATATGACTGGAATATTGCATGCCATAAACATTTTATGACGATTCATTCATTAGTGCGTAGGCTAGGCTACCGTGTAGCAATGGCATCATTTCCACTAGGCTACCATAAAGCCATCCCATTGCTGCTTCTACATTATCAATGCGTCAATTGTTATACCTGTAAAAATATATGAATTTCTTTTTCACATTATCTTTTCATTTTTAATGTCTAACAACAGTAATATATATAACATCTGTACAGTCTTTTTGGTTTTTTTTTTTCAAATGTTTCTTTACTTTTGAGAGAGAGAAGCAAGCACGAGCAGCGGAGGGATAGAAAGAGAAGGGGGCAGAGTTTCCAAAGCGGACTCTATGCTGACAGCAGAGAACCTGAGGCGAGGCTTAAACTCACAAATTGTGCGATCATGACCTGAGCTGAAGTCAGACACTTAACTGACTGAGCCACCCAAGTGCCCCATGTCGATACTGTTTTATATCATAGCGGACAGTATTGATGTAGTTGCTCCCAGATGATTCATCTTGTAAACATAATATAAACTTCTGACATTGATAAATAAATATGGTACTGTATTTTCTTTATGATTTTCTTAATAATGTTTTCTTTTTTTAGCTTACAACATACAAGATATGTGTTAATCAACTCTTTATGTTATCAGTAAGGCTTCTGGTCAAGTGTAAGCTATTAGTAATTGGGTTTTGGGGGAGTCAAGAGTTATATGTGGATTTTCAACTGCATGGGGAGTCGGCACCCCTAATTCACATGTTGTTCAATATGAGAAGTGATGAATTAAAATTAAAATTAAAATATGGTTTTGTAAGTCTCAAAAGCATAGAATGAAGCAAATAATTAAAACGTAAAATATTTCAATTAACCATGCTAATTATTATCTGCCCAATGTGTATCGTGGCGGGGGGGTGATTATTTCAAAGTCCCTGGAAGGTTCTGGATTTGGTGAAAGATGACCAGATCATTTGTAATTTAGTCTTTCTTCCACTGAAATTTTTTCCTTTAAACCAAAATTTCAGGTGTAATAGACACATAACATTATACCAGTTTCAGATGAAAACATAATGATTTGATATTTATATACACTGTGAAATAATGACCACAATGAGTCTAGTTTTCTCCTGTCACCATAAAAATTTACATAATACGCAATACAATATTGTTGGCTATAGTCATCTCGCTATGTTACCTCCACATAGTCATCATGCTGTATGTTACCTCTGCATGACTTACTTATTTTATCCTGGAAGTTTGTACCTCTTGACTCCTTTCTCCCATTTCACCCACCTCCAAACCCCTTCACTATGGCAATCACCAATTTGTTCTCTGCATCTATGAGTTTTGTTTTGCTTGTTCATGTGTGAGTATTTTAGGTATCACATATAAGTGCAATCTTACGGTATTTAGCTTTCTCTGTGTGACATTTCATTGAATATAATACCCTCAAGGTCTCTCCGCGTTGTTACAAATACCAAGATTTCATTCTTTTTTATGGCTGAGTAGTATTCGTGTGTCTGTGTGTGTGTGCATGTGTGTGTGTGTACCACATTTTTAATGCATTCTTTTACTGATGGACACTTAGGTTGCCTCCATATTTTGGCTACTATAAATAATGCTGCAGTAGACATAGGGCACATGTAACGTTTTGACTTCGTGTTTTTGTTTTCTTTGGGTAAATACCAAGAAATGGAATTGCTGGATGATATGGTAGTTTGTTATTAGTATTTTATTTCTTTTTATTTATATTCAAGTTAGTTAGCGTACCGTGTACTCTTGGCTTCAGGAGTATAACCCAGTGATTCATCTCTTACATATGACACCCACTGCTCATCCCAACAAGTGCCCTCCTTAATGCCCATCAGACATTTAGCCCATATTATTAGTTTTTCTGAGAAACTTCCATACAGTTTTCCACAGCGTCTGAGCCGATTTAAATTCCCACTAACATGTACAAAGATTCCTTTTTCTCCACATCCTCACCAACACTTACTGTTTGTCTTTCTGATAATAGTCTTTGTGATGGGAATGAGGTGATATCTCACTGTGGTTTTGGTTTGCATTTCCCTGATGATGAGTGTTATTGAGCATTTTTTCACGTGTCTGTTGGCCATCTGGATGTCTTTGGAAAAATGTCTATTCAGATCCTGTGCCCATTTTTTAATTGAATTTTTAATATATAGTTGTGTGAGGTTTTTTAATATATTGTGAATAATAAGTGTTTTTGAATATATGATTTGCAAATATTTCCTTCCATTATGTAGATTGCCTTTTTCTTTTGTTGTTGATTTCACTTGCCGTACAGAAGCTTTTTAATATAGTTCCATTTGTTAATTTTTTGCTTTTGTTGCCATGGTTTTGGTGTCAAATCCAAAGACTTGTCACCAAGACTGATGTCAAGGAGCCACTGCCCATATTTTCTACTACAAGTTTTATGGTTTCAGGACTTACATACAAGTCTTTAATCCATTTTGAGTTGATTTTTGTGTGTAGTGTAAGATAGTGGTGCAAGGGTGTGTGCGTGGCTCAGTCGGTTGCGCATCTGATTTTGACTCAGGTCATGATCTCACAGATCATGAGTTCTAGCCCTGCATCAGGCTCTGTGCTGACACCTTGGCGCCTGGAGCCTGCTTCAGATTCTGTGTCTCCCTCTGTTTCTGCCCCTTCCCCTCTCACGCTCTGTCTCTGTCTGTCTCTCTCAAAAATAAATAAACATTTAAAAAAAGGTAGTGGTCCAGTTAAATTCTTTTACAAGGGGTTGTCCAGTTTTCCGAATACCATCTACATCTTTACCTATTACATGTTCTTGCCTCCTTTGTTGCCAATTAATTGAACATATATGCATGAGTTTATTTCTGGAGTCTCTATTCTGTTCCATTGGTCTCTTTGTCTGTTTTTATGCTATTCCTATACTGTTTTGGTAACTAGAACTAGGTAAAATGGTTTGAAATCAAGGAGCATGATACCTCCAGGTTTGTCCTTCTGTCTCAAGATTGCTTTAACTATTTGAGATCTTTTGTGTTTGCATATACATTTTAGAATTGTTTGTACTGTTTCTGTGAAAAGTGTCTTTGGAATTTCGGTAGGGATTGCATTGAATCTGTAGATTGCTTTGAGTAGTGTGGACATTTTAACAATATTCTTCCAGTCCATGAGCACAAATATATTTCCATTTGTTTCTGTCTTCTTCAACTTCTTTTGTGTCTTATAGTTTTCAGTATATAAATGTTTTACCTCCTTGATTAAATTTATTTCTACTTATTTCATTGTTTTTGATGCAGTTGTAAATAAGATTGTTTTCTTAATTTCTCTTTCTGGTAGTTTGTTATTAGTGTATAAAATGCAACCGATTTTTGTATAGTGATTTTGTATCTTGCAACTTTGCTGAATTTGTTTATTCTCACAGTTTTCAGTAGAGTCTTCAGGGTTTTCTACATATAAAATCATGCTGACTATGAATAGTAAGAGCTTTACTTCTTCCTTTCTATTTTAGATGACTTTTATTTCTGTTTCTTGCCTAATTGCTCTGACTAGGACTTCCAATACTATGTTGAATAAAAGTGGAAAGGGCAGACATTCTTGTCTTATTTCTGATCTTAGAGAAAACCTTTTAGCTTTTCACTGTTAAGTATGATCTCAGCTGTGGGCTTGCCATATATGGTCTTTATTATGTTGAGGTATATTCTTCTTTATTTAAATGCAAGTTAGTTAACATGCAGTGTAGTCTTGGCTTCAGGAGTAGAACTCACTGATTCATCTCTTACATATGACACCCAGTCTCATCCCAGCAAGTGTCCTCCTTAATGTCCATCATTCATTTAGCCCATCTCTCCACCCACCTCCCCTCTAGCAACCGTCAGTTTGTTCTCTGTATTTAAGAGTCTCTTGTGGTTTGCCTCCCTCTCTGTTTTTATCTTATTTATATACCTTCTTTGTTGAGAGTTTTATCTTAAATAGCTGTTGTATTTTATTAAATGCTTTTCCTGCATCTATTCAGGTGATCATATGATTTTTATCCTGCCTTTTTTAAATGTGGTGTATCTTGTGGATTGATTTCACATGTTGAACCACCCTTGCATCCCCAGAATGAATCCCACTGATGATGGTATATGATCTTTTTAACATAGCGTTGAATTCTGTGTGGTAATATTTTTTGAGGATTTTTACATAATGTTGATCAGGGATATTAGTCTGTAGTTTTCTTTTTTTAGGATGTCCTTGTCTGATTTTGGTATCGTGCTGACCTTATAAAATGTCTGGAAGCATTTAGTCTTCTTCAGGATTTTTTAGACAAATTTGAGAAGAAGAATTGAGGAAGGAGGGTCCCCGGGAAGACTGAGTCCCTGGCTATGGAACTGTGGACCACAGAAAGATGGAGCCCATCTCTTCCAGTGTGATTTTCATCATAGCCATTTCCAAAGCCTTTGAACTAGAATTAGTTACTGGGTTGCGCTACCATGAATTTGCACGTCCCTCTCAGGGAGACATGCCCTTAAGAAATGACAGTATTCTGTCACCGGACGACAGTTCATCTGCAATTCATCGTTGGTCTTTCCACTTTGTGCTGTCCATAGGAATCCAGGACACTAAGTTGCCGCTGCTCTCTGAATGGAGGAACCTGCATGCTTTGGTCCTTCTGTGCCTGGCCTCCCTCCATCTATGGCCAGAACTGTGAGCATGATTTGCATAAAGAGAACTGTGAGTCTGTGCCCCATGACATCTGGCTGACCAAGAAATGTTCCATGTGTAAATGCTGGCCTAGGCAGCTTCACCACTTTCCTCTGACATTTCTACCAGGGTGTGGTAAGCGGATAATCCCTTCTTCTGCCCTTTTAGATGGCCACATGATGGATGAGCGCTTCCTGGTTTCCAAGACTCCAGAATTAACACTCTTTTTTGCTAGCTGGCATCTGCCTTGCTGTACAGAGTTAGTACTAATGAACACTCACATGCAGGATTGATCATGCAGATTTCATGACCTGCAAAGGCTTTCACTCCAGTGTCCAACTGAGAGATGATCATTTGTTAGTTGCTTTGAAATAGTGAATAGATCTTCATAATGGTCCCTAACGTTTCCTTAAAATACCAACTACTTTCCTTTCCCTGCCCTCTCCAGAAAACTTCTTTAAGAAAAAGCCATATCTACATTGTGACCAAGTTCTATGTGTCTGATACATGTATTTCTACCAAGGGTTTCTTCTTATTATTTTCCTTTGAACATTTGAATGCTGTCTCCAGATTATTAAAGACTCCCCCTAATGCAGAAGTGAGGATAAAGCTTTGAGTAGAGTTGATCAAAACCAACTAAGTCCTCATCCTTTAAAGGAAGGTAACGGAAGTCCATTAAGGGAGCAAATGAGAAGGCAGGGGGCAGATATTAGAGGTAAGGAACAGGATGCTGAAGCATTGGAAGTGTGTGTACCAAGGAGAATAGATAGAAAAGAGAAGGAAAATGGGAGAGATGAGTGAAAATGGGGTTGATGATTAGATAAGCATGAGGAGCAAGTTAAAAAGCTAAGTTGAAAGGCAAGTTTCTATCATCTATAGAAAGCCATAGAGGACAAAGACATCCTTCTTTTCTCAATGCATTGTAGAAAGGATGAAGTCTCTTGGAAAAAAAATTCTAAATTTCCCCAAAAAGAGAGCTTAATAAATTATGTTTTCTCCATACTTTGAAAGTATTTTAACTGTTGTCAAAGGGAAAATGTCCACAATATATTTAGCTGTAAACTAGGTGATAAAACTATGTATTGTAAAACCGATTTTTAAAATACATTGTGTATATGTGTATGTCCAGTAAAAATGGGAAATATATTGAAGAAAAAGAAGCTTGAGATGAACAAATATTAAATCTTTCAGTGTTCAGTTGAAATCACCATTGAAGCTGTCTGGTCCTGGACTTTTGTTTGTTGGTAGTTTTTTGATTACTGACTCAGTCTCGTGCTGATGATTGGTCTATTCAGATTTTCTCTTTCTTCATCATTCAGTCTGGGAAGATTGTGTGTTTCTAGGAATTTGCCCTTTCTGCAGCAGGCCCACAGGACTGTTCGGACTGGGGTGCCCATGCTCACCGGGTTTAGCAGGGCAGAGCTTCAGAGAAGCACAGGGGCAGGGAAAGCAGGGGTAGCAAGGGACAGGGAGAGTGCAAAACTGGCATCCACTATCACCACCACCCCTGGAGTGAGCTCCAGTAGGCAGGCTCCAGGGGCAGTAGGCCCCTGCCGCTCAGCAGACGCTTTAAGGCTTAGCCAATGAATATGGTCCAGGCACTTTTCAACCTGCTATTTTATGCAGGGGGTCCCTGGGCAAGTGAGTCTGTGGGCAAGCCCTTTAAGAGCAGTCTCAATTCCTTACAGCCCTTTGGATCTTCTGGACGTAAGGACCACTGATTGGTTTTCAAAGCCAGATATTTGGGGGGCTTGTCTCTCCAGTGCAGGTCCAAGGGTTGCGGTGCCTAATATGGGCCTCAAACCCCTTGATCCTCAGGGATACATTCTATATTTATAAGATGCCTCCCCTCCCACTTATGGGTAGGTCTTTAGCAGTACCAAGTCTGCCTCTCCTGCCTGTCTCAAGGTGGCCTTTTAATCCTTTGCTGTTTAGATCCTCCTCAGATCTTTTGCAGAGAGAATTGTTCTAGATGTAGTTATAGGTTGGATGTGTTCATGGGAAAAAGCAAGTTTCAGGGTCCTCCTATGCCACCATGTTAAAGCACTCCTTCTCCAAGTGAAAGTTCCAACTTCCCCGATCAGAAAAACTTTGACACTTGAGCAGATGTGTTTCAAGAAGTCATTGGAGGGGTGCCTGGGTGGCTCAGTCGGTTAAGCGTCTGGCTTCGGCTCACGTCATGATCTCACGGTTCATGGGTTCGAGCCCCGCGTCGGGCTCTGTGCTGACAGCTAGCTCAGAGCCTGGACCCTGTCTTCGGATTCTGTGTCTCCCTCTCTCTCTGACCCTCCCCTGCTCACACTGTCTCTCTCTCTCTCTCTCTCTCTCTCTCAAAAATAAATTAAAACATTAAAAAATTTTTTAATTTAAAAAATTCAAGAAGTCATTGGAACATCAGCAGAGGAGATGGTTTTAAAGCGTTGCAGAAAAGCATTTAGATATTTGGCTGGTAAAATAGTGACATCTTGTGGTAAGAATTAGTAACAAATCCCAAAAGTTCAGAAAAGTGAAGACTGAGAAGCCAAGTAAAATGGGAAAAAAACAACCAAAGACACACACACACACACACACACACACACACACCCTTATTAAATCTTAGTTTTTGAAAATAAAGTGAATTTTTTTCATTTTGGTTTTTGGCTTCAAGAAAAAACTCTCGGTTTTGCCTTATAACTGTATTTCCCATACCAACAGAGACAAAGGGATTTAAATTGAGAAAATAAAACCCTACTTTTAGAAATAAGTAGGGCATTGCACATATTTCCTTCTATAAACTCATCACTTAAAACAAAAATATTTAGGGGCCCCTGGATGGCGCAGTCGGTTAAGCATCTGACTCTTGGTTTCTGCTCAGGTCATGATCTTACAGTTCCTGAGTCTGAGCCCATGTCAGGCTCTGCGCTGACAGCACGGAGCCTGCTTGGGATTCTCTCTCTCCCTTTCTCTCTCTGTACGCCCCCCCCCCACTCTCACTGTCTCTATCTCTCTCAAAATAAATAAACTTTAAAAACTAATAAAGAAAATTTTTAAACTAAAAAATAAAACAAAAATATTTATATTTGAAATTCATGTACCGTGAAAGATTTTGATTTTTTTTAACTTTAAATAAAAAGAAAGGAAAGGAAACACGTTTTCCCTTTAGCACCTATAGTGGATGTTCTTGGCGATTTTGCCATGTTCCTTCTGCTGCCCGTGGGTGGACAGTTAGACAGTGCATGCCTTCTCTCCCCCTGATATCTCTCTGGATGCAGAATGAGTACTGCCGGTACAGTACAGGCTGGAAACACCCGAAAGTTAACACCCCCCAGAGCTTCTTTCAATCCAGAGTGAGGGCACAAAGGAATAAACACCTCAGTTTTGTAAACCACCAGTGAGACAGTTCTGAGTTGTGTTCTGTGTAGTCTCTCAGGGGGTCCCAGCAGGACTGAACTCCAGTTTGCCACAGCAGTGGTCTGGTCGTCAAGGCACCTTATCTTCTTTTCCTAACTCCTTCACCATGCTTCCTGGGGTCACCAACTCATAAACTACATGCACCCAAATCATGGTCGCAGGGTTATGCTTTGGAGAAATTCAAACAAGTATAGCGACCTACCCATGCTGCATACGTGCAGACGTGTATTATTCGCGAAATACCACAGTGAAAAAAGCCAAGACAGGTCTGGGGCATCTTGGTTTTACTGCAACCATAAAGCCTGAAATTTCCCCTTGTGGGCTTTGTCGTTGGGGAAATGGAACTTCAATGTAGGGAAATTGCCTTAGTAAGGAAAGAGGGCTCATCCACTCCGGGGATTTGGACCCATACTTAAATCCTTGCAAAAAAACGTGAACTGGGTGCTAAAAGCTGGTTGTACCAATTGATTTTCTAATTGGTTAGGAAATAATATATTAAGATTCCATACATGAAGACCCAAGAATTAGAAGTATATTTGACAAAACATGTTTATCCATTAGGAGTTGTCTTTTTTCTTTTCTAGCGATCAATTTAATCAACTCTTTTTTGATACTTTCAAGTGCATGTGAGAGGCCAAGGCACCAGTGAGTATCTCAATATTTTATACAAAACAGGTCCCAGTCCAGGAGGTGATACAAGAAGTGTAGGGCAAGTCCTCACTTTGACCATCAATCACATGTAAATTTCAACCCCTGGCCGCAACTTTGCATTAAGAGTCCATTTATTCCAACCTGATGGCAATGGAGGGGCAAAGAAAAGAGCCTGGTTTATATTGGCATGATGAAAATTACAAAATAAATCTCAAATGTATTCACCTGAACTCTTGGTCACAAACAAGTCAAATGTGCTAACTACGGCATGTGACTAATAGCACTTTATACACCAAGTGATGTTGGTAAAGTCATGTTTTTATTTACCTTTAATAGAAAACTATTTCCAGGTCAGTCATTCATTTCCTCAGGTAGTAAATTTATGAAGTTTAATAATCATTAAACTAAAGAAAAAGGATTTATCTGCCCCAAATTTCAGAATAAATGCTTTCTTTAAATCACCATATATTCTAATATCTAATCCTTGTCTTGAAATCTACACATGTCTCCTACTTCGTTGCGCTTCTGAGTCCCAAAGTTTCTTTACACCCGGAAGTATAATAATATTAATAGTGAGACATTCTGCCCAGTGTTTTACGTGTACTCTTTTATTTAGTACCTATTAGACTGTGATATCATGATAATGACACACATTGTACAGATGAGAATGCTGACTCTTTAGGGAGTTTGTCCACATTCTGACCTGACTGAAAAATCAAGCTCTTCCATATGGTATCAGCCAGCTAGTGCTGCCTAACAAGCAATCACAAGATCTCAGTGGTATACAACACTAAACGTTTATTTTTCACACAGCCACGTAGGAGGCCAAGTGGCTCAGCTGATCTTGATTGGGTTTAACTAGACGGCCCCAAGCTGTGGGTGGGATCTAGCTCTGCCTCACACATACCTCAACCTGCTCTGGTCAGTGGACAGACCAGTTGGCCCTTGGTCTTCTTGCGGTGATGACAGAAAGGACATGCAAAGTTACATGGCAGAGAAGTGTGGGCACAGGGAAGGGTGAAAAACTGGAAACAAGAATTCAGCATATCCCTGTCACTCTGGCAGTGAGCTCCCATCGGGGTACAATCTATTATAAATAATTTGACATGTATATGTCTGTAGTGAGGTCAGGAATGAGCATTCATTCTGATACACTTAGGGATAGTGAAAGGATATTTCCTGTGATTAATTAACAAAACATGGGTGATATATCTTTCAGTTCTGAAAGCCTGAGGCCTAGCATTGGTAGGGCCCATCAGACCATGAAGCAGGCAAATATCTCTTTGGCACTCCTTAATCTCACCTCTAGTCGTGCCCATTTTCATGCCTCTGTCTTATCTCTTTCTCCTGTCTCCATAACAAAATATCACGTCTTTGTAGTCCACTCTACCTAAACCCCACCCTCTCTGCATTTCTTTTTTTTAAAGAAGGAGAGAGAGCATGAGTGGGGTAGGGACAGAGAGAGAGAGAGGGAGAGAGAGAATCCCAAGCAGGCTCTGTGCTGCCAACGCAGAGCCTGATGCGGGGCTCGATCTCATGGACTTAACCATGAGATCATGACCTGAGCCGAAACCTAGAGTCAGACACTCAACCGACTGAGCCACCCAGGCACCACCGCTCTGCATTTCAAGGCTGAACTATCTGACACCTAACACCCCTGAGGTAGTGACAGCTGAATAAGTTGAACGGGCATCCCTGGGTGCAGGCTACGTGTGCTTAAATAGCAGTTGTCAACAAAATTTTCAGAAGTAAAACTCTTCAATCTTCAAATGAAGTCAAGAGTGTATTAAAATGCAATAGTGGTACTGTACTATTATCCCATTACTGGTCACATAATACTAATATTACTGTTAACAGTCAACTATTATTATTAGTTCACATGGGGGATGGGGCAGGAAAGAGACAAACTGACCTGTTCTCTGGGTCTCCTTCTCATTACGCCCTGGCGGCCTCTGAAGTTCTTGCACGGATGCTCTAGGTACCGAGGAACACAGTTTGAAAACCTGTGACATGAACTCTCATGTTAGGAATGTCTGGCAGATCCTCTCATCTTTCAGATCAAATCTCTGTGAAAGCATGAAGCTGTCTTGGTCCCAGTGCCTCTGTGATGAGATCTGAGACGCATGTGACATTTCATTCCCTTTAGTCGGCCACAGTGTCTCCACACCTGCCACTGTGCTAGCCCTTTGGTTTAGACATCTTCTTGTCCAGGAGTCCTTTTAAAAGTGTAAAATCTCTTTCTAGAAACAACCCATCAGTCCATTAATACCTTAGCTTGAACAGGGATTTTTGGATGGCCATTAGACAGCATGTGTAGGTGGGGTAAGAACTGTAAGGCCTAGAGATTCGAGGGCCTGGTGAAAAGGGGTCAGGAGAAGCTCTGAGGGAAAAAAACGTAAACAGAAAAAGAAGATATAAGTGGAAAGGTGAGGAGAATTCAAAACAGAGGCAAGTCTTGCCTGAGAAATACTTTTTCCCTCATGAGCCCTAGCATGTTGTGTGTGGAGATCATGTTCTCTGAGCACAGACACTTTAGGAAGTCCATTTCCCTCTGCTCCCACAGGGAAAAGCTGGTAGGTGATCTTCCCTTGGATTCCACGCTTATTGTGGGATTTGCTCTAATTCTGATTGATCCAGAGCTCACAACATCCATCTCAAACCATATGGTTTTGGAATGAATTGCCCAAGGAAGAACAGCCTCAAAATTACTTATTTCATATTTTTCGTAGATGCTGGGAAGGAGAAATGGGACAAAAGGGGCATAGTTCGGGCTTATCTGCTTGCCGTGTGACATTTTCTAAAGGCTCTCATATGGTAAGTAATCACCTGTGTCGCCTCAAGAGCAAAAAGCTACAGAATTCATTGAATTCCTATCGGGTGACTTGTTATTTGGACCTTGAATATATGAGCCAGTAGCAGGTAGTTGCTGAAAAAGTACAAATTCCTAAGATATAAAAAGAATTTAATGTTTCCTGTAAAATTCTTTAGGACTTTACTGAGAGCTTGCAATGTATTTGTTTAATTCCATTCAGCAAATAAGTATTGCCTTTTTCATGCCGGGCACTGTGCTGACAGCAGCAGAGATAAATGGAACATTCTGTCCGCGCTCAACAGGCTCCAAGTCTAAGGGAGGAAGACAGAGATACGAATGACTGTATTACTGTGTACTAAGCGCTAACATTCAAGACACAAAGAGAACCGTGTGGGAATAAGCCAGTGAAGGAGGGGGTCTAGTCAGGCTTTCGGTGAGAGGGAGAAAGGTAGGTCAGGGGAGGATTTTTAGCTAACGTGAGCCTTGAAAAGCCACTGGAGACTTGGAGCTGGAGAAAGGTGTGATTAGATCAGCTTTCTCAAGAAAGCACTCAGGCAGGGAAAAAGCAGTCAAACATTTAAGAGATTCTTGCAATCAATCACTCAAGAACTATTAAAAGAGACCAAATAAAATGTGGAGTCTGGGGACAGAAGAGGGACTTCTAGGTGACCTCAGGAGGTAGAAATAATGAAAGCTGAGTACTCAACCTAGAAGTTTATAAAAGGCAACTCCTTGTTCACATATATGAAAAAACTAAAATTTTCCACTTCGTGTCATGCATTGTGGAAGTTGTCGTGCTGGTGACTGCCCCCTCTCACCAAGAAAGAAACCGAGAACTCCTTCCTCAGGAAGAGTCAAGCAGCTGCTAGGGATAAGACATTAGTCCTCGGTCACTGGGGGACTCACATTCTCAGTCGAAACAGAATGACTCTGTTATCTTCCATGGAAATCCTTCTTTGAAATAGCTGCCCTCTTGGCATGGATCAGAGAAGGTTCAGTTTGGGCTTACATCTTCTTCATATCACGATCAATTTCTGAGAATCACTTTGTCACACAGGTACTGTGCAAAACATTATAAAAGCAGGGAGAAAATGAAATCTTGGCACTCCAGGATTCGTGCTGGATATCATGTAGCGGGTAAAGATGACAGTGGTACTGAAATGTCACCCCGCCAATTAAGAACCCATTGTTGGGGGCACCTGGGTGGCTCAGTCAGTTCAGCATCCAACTGTTGATATCAGCTCAAGTCATGATCTCATGGTTCATGGGTTTGAGCCCCACATTGCTATCAGCACAGAGCCTGCTTGGGATTCTCACTTTCCCTCTCTCTCTGCCCCTCCCCTGCTCTCTCTCTAAAAATAAATAATTAAGCATTTTAAAAAAGCACCCATTATTGAATGCTGGTGCCCAGAGGTCTACCTGACATAGAGTAGTACTCAGAGAATATCTGATGGATGAATAAATGAAGAAACAGGAAAAGTAGATACCAAGAATACATAAGTTACTTTCTTGTGATATTTGTCTCTGAAATGGTAAGAAAATACTAATGCCCTCCCTCGTGTGGTTGCACTAAAAAAGCATAATAAATATTTTGTCATATCCTCTGGGTTTTTTTCCCATTTTCATTTTATGAGGTTCAAACCACTATTCACTTCTACCAGAAGTGGAAACATGTTTCAGTTCTTAGAATAGCATATGAATCGACCCCCCCCCCCCACTTCTTGTATCTTGGTGGGGAAAAATATTTTTTACGAATAAACAAAATGTGGAATTAGATGCATACATTCAGAATAAAACTAAAGTAGGAAAAAGACGGGATATTATGGCAAATCGTGGTAGAAGTGAGTGGCCACGAATACCCCCACATTAACTAGTGGGGCACAATCCTACCCACAGAAAGAGAGCTGAATCCCAAAATCCACCAGAAATAAAATAAAAATGTGACCCAATATGTCAAAACTCAGTGAACATTTTTATGACCCATCAACTGTATCATTGCAAGCCGTTAGAGAGAAGATTTTGATGAACATCAATTTCTACATCAAGAAAAATAAATGAGCCGCCATTTCTTTCCTTCTCTTTGTTCTCACCTTCAAGTGTTAAGGTCTTTGAGAAGAATAAAAGATGACACTTCAGTAGCTCACAAATCAGACTTAACTGTTCCCATGTCAGTTTGAGTTTAGAAAAGATTACTTTCATCTAACAGCCCTCTCGGATACAGTACTACAGTGGGGTGCTGTGTCACCTCCAGAAATGATTTATACTGTAGCTATCTAAATTTTAAAATATTAGAGAACTCTACCTTCTATCTATATCCACGCTTTTAAAACAGCTCCCAACAGCACAAAGAACAAAGGAAGAACATTTTCATATTCCTGAACTACCTACAACCGTAAATTAAGTTAGTGTTTAAAAAAAAAGTTCAAAACAGAAGTCAAAATGAACACACACACACACACACACACACACACCTTCTCCAGTTTTCCAGCCATCCATGAGAGAAACAATCCAAACCCAAGACTTGGTTACTTTTCATCCAAAAAAATCAGAAACTAAGAGACACTTGTGAGGATTGCAAGTGTAAATAATCCCTTTCCTCAGAGAACACTCAGGCTAGTAGGGACAATAAGAGATGTACATGAATACTTCAAATCTACAGAATGATAAGATCATTGCCTTGGAAAGGTGTCAAAAGTGAACGATACTCAGGGAAAGAAAGGATAGCTTCAGAGCTAACCAGGACTGGGAACCCGAGGGCATTCTAGTCAAAGAAAATGGGATTCACGTAGGACCAGTGGTCTTCAAGAAAAGGCAGTCTCTGGTTCCCCTAGGAGTAAAGAGCAGTGGGAGAAAGCTTGAAAAACTAAGTGTATAATAAATAATCAGTGACCTTAAGTGTCAGGACCAAGAATTTGGATTTTATAAGATAATAAGAATGCTTTAATGCAGGGAAATGATGGAGGTCAGTTGCATTTTAGATTAATTAGGAAGTGATGTGAGGCTGCAGTAGAGGAGAGAGACTTCAGACAGACACTAACAAGACAGCTATTATAATATCCCAGGAAGAGAACCTTAAACCAGAGCATCAGGAGGAGGGATGGAAAGGAAGGTCCAAATTCAAGAGGTATAAAACAACGTAATGGCTTCCCATTTCCAGGATGGCATGTAAGGAGCTTGGAAGTGACCACCCTGTCCTAATAGCAAGTAACAAGCTGAACAGGCTGGAAAACCAACAACTCTTCTTAGATTCATGAGAAAGGGGAGGACACAGGGTAGATCACTGCCCCCACCCTGAGATTAGAGAGACAGACAAGCAAATGCAGGGAATCACGGTTTATTGGAGCAGACACCCATGAGTGGACACTGTAATAAGAACCAGTGCCAGGGTAGGAAAACCTGACCTGTAATTGATGAACTGGTGGAGGCTCAGTGCTGGAACAAATGGACATCCACATGCAAAAAAAAAAAAAAGAAAGAAAAGAAAAGAAAAGAATCTAGACACAGACCTCACACCCTTCACAAAAAGTAACTCAAAATGGATCATAGACCTAAACGTAAAACCTCAAACTATAAAACTCTTAGAAGATAATGTAGAAGAAAACCTAGATGACTTTGTATATGGTAATGCCTTTTTAGATACACCACCGAAGACACAATCCGTGAAATAAATAACTGATGAACTGAACCTTATTAAAATTAAAAAGTTCTGCTCTGTGAAACACAATATCAAGAGAATGGAAGACAAGCCACAGGATTGGATAAAATATTTGCAGAAGAAACATTGGATAAAGAACTAGTATATGAAGTACACAAAGTACTCTTAAAACTCAACAATAAGAAAATGAAGAAACCCAATTAAAAGCTGGACCAAAGACCTTACCAGCCCCCTCAACAAGGAAGACAGATAGATGTCAAAATAAGCATGTGAAAAGATGTCTCACATCATGTGTCATCAGGAAAATGCACTTTTTGAAACAACGAGATACCACTATCAGACCTGCTAAAATGGCCAAAATCCAAAATACTGACAACACCAAATGCTGGTGAAGATGTGGAACAACAGGAATTCTCATTCATTACTGGTGTGAATGCAAAATGATACAGCCACTGTGAAACACAGTGTGGCACTTTCTTATATAACAAAACATACTTTTGGGGCACCTGGGTGACTTGGACAATTGAGTGTCCACTTCGGCTCATGTCATGATCTCATGGTTCATGTATTCGAGCCCCACATGGGGCTCACTGCTGTCAGCACAGAGCCTGCTTTGGATCCTCTGTCCCCTTCTCTCTCTGCCCCTCCCCCACTCATGTTCTCTCCCTTTCTCTCTCTCTCTCTCTCTCTCTCTCTCTCTCAATCAATCAATCAAACAAAACAAATTCTTATCATATAACCCATTAATCATGCTCCGTAGCATTTACCCACAGGAGCTGAAAACTTAATTCCACACAAAAACCTGAACACAGATGTTCATAGAATCTTCATTCATAATTGCCAAATCTTGGAATCATCCAGGAGGCCCTTCAGTAAGTGAATGGATAAATAAACTGTGGTACATCCAGACAGTGGAATATTCAGAGCTATAACGAAATGAGTTAGCAAGCCATGAAAAGACATGGAGTTTAAATGCATATTCCTAAGTGAAAGAAGCCAGACCGAAAAGGCTACATGCTGTAAGATTCCAGCCATATAACCTTTTGGAAAAGGCAAAACCATGGAGACAATAAAAGGATCAGTGGATGCGGAGTGGGTGTGGATGGTGGAGGTGGAGGGTGGGGAATAGATGAATGGCAGAGAATGGAGAATACTGAGAGCAGTGAAAATACTCTGCGTGATAGTATAATGATGGATACATGTCATTATATATTCGTTCAAACCATAGAATGTTCATCAAGAGTGAACTCTAAAGTATACTATGGACTTAGGTGATTATGATCTGTCATTGTACATTCATCCTTAGTTTAAAAAAATTCCATTTTGGTAAGTCCTATTGATAATGGCAAAGATTGATTACACACATGTTAGGGCATAGGATATATGAGAAATCTCAGTACCTTCTCAGTTTTGTTGTAAATCTAAAACTGATCTATAAAAAAATAAAGTCTTTTAACGAGAGACATAATCTCCAGGATTTTCTCAGTGCTGAGATGTGAAGACAAAATGGGTGCAGACAAATATGAATTCTCTGTGATGTATGTGTGACTGGGAAAGTGGTGTGGCATTTATACGGATTAGAAGCCAAGAAAGTAGGACACCTGGAAGAGGAGAGATAATTAGTTCATGTTTAAAACATGTTGAATTTGAAATAATAAATAAACTATGTTGAATTTGAGGCCCCCATGGAACAATCGGCTAGGAAGTTCCACTTAACGTTCAATGGCATGAGGCATGAACTTAAATAGACCTGTTCAGTTTTGTGTCTTCTTCTTGTGTGTGAGCAGAAACTCTAGACAGTAGAGTTTATCATAGGCTAGGGATTGTCAGCCACCTGTGAGTGAGACCCACCTGGAAGGAAGTCAAGACCTCACTGCAGAACAAGACCCATCTGGAATGAGGTCAAGAAAAATGACTATTTCAAATTACTAGCAAAAGCAGTATTGAAATGGCTGGTCTTAGAATGGATAAGACAGAAAGAACAAACCTTGTGTTATTTCCCTGTCTCAAACTTCCTCTCTTCCCCTGATTTCCATGACTTTTGCTCTGTTACCTAGAATCACTACCTCTTTTTTTTCAAGCCTTTTAGATCTATTCTAATCTTTCACCTTGCTACTAGTCTTGTAAGACAGTATGCCCAGCGGTTATAATTGAATCATTGTTTCCAAATGCAGTGTTCAAACATAAACTTAAGTTAACAAAAAAAGTGCGGAGCCCAACATGGGGAGCCCAGTGTAAAGCCCAACATGGGGCTTGAACTCACAACTATGATCAAGGCCTGAGCTGAGATCAGGATTCAGACACTTAATCAACTGAGCCACCCAGGCACCCCACAAAGTGAGCTTTTTTAAGAAATCAATTTTGTCAGACAAAGGAATAGAATAAATTTTGGCAAGGTAGCAAAGCAAGATTTTCCCCTCACCAAATCACCACCACAGAAAGAAAAGATGAATGGGGGAAGCAAGGGGAGAGGGAGAAGGAAGCAGAGGAGGATGAAAAATGAAGAAGAAGAAAGTAAGAAAGGGAGGAAAGTAGGAGAGAAGGAGAAAGGAAGGAAAAAGTGTTTTGGTTGGACCTTTGAGGTGCTGTAGAATCACATACAGATGATTGTTTTGTTTCTTTTACAAATTTTTATTTAAATTAGGGTTGGTTAACATATAGTGTAGTATTGATTTCAGGAGTAGAATTCAGTGATTCATCACTTACACACAACACCCAGTGCTCACCGTAACAAGTGCCCTCCTTAATACACATCACCCATCTAGCCCATCTCCCTCCCACCTCCTTTCCATCAACCTTCAGTCTGTTCTCTATAGTAAAGAGTCTCTTATGGTTTGCTTACCTCTCTTTTTTCTCCCTTCACGTTTGTTCATCTGTTTTGTTTCTTAAATTCCACATATGGCTGAAATCATATGGTATTTGTCTTTCTACTTATTTTGCTTAGCATAAAACACCCTGGCTCCATCTACATTGTTACAAATGGCAATATTTCATTCTTTTTTATTGCTGAGTAGTATTCCATTGTGTATATACACCACGGCTTCTTTATCCATTCATCAGTCGTTGGACTTTTGGGCTCTTTCCATAATCTGGCTCTTGTTGATAATGCTGCTATAAACAGCAGGGTACATGAGCCCCTTCAAATCAGCATTTTTGTATCCTTTGGGTAAATACCTAGTAGTGCAATTGCTGGATCATAGGGTTCTATTTTTAACTTCTTGAGGAACCTCCATACTGGTTTCCACAGAAGCTGTGCCAGTTTGCATTCCCACCAGCAGTGTAAGAGGGTTTCCCTTTCTCCACATCCAAGTCAACCTGGAGGTAAAAAATCTAGTTATGTCAGTCCTCAACACTCATTAATCAAACAAAGCTATATTTATTAATTCTGCTTCAGACAGATAGACCCTACCCAGGTCTGTTAGAAGTAGAAAACAAGGTAGAAAAATAGAGCCTGGGTGGCTTAGTCGGTTAAGCGTCTGACCTTGATTTTGGCTCAGGTCATGATCTCATGGTTCGTGGGATCGGGCCTCGAGTTGGGCTCTGTGCTGACAGTGCAGAGCCTGCTTGGAATTCTCTCTCTCTCTCTCTCTCTCTCTCTCTCTCTGCCCCTCCCCCTGCTCATACACGCTCTCAAAATAAATAAACATTTTAAATAAAGAAATAAAGTACTTTTAGTAACACTCACTTCATGACGTCACTGTAAGTTAAAAGATGTATATGTATGTGTGCTTATTCTGCATCACCATAGAATTCAACATAGTATCAGTAACTTCCAGTTCACTTCCTTACAGAAGTACTATTAGAATTAAGTGAAATAATGTGGTTGGAGGCACCTAGAAGGCAGTAGATTAGCTTGACAAGTTTACAAAGTAATAAAATGATGCTTGAAAAAAAATCGCTATAGCTGTGTAGATATCCTCATGATTCTTTTTAAGTCGACATTGAGAAGGAACTTATTTTATTTTACTGAATAATACCTTGTAGCCTTATTGAAGTTCTAAATATTCTACATGCTAAAATAAAATCATAGTACATTCCCTGAAGTATTTTCAATCACTATAAAATGCCATCTAACTGCAATGCCTATTTTTCAGATGCAAGCCATATTTGCCTTTCAAACTATGCTGAGAGAGAAAATGCAGTGTTGATTAGCTTTCTAAGCCCCACTAGATTTTCAAGATCATCATCTTCTCTACATTTTAGTTGCATAAACATGGCCATAATCTGTGTCCATGTGACCTCCAAAATTTAGACGAAAGTGGTTCCAAACCCATAGATCTCTGACCGGTTGTCGTAGTTAATTGCAAATGGTCTGCATGTTCATAGACACACAGAATGCTAATTTCTCATTAACTAAATACCTCCTCGTGAATATTCGTGCTAATATTTTAAATATTATTTGCTCTTGGGGACTAATAAAATAAAATATCATCCGAAAGCGTTTATAGTAGAAAAGACTCTTGCTTTCAAGTAAGGGAAATCAAGTTTGAACTAAAAATGGTATTTATCGACTCATATATCTGAAAAGTGTATAAGTCAACCCACGCATGAATAGTTTTAGGGGCCCAAACCATGAAAATGGTACTCCATCGCTTTAAATATCTCAGCTTTATTTAGCTCCTGTCCTTGAGCTTTATTCTCATGCATACTTTATCATTGTGAAGATGGTTGCCAACAGCTACAGGCTTTTTTAGGCATATCCCAACAGTCCAGGACACAAGGGCCAACCTTACTCTCAACAGTCCCGGCAAAGGTTCAAAGACCATCTGCAACGGGGTAGTCCAGGCTCCTCCTGGAAATAATTCCTGTGGCCAGGGAGACTCATTGCTCTGATTGGCCACGCCTGAGTCACATGCCCAGTCTTGGAGCTGAATTGCATAAAAATCACCCAGCATGAATGGATTGAAAATAGGAGAGACGGTTCACCGTAGGAAAATAGGGGTACGGAGGACATCAATAAAGGGAGGAAATGCTGACCAGCAAAGTAGCAAATAGCCGTTACAGCATCACAGAATCTCTAGTGGTAATTTGCAGTGATGTATTTTCTCACCTTGTGCAGATCTTAAAATGTTCTGATGCTTAAAAAGGGGTCCTTACATTTGGAAAGCTTGAAAATCTCTAATTGATACTTCTTTATAGAGAAGTATATGGACTAGTATAGGTCAGATACATGGATGAGTAACGGAAGCTTCTGTCTCTCAATTTAGATGATTACTGTGGTGAGTATGGTACCGTAGACGGCTGCTTTGAGAATTCCAGTGCTTATAAGTCACTAGCCCAGTGAGTTTTCTTCGCCCCTTATGTAACTTCTGAAAGCATTGCCTTCTCTAGGGAGCAGGAAACACTACAAAAGAAAATTTCATAAAGCACATTTTTCAGCAGGAATTTTCTTTCGGTCGAGGTGTTTATTCTTGAATCTTCTGAAATATCCAGGTTACTGCTTACAGAATGAGTTTAAGAATTTTCTTAGTGCTAATTTGAAGTTAGTTATTCAGTCTACATAAAAAGGCCTTTAATCTTTCAGTACTTCTTTCCATGAGATAGCTTAGCTCAAAGGAATTTTATGAGGTTGATCATTATGGCATTTCCCTATTTCTCCTCACTTTCCTCCTTGTCTTTCACCAATTATTTCTTAAATAATATTATCTTTTCTTTTTTTTACATGTTTATTTATTTTTGAGAAAGAGAGAGCGTGAGCAGGGGAGGGGCAGAGAGACAGGGAGACACAGATTCCAAAGCAGGCTCGAGGCTCTGAGCTCTCAGCACAGAGCCCAACACAGGGCTCGAACCTATGAACGGTGAGATCATCACCTCAACCCAGGTCAGCCGCTTAACTGACTGAGCCAGCCAGACGCTCCTTAAATAATATTCTCTTTTCTTGATACTTATCTTTGTATACTCTTATTTGCACATGAAAATTCCAAGGAGGGGTTAATATCCAAAACATATAAAGAAGTCACACAACTCATCATCACTTGCCATCAGGGAAATGCAAATCCAAACTACAGTGAGGTAGCACCTCACACCTGTCAAAATGGCTAAAATAAAAAACTCAAGAAACAATAAGTGTCAGCAAGGATATGGAGAAAAAGGAACCCTCTTGTACTGTTGCTGTCAGTGGGAATGCAAAGTGGTGTAGCCACTGTGGATTACAGTATGGAGGTTCCTCAAAAAAAGAAAAAATAGAACTACTCTATGACCCAGCCATCGCACTACTGGGTAAATACCCAAAGCATACAATAACACTAATTCAAAGGGATATATGCACCCACCCCTGTGTTTATAACAGCATTATTTACAATAGCCAAGATATGGAAGCAGCCCAAGTGTCCATCCACTGATGACTGGACAAAGAAGATGTGGCCTTGTGTGTGTGTGTGTGTGTGTGTGTGCGCGCGCGCATGCATGTGCATGTATAATGGAATATTATTCAGCCATAAAAAATAATGAAATCTTGCCATTTGCAATGACATGGATGGAGCTAGAGAGTATAATGCTAAGCATACTAAGTCAGAGAAAGATAAATACCATATGATTTCACTCATATATGGAATTTAAGAAAAAAACAAGCCCAGGGACAAAATAAGAGAGAGGAAGACAGCAAGAAACAGACTCTTAATTATAGAGAACAATCTGATGGTTACCACAGTGAGGTGTGGGTGAGGGGTGATTTAAATAGGTGATGGGGATTAAGGAGTGCTCTTGTGGTGATGAGCAGAGGGTGATGTATGGAAGTGTTGAATCACTATGTTGTACATCTGAAACTAATATAACACTGTATGTTAACTAACTAGAATTAAAATAAAAACTTTAGGGCCCCTTTAGGGGCTGGCTCAGTCAACGGACCATGCGAATCTTGATCGTGGTTGGGAGTTTGAGCCCCACATTGGGCACAGAGACTTTATAAATTGTACATTTTTAAAATACACAATTTGAGAAGTTTTATCACACTGTCAAGAAATCATGACCATAATCAAGAAAAGGAACATATTTAACACCCTCAAAAATGATTTATTTTTACAAACACTAGATATAACAGAAAGGTATATTTTGATTCAATTAAGTAATAGTTTTATGATAATAATAATAATATTTAATTTGAAAAAAAAAGCCTGGGTGACCAAAGAAATGGGTTTATTGTCATTTGACATATTCATTGAGATGGGGGTTAAACAAGACATCAGTTCTAAGATGCTCTGATTATCTGAAAATGAGTGTTTCCCTTATTTCTGTCTTTCAAGGAGTTTACCAGATGTCGTAGTTTTTGGAATTATCTTATAAATTTTACACTGAAACCTTTTTTTTTAAGTTTATTTATTCACTCTGAGAGAAAGAAAGAGCACAAGTGGGGAAGGAGCAGGGAGAGAGGGAGAGAGAATCCCAAGCAGGCTCTGCACTATCAGTGCAAAGCCCGACGCGGGGCTTGAACTCACGAACTGTGAGATCATGACCTGAGCCGAAGTCAGATGCTTAACCGACTGAGCCACCTAGGAGCCCCTACACTGAAACTTTTGAAAACAGAGAAAAGAAAAATGAATCCACATAATTCTACTGCCACAGCACAACCATGATTACCTTTTTGCACATTTCCTTCTAGTCTTTTCTCCAAATGCATATTTTATTTTTATAGTTGACTGTACCTTCACTGTCCTTACCATTTTCTACAACTTGTTTCACTTGGTACTCTTTTCTCCATAGTCATAATGTGTTCAACTCTTCTAAGGTGTCATTGTAAAATAATCATATATTCGTAAGAAATTGCAAAAAAATGTACAGGGAACTTCGGTGTGCCCTTCATCCAGTTTCCCCCAAAAGAACATGTGGTTTGACTATAGGACTATATCAGAACCAGAAAGTTGATGCTGATACAAGCCACAGAGTTTGTTCAGACTTCATCTGTTTTACATGCGCTCATTTGTGTGGTGTGTATGTATGTTTGCATCTGTGTGCATAGTCGTGTGCAACTGTATCATATGTTTGGAGTTGTGTATCCATCACCATAATCAAAATACAACCTTTTCCACCACTGAAATTCTCCTTCTTGCTACCCCCGATAGCCACATCTACTCCCTTGCCTTCCCCATTCCCAGTCCCTGGAAACCACCAATCTTTTCTCAGTTTCCATAATTTTGTTACTTCAACAATGAAATATGATATAATCACAGAATGTTTAACATTTTGCAGTTGTTTTTTTCCCTCAGCATATGTCCCTTGGGGTTCATGCAGGTTGTTGTGTGTGTCAGTAGTTCGTTCCTATTCCTTGTTCAGTAGTTTTCCATCGTTTGTACAAGAGTTGGCGTACATTCATCCATTGAAGGATATCTGGGTTATGTCTAGTTTTTTTCTATTACAAATAAGGCTATTATAAACATTTGTGGGCAGGGTTTTTCAATTTTTTAATTTTTTTATTTTAGAGAAAGAGAGAGCATGAGTGAGGTAGAGGGGCAGAAAGAGAGAGAGAGAGAGAGAGAGAGAGAGAGAGAGTCCTAAGCAGACTCCATGCTCAGCATGGAACCTGATGCAGGGCTCAATTCCAAAACCCTGGGATTAAGACCTGAGCCAAAATCAAGAGTCAGATGCTCAACCAACTGAGCCACCCAGGCACCCCTGTATACAGGTTTTTGTGTAAATACATTTTCATATCTCTCGATTAAACTGCTGGATTGTGTGGTGTTATGGACTGAATATTTGTGTCCCCCAAATATTCCTGTGTTGAAGCCCTAACTGCCAGTGTAACTGTATTTGGAGTAAGGAAGTAATTAAGGTTAAATGAGGTCAAAGGGTAGGGCCCCAAACTGTAAGAGTAGTATCCTTGTAAGAAGAAGACACCAGACGGGGCGCCTGGGTGGCTCAGTCGGTTAAGCGACCGACTTCGGCTCAGGTCATGATCTCATGGTTTGTGGGTTCGAGCCCCACGTCGGGCTCTGTGCTGACAGCTCAGAGCCTGGACCCTGCTTTGGATTCTCTGCCTCCCTCTCTCTCTGACCCTCCCCTGCTCACGCTCTCTCTCTCTCAAAAATAAAATTAAAAATATTAAAAAAAAAAAAAAGAAGACACCAAAGAGCTAGCTAGCTGTCTCTCTCCCTCTCTTTTCCTGTGCATGTCCTGAAAAAAAGCCAATGTGAGGAAATACTGAGAAGGTGGCCATCAGTAAGCCAGGAAGAGAGTTATCACCAGAAACCAAACTGGCCAGAACCTTGATCTTGGACTTCTGGCCTCCAGAACTGTGAGAAAATAAGTTTCTGTTGTTTAAGTCACCCAGCCTGGTATTTTGTTATGGCGGCCCACGCCAACTACTATGTATGTTGAGTTCATTTTTAGTTATACAAGAAACTGTCAAACTGTTTCCCAGAGTGGCTGTATCATTTTACATTTTTGTCATTAATTATGAATGATCCCGTTCTTCGCCTCTTCACCAGCATTTGGTATCGCCATTATTTTTTATTTTAGCCATTCTGAGAGATAAGTAGTGATATCCCTTTGTGGTTTTAATTTGCATTTCTTGAATGACTAATAATGTGAAACATTTTTTCAGGTACTGTACTTCCTTTTACTTCCCTAAAACTTTGAAATGTCACGTGTAAACTTCAGTCCACAAAAAATCATAGGTGCTAAAACTTTAACCTTATTTTTCCTAAACTGAATGCAGTTTTTCATACACCTTTATCAGTCAGCTCTTGCCAAAATAATTCAGCATAAGAATTAAGCTCAGAATTTCCGTGGAATACAGTAATTAACGTTGTTTATAAGCTGATCTCTACAGGGTTAGGCTAGATGGCTTTCCCCAAAACTAACTGTAGGTCTGACTGGGCATGGCTGGGGTGGCTCTACCCATGCCCCCATATGTGCATTTTAGAGTCCAGATAGAAGGAGCAGCAGCCTCCTTGAGGAAGCTCTTTTCATGGTGATGGTAGAGGCTCAAGAGGCCACACGGCAACTTTCAGGCCTCTCAAGAGCTAGGCTTGAAACCCACAAACTATCGTTTCTACCCGTACGCTGTTGGCCAAGCAAGTCATATTTCCGGGCCCAAAGTCAGAGTATGTGAGAATTTACAAATTACCTGGCAAAGGTCAGGGACAGATGGAGAGTATGTAATTGAAGTCAACAATTTCAATCTATCACAACCCAACAACCAGCCAGATGCCTAAAACAAATTCTTAGATACCTCAAGTCTTCCCTTGGGGTTACAGCTACAGATGAGGCAATGGGCCTCTAATTCTCAGCATGAAGGGTGGAGAGTATCCTCTGTGGGAGATCATCATGTATCCATTCTGTCGTCTTCTAATCCCCCTCTTCATTCCATTATGCTCTTTAGTCATCAGTCTACAAAGGTCACTACTACATCTTCTTTGGCCAGTGGCAAGGCCTTTTCAAGGGGGTTGACTGTCTGTCAAGTCTTCTTGGTCACTGGTAGGTCCTGTGGATCATACTTGAGTGCTATAGAGACATCTCAGGCACATCTGCCTATATACCATTGAATAGGTGAATTATAAGATCTCCCCCTCTCAGGGACACTTAAATATTTGACCCATGGCCCACCCTCTTGCAACATTATCTCAAGGAACACGTGGAAGTATACCAGACCAAGGAAAACAGTATTCTACTGAGGCTGCTGTGTACTGAGCAGTGTTTTGTGGCAAGCTACACATGGTTATTTGGTTATTGAGATTGTCCCTTGTTTACTTGTGTCATCTGTGATGGATGAGATTAAGGAGCCCTGGAGAATGGAATCTAGTCACGTACTCCTGAACGGTTTATAATACTATAAAAATATAAATGCTAATGAGACCCTAGAGCATTCCTTGATCTATGTATATGCAGCCTCTTGTCTTGTGACCTTGCAAGTCCCTGTGTGGAGTAATTAAAGCCATTGGAAGCTGTGCGTCGGCGTTGTAAGGCCTTTGTTGTGCTGTCACTGTGTATGTCGATTTTCCTGTCCAGCCTCCTTTGCTAAAGCTAAGTAAACGTGATGTTGTTGAAGTCAGTGGTATCTTTTGAATGTGACTGTCAGTCACCTAAGAACCTAAGACATCCTTAGTGGTTTTGTAGGGTTCAAGTGTCCCTCTCCCACGAGGACTTGGCCTCATTTGGGCAGGGATGGGCAGGGAAATGGCTTCTCTTCAGAAACTGTACTGATGTTCAAGCTCTTTCCTGTCTTCTGATCTTGTCACCCTTTTCACGCGTCTACAAAAACTGTCTACTACTGATGATATAATCTTCTAAATCTTTTGTCTTAAGCCCTAAACTTGGCTTTGTTTTTCAACTCAAAAGCCAAGAGTCTGATTCTGTTGTCTGTGTGCTCTGGAATGCCAAACCTTCTCTGAAAAAGTAAAGGTAAAATGCCTAAGTTCCCTCGGTCCTGTCTCTAAATATTATCCTGCTTTACCTGTCAGACAAAGCAGTGTATTGTGGGATGAAGTTCAGATTTGTTACCAAACACACCTTGGTTCCCATCTCAGCTTCAGCTCTTAGTAGCTGTATGATATGCAGCCAATCAATTAACCTCTGTGCATCACTTAATAAAAGCTCCCAGTTTTAATTACTCTTTGGTTATGTCCATTCTTCTTTCAGAACCTCTCAATTTGTTTTCTCCAGCGCCACAAAGATGTCACTTTCCCTCCAGTGGAGCAAGGTGCCGTATTTAATTAGCATTCCTTCCTTTCACCAGTTTTGAAAGTGAAAGTATCATTTTTGTGCCTCCATCACCTCTAGATCCTAGTGCGCAACCTGGAGGAACCTGAATGACAGAAGAGATGTAGGAAAGGGAAGAAAACTTACACCTGTAGACTGAGACCATTGCCCCCTCACTTTCCCAAACATCTCTGATGCATAGCAAATGCCAGAGCACAGAACTTCTAGCAGCACACCCTTTCTCTCATCTCATTCTTCTGTCTTTGACCTGTCAGATTCTGTCCGTTAGAACATCTGTCTCTCTCCTCCACCACCTCCCCAACTTTCCTCTCATCTAACTCATCCTCTCTGTAGCTATGACTGGCACTACAGCCTTGAAAGAGGAAAGCAAAAATTCTTATGGAAGTGATGCTAGGGCAGCTGGGTGGCTCAGATGATTAAGTGTCTGAATTCAGCTGAGGTCATGATCTCATGGTTTGTGAGTTTGAGCCCCGCGTCTGGCTCTGCGCTGACAGTAGAACCTGCTTGAGATTCTCTCTCTCTCTCTCTCTCTCTCTCTCTCTCTCTCTGTCTCTCTCTCTCTGCTCCTCCCTAACTTGTACTTTATCTCTCAAAATAAATAAATAAACTTTAAAAAGAAAGAAAGAAAAGGCTGGACATTGGGTAAGCAGGACTATCTTTGGGGAACCTGGGTGGCTTAGTCAGTTAAGTGTCCAACTCTTGACTTTGACTCAGGGCATGATCTCACAGTTCATGAGTTGGAGCCCCGTGTCTGTCAGTGCGGAGTCTGCGTGGGATTCTCTATCTCCCTCTCTCTCTGCCTCTCCCCTGCTTGCTCTCTCTCTCTCTCAAAATAAATTTTAAAAATTAATAAACTTTAAAAAAATTTAAAAATAATATTTAGAAGGGATACTACTACTTACCTCACAGCTTTTAGAGATCAGGTGAGCTCGTGGTTTGGAAATCCCTTTGTTTTAATTTTTTAATGTTTATTTATTTTTGAGAAAGAGAGAGACAAGGATGAGTGGAAGAGGGGCAGAGAGAGAGAGACAGAATCTGAAGCAGGTTCCAGGCTCTGAGTTGTCTGCCCAGAGCCCAATGCAGGGCTCAAACCCATGAACTGTGAGATCATGACCTGAGCTGAAGTCAGATGCTTAACCAACTGAGCAACTCAGGCGCCCCAATTGGAAATCCCTTTGTAAGCTATAAAGTGCCACACACATAGTGTCGTTGTCCTGTGAGTAGTCATAGGAGTCGCAGCAGCAGGAGTAACCTCCCTAGTGCCAGATAGAAACCATTCAGGGATGCGAACCTGTCTGGCCATGTCTGGCTAATTGTTGAAACAGGTGGTCAGAAGTTTATTTGCCTAAGAGCCTGCGATACTCTTGGGAAATACCTTTTTTGCAAATTGAAAGAAGAACAGTGAATCTGACACAGGAAAGCTACTGAAAGATGATTAATTAATGTTGCAGCAGCTGGAGGCCCTAGAAACCTAATCTCAGTCCTAAAGATCTGAAACCGATACCACAAGCCTTGGTCACGGAGAGGCAGTGGTGCTTCTGAGTACAGAGTGATGGCAGTCATTTGAACTTACCCCTCCAGCGGAAGGATCCTTGCGTCATTAGGAGAAAAAGTGGCCATCATGAAAAATCTAGATTATCTTTTTTAAAAAGCCTAGAAGACATTGGGCCACCTGCAACAGGCTTTATGTACCCCTCCAACAGAAGGTGACGCACAAAGTAGAGGTCACAATGTGCCAACTCTTGGTATATGCAGGGTTCCAGGAGTATTGGGGGAATCGCTGAGGCAGCATACAAAGACTGATAAAAGAGAGCCCCTGAATTAACAAGTGTATACTTCAGCTTAGGAGATCATGTTAACTTCCTAGAACCATTGAGAACAAGTAAAACCCATTAAGTAAACCTACACCAAGCACCTATGCATGAGCTAGTTATAAGTATTTGGGGACTAAAAATACTTCGCAGACCAGCAGAGGTCTGTGGGCCACAATTTGAGCAGCTATGAATTTGTGAATGAATGATCCTGTTCTTTCCCACACTCCCATACACGCATGCTCCTCTCCTATGCACTTTTCCATATTGCTACACGCAAGTTGCTAGCTCTTTATATCTAAGAGATCTTCCTAAGGATGGAAGATAAGTGGCTCCTATTACTCCATGTCATAAAGTTTCCTAAATAACAAGAAAAATGTTACGGTTCTTAAAAAGCATAATAACAAACAAGTCCAGGCCTATAGTATCACATTGCTGTTCAGAATCCTCTGGCAGCAGAAACCTTCCACAAAGCCTACAAAACAACTAGCTGAATGCAAATCTTTGGGTCTTGGAAACCCGAAGCTTCTTTTCACAGGCTTGGGTTTCTAGAAGACGCTTTGTCTTCCCTCGTTGTGGGTCTACATATGTTCCACGAGAGTGAGACACTAAAATTGCTATATTCTTATTTTGTCTTGACATGTTTTAGTCTTCATTTATATCACACAGTGCCCGATGAGGATTTAATTATTACTTATTAATTAATTAATTGTGACTAAGAAATGGAAGAGTAACAGTAAGTAAATAGTAAGAAGGCAGATTTTCCTAGCCAACAATAAATTGTTATTTGACTGCAAAGAAACCACTCATATCTATTAGACACTGGCTATAAGAAACAAAAATAATTAAAATTATTGCACAAGCATTCTGTCATAACACCATTTTTTAGTGAATGGCTTTGAGGTCCTAGAATCATTGAATCTTAAATGTAGAAGCGACTTTTAAAATTATATAGTAGAGGGTAAATTGTTCAAAATCAACATTACACACACAGCTCCTTATTATCAAAGATACTTTGGAAAATACAGAAGGACAACAAGTCACATCTGGTCCCATTACATACAGGCGCCTCGAATATCATGTCTCCTTTCGCCAGCCTACTTTCCATGCAAAGGTGGCTCATTTTATAAAAACCTAATTGTAAGTCATACTGGACCTACAGTATGATGTCATGACTTTGCATTTAATATTACAGAGCGAGATTTTTTTCTACGCTCTTACATAATCTTCACAAATGACATTTTGGATAGTTGAGCAAGATAATTCATCAAATGGTGTACCGTAGAGTCTTGAAACATTCTGCATACTTTAATTGATGTTTAATTGACACATTAATTTTCATGACCATAAATTATACTAATATTAATAATTTATTAAAAAATTGTCTTGCCCATGCAGGGTCACCTTGCACTGACGCCTTCGTTTTGTATAACTGGCATATTCCTCTTCACCTCGCAAGATAGGGTAAAAGTTAAGTTTTAGTCCAACCTGGTAAATTCCATGAAGTCTAAGGATTTAAAATGAGTTTTATTTGGACGATCCTTGTGATTGTTATTCAATTACAGACACCAGAGCCATAGCAACACACTCTGGTAACATTACCCAGTTAGACTATAGGAAACCCACTGGGGACATGCAGAAATTTCCTGGTGCGATTAAAGAACCAAGGGCAACTTTGGCATACTAGCTCTAGTTCTCTTTTTGATCACTCCATTGTCCCTTGTTTCTGAGGCAAGTGGGAAAATGACCGCATCTCAGCTTTATCTTCAACCTCTCTAAATACCTCCTGTGCCTGCCAGGATTCATGGACTAATTTAGCACAAAATGTGTATTAACATATGTTAGGCAGTCATTCTAAAAGGACCAAAGGATGAACCTAGATGCTTATACTCTCAGGATCAAAGTTCGCTAAAACCTTGGATTGTGAGTAACTTGTTCTGTGAGTGTTCCGCAAGACAAACCAACATTTCTAATAAATGTTAACTTTGGTAAGCGAGCCACGTCTTACAGGACAAGTGTACATGATGAGACTCCTGGGTGGCTCAGTCGATTAAGTGTCAGACTCTTGATTTCTGCCCAGGTCATCATCTCACTGCTGTGAGATTGAGCTCCGCATCGGGCTCTATGCTGACAGTGCGGAGCCTGGTTGGGATTCTCTCTCTCTCCCTCTCCCTCTCCCTCTCCCTCCCTCCCTCCTGCCCTCTCTCTCTATCTCTCTCTGCAGGAGTGTAAGTGATTGTCAATACACTGTCACATTTCCACGAAATTCTCAAAAGGAGACAAAAGTAAATGTCATTGAGTAGGTTCCTTGTTAAAGTTGCATGGAAAAAAGATTCCACTGAGGCAATAGATAGCAGTGATTTCCTTAGCGATAGTGAAAGTCGTCCTACGCAATAACCCTTCTCTCTCTTGTCTCCCTCACACCAGCCACGAAGGTTTTCAAAGGTAAGTGCAGGTTAATTTGTTTCTGTTTCTTTATATTTTGATTTTCTTTATTATTTTTATTATATTACAGGATTGTAATCATTTTTATATGAATATTTTTGGATTGTGGAACAAATCATCTGAGTTTCCATTACTTCTAATGGGGAAATTCACTTTGATACATAAGTGCTTTGGATTACAGGCATGTTTGCAGAATGAATTATGCTCACAAACCAAGGTTTTACTATGTTTAGAGTTAATACAGGGGTACCTGGGTGGCTCAGTCTGTTAAGCATCTAACTCTTAATTTCAGCTCAGGCCATGATCTCATGGTTTGTGACTTCAAACCCTGAGTTGGGCTCTGTGCTGACAGCATGGAGCCTGCTTGGGATTTTCTCTCCCCCTCTCGCTCTGCCCCTCCTCCACTCAGGCTTGTGCTCTCTCTCTCTTTTTCTCTCTCTCTCTCCCTGTCTCAAAATAAATAATACAGTCTGGGAAAATAAAATACTCAGTTCTATCACAGACCCACCCCTCAGCTCTTTGGCACTGGGGGCCAGAAACTCCATCAGAGCTGCACACCAAACGCGTCAGCCCCTGTGCTTTCCAGATAACCAACTCCTCCCATGCAACCATGTAGTGATGTTGCTGCCTCCAGGTTCACCACTAATGTGTTCAAGCAACTGGGTCACATGCAGAACTCCAGAGGTGGGGAAACCTGAGAAATGTAGTTTTTAGATCCCCAGCTTTGACCTTACAGGGAAGTAAGGTCAAAGGCATTTGCAATGGATGCTAAGGGGCATAATCTGCAGTGTCGATCATACTTCGTGTTCTAAACTCCAGCTTTAGACAAGGAGAATCAGGATGCATACCTGACCATCTGCTCCCTCTGTATCCATCTCTGCTACCCTTCTTATGATCCTTACTGATGGGTGGAGCCTTTGGGGGTTGGGTTCCCTAGAAATGGACCCCATGGCAAGGATCCCTATGCATTTGATTTATGAAGGAAGTGCTCTTGGGATAAACGGGGAAGAAGGTGGGAACAAAACAGCAGGGTAAAGAAGTGGGAGAAGGCAAGCACGGTTGCAATTGCAGTCTAGGTCCTTAGGGAGACAGCTGAAGCCTGACCCCGCACAGCAACTCTGCAGCCTGGTGCCTTGGAGGGTGTCCCACTTAGAGATGCGGGGGCTATGCTTCCACACGAGTCATTCGTCAGCTGTTGGCTGAGGGTTGTGTCTTACTCCATTCATGCTGCTATAACAAAAATACCACTGGCTGGGTGGCTTACACAATAAGCATTTATTTCTCCCAGTTCCGGAAGCTCAGAAAGTCCCAGATGAAGGCACCAGCAGATTTGGTGTCTGTTGAGAGCCCACTTCTGGTTCACAGGAGGCCATCTTCTCTCTGGGTCCTCACTTGGGAGAAAGGATGAGAAAACTCTCCACGGTCTTTTAATAAGGGCAGTAATGCCATCATGAGCCCTCCCCCCCTTCATGGCCCAGTCACCTCTCAGACATCCCACCTCCTAACACCATCACCTCGGGGGTTAGGGTTTCAACACATGAATTGGGAGATGGGGAGCAGCACACACCCCGGAGGTACATGAACTCCTAACCAGTTCCAGGTCTCCGCACCTGTGGGCAGAGCTGACTTGAGTCCATTGGCAAGCTTCCAACCGACAGGTAGAAAGGAGGTTGAAAGCCAAGCCCATGAAACCTGACTGAGGAGTGTATGGAAACAATTAAAAGGATCACAGGAGATCGAGCGAAAGTGGTGGACAGTGTCCACTATGCAGTATCTTCTCATCATCAATATCATCCAGTCCCCTGGGTCTGGATTTCATTATGTGTGATGGTATAGTGGCTTGGCATTCAATATCCATTTGACCCTCTTCCTGTTCTGCCATGCCTCGAAAGCAAACACTGTATTTCCCAGGCTTCCTTGCAATTAGAATTCTTGGTGTGATTTCAAATCAGGCAATCAGATACATGCATACAAAACTCATAAAGTGGCAGCAAGACAGAAGCTGAGATTGTGCTGTTAGTACTGTTTTTGGTGGCAAGCATGGTGGTGTAGGCATTTGGTGTTTTGTGGCAACATTAACAGTCTCGGGATCCAGGCATAATGTTGAGAGACAGGCGACAGGGCATTCATTTGGTCCGTGCGGATCAGAGCAGGAATGATGCCGCTCTAATGTGCACAGTAGTCTCCTGCTCCTGGGTGTGGCAAGAACCACATAATTCTGGAGCCAGGGGCCTCCTGACCACGTAAGAGGTAGTAGCTCTTCTCTGGTGGCCAGGTTCTCTGGTGAGTCTGTGGAAGTTGTTCCGGAAATCTCAAACTAGAATCTATTTCCTCAGTCCTTTTCACAGTTCTCTAGCTCCTTCCTGCTTGAACTCGTTCCAGCGCAGCCTCTGCTGTGCAACAGAGCCCTGATACATAATACATAAGACACCAATGGAAACTATAAGAATTTTGAAATCTTTTTCTCTCAAAAAAAAAAATCGATGTGCTTTTCTTTCTTGTATGTGAATGATGGGATTTTTGCCTTAGTTGGCCTGATGATCAAACAAACTGCAAATTTCTCTTGACTCAAAAATGCTATTTTAGTAGTCAGAACTTAAAGATTGGGTTTTTTAACCTGGGGGAGAAAACAGGCAGCAATCTCTTTGACCTCAGCTGCAGCAACTTCTTATTAGACATGCCTCTGGAGGCAAGGGAAACAAAAGCAAAAATGAACTATTAGGACCTCATCAGTATAAAAAGCTTCTGCACAGTGAAGGAAGCAATCAACAAAACTAAAGGCAATTGATGGAATGGGAGAAGATATTTGCAAATGACTTATCGGATAAAGGGTTAGTATCCAAAAATCCATAAAGAATTTACCACAAGCAACACCCAAAAAACAAATAATCCAGTGAAGAAATTGGCAAATGACATGAATAGACACTTTTCCAAAGAAGACATCCAGTTGGCCAGCTGACACATGAAAAGATGCTCAACATCACTCATCATCAGGGAAATACAAATCAAAATCACATTGAGATACCACCTCACACCAGTCAGAATGGCTAAAATGAACAGCTCATGAAACAACAGATGTTGGTGAGGACGCAGAGAAAGAGGAACCCGTTTGCACTGGTGGGAATGCAAACGGGTGCGGCCACTCTGGAAAACAGTGAGTGGAGGCTCATCAAAAAATTAAAAATAGAACTACGCTATGACCCAGCAATTGCGCTACTAGGTATTTATCCAAAGGATACAAAAATGCTGACTTAGAAGAGGCACTTGCACACCAATGTTTATAGCAGCACTATCAACAATAGCCAAATTATGGAACGAGCCCAAATGTCCATCAACTGATGAATGGACAAAGAAGATGTGCTGTATGTATACAATGGAATACTACTCAGCAATGAAAAAAATGAAACCTTGCCATTTGCAACAATGTGGATG
>CM053579.1:81887261-82068621 GCA_028646485.1 Cryptoprocta ferox | reverse complement strand
TAAGAAACACAGGAGATGAACACAGATGAAGGGAAGGAAAAATAAGATAAAAACAGAAAGGGAGGCAAACCATAAGAGACTATTAAATACAGAGAACAAACTGAGGGTTGCTGGAGGGGCTGTGGGTGGGGGGGGGGTTAAATGGGGGATGGGCGTTAACGAGGGCAGTTGGGATGAGCACGGGGTGTCATATGTAAGTGATGAGTCACTGGGTTCTGCTCCTGAAACCAGTACTACACTATACGTTAAGTAACCTGAATTTAAATTAAAAAAAAAAACAACTTTAAAAAATAAGATAAAGATTGAGTTTTGTTTTTTTTTTATCTCTGCGTTCCTGCTGTAACAGCTTGAGCTCCCCATTCCCTTCACTAAGCATAGAGAAATGCATCAGACCAGCTGAGGAAGTCACGTACACCTAAATACATGAAGTAAAGCTACAATGATACATTTTTAAGTAGTATCTCTCATATATATACATTACTATTTCTTCGGGATACAGCCCCAGAAACGAAACTGTGTCATCAGCATTTTTCACTTGGACACTTCATGTCATTTCCTAAAGTTTTGCACCGATATATTTCCCTTCCATGATGTTATAAGATTCCCTTCAAGCATTCATCCATCGCACACTTCCCCAAAATAAGAATCCTCACAGTTTTATTTTAATGTTTTTATTTATTTTTGAGAGAGAGAGAGACAGTGTGAACAGGGGAGGGTCAGAGAGAGAGGCAGACACAGAATCCGAAGACAGGTTCCAGGTTCCGAGCTGTCAGCACAGAGCCCAACGCGGGGCTCGAACCCACGAACCATGAGATCATGACCTGAGCCGAAGTCGGACGCTTAACCGACTGAGCCACCCAGGCACCCCCTCACAGAGTTTTTTCTAATTTGATGGATAAATGATGGTCTCTTCTTGCTGCCTCAGTTTGTATTTTTGGTCACTGAGCTACTTTAACATTTTACAGTATTTATTCAAACTAAATGTATTTCCATTTGTTAATGAAATCTTCAAAGCCTGAGAGACTTCTGTGTGAAAAAAATCACCCCTACCTGGACTTTGCTTTAATGTTCAGCTTATCAAACATATATGTCTAGTGAAAGTCATTTTTTCTTCAACATGTAGACATTAAATGCTGTCCTAATTAAATTTCCTCAAATGCTTAAAGTTGCAATAAGAAATTTAGCATAACTGATTCTTTTGAACACTTTACCTTACAGCACTTTGAGTATTTCAAATGCTCTCAACAGCAGAGAGACCGTGAATAAATACAGCAATTATAAAACTTGCTCCTACAAAATAATCTGGGGGGCGCCAGCTCCACACTGTCAGTGCATAGCCCGATGGGGGCTTGAACTCACAAACCATGAGTTCATGACCTGAGCCAAAATCAAGAGTTGGACGCTTAAGCAACTGAGCCACCCTGGCGACCCTAAAATAGATGCTGTATGAGTGACACATGTAAAGCATCGAAGACATGGAAAGGTCGAAAGTAAATGGATGGCAGAAGTCATTGCAGGCAGATAGTAACCGAAAGAAATCTACTATCTATGATAGTATCAGACAGAATAGATGTTTAAAAAACAAAGCATTATTGGGATCAGGGAAGGTCAGTACACAGTGATAAAGATTCGTTTTGCTAAAACGATATCAAAATTCTAATGATGGATGAATGTAACAAAATAAAATGTGTAGGGTTAAAATTGATAGAATTTCAAGAACAAAAAGGAGAAACTGATGTCATCATGGTGGGAAATTTAAATACACCTCTTTCAGTGATCTGTGGATTAGGGAGACAAAAATTCAGCAAGGGGATCGAAGATCTGAACAACACAATTAAGAATTTTGATATAATAGGCCAGTATAGAAGTTTACATCCAAAAGCTTGGGGATGCATATTCTTCTTAACAACATATTTTGTAAACAAAACAATAAAAATTTGGATCGTGTACTGGGTCGCAAAATGAACCTTAACAATTTTCAAAGCGTGGGTATCCTGCAGACTATTTTCTGTGACTGAAAGTCAGTTAACTTAGAAAGATTGCAAAAATAAAAAAATGGGAGTCCTTTTTCCATGGGTCTCATATTTTTGCAAGTCTTGCCAGCAGAGACACTGACTGGCTTTTTTTTTTTTTTTTTTTTTGCTGGACTGTCTTTTCAAAGATTTGTATATAGCATCCAGGCTTGGTAGAGAAAGAACCTTCCTCCACAGCAGGAGGCAACACAGTACAAAAGATTTGTGTTCCTTAGCCCAGAGTTCCTCTCTTACAACACAACTCAGTACAGATGCAGATATTACCTGGCTCCTTTTCTATCACCCTGGAGCAACTGGGGCTTGGGGACCCTGCATATGAAAGCTGACAGAATCCTTCGTCTCTGACCCAGATGTCAAATCTTCTGTCATCATCCATGAAACGAAGGTAGGTTAACTTGCTACCTTGTACACAGGGTACAATGTCAGATCCTTCGTGATGACTGACATCCATATTGTCAGAAATTTTTTAAACACACTGCTAAATAACTCCTCATGAAAAGCATAATATGTTTTAAAGTAAATTCTAGTAAAACTACTGCATATCAAAACTTAAGGGCGGGGCGCCTGGGTGGCTCAGTCAGTTAAGCGTCCAGATCTCGACCTCAGCTCAGGTGGTGATCTCACAGTTCCGTGAGACCGAGCCCCACCTTAGGCTGAGAGCTGACAGCACGGAGCCTGCTCAGGATTCTCTTTCTCCCTCTCTCTCTGCCCCTCCCCCACCCCTCAAAATAAATAAATAAGCATTAAAAAAAAAGAAAAGCTGTAAATTAATTAGACACTTGAAAAAATAAGATTAAACCTAAAGAAAGCAGAATAAAAAGAGTGTAACTCAATGAAAGAGCAAACAAAGACACAGAAGAGCAACAAAGACTGAAAAAAAATACATTACAAAACAGACATACTCCCAGCAAGATTCAAGGAGAGAGGAGGCACCAAAATAAAAGTGAGAAATGAAAAAGAGGAACCTAAGTCAGATAAAGCAGAGGTGAGACAGATAATGAGTGTGAGTGCACATCCATTGTAATGAATTAGGCAAAAGGGACAGATTCCTCGAAAAGTAGAACTTACCAGGGTTGACTTGAGAACAGTATTATAAGCCTGAATCATCTTGCTAATATTATAGTTATTAAAGCAATAATTTAAAATCTTCCTCTCAAGCAAACCGCAAGCCCAGAAGCGATCATTTCAGTCTCTGCAAACTGAGATGGTGTCAAGATTTGCCAAGGCTGTGGATTGACAAGAAGACTTATATATTGCCGCTGAGAATGGATTTATCGCCTTATTTTGAAAATTCATGTAGCCTGTGACCCAGCAGTTCAGCTCTTAGGTGTGCACCCGAGAGGAACTCATATATATCCACTGACAGTGCCACCAGGCCGACAGTTAGTGAGGTCATTATGAAGCCTACACAATTATCACTGAGGCTTATGTGAAACACGCATGGGAAAGAGGCAGAGAGGTCTCCAAGGGAAGGCTTCACACTCTTGCTTCCTTAGTTGTGTCATTTATTGCATATTGTGAATCTACTACCATGTATCTTACTGGATGGTAATGATTTTTTATTTTGTACTAAACCATTTTGTATATTAAAAAATTAGATCAAGTGTAATTAGGAACTGGATTTTCATTACTCAAGCAAACATGGTCACTGTCCAACTTTAGAAGAAACATTTGTCAACATGCATCATCAGCTGCAGGGGTCACAACAATATCACTGACTACCTGAAAATAGGAATCTGCTCAAGAAGCACGAGCAACTATGACAAAATGTGATAGTTATTTAAGACCATATCTGCAAAAGATTGAGGAACGTGCCGTATCACTTTTCATTGAGATCAAATACCTATTCTAAATTAATTCTGCTAAATTTCAGTTCCACATTTTCTTGTGCATGTATAAAAAAGCTAATGTAATTGTTATAAATATGCTTGTGCCGTGAACAGAAGAGGAATTTCTTAGGAAGTTCAGTGACCCCAGATGCTTCAAGTAGAAAATCCTTTAATTCCAGTAATTGTTCATTTTTTCCTATTCAACTTATGTAATTAAAATAAGGCTTTGAGTTGCTCATTCTATTGATGATAAACATCTGACATTAATATCAATGGTTTTGCAAATTCTACTAAAACCATAAACTTTGAAGGCAGAGCACGTCCGACTACAGGCCATGATCTCACAGTTTGTGAGTTCCAGCCCCATATGGGGCTCGCTGCTGTCAGTGCAGAGCCCACTTCAGATCCTCTGTCCCCCGCCTCTCTCTCTCTGCCTCTCCCCCACTCGTGCTCACTTTCTCTCTCTCTCTCTGTCTCAAAAATAATTAAACCTTAAAAAAATTAAAAACTAATAAAAAGTTAAACTTTGAAGACAGAGTTTTTACTTTTGATAGTATAAAATGTTTACTAATACTGGTAAGTAAGGTACAGCATCATGGTGAGAACAATGTTCTCACTAAATTAAGAAACCTAGAAAACAAGAACATATTCAGCATAGGTCATAGTGAACACAAAATTCATAATTGGATTCAAACAAGGAGTAATATTCTACCAATTGAAATGAAAGTTGTAAATATTTTTAAGTATTTTAATAAAGACACAGAATAAGTGAACTATAAAATGTTTGTAATAAAGCTGATTTTGAAAACTAAAAATCCTTTAACATGGCAATAGGAGTTTTCTCTGCTTCCTGTCATTAATCAGATTGTAGAAATGCTGGCACTTTTGAAACGCTTCTTTGTACATCAACCTAAGTATCTTCATTAATATTGAACTTTTATGTAAATTGGTCCTCTCACATTTGTCCAAAATGCAGTGGTTTCCCCTTGGAAACCATTGGAGTTCCTAGAAAATTTTGATTTTAAAAATGAAAATTGCAAAAAGGAAGAGTGGAAATTAATCTTTCCAAAAAAAAAAGATTTAATTTTGATATTCTGTTTTTGGGCTATGGAATAACTCAGCTTGTGGAGAGAATCCTTTGGTGGAGGTCTAGTTTTTAAATTGATAAATGTATTACCTTTATCAGCACAAAACCGAGAAAGCTTTATGGACGCCCGGGTGGCTCAGTAAGTTAAACAGTGTCCGACCTCAGCTCAGGTCATGATCTTAAAGTTCGTGAGCTCAAGCCCTGTGTCAGGCTCTCTGCTGTCAGTACAGAGCCCACTTCAGATCTTCTGTCCCCCTCTCCCTATGCCCCTCCCTTGCGCATGCACTCTCTCTCTCTTTCTAAAATTAAAAAAAAATTTTTTTAACCTAGAAGGCTTTAATTTTATTGCATTGAAATTTGGCAAAAACATTCCCAAGTATCATAGACAATGTACTGGACTCATTTTGCCCTGTTTATTTGTTGAAAAACTGAGTAAAAGATATATATATATATATATATATACACACACACACACACATACATATATATGTGTGTGTATATATATATATATATATATACTTTTCAATATCTTTTAAAATGTTTTAAATGTTTATTGATTCTTGAGAGAGAGAGAAGAGGCAGAATGTGAGCAGGGACGGGGGAGAGAGAGGGAGACACAGAATCCAAAGCAGGCTCAGAGCCCAGCACAGGGCTGGAACTTACAAACCACGAGATCATGACTTGAGCCAAAGTCAGATGCTTAACCAACTGAGTCACCCAGGCGCCCCTGTATTTTTAAAAATTATAATACTTACATTTTAGCATTTGGAAGAATATTATATCAAATAAAAATATTATACAACCAGCCACTATGTGCCTTCTCATGGAAGGACACAACACTACCCGTGAATTCTTCTTTAAAAAAAAAAACACTCCTGGATCTGATTAAGCCTGTAGATCTAACTACTAATTTAAAAGACAGACAGATACTCTGGTAATGCAATCAGCAAAATCTAGGACACTACAGGACAAGTAAAGTGACTGCATTAGTTTCCAAACTGTAAGGAAAACAAACAAGGATGAAGGATCAATGACACCTGAGACACATCAGCCAATTGCAATACATTGGCCTCGTTGAATCCTGTTTCAAAGAAATAGAAACTCACCAGACACTGCAGAAGCCGCTTCATGTGTCCAACCCTAATCACAGCTTCCTCTTCCTTCCGAAAGAAACCACAATCTTGACGTCTGAGCTAATCGTATCCTTGTCCTTCTTAATAGTTGTATCACCCCTAGACTCTCTAGTTTAGTCTTGCCCATTCAGAAATAATTTGATGTCTTTTGAGTCTTCTCATCAACAGCTTTCCCCTTTCCCCCTTTTTCCCCCTTACAGTTTATCTACTGAAGAACCTAGCACATTTGATCTGCAATATTTTCTCTAGTCTAGATTTGGCGAACTGCATATTCATGGTACACTTTAACATACTCCTCTCTTCCTTGTATTTTCTGAAAATTGGCATCTGGATGCAGAGGCTGGCTCAGTCTCAGGTTCCATCCCTTTGGCAAGATGATGTGTGGTGGTGTATTTTTCCATCAGGAGGTATATAATGTTCCGGCTCCTGTCTTTTTTTTTTAAGATTTTATTTTTTAAGTGAGCTTAAAAATAAGCTTTGATGGGCAACGTGGGGCTTAAAGTCACAACCCCAAGATCAAGAGCGCATGCTCCACTGACGGAGCCAGCCAGGCACCCCAGGTTTCTCTCTCTTTTGATATTAGTGGACACCAGTGCCCATTTCCTAGCTCCAGTTAATTCACTGAAGGATTCACAATAGTGATATTTTAATTCTACCATTTTTCATGAACAAATGAAATAACTATATATAGTAACATTTATATAAATATGTAATTTATATAATAGAATAATTTTTAAAGCAATTCATCTGATATTAAATGAGTAGAAATCCTCGATTACATTTGAAACATCCATGTCAGTTTCTTTTGTATTCAACTGTGAATGGGGCACATGGTGTGATAATGAGTCTTCTTGTTGCATTTGATGCAGGATTGCTATGGCCTAGAATCTAACAGACTTTATCCTGACCCATAACTTAAAATTAGTCTCCCGCATAGGATCATAACAGTGTCAAACTTACCTGTCTCCTTTGTGGAAAAACTTTAGAAGTTGCTAAAAGTGCGAATATTTCTTCCCAAAGTTGTAAGACACCTGTAATTTACTTCTCTTTATAAACTATTGAGAAATTGTGTTCCAGGAAAACTGATGGCAGAGTCCAGACTTCTGAGTAACTGTGAGGCTTTGTATTTTTTGATACTTTAGAGAACTTTGTTGGGTTTTTTTGTGGCAGCCCTATATGTTTTCAGAAATTAATGACATATATTTATTTTTATTTAATCTATGCCTTAATACAAAAGCAATGTTTCCTCTTATCCTAAAAAAGTAAATTCTACCCTATTTTTTTTAAGGAGTAGAATCTACACCACGTGACATTGGCAAAGCTTTCCCTTTTGTGTTTTCATAATGTGATTTCAATCTCAGATTCTGTGCCCAGAAGATGAATAACACATCTTCCTCTGGGATAATTAAATCCTATAATAACGTCTACTTTAAAACAAACAGATGTAACTTAAAACACCTTGAACATATAGTTTAACTATATTTGGAAGAATGATCTTCCAATTAAAGGAAATAAAAAACAAAGCATGGTGTGTCAACTATACTTCAATAAAAAATTAATTTAATTTTTAAAAACTTTTAAAAATATGGTTTCAAAGGATTTGCAACACAAAGTGTTGCATTTGTATTTAAAAATACAAAAATAAGTATATGTATATATGTGCATAAAAAGCCACTTTCAGTGAATTAAAATTTCTAAACTCAGGGATACTCTCACCCAGGACATTATCAATTCTTATCCACTATGCTGGCTAAACTACTTCAGTCATCCTCCAGCAATAAAGGAAAATGGGAGAAGTTACAGAAGTTTGGAGATATAAATGTCCAAATTTGTTAAGAGTAGGAGACACAGTTAAGGTTTAAAAAATATACACCCTGAATTGGCAATAATCAGGTTATTAGAACGATAGCAGCTGGGTGCCTACAAATGAAGACTGTAATCGCTAGGTGGCGCCATCACGCAGCAAGAAGTAGTTAACGCCTGACCAAACTCCTTGTGCTCTTGGAGAGTCGCTAGGCTGATAGCTCAGGAAATGCCATAGACGTAGTATATCTTTTCAGGAAGGCGTCTGAAAAATTTGTCGTAATACCTGTGTTAGGGTTCTCCACAGAACCAGAACCAATAGGGTGTGTGTGTGCACACATAAGGAAATGTATTATAGGGGCACCTGGGTGGCCCAGTCAGTTAAGCGTCCGATTTTGGCTCGGGTCATGATCTCACAGTTCTTGGGTTCGACCTCCCCTTGGGCCTTTCTGCTGTCAGTGCAGAGCCTGCTTTGGATCTTCTGTCCCTCTCTTTCTCTGCCCCTCCCCACTCATGCTTGTTCTCTCTCTCTCTCTCTCTCTCACTCTCAAAGGGGTGCCTGGGTGGCTCAGTTGGTTGAGCGTCTGGCTTCGGCTCAGGGCACGATCTCACGGTTTGTGAGTTCGATCCCCGCGTCAGGCTCTGTGCTGTGTCTCCCTCTCTCTCTGACCCTCCCCTGCTCACGCTGTCTCTCTCTCTCTCTCCCCCTCTCTCTAAAATAAATAAAACATTAAGAAAAAATTTTTTAAGAAAATAATATTTTTAAAAAATATTGTGAAGTAGACCCGTGCAATTAGGGGGGCTGACAAGTCCCAAGGTCTGGAGGCAGCTAGCTGGAGACCCAGGAGAGCCAGTGCGTAGTTCCAGCCTGCGTCTGAAAGCGTGCGAAGCAAGATAGCCAATGGATGGGGTAGTTCCACTCTGAAGGCTGGCCAGCTGGAGACGCAGGAAGACCCATGTTTCAGTTTGAGTCTGAAGGCAAATGTCCCTGTTCAAAAGCAGTCAAGGAAGAGAAACTCTCTCTTATCTGCGGGAAAGGTCAACCCTTTTGTTCTATTTAGGCCTTCAACTGACTGGCTGAGGGTCACACACATAAGGTGGGCAATCGGCTTTTCTCAGTCTCCTGATTTAAAGTTTATATCATGCCCAAACACCCTTACCGACACATCCACAATCATGTTTGACCAAATATCTGGACACTCTGTGGCCCAGTCAAGTTGACACATAAAATTAACCATCACAGTATCCTTGCAGACAAGACACCGAAATAAGAGAGCCAGATGAGAACACAATCTAGAATCTGTGGTCCATAGATGAGGATCTTGTTGATGGACCAGCATCAATATGGCAGCAGGCCTGTGGCAAAAGAATGACTTACACAGAGTCCTTTTCAGTATAAGTACCAGGTGTGTCAACAATTATATCCCACTGGGTATTCTTCCCCCTGGAAGAGATACGGCTTACAGGGAGATAGTGTTAAATGCTTCTATTCTGTATTGACATTTACCCTTGTAGGCCTCCATATTTCCAATCCCAGAGAAAGCGGGAGCATGATGGGGTCCCAAGCATCCTCCTCAAAGAGTGTATGTGACTTAAACCTTTTACAGTGCTCCTTCCTCTGGAAGTTTTATCGTTAAGTGACAAAAGCCAGGACAAAATAGAATACCATTTGTCTAAAAATACAAATCTAGGGGGCGCCTGGGTGGCTCAGTCGGTTAAGCAACCGACTTCAGCTCAGGTCATGATCTCATGGATTGTGAGTTCAAGCCCCGCATCGCGCTTTGTGCTGACAGCTCAGAGCCTGGAGCCTCCTTCAGATTCTGTGTCTCCCTCTCTCTCTGCCCCTTCCCCGCTCATACTCTCTCTCTCTCTTTCGAAAATAAATAAACATTTTTTTAAAATTTTCAAAAAAATAAAAATACAAAAATAAAAATACAAATCTATACATGTGTATAAATGAAGAGTAGTATGAGACTTGCTCATAGGGAAAGCAAAAGGCAAGGGGGCACTCTTTTTGTAAGTAAGAGTGTTCACTCTTTGAACTTCTTTTTTTAAAGTTTTTTTAAAAATTTATTTATTTATTTTGAGAGAGAAAGAGAGAGCATGAGCAGGGGAGGGGCAGAGAGAGAGGGGGAGAGAGAAAATCCCAAGCAGGCTCCGCACTGACATTGTGGGGCTCAATCTCACGAGCCATGACATCATAACCTAAACTGAATATAAGACTCAGACACTTAACCAACTGAGCCACCCAGGGGCCCCTGAACTTCTTCTTTGCGATGTGCATGAATTAACTTCTTATTCATTAGCATTTCATCAAATAAAATAGAGAAATATACTTGAAATTTCAGAAATTTGCATTTTACCAAATAAATAGTGGAAGAGAGTGGTGGAAGGAAGAAAAAGTAAAGCAGAAAAGGAAAGGAAGGAGGAGGGAGAAAAGAAGCAAAGAGAAGAAAAGGAAAGGGTAACACAGCAGGGAAGGGAAGCAGAGGACGGTAGGAAAAAGGGAGGGGTGGTTGGAAGAGAGGAAAGTTTCCTGTTTCCATTGCCTCCTCCCATCAGCTTCCCCCTGGACAAGCTCTCATGCCGGCTTCTTCCTGGTCCCTCTCATGACACTGTCACTTCAAAGTTGGAGGTTTCTGTCCTTAGCTTATTCCTTCCTAGGACAGGGCAGAGGAATAGGGGCCTCATTACTATAACTCCAACTACGTCACAAACTCAGGTGTGTCCTAAATAACACTTTCTCTGAACGTGAACCTCCATCTTCCCATGGAGGCAGAAAATACTACCTCAGTCATTCTTGGCGTCTTCAGTCCTTCTCAGGGTTGTGCCCCAGTCCCAGCATGTTGCACCATGCCAAGCAATGATGGAGTGCAAAGCAGGAGTCTTTGGCTGACCTTCAAGTCATAGACTAACGGGTTGTCAGTGGACACAGGTCACCACAGGTCACTGCCAAGAGGCCCATTGTCCCATGTGCATGAGCCCTTTGGATCCGCAGGTGTCTGCTACTTCTAGATTACAGATGGGACCCAGGAATCATTTTCCGGGCCTACTGTGGTCCCATATGCCACAAAAATGGTCCTTTTTCAAGCCATGCCACCTCCCCAGATGTGTGTGTTTTGGCGGGTGGGGGAACGAGAGGTTGTCAGAAAGCGGGTCCAGATTCCTGACTTTCTACAGCCCAAATTCCACTTTCTCTTCTTTCTCCAACCCTGAGCTTTATTTTAGGTAAGAAAACAGTCTGATAAAGCCAACCTTTTGACTAGGGGATCCTGACAGTACAAAATATCTTTTAATTCATCTTGCAATTTAAACTATAATATTTACTTCCTGAACCTTGACTTTTGCCTCTGTTTCTCAAAAGGAAATAAAGTGAATTCTATCCTACAGAAGAAAATTCGTAAAAACTTTTCTCACATTTGACTTGGTTTTTTTCATCTTCCTAATCCCCAAAGTTAGCAAATCACAAAAACAATTTTAAGAGGTATTCTCTGCAGGTCACTAGTGAACTGTGGAGACAATCTCTACCTGAGCATCCTTCTTGTCACTGGCAAGACATTGGGCTCAGACAGACAGAAATAAGGGCTGTGAGGCGGAGGGGAGAGCTTTGACTACCAAATGTGCCTTAGCCACCCATCATGCCCACTCTGAGATTCAGGCCTAGTCAAGGTCAAATCCAGGGTTGATTACTCAAGTCCATACTGAAGGTAGCCCATCCCTATCCCTTTCCTGCTTCTCGGCGCGCTTAGTAGAGGAGGTTCTGGTTATAGCCCTGTGATAGGGCCCGAGGGTCAAAAACTAAGAAAATAAATTAAACAAGATATGAGCAAGGACTGCAGATGTTGAATTGGGATAAATTGAAAGGAAAATTAGTCAACATATCTTAAATAGTCACTATACGTGTCTTACCACACTAGTGCACACCGCTTGCTAGATTTTGTACCACACCAACAAGCTCTGTACACAGAGGCAGCGGCAATCTCGTCTTTGTATAATAGTTCATGCTCAGGGCATATTTGTGGGATTTCTTTGAATTTAGAGTAAATGAGGGGCGCCCGGGTGGCTCAGTCGATTGGGCGTCTGACTCCGGCTCAGGTCATGATCTTGCATTTAGTGAGTTCTAGCCCTGCATCAGTCTCTCTGCTGCCAGCACGGAGCCTGCTTCAGATCCTCTGTCCTCCTCTCTCTCTGTCCCTCCCCCCTCTCTCTCACGTGCGCGCGCTCTCTCAAAAATAAACATTTAAAAAAATAAAGTGAGTAAATGAAAGTCTAGGGGGTGATTTTCAGTATGGACAAGTACAATAGAAAAAGGAAAATAATCTAAATTTTATGTATGGAATGTCAAACTTTAGGTTAACAGTTACAACTCAGAAAGAGACCTTGTTAATATAGACAATTTCCTGAGCCGTTGGCCCAGTGCTCTACAATAGACAAAAATGTCCACAGAATGTTGGACATTGTCAAATAGTGTATGAGGAAGGAAGAAAAACTAAGAGATTGTCCCCAGGCAAACAATACAAATCTACTAGTTTTAGAACTTCTGATCTGTTTTAGTGTCAGTGAAACACACAAAGATACAATATTTTATTCAAAGATAACATGATCACTGCTCAGAGAAATGAAAAACAAAAAAGTTCATGGAATTTTGATGAGTGTTGAGTAATGTATAGAATTGTTGAATCATATTGTACACCTGAATCTAATATAACACTGTACATTAACTCTACTTCCGTTTTTTAAAAGTACATGGAGAAAAGAATGGAAGTAAATTCATTCAAAATGTTACCTGAATATTTGGGGACTGAGGACTTCAACTTTCTACTTTGCTGTTACTCACATTTTCTAGAGTGAGCAGATACCACGTTTATAATGAAAAAAAGAAACATTTTATTTTTTTGATTTTCTTTTTGAGAGAGAGAGAGAGAGAGAGAGAGAGAGAGAGAGCGCACTAGTGGGGAGGGGCAGAGAGAGAGGGGGACAGAGGATCCGAAGCAGGCTCTGTGCTGACAACAGACAGCCCGACATGGGGCTCAAAGTCACAAACCGAGAGATCATGACCTGAGCCAAAGTCGGACGCTTAACCAATGGAGCCACACAGGTGCCCCAAGAAACGTATTTTAGAAGAAAGATAAAAATGGAATTAAAATCCAGAAAAGGATGTCTAAAATGAGCACGACAAAAAGTGGATTAACATAGGTGGACGAGTTAAAATACACAGCATGCAGTGGCAGCAGGCAGAAAAGTGGCCGACTGTTTTAAATATAAGCAAACCTGGGCTTGTTCATCGTGAATATGGAGAATTGATAGTGGAGAGGCAAATTTCTGACAATCAGGAGGAAGAAATATTCCTTTCTATGGTAGACAGAATACTGTTGTCCTCCCCTGCCCCTGCCCTGGCAAATATTCATGTCTTGATTCCTGGCACCTGTGAATAGGTTAGCTTGCAAGGCAAAAGGAACTTTGTAGATGTGGTTACTTGAAGAATCTTGAGATGAAGACGTCAGCCTCAATTATCCAGCTGGGCCCAATGGAATCATAAGGGTCCTTTTATTTAATGGGGTTTTTTTTATTTATTTTTGAGAGACAGAGACAGCGTGAGCAGGGGAGGGTCAGAGAGAGGGAGACACAGAATCGGAAGCAGGCTCCAGGCTCTGAGCTAGCTGTCAGCACAGAGCCCAATGCAGGGCCCGAACCCATGAACCGTGAGATCATGACCTGAGCTGAAGCCTGACGCTTAACCGACTGAGCCACCCAGGTGCCCCCATAAGGGTCCTTTTAAAGAGGCAGCAGGAGGGGCGGCTATGGGGCAGTTCTGTCGATTGTGGTGCAGCTGGATTGGTGTGGAGCCAGGAGCGATGGAATGTGGGCGTCTTCTAGAAGCTCTAAAGGGTAAGGAAAGCGAATCTCCCCTATGACCTCCAGAGGGAATGCAGCCTTATCAACACCTCGATTTTAGCCCAGTGGGAATCATTTTGGACTTCTGACCTTCATAACCCTAAGATAATACATTTGTTTTATTTGAAGCCGCTACTTTTGTGGTACTTTGTTACAACAGCAATAGGAAGCCAACATACTGCCCTTCATGCATTCACGAAGCTCCCGTTGGAGCTGTCGACTCGCAGTTCTGTCGTGCCAAACACACTGACTCCTTTGCATGAAACACCTCTTTCATCCATCTACCCAGATCCTGTCTTGCTCTTCAGGAATCGCTTAAACAATCACTTCCCTTTGGCATCTTGGCCAGCACTGAGCTCCTCCACCGTCCACCACCCCCTCCCCTGTCTACTTTTAGCCCATATCACACTTGACTTGCAATCGTGGATAACTGTCTTCCTGTTAGGGCCACTTTGCAAAGCTCTTGCTTAATTAGTGGCTTTGTTACTTCTTACCTACTTATTTGCTAGGTCTTTCCACCAATATAGTAAGCTGGCAAAGAGCAGGCCTGGTCTCTGTGTGTGTGCGCGCCTGTGTACCTTCCCTGCCTACCTTTAATGCACAGTGCTCCACCCCCCCCCCCAAATAGCATCAGACTCATGCTCATTGGAGAAGATGAAGCAGTCTCTTTAGTAACCAGTTATTTCTCGGTAAATAAGCAAAAGGGAAAATATCCATTATATTTTATTATAATGTACTTTATTATACTAACATGCTATAAGAAAATAAGCTCATTGATTCAGTTATTTTTCTCCTTAAGGGGAACATTGAATAGCACTTGTCAGTAGTCAGAAGTAGTTGGTTTTTCATACTGATGGTCTTTGACTTCGACCACCAGATGCAGTATCCAACACAGCAAAATGTATCCATTTGACATATATTAACTGGGCGCCTCCTATGTGTAAATACTGTTTGAGACCTAGAGAAACAAATGAGTATATCAAAGCTTAAGTTTGTGGGTGGGCGTGAAGATATGCAAATATTATCAAGCAAAACCCTGAAGAAAAAAATGATGTAGCATAATGGTAAAGAGATTAACGAGTTCTTTTCCCCTCACACAGCAAAACCAGTATTTCATGAGGAAAACATGGTGGTCAATGGGAGGGCAGGTGGTAGTACTTAAGGACCAGGACTTTGAATTTCAATAGAACTGAATTCGAATCCAGGTTCACCACCCATAGTTTGACCTTCCATAAGTTCCTTAACTTCCCCTAAGCCCCGCTGGCTCACCTCTAAAAAAGGGAAAATCGGCATTTTCTTTCATAGGTTATGAGAATTCTCTAATTTGTGCAAAACACTTAACAAGGTGCCAGACACATATGAAGCAATTAATAAATAGCAGCTATTACTTTGATAAATTTAAAACCTTGAATAGCATAGCTGAATAATTAGTTCAAGACCAGGTTTCCTTACTCAATGTTGTAAAGAATTAATTTATAAAAATAAATAGTGAGAAATGTAGAAGATCGGGTTTTGCTTCACCCACATCCCTTCTTCTGAACGAAGAGCTCATTTCCCTAGCAACTGCTTCCCACTTTGGGAACTTGGCCCTGAATTGAACTGCCTCAGCTCAAGTTACGCCCCGTTCTGGTCGAGCTGGAGAACCAAAGCCAACCTTCTAATTTGAGTTTGGATCCATTTTGAAGGGCCATCCGAGCTCCAGAACTCCCTGAGATGGCTTGAGGCCTCTTTGGAAACCTTTTCTGTTTCCTCCCCAGTACACTCCCTCACCAGGCTTCATCTCCAAGTCCTCTTACCAGGGAAGGTCAGTTAAGTCCAGCAACCATTGTAGGGGCGAGGCATTCTTGAGGAGCACGGTTGGCAAACTTTTTATGTAAAAGGACAGACTCTCTCTGTGGCATTTACTCAAGTCCGCCATTCTAGTGCGAAAGCAGCCATCAACAATACATAAATGAATGGGTGTGGCTAAATTACAGTAAAGCCTTCTTTTATGGATACTGAATTTGAATCTCTTATCATTTACACCTGTCACAAAATATTCTTTGGGGTACCTGGGTGGCTCAGTCACTTAAACATCCAGTTTGGTTCAGGTCATGATCTCAAGGTTTGTGAGTTCGAGCCCCACATTGGGCCCTCTGCTGTCAGAACGGACCCTGTTTTTCTGCTTTAGATCCTCTGTCCTGCTCCCCCACGCACACGCACTCTGAAAAATAAACATTTAAAAATATATGTTCTGTGATCGGTTTTTCCTGTTTTAATTGATAGAAAAAATTCTTAGCTCGTGGAGGTTCAAAAGGGGTGTAACTAGATTTATTGTAATCATTTTGCAATAGATACAGGGACACAGTGCAATTTGCATACAGCACAATAGATACATGTTATACCCCTGAAACTAATGTAATATGATATGTCAGTTATGTCTCACTTTAAAAAAAAATAGGCAACAGGCTAGACAAGGCAAGTGAGCTGTGTTCTGCCATCCTGTGAGCTAGAAGAATTGAGTAGAGCAGTGAGGTGTTCATCAAGCTACCGTTCTAGTCCTTGCATTGACGGAATTGGCTCTCATGAGACCCTAGAAATGTAACCTTGTTTGGAGGATACAGAAGACCCCTTCCTGGCTCCAAAAGGGTCAAGAAAGAATGGAGAAAAAGATGGGGGGTGGAATTACCGTTCATAACTTCTTTTGCAGCTTAGTACCACCAAGAAAATCATATATAGCAAAATAAAAGGAATTATCTTAATATTCGCCATATGAATATCATGGGCCTGGCTGGCTCAGTTAGTGGATCATGTGACTCTTGATTTCAGGGTTGTAAGTTCAAGCCCCACATTGGGTGGAGAGATTACTTAAAAATAAGATCTTTAAAAAAATCACGATGGGGTATTTTCCATTTGGAAAACTTCGTCTTCGCTAGTAAACAAAACTAGGAGGTTAGAGTGGCTGTTCTGTGACTGTCACTAGTAATCATAAAAAATGCAATTTGCTACTGTTTGAATGTTTATAAAGAGTATACATTTTAAATGTTCGGCTGGTAAAGAATAGAGAAAAGAAATAGAAACCTATTTTCGAAACTGTTTAAACTGGTCTTTCTACCCAAATACAGCACCTTTCTAAAGTTCCATTTCTCTCAAGAAAAAAAAAACTTGGAGGAATTTATTTGATTAACAAATAATAACTCTTTACCCTGATATATTTTTCCATGGTATATGTTCTTCTTCGGCTTGGTTTCTTTTTCAACTTGTCTACTACTATAAGTGAATCATAGCTTTTCTTTTTGGATCGTTTTGATTTGTGCTTCATTGCTATACCACCTTTGCTTTGAAATGAGTCTTTATAGATCCTCTTCCCACATGCCTTCATCTTGTGCAATAGTAAGAGATTTCCTCTGAACTCACACTTGACCTCTGTCCAACCTTTACTTTTTAGTCCCCTGCACCCCCACCTCCTGCACATTCTCAGAATAAATGAACAAAGTGTTGCTCTCGCTCGGAGGAGTTGAGAAGAAGGAAGGCAAGCCTCCTGTCTATGGATTGGCATTGCTATACTGAGAAATATGGAGACTAGGGGTGCTGATTTCACCCGATACCAGCTGTAATAGGCAGTTAATGACTATGTCCTTGGCTTTGGAGGTCTCCAGATTCTTCTCTTTGGACACTTGGAGACTAATTTGATCCACACTTGTCATGATGAGTTCAGACGCCAGAATCTGGGTGGGAGAACTGTCATGAAACTCAATGTCCATAATGTACTGCTTGTATAACTCGACCAGCTTCTGCTCCAGGTACTCGTTAAGCACTGCGTTAGAAACAGGCTTCTGCATCTGCAGGCTGCTTTTCTCTTTGACGCTGGTTATTCTCCAGTAGGATGAATACCGCTGGATAGGTTTTTGGGGAAAGTCGCTGGGCTGAGTGGAAATGGAATCCTCCATGGGCAAAGGAATCTCAGAGGATTTCAGCAAAGGGCCATAGTCAAAACTGCTCTCAGGGGGAAAATCCATTGTCACTGAATTAATAGCCATCACCTGGCCCCCTGCAATATGTAAGTCATTGTAATTCTTGCAAATACTTTTACAGGAAGGTGGAACCAAGTAGGTCTCTCTGCTGGAGTCTCTACATACTTCCACTGCAGCCAAGCTGGGGCTTTCAAACACAGGATTGGGGTTTGTCTGCAGCATTGTGGTTCTCCAATTTCTACCGTGTTGGCTCTCTCTTGAGTCCACTGAAGAAGTAAACTTGTCTGAGGATTTGCAGCTCATGTACAGACTTCGGACTTGAGTTTCATCCACAGAGCAATAGGAATGTGTAGCAGATTTTGTCTCTTCTTCCTTCTCAACCACCTGCTCATTATAAGATGAACAGCTCCAGTGGGTGTCCTTCTGGTAGGCAAGTCCACTGAGATACCCTTCTGACAGCATTCTGCAAAGAGAGTTGATAAGTAACAGTGCGGGAAATGAAGATTGGGATTGTAAAAAAAAAAATGGGTAGTTGATCAAAAATAAAGGACAATAAAGGAAGTGATTACATTCATCCACCATGCCACTAATAATTAGGTGCCTGCTGTGTGCCAGAACTATGGGAGAATAAAAGATGAATAGGACATAGTCCCATCTTTCAAGAAGGTTCTACTTTGTGAGAACAATTGGGGGGCAAACAATGCCAACATGACATCACTGAGAATTGCAATAGTGATGGGCACCAAGGAAGTACATAGAGGGGCCCCTAACACAGCCTGGGACAAAGGCAGAGATGTCAAAGGATGTGTCATAGAGAAGGTGACCTTTTAGCTAAATGATGAAAACTGGGAGTTTCAGTCATACGCAGAGTTAGAAGAGAATATGGTGCATGGCCTGTTCACCAGGTACCAAGATGCTGAATAGAAGCAGAAGGGGCTGAGAAAGAGATTGGATTGGGGTCTTGGAGGGCCTTGGGAGTCAGGCAGCAGAGCTTGCTTTCTGCCCCAGAGAAAATGGAGGATGACTGAGAAGCTGCGAATTGAGGAAGCAGCTAGTGGGTTATAGGGAAAACATTGCAGAAACTTCCCGCACATTCTGCTGAAAAGAAGGCTGTGTCTTACTCATCTTGGTATTTATCCCTGGGAGCTAGCACAGTTGTTTGCATTTTGTAGGGACTTAAAAGAGATTTGTTAACTTCAGTTACATAATGGATGGCAATGGCAGATAGGAAAATAATTCACTGCCAACCCATCACGAAGGACCGGGGAGCCTCCCCTACCTTTGCAGCCCGGGATGAGTTTCTTGCTCTCTCCCACCTGGTTCCCACCATACCACATCCTAGGAATGTCTCTGTCCCCAACTGATCTGTTTACCTCTACCCTAGTTACCAGGGAGCTTTCCTAACCTAGGGCTCTGGCTACACCTGCCTTCCCTCCCCACCCTCCGCGGTTGTCACTGGACTCTGGAGTGGCTAGAACAGGCTGGAAACTAGCAGCTGCGTTTTCTAAAAAAGGAACACTGTGGCATTCTTGGCACTGGGGCGCCAGACAACAGAAAAGATAACTGGTCCTCTTTGGCTTTGAGGGCCAGCCTTTTCAAATAGAGCTAGCAACTTGAGCCTGAAATTGAAAAGTGAAATTAGGAAATAATTTTATCTAAACAGAAGGGTCCTATTTTTACATTTTACTGTCTTATATATTCAGGGTTATTTTCCAAGTGAATTTTTAATTGTGTAAGGGTAATATGATAAAAAGAATATAATTAAGAAAATTAGTGTCATTGTTTTAATTGTATAAGGGTAGTATTTTCGGTGTTTAATTTCCCTTTTGAACTAGCTGGAGATCTATTCAGTAAAGATATCAATTAAATACTTCCTATATTCTACCCAGTGTCCTATACGATAAAGATACAAAGTTCAAGGTTTTCTACAAATCCGTAAGGTAATTCTTGTATGCTGGACATAATTATAAGGAACAAGAAAATATTTCCTGAAGAAGTTTTCTAAGTGTAGTTCTTCCTTCAAACTGAACATCAAGAAGAAAAGGCAGATCTTACATACATGAGAAGCGGATAATTTACAGAGCAAAAGAGTTGATCATGAAGCTTTAACTTTAATAGAGTTAGTCCAGGACTCGACAGCAGCTGGGGACTTCAGCCTTCAAGGTCTCAGAATATCATTATGGAAAACCAGAGTAAAAATGTCACTCTCTACTTTTGAGTTCATAAACGAGCTTCTAGAACTCTTGGCAGAATTCAGTTTTAGAAAAACAGCATTTGGGACAATATAACTTGAGCTTTTAAACTTGAGAATCCAGAGCCCCAAAGAATTCAAGGCACAATATTTATGCATCAGCAGCAGACTAGTGGATATAATCCCCCATGGATGAAAGTGGTATGACTCCAGATAGATCTGGGAAGAGAAGAGCTCTGTGCCCTATCTCCCACACAGAATCTGGGGAAGCAGAAAATCTGCTCCTTCTCCCACACTGTTCAGTACACTGTGGGCAAAGGAGCAGAGTCAGCCATGTAGATTGCTGGAGTGGACAGGCCTGAGATGGCCTCCCTAAGTCTGCTCACAAACCAGCATGCCACCCAGAGCCTCCAAACCTGAAGACCAAGATTTGGGGTGGGATTTTGCAGACTTATCTATAGACTATTCACCAGGGACCAGTGAATGATAAGTTTCCATGGATGCCAGTATGACTGCATGTTGACAACCAAACATGGCCACACTTCCATATCCACAACGGACCCTGTATCTCTGTGTGAGCAAGCTAGAATTTACAAGGGAACCCAAGGAGGAGGGATCCCAGAAGAGACTGAAGAAATCCTGATTGACAGTGATCACTCAAGAGACTGTGAGTTCAAAAGCAAGATCTAATTGAGATGGAGGAAAGCAAAGATCTCCAGGAAAATACAGGAAGTAAGGCCTATCCATGTATTCTTTTCTTTTTCCCCAAACTTTAATAAAACAACAAAAAAATTATTTGAAACATTAATATTCAGAAGAAAAGTGAGAACAGGAGAAGAGACAAATTCAATAACGTTTCAGAAGCTGAAAGGCAGGGAGCCAAGGGTCTATGTCTTTGGAGACCTGAGAAAACTGATTCTTATGAGAACCTTGGAAAAACCCAAGAGCCAGTCTCGCTGACATTCCCCTACATGTTCAGGAGGTGGTGGTACCATGTAACTTTTGGGAATAGGGTTCTCTCACTCATTTCCTGCAACCAGGTGACCATCTCCCCTTCCTAACCCCAAAGGAAAAGTCAAGATTTATTCTGTGAAGAATAAAATAGAGAGTCTTGGGAGTATGGGATACCACATGAGGGTAGAATTACTGAACCAATAATATACTACATAAACATATGCATGTTGGATTGTGAGATCCATGACCTCCCCCTTTAGCTTCCAGAATGCTGGCACAGAGACATTCATGTTCTAGACGGGATTTGGGGAAGACTATTCTGGGCAAACTGGACTAGTCTGAGAAGGAGAGCAATTGACACCAGAGGATCCACAACTAAATGGGACATCCAGATCACCCTTCATTCAAGTTCACAATCACAAGAGCCCACTGAGCTTTTTGGATCTCTGTGCTTAAATGTGAGTAGAATTTTGAAACATCCAAAGAAAGCTCTGAATGAGAGAGACAGAAACACCCACTTAGAGGAATTAATTCTGGGTGGGTGGAGCATGAACTACTGTCAATAAGCTCAAGGGGAAAGAAAGGTTAGTAATACTACGATCTTTAATTAAAACTAGGATGCTACTAAAAAAAACATTCCAAAGTTCTTAGAAGTTAAAAATGTTAAAGGATTTTAAAACTCAGTAGAAAGATTGAAAGACAAAGTTGAGGCAAACTCCCATTTTGAAAGTAGAACTAAAATACAAGATAAAAAATAGTAAAGATAAAATTAGAAAACCAGTCCAGGAGATTCATTATCTGAGCAATAGAAGGCTCAGAAGGAGAATATTGGAGAGAAATTTAAACAATCGAAGAGTATTTTCCAGAACAAAAGGATGTGAGTCTACAGAATACTGGATAAATCCCCACTTTCTCTATACTTCCCTTCTTGTTATTGTAAAACACTTGGGAGAAAGAGAAAACACTCTACGTTTCCAGAGAGAAAAAAGAAGAAAAAAACCCAAGATCCAAAATGCTTAGACTTCTCCACAGCAACATGAGAATCAAGAAGATTATATAATAATATCTAAAAATTTTTGAATGAGGGTTGCCTGGGTGGCTCAGTCGGTTAAGCGTCCAACTCTTGGTTTCAGCTCAGGTCATGATCTCATGGTTTTGTGAGTTCGAGCCCCACAGCGGGCTCTGTGCTGACAGCATGGAGCCTGCTTGGGATTCTCTCTCACACTCTCTCTCTCTGCCTCTCCCCAGCTCATGCTGTCTCTGTGCTGTCTCTGTCTCTCTCAAAAATAAACTAACTTAAAAAAATTATTAAAAAATTTTAATGAAATCTGTTTTCAACCTAGAATTTAATGACCAAATAATCAAGTGTACAGATAAAATAGAGATTTTTTTTTTAGTTTGTTTATTTTTGAGGGAGAACACAAGCAGGAGAGGGGCAGAGAGAGAGAGAGGGAGAGAGAGAGAATCCCAAGCAGGCTCCACGTTGTCAGTGCAGAACCTGATGCAGGGCTTGATCTCATGAACCATGAGATCATGACCTGAGCTGAGATCAAGAGTCAGATGCTCAACTGACTGAGTCATCCAGGTGCCCCAAAACAGAGATATTTTTTTAAGTGCAAGTCTCAAATAGCTCATCTCCCAGCCACCTTTCTCAGGAAGTCAGTGGAAGATGTGCTCCACTGAAAGGAGTGAGTCAATGACAAGGAATGCAGGAAAAAGGAAATGCAGCATAGGAGAGACAAAGGGGCCCTCAGACTGGGCCCTCTGAGCCCCTGTGCCAAACCCTGCACTATAAAGGGCCCCACTCTGTCCCTCCTTGAGTTTGCCCATCCCAACAAGTTAAGGCGTTCTAGAGGCCAACATGAAGAAGCCCAACCAGCTGTCATGGTACTCTGGACCCCAAATTCTCTGCTCAAATTGCCCACAGCCAGTCTGAAAGTTGGCACAGGCTTTTCTCCCAATCCCTCAAGACTCATGCCAACTTAGGGACTAGACACACACACATGCCCAGACCTGGTCGGTGATGAAGGGGCAGCTTTTTGTTGGGGCCGCGCGCTGAGATCTGAACTGTGCGCTGAGTGCGAGGCGTAGCCAGGACTAGGAAGAGAAGATGGGAATGCTATGGACTGAGGCTCCCCGTTTTTTGTCCTAGGTTCAGGAGGTGCCAGAGTCCTACTCAGGGTGAAAGTGGAAGGACATTGTGGCATGAAAGCTGCGTAACAGTCTCCCAGGTTGGAACAGACCAGAAGGTTTCTGGATTTGAAGATGAAATTGAAGACAACTTAGTAAGTCTGAGCGCTGGGAAGCAAGATTTATATAATGGGCTGTGGGCTTGGGGGTGAATTGGGAAAATGTAACAAATGAAAACTCTGGACCCGTGCTGTTCAACAGAACTTTCTGAAATGATGGAATGATCGATACCTGTGCTGTCCCAAATGTTAAGTGATAGCCACATGTGGTTACTGGGTACTTTAATGTAGCTACTGAAACTGAATTTCAGTTTTATTTAAATTAATTTAGGGAGTACCCAGGTGGCCCTGGAGGTTAAGCGTCCAACTCAGTTTCGGCTCAGGTCACGATCTCATGGTTTGTGGGTTTGAGCCCCACATCAGGCTATGTGGTGGCAGTTCGGAGCCTGCTTGGGATTCTCTGTCTCCTCTCTCTTCCCCTCCCTGACACGTGCTCACTCAGTCTGTCTCTCTCTCTCTCAAAATAAATAAACTTAAAAAAAGATAATTTAAAATGCCACACGGCCCTCTCTTGGACAGTACAGGCTGTGAAGTTGATAACAAAACTTTAAAATCCTGAAGACAAGCAATTATAATTGAAATTTAAAGATGATCGCTTTCATTCAGTGCCACAGCAGTAATTGCAGAGCAACATCTGATTCATTCATCTCTGTACTCCCTTCAAGGAGTGTTGGAGAGGAGGTAGCAAAAAATAGCCGAGGGCGTAAACTTTTAGCTATTTGGTGATGATATGGGACCCTTATCTGAGACACTTTTTGTGTAGTTATTTTGAAACTAAGATTATATGAAACTTCCTTTTAATGTTTTTTTCCATTACTATTTGGGGAAGTCTAGAATCCCTGTGTGAATGGTTCAAGGAAATTTTTTAAAGCTATTTTTGTTTCAATAGTATGGTTTCTTGAGTTGTCTCTGAGGTGATGAAAGTGGCATCTAACATAGGCTTCTCTGGCGACGGAAATGTTACATATCTCTGCTGTCCAATATGATAACCGAGAGCCACTTATGACTAGTAAGTGTGTGAAATGGAGCTAGTATGAGTGACATTCTCATTTATTTTAAATTGCCACATGGGGCTACCATATGAGATGCCACAAATCTAGGCAATGATAAACTCCAGCTCAAAATTTAAGAAAAAGTGGTGCAAGAAAAAAAGCGTGGTTTACTCCATGGCTGAGGTGGACATAATATATAAAGCAGTGAAAATTGATCTAACCAAATTTGAGATATCATCACAGGATGACAATCAGTCAGGAAACAAAGATAATATTTTATCACGTATAGCAATGTCATATCAATAAAAATGTCTTAGGCGTCAGCCCATGTGATCAGACTGGGTGGGCCAGTCCATGGAGTGAGAGGAGTACTGACTTAGCATGGACTTGGTATGTTCCTGGTAGAAGTGAGGGGAGGAAAAATACTCAACTAAATCATTATCTGGTTGGTGACAAATCAATAAATAAAGCTCCAAACTGAAAAATCCAAAAGTTGGAATATAAGCATGCTACTTCAAAGAAATGGAGGTAAACACTAAATAATTAGTAAAAAGGAGATAAAAGTAGTTGCTTTTGCAAAAGAGGTACAGGGATTGCTGTTCTTCGGATCATTTGACCCCAATTATGTTCATGTAATACTTGGATTAGTTTCTTAATTAAAATAATAAAAACTATATATAAATATTTTTAAAGTAACTAAGAATGGAGAAAGAAAGACTCTGGCCCTTCCTATACAGCTGAGATTGTGGTTAAAGGTACAACACATTCTGAGGGTGAAGAAGAGAGAAAAAAATCACTGTGTAAAATGTCGACTTTTATTTGGTCCTAAAGAACAAGAAGGATTTGGGGGCCCTGGGTGGTTCAGTCGGATGAGTGTCTGGCTCTTGATTTCGGCTCAGGTCATAATCCCAGGGTCGTGGGATCGAGCCCAGCACTGGGCTCCACGCTGAGCGTGGAGTCTGCTTAGGATTCTTTCTCTCTCTGATTCTCCCCCTTTGCCCCGCCCACTCTCTCTCTAAAATAATATTTTAAAAAAAGGACAAGAAGAATTTGAACAGGCATGAGAAAAGGGAAAAATCACTGCAGAGAGAGAGAAATCAGTAAAAGTGAAGAGACCTGTGTCATCAGTCTCGTGTCGTAACAGACTCTAACCTAGGTGGGATACAAGTATTATTTCTCCAAGTCATGGTCACCTAAGGCTTTTACTAAAATTTCACAGTCACTCTTTATTAGCCCTTGTTCCCATTCAGCCCTACGCCAAGTCTCCCGCCATTTATCCTATTTCTTTTCATACCAGATGATGAGCCCGAATGCAGTCTTTGGGCATTTTATGTGGATAATGTGTATGAACACTCCAGATCATCTCCCCTCCTTCAAAGCAATGAAGGAAGAGGGTCTGTGATTTTGTTTGGAATAATGGGCCCTTTGCACTATTTGTCATCATCTGAGCACTTTGTCGATAGGTTGATTCTGGTGGAACAGGAATCCTAGCATTGTGATGTGTGGGGCCCCAGGCAGACCAGTCAGGCAGAAAGTGTAAGTCCAATGATGAAAAAGCAGAAAATAGGTCCTAATTTCTAGAGAGGGATGCACTTGTGGCTAAAGGAAAAGACTCCTCAGACAGAGGAGCATTCAGGGAGGTGCGTTGGGACATGGAGGGCTGAAGACATCCAGTGTACCCTGCAGGCCATAGCAAGCTCTGGATGTGGATGCAGGCCATGATGCAGTCTGTCACTTAAGTGCAAGACACATTCCAGCAAGTTGAGATTGGAGTGAAGGACCCCCCCACTCCCCCCTTCCCACCCTGAGGAGATCGGGACAGAACCAGGGAGAGAGGTAGCAGAAGAGGAAGAGAAGGAATGAATTTGAGAGACGGAGGTTCCTGGACATGGAAATGAAGGAGAGAGAGGAACAAAAAGTGACAGAGTCTGGGCCTGCTGGGAAATGGCACCAGTACTGACCAAAATGAAGAGATCAGGAGAAAGTGCTGGAAAATGAGCTAATGGGTTTAGTTTAGTTCCTCTTGAGTCTCATACAAGATGAACTTTCTGAGTGCAAGTGTCTCATTGTGCAGTGGGGATTCAGGCACAGAGTCCGTTAGAGAGACTACTTACAACCAACAGTGGAATCATCTTCCAAGTGTGCACATTAGAAATTTATATTGGAAGGGGCGCCTGGGTGGCTCAGTTGGTTAAGCATCCAACTCTTGGTTTTGGCTCAGGTCATGATCTCACGGTTCGTGGGTTCGAGCCCCATGTTGGGCTCTGTGCTGCCAGTGTGGAGCCTGCTTGGGATCCTCTCTCTCTTACTCTCTCTCTGCCCCTCCCCTGCTTGCATTCTGATGCTCTCTCTCTCTCAAAAATAAACTAAAAAATATATTTAAAAATAAAATAATAAAATCTACACTGAAAGGTAAAGTTTTGGGGTGGCTGGGTGGCTCAGTCGGTTAAGTGTCCGATTCTTGATCTCAGCTCAGGTCTTGATCTCAGGGTTGTGAGATCAAGCCCTATACTGGGTTCCACGCCCAGCGTGGAGCCTACTTTAAAAAGGTAAAGTTTCATCATTTATTCAGACTAATGCAAAAAAAATTCTTGAATTAGTAGTCAGGAGGCCCGAATTTTGGTTCTAACCTTGTCATTAGCTCTGGTTTTAGTCTTATTAACAAGTCAATAAAATAGCTCACATTAGTACTAGCTACAATCCACAAAGTATCCTAAGTGCTTTTTATGTACTAAATCATTGGATCCCCACAGAGACTCTAAGATGTAGGTAGTATCATTATGCTCATTAGATATATGTTAAAATTAAATAACATGTCCAAAGCCACCAGACATTCAAATGTTGGCAGTCAGAAAACGAGCCCACGCTCACATGTTGCTTAACATCTCAGAGACTCATGATCTATAAATGAAGCATGTAGGATTAAATTATCAGTAGAGTCCCCTCAAACTTAAATAATGCATGAGTTTTAAAGTATATATTAAGAGTATTTAAGCGAGCATTACTCAGAATCAAAATCAGTTTCTGAAAATTAGCAGCAGAGGGCAGCAGAGAGCATGCTAAAACAGCTTTTGAAAGCTTGCTCTAAAGCTATGGAATGTGTGAAATTTATAAACAAAACTTAAACATATATTAACTCATTTAATATTCATAAACCCTTTTAATGTACCATTAGAGTGAAAGCAATACTGCGTATCATGACATCCTATAACTTAAAAGCAGAGAACTAAAGAATGTTATTTGAGTGGATTTTGATTGTTAGCATTTAAAAAAATTTCACTATTTGTGAAATTCTTATGACATTAATCTCTTCAAAGGTATTATAAAAGGTATACTCCAAACAAATGCTACACCATATTTTAGACTAAATTTCATTTGAGACCCTGAAACTTACGCCAATGGGTTATTTTAATCGTTCCAAGATATTTTAGCATTGAATTTTTGTCATTGCATTTTGAGAAGATATATAGATATATTTAGAATTGCCCATAACTAAGTGTGAAGGAAAAGACATCCAAGGACGTGTGCAGATGAGATGTTCCAGGCAAATTTAGCCTACATTAATCATTACCAGACAGGGGAATACCAAAATTAACCTTATGTGCAAATTCACATCTTAGAAATATGTGCTAAAGTGCAGAACCTTGTTAAATCATTTACTTGGATTTCAGAAGAAACTGCAATATAAATTCTTCTTTCTGTGCTAGCATTTATATCATTTCTCAGAAAACTCTTGTTGTACTCTGTACATGGAAATACTTTTAATTTACACGCAAACAACACAAGCGTGAATTGAAAGAGAAAACATAAAGAAGGAAGACCTTTACAACAGGACACAGTTGGAAAAACCTAAGTTAGGGATCAGCAAACTTTTTTATGAAGGGCCAAATATTTAATATTTTAAGTCTCTGCCACAGCTGCTCAACTCTGTCTCATAGCAGGAAAGCAGCCATAGACCATAGGTAAACAAATGGATGTGGCTGTGTTCCAATAAAACTTTATTTAGAAAAACAGGCAAGGGCCAATTTGAGTCATGAGCCATGGTTGCCATGGTTTTGACCTAAGTCAAAAAGCAGCTGCGGTAGTGGGATAGAGCATGATAATAATAGCAGCTGTGTCAGGTGCTTTCCATACATTATGCCTAATTTTTCTTTTTTTCTTTTTAGTTTATTTATTTTTGAGAGAGAGCACACACTTGGAAGGGGCAGGGAGAGGGAAAGAGAATCCCAAGCAGGGTTCAGTCCCACAAACCACGACATCATAACTTGGGCCGAAATCAAGAGTCGGATGCTTAACCAATGGAGCCACCCAGGTGCCCCTAAGCCCAATTTTTCAATAGCACTGCACGTTAGCTATTATGATAGTTTGGATTTCCCTAATGAGAAAACTGAGGTTGGGATTTGACAAATGACCTTCCCAAGGTCACAAAGCGACTAAGTGCTGGAGGTAAGATTCAAGTCCTAATTTATGAACTCAAAGGGCATGGTCTGTTTGTAAAATATATCACACTACTGCCTTGCTGAGAGCAGTTAAAGTCAGGCAGGAGAAGGGTATCCACCCTGACTCCTACAACCCTGACTCTGACTCTAAAAACAGCCTTTGGGGGCACTTGGGTGGCTCAGTGGGTTGAGCGTCTGACTCCTGATCTCCCCTCAGGTTAGGGAAATAATTTATCCTCTCTGGTCTTTTCATCTAACCGTGTGAACATTTTCCCTAACCACTCCCAGTGCTACAACCTGGCATCATCCCCCCCTTAATTTTACAATCACAGAGTAATTTAATATTACAGATACACTATTTTTTTCATGTTCCAAGTTACTATTTTAGTTAGCGTATAGTGTAATATTCATTTCAGGTGTATAATTTAGTGATTCGTCACAACAAACAGATGTGCCATTTAAATATCAACATTACCCCATGACCTCCAGGAGAAAGTCCACGTGTGTTAGGCCCTCGTGCTCCGTGGTCCTTAGCTGTCTTCCCAGCCCACTCTCTGCCTGTTGGCTGCAGGCCCCAAGGCCCCAGTCAGGCAGAACTCTTCCCAGCTCTCCACACCGTCACGCCCACCCCGGGCATTTGTGCATTTTTATTTCTTTTGTGTGTGTGTATTTTCATTTCTGTCCTGAGAGCCCTGGTTCCCTATCCAGGCCCTGTTTCACCACCCATACCCTTCAGATCTTGTATATCAACAATTCAGAGCCACTGGCCATCCATGCAGCATCCTTGCCCCGGAATGAGAGATTCTAGGTTATTTCTGTCCCTGCCCCCAAGATGTTTATCAGGATTGCATGGAACTTGGGCAAAATCGGCTGCTACCTTAAATAAATCAGGGAAATAAGTCATTGGGATAGTCCTTTGAAAGAAGGAGTAATTGGCAATAGCAAAAGGAAAGCAGGAAGTTCGAGGATTGGTGGGAGGTGGGGGGACTGGGGGTGATGGGGTGATAAAACAGAATTGTCTCTGGAAGGACAGTTTGCTCACATGTGAACTAAGACATCTGAGGGACTGGGTTGAGACAGGGCTGCAAAGGAGTCCTCCAGGGGCGCCTGGGTGGCTCAGTCAGTTAAGCGTCCAACTCCTGATTTTGGCTCAGGTCACGATCTCACGGTTCATGAGATCGAGCCCCACATCGGACTGCGTGCTGACAGCCTAGAGCCTGCTTGGGATTCTTTCTCTTCCTCTCTCTCTCTCAAAATAAATAAAATAAAAAAAAAAAATCTCCAGAGCCACACAGAGGCAGCAGTTACAAAATAAATACATCTACAGGCACATCTTACGTCAGCAAAGTATTTCTCAATCTGGACATTGAGGTTTTTGTTGCTTTTTTACTGTGTGTAATGACTGTATACAGTGCCTCCACGAATTTTTTTCCTTAGGCCAGATTTAAAGAAGTCGAATTACTACCTCACAGCTCTTGCAAATTGCCTTTCAAGTAGCTTGGGCCGGCTTATTCTCTAATGAGCAACATTTGAGATTAATTGTTGCACTGACATCCTTCAGTACGGTATTACTATTAATTTGCCAGTCAGACGAGCAGATTTATTTTTGCCTCAAATTCCAGGATGAAGCACTGTCTTATTAGATTATGTGCAGGTGATCTGTCAGAGATGTAATTTTTTAGTAGCCCCAAATCCTCCAAGTACTCCATTTCATCTCTTTGCCTGTTTTTCCTATAATCTAAATCCTAGATCCCACAATTCCAATCTTTTTTTTTTTTTTAAGACCCTGATCTTTGGGTCTTGTGAATAAACTACCAAAAGGTTATCACTGAAAAACCTGAATGCTATTTCGTTCATAATCTAGTTAGTATCATGTAACCAAATCTATATTACATGTTTGTTTCATCAGGATCAGTAAATCTATATTATGCGTTTGGTTTTTCAGCAAATGATGCAAGAACTTTTTACCGAAAACAAAGTTTCTTTGGGAGGGATCTCCCCACATTAAAAAGCTCCCACAGTTTCCTTACTGTTACCTTTGAAAGTTCATGTATTTTAGAGCTAGAAATAAGCATTTACTTCATCATATTCCTTGGTTTATATTCCTCTTATTTCATATTTGGTGGCATATGTCAAAAAATGCTCTAAAGTATCTCTCATCCATATGCCAATTCTTGTTACAAAATAAATAATTTGGGATCATTTATTCTTTCAAATATGAAGTGATTCTTAATTTCTGAAAGTCTAATTTGATGGCTAAGGTAATAAGTCAAAAGGCCTCTGTTTTCCATATTAACGTCACCAAGTAAATAATTTTTTGTTCATTTCTACTTGTATCCCTTTGACCAAAGGTAACAGCTACTTCCAAGGGCTTTATCTGGGTATGTGAATTTTCTTATTTACAGAAACTGTAAATTTTGATGCAGAAAATGTGTAAATATATTTTTGTCTTAGTTTGGATTTTCTTCATGTTCGGTCTTCATGGCTCCCAAATGAAAAATATTAATGCTCATGATCATTTTTTTGAATTTGACACAAAATGAGAGGAATAAAAAAAATTTAAAAAGTGATGTTAATAATATTGACTGATTTTAAATTTCTTTGATACTAAAATTGTTAATCATTATTAATTGTTTTACATCTGTTACCATTATCACTTAATTGTAGTCCTAGCAACAAAATGCCATACCATGTACTTAACTGGATTGTAAATTTAGAAAATAAAATTGGGAAGAAAAGTGGATAATTGGAGAAATTTAAATTTAAGTATGAATCATATATGAAAGAATAATATTTATTGGTGTTAAAGTTCCTTAGCAGTGTAAGTATGTGGAAGACTGCCCTTTTTCTTAGGAGATAAATGCTCAAGGATTTGGGGATGACATGTGTCCTAAAGTCACCAAAGGAGCTGTGTATATATAAGTGTGCATGTGTGTATATAGATGAAGAGAGAGCAAGAGAGTGAAAAAGTAAATATAGCAACATGCTACAGCTGACTAATCTACATGATGGAAATATGGGTGTTCATTGTACTATTCTTTGCAATTTAATATAGGTTTTGAAACTTTGCAAAACAAAAACTGGGAGGAAAATAACTCTATACAGTTAATGAAGGCAAATTTCCATTGTATCATGTTTGTAAAGAACTTATTTATCCCATCCCCCCACCCACCTCCACTCCGTCAACCCTCGGTTTGTTCTCTGTATTTAAGAGTCTCTTATGGTTCGCCTCCCTCTCTCTTTTTATCTTATTTTTCCTTCCCTTCCCCTATGCTCATCTGTTTTGTTTCTTAAATTCCACATGTGACTGAAATCATAGATATGTGTCTTTCTCTCACTGACTTATTTCCGCTTAGCATAATACCCTCTAGTTCCACCCACATTATCTTACATATCTAAGCTAATCATTAGGTATGTGATTAGAAACAGTTCAGTAACTTGAAGTAGCTATTAAAACACCACTTTGATATGAGATAACAGAATTAGTGCACTTGCCTTTCTATATCCCCTAAATTACCATTATAATGTGAATGTTTTGTACACAAATTTCAAATACTCTCCACTCCTACCAGAAGCTTTTCAAGCTCAGAAACCCACTGTTCTTACACTGACCTGCAAAAGAAATGTTCCAAAAATATCAGTATGATCATTCTGGCCAAGTCAGGTCTATATTGAATTGCAGATGGATGTGCGCAAGAAGACATATGTTGGAACAGATCTGACAATAATTCACACGAAAGCCCACCTGTGCTTGTAGTCTTCGATACCAACAGGTAGACTTTCCCCAAATCAGCCAGATGGCAACTCGAAAAACAGCAGCACTGGAGATCACATTGGCTTTGAATGTGCCCTGCCACACAGGAAAACACTTAGCTCAAGCTCTCGGAATGAATAATTGAGAGTCAAGGCCAACTGCGGCTTACTGTCGTTGTACTCATCTCTAAAACTCTATCACTGTAACTAAAGTCTAGAGATGTGCTGTCCCTGCAAAATTCTGGTCAGGTTTTGAGGCCTGCGGTTCAAAACGTGGAAGCTAATTCTGTGCAGCAATTCCTGAACAAGGACTGGATAAATTACACAACAAATACTTGATCCGACCCGTCCACATTTTTAGGTAGAAAAAAATATTTTAGAAATGCCCAAAATGTGAACACAAGGAGATAAGAGAAGGGAGCATTCCACTTCATTTCTCCTTACTGTCCGGCTCCCTCGAATGCTTGTTGAGGCTCCCGCTCACGTCTCACTTAGTCAATTAGAAAAGTATCTGAGATGTCGCAGTTGCATCTGGCTTCTGATGGTAAAGGACTCAAAAAGTGAGAAGAGAGATGATAGAAGGATTAGCAATTAGAGGGCCTCTTGCCTCCTTTTTCTTACCTTCGCTAACCAATCTGCTCCTTTGGTCCGGAAGAAACAGCAAATGACCATATAGAGACAAATAAGCCAGCCAGTGCTTTTTTCAGAAATGTCCACCAACCTTCCACTGGTAAGACCAAGAAACTAAGCTGCTCTTTGTATGGCCATTCTTCTTATAGCTGATCCCATGAAAAGAGTTGTTTTTGCTCGAGTCTGATTTGTGCTTACGACCAGTGGGAAGTCCCAGGAAGGGGGGAGGCAGTAACTGACAAACCCACATCGAGCCACAGAAGGGTGTTTCTTCCCCTTTTTCGAAAAATGAAACCTATCTATGAAACTGTCTCTTGTTAAAATAGTTGATGGCTACACTTTATAGGAGAACCCTATCCACATAAATATACTCCTGTAACAGTAAATTCTCTGGGATCCCTTCACCAAAAGAGAGCCAGAGTCCAATAGGATTTAGAAAACTCTCTGTTTCGTCACTGAGCTATAACTTTTAAGTACTGTCAGATTTGTACTCAGAATTTTTAAAAATGCTAAATGAAAACCATTTTCCCTCACAAAATAACCAAAGTAAAATATGTGATAATATACCCAGTGGGCAAGGTTGTGGAGAGACAGGCATTCTCCTGTATTAGTGGTGAGATTATACACATTTTGAGAGGATGATTTCCCAGTATCTGTTGAATATTTTTTCCAAAATTTGAAATATTCATACCCTCTGACCCACCAATTTTATTTGTATAAATTCACTCATGTCACATGTTTACACCTGTGCACAGAAAAAGTGAAAAGGTATTTGTTGCAGCATTAAGAAAGTAAACAACTGAAAAAAATACTCATAAATAGGACATTATGCTAAATAAATGTAAAACTGTATACGGCACTACACAGTTGTTAGAATCATGTGGCTTTATATCTAATCATAGGAAACGGTCTCCAAGATACATTGTTATGCAAGAATATATAATAATATATAAATATATAATATATAATAATAAATGTATGTATATATTTACACAGAGAATACTTCTATAGGGATATGCAAGAAACTAGAAAGAAACAGTTGCCTTTTGAGAAGAAGTCTTGTCACTCCAAACCCTTTTAAAGTTTCTATTATGTATATGTATTACTTTTTCATTTTAAAAACCAGTATTTTGGGGGCATCTGGGTGGCTCAGTCAGTTAAACATCCAACTTCGGCTCAGGTCATGATCTCACGGTCCATGAGTTCAAGCCCCATGTCGGGCTCTGCACTGTCGGCACAGACCTTGCCTCAGATCTTCTGTCTCCCTCTCTCTCTGCCCCTCCCCAGCTCTCTCTCGCCCTCTTTCTGTCTCTCTGTCAAAAATAAATGTTTTTTAAAAACAAAAATAAATAAAAACCAGTATTTTTAGGTTCTGTTTTGTTTTGTTTGATTTTACAGCCCAAACCTATTGTAATCTATGTTTTTCCTGGAGGTAAGACAAGTCTGTCTGCAAATGAGTCCATTGTTCTTGCCCCAAAGCAGAAAAATGTTGAGAGTTCTGAAAATAATTGATCTGGTTTACCCTGACTGCTTTAAGTGAACCCACAAAGAATAATGCTGCCCAAATAATACCCACTTCTGTTGTCATTTTGCACCTACCTGATCAAAGCTCAGTTCTGAACCCTGAATATGTGAGTATGTCCACTTCATGGGTTCATTTGTCGACCTTGGATCTATGACCTGCCTTAAAAACTTCTATCTTTAAAAGTATACTGGCGTTTTTACGTATGTTAGAGTCTTTGGGGATTTTCTGCATTATTTCATGGGTCATTACCTGATCCAGTTGAAGAGGCAGGTTCCCATGTGTGAGCCCTACTATAGATTCCTGTTGAATGGGACCATCAAGAACTTAGTTGTGAGCAAGAGGCTGTCGTAACTTGAGGGCCCAATATTGTTTTATTTCATGTGATTGTAGGTTCAACCCCAACCCGATACACTGAGGATATTCTAGAGTGGCTCATACCTACCTCCAGAAGCACTTTCTGATGGGTTCCCAAAGAGCTCCATTGGCGGTACCATGCAGTAACCATCATGGGGCGATTCTGTCTGCTCTGCATTACGAAACTCACATTTATTGTTCGTTTCAAACAGAATATGCAAAATTTGTATCATACTCTTGATTTTTGTCTCTTAGAGTTATTCATTTTATGGAAATCATCCTTTGCAGGAAATATTTTCTGTCATCAAAAAGTTAGCCCTAGGGTGCCTGGGTGGCTCCGTCAGTTAAGCATCCGACTCTTGGTTTCAGCTCAGGTCATGATCTCACGGTTTTGTAAGTTCGAGCCCCTCGTCAGGCTCTGTGCTGACAGTGCAGAGCCTGCTTGGGACTCTCCCTCTATCTCTCTCTCTGCTTCTCTCCCGCTCACACTGTCTTTGTCTGTCTTTAAATAAATAAATAAATTTTTAAAAAAATTTTAAGTTAGCTCTATGTTTGTGCGCTTGGCTGGCTCACTTGGTAGAGCATGTGACTCTTGATCTTGGGGTAGTGAGTTTCCAGCCTCACATTGGCCGTAGAGCCTACTTAAAAAAATAATTTACAAAACACAAAAAGTTGGCACTCTGTCAAGTTGGCTTACCATTTCTCTTTGGACAAGTCCTGAGCTTATGAAATTGGCTTTAAACTGCTTTGTCTTTGCTGACTAAAATAAAGGGGAATTATGTCCTGTGTAACTAAAATCTTTTAATAAGATTTTCTATTCCTCTATTGGATGGTAGGTAAAGAATTACTACCTTGATTTCTGTGCCTGTAAAAGAATATTATTCCTGGGACACCTGGATGGCTCAGTCAGTTGAGCGTCCGACTTTGGCTCGGGTCGTGATCTCTTGGTTCGTGGGTTCAAGCCCCACATCTGGCTGGGTGCTGTCATCGTGGAGCCTGCTTTGGATCTTCTGTCCTCCCACCACCCGCCCTTCCCCCGCTCAGGCTTTCCTCTCAAAAATTACAAAAAAAAGATTTTTAAAAAGATTTTTTAAAAGATTTAAAAAAACAAACAAACAAACAAATAAATAGAAGGATAATATTCCTGTTATTCAGTTATCTCTCCTGGTGTCAAACCTTCCTCCAAGCTATTTCCATTATGGTTTTATCGGTACTTAGCTTACCCCGAGACTTCACTAGGTTTCCTCCACCCGATGCTCACCTCCTAGTGCTCTTACCAGCACTGTCAAATTCCTCAAATGTTGGTCCTTGTGTCACATCATACTTGCCAACTGCCAGTTAGCAGTAAAATCTCTCACTGCCCTTCCCATAACGAGAGAAACGTGTAAATGTGTGTGTAGGTGTGTGTATCTCTGCACATACACACACTGATTATTTCACAGACTTCTTCCCCGAAACTTCAACACTTTCAGGACAAAGTCTTTGTCTTCCTGAATTACGTTCTCCAGCCATGTACAATACAGTTTCCTCTCTCAATATCAAATGACTGAACTGAACCTACTTTCTCTAAGTTACCAAGACCCCTTAATCAAGTCTAATGACCTGTATCCCAGTCTGCAGCTTTAACCGACTGAGCCACTCAGGCGCCCCGTATCCAGTTCTTCATTGATAGAACCCCTCCTTTAGGATCTTGTGTCACTGCACGCTGCTAGTCATTCTCCTACCTCCCCACTTCATCCTTTCTAAGAAATTTCATTGGTTTCCTATCAACCTTCCATTTCCTAGAACTGAAATTCTGGCTTTCCCCTCCCCCCTCCCACCTGTGTCTTATCTTGGTGAACTCATAGCTCGCCACCCCTGCCATTATTTTCTTTGGAGGATCTGTGAATCTGAATCTGCAGTCCCTCATGTGTCTCCTGTGATCTCCAGATTTTCATTTGTGGATATTTGACTGCTTCACGTAAATGAGGCCAAATCTTTCGTCTTTTGACCCCAGGATTTACATCTATACTTATCTTTATAGCATTACTCAGGCTCAGTACTTTGAAATTCTCTCTAATTCCACTTTATCCCTAATCTCCAAAAAAATTAATCACCAGTGCCTGCCAACTCAACTCAATAGAGCACAGTAGTTTATAACTCCATTTGATCTGTGCCTCTGGGAAAAGTAAACAAACCAAAGCCCTAGTATCCTTATGACAGTACATAATGGAATAACAGTGCTTAATTCCTGGCATCTTTAAAAACAGTCCTGTTTTCCCATATTCATTTTCACAGCTTACCTTAGTCATTTTTATACTCACTATTTCTGAAGACACAATCACAGTTTTATATATAAGGTTATAATGCATTTCCTCCATAGAAGATTAATCTTAAGTGATATTCTATAAAAATTAACATGAACATGCTCGAGTTTAGGAGCATGTTACATATTCCGGGGAGTAAAATGAATATGACATTTAAAAATTCTTGGTTATACTTGAGTAAGTCTCATTTATACCAAAGAAATCCATAACATCAGCTGTGGGGCAGTTCTGCTTACCTTGAGGACGGGATGACAGATTATAATTGCTTTATTAAGTACAACATTCGGAATTCCTATGAAGCTGTAATGGCTTGTTGTGCACTAGAGATTTTGTTACTTAGGGTATAATTGATTGTAATGTATACCGTTTGCTCTTGAGTAACTCCCATTTTCCACTTCAGAGAGATTTTCATTTCAGCATCAAATAATATGATTACTGCGTTTGTAAAGTTTCTGAAGCATTTGAAATTCTTTCAGTTGCAAAATGATTCACAATTGAAATAAGATATAAATTAAAAGGGCAAATTGTGTTCCATCCCATATGTGTCATTTTAAAATCATGTGTGGCCGAGTGGTTAAGGCGATGGGCTGCTAAAATCATGTGTGGTCTATAGAACGGCTCATCTTTGTGGACTGTTGCCCAGTAGTTGGCATGAATCAGAGGTAGCAAGTCAAGGACCTGAATGCTTAAAGAATTAGCAACCCCGTGAACTCTTTTGGTTTCTGCTTTCTAATTGTTAGTCTTTGCCATTACTTGACCTTCTTTGCCTTCACGATTTAGCAAAAAACAGCAAAACTGAAATCCCTATCATTTACTCTAAAATAAATCACCCCAGAAACATTTGACAGAGTTTTGCTACAAGTTCTTGCTTCTTTTTGCCCATTGGTACACGCTTGTGCCCCTCTTCCCTAGTTTTCATATATCTCTCTATTAACCTCTTACCTCTTCCCCCAGTCGAAGGTTCAGGTCTTGGGACACAGAGACACTTCCTCCTCAAGTCAAGATAATGCTTCACTTCCTCTATCATAAATTGGTCTTGAAGAGAAAATCTTGTTCTGTTCCTTAGTTGAGCAACTAAGAATTTCCATTTTACTGATGTTGTTTGGTTACCTGTTCTTTGCAGCTCACACAAATGATATTTGCGTGAACTCTGCTTTTGCCTCTTAATAATTTATTTCTGTTAGCACCAAGAGGCCAAAGACTCAAACACACCTGTGGAGAATTTCAATTTTTATGCATCAGTTTTAATCCTCAACCCACGTGCATCTCATTATTCTTTCTTTTGTCTACTTTTCAGACTTTTTCTTAACGTTTATTTATTTTTGTGAGCGAGCGAGAGAGAGAGACAGACAGACAGACAGACAGAATGTGAGCGGCGGAGGGACAGAGAGGGAGACACAGAGTCTGAAGCAGGCTCCAGGCTCTGAGCTGTCAGCACAGAGCTTGACACGGCGTTTGAACTCGGGAACTCCAAGATCATGACCTGAGCCAAAGAGGACGCTTAACCGAGTGAGCCACCCAGGCGCCCCTACCTTTCAGAATTGTATGAAAGAAGGAAAGAAAGGAGAACGTTGAATCTGTTAGTTTCCCTTCCTACTTGTGCCTCCCTAAAGGAGTGAGTTAGAAGAAAAGGATATGTTAAACCAATAAGTAAAAATTGGCTTTGGAGATAAGATATGGATTCTATTCTCTTCAGCATCCTTGTCTCTGCATTTTAGGATAATCTGAACTATAATACAAAGAATGAGCATAGTAAAAGTTCAAATCCAGCCTGTCTGAGGACAGTGGCTCTGGAGGGCAAAGGTCCCAAACAATTTAAATAATTCCCTACATCCAGGCTTCTAATGTAAATTTTAGTTTCTGCTCCAAAGCAGGTAGAAGGTCATAGATTCCTTCATGAAAGCCAGCTGAACAGCTCTTAGATGTTGGCCCAAAGGTCAAAGAGCCTAGCAAAATTAAACCTACCTAACCTTTCTGAGCTCTGATCCCACCAGATTGTGCAATCTGGGCAGATATCTGAAACAAGGGGGACTACGCACCCTGAAACCACATAGAAATTTCTAACACCCCAGAGAAAGTTCCAGATTTTTAAAAATAGGCATTCTCTGGAATGCATGTTCTTAGTTTTTTTTTTTCCCCCTCGATTCTATTTTTATCATGCCATTGTACTGACTCATGTTTATAGACGCAGCCAGGAACACATGAGGCCTATGGAGGAGAAACTAGAACGTCAGTCCAAAAACATTTCACAAAGCAACTGGGAAGTGAAAATAGTGCCGCTGAACCCTTAGGTCTCCAGATTTCCTCCCTTCATGGAGAACCTTCGCGGGTAGAAATTTTCCATCTCTGTCTCCTGCTAGCCACATCCAACCCTCCTTTGGTTCTTGTCCCTGTAGGGTAAAATTCAAGCCGTGTATATGTTGGATTATGGGTTTAAGAGCTAGCTCTGTTTAAGCAACTACTATTACAGATAACCATTTACAACAACAAAGTAATTTCTATTCTTTGTAAGTCTTTCCCTTGCTCTTTAACTCCTAGGGATGAAAAGAAAGATGTTGGAGTCTAACAACAACAACAACAAAACCTTTCAAGATAAGTTTTAAACCTATAAGTCCCTCTGCATTCACATTTAGCAGAAATTAATTCACTGGTTTTGAAGTTTAGATAAAAAAAGAAATCTTTTCAATCAGCTCTCTTGGATGACCTACTGGGATGTGAATGATGATCCTGCCTCTCTTTTGGGGGCTTGTTATCAGAAGTTCCCATCAAATAATGAGATTAGATGAGCATCTAATCCAGTGGACATGAGTGCTTAATTGCCCAGATATCATGTTAAATCAGTTTACAGATCTCTTGACTTTGTTTTAAGGTCTTTTAAAGAAGTAGTTCTCAAATTTTACCATGCATACGAATCACCTGGGAATCTTCTTAAAATCCATATGCAGTAGATGTGGAATGGGGCCTGACACGGTCTATTTCTAGTAATCTCATGGGGCATGGCAACACTGTTCATCGGCATAGGAGCACGCTTCAAGTAGCCAGGCTTTAAGGAAATTGTATTCTGCATCTTAACATGAGGCTTTATTTCTAGCAAAAGTTTTTATTTGGAACATGGCTACTGTGTGTGCAATGCTAATAAGAAGGATTGAATTATGTATTTGAATCCTCAAAATAACTCTGTCAGGTAAATATGATTCTTTTTAATAAGGAAAGGTTGGCCTTCAGAGAAGTTAATTCTTTTGCCCAAGGTTATCTAGCTAGTAGGTACCAAGGATTTGAACTCAATCTTTTTTGACTCCAAAGCCAGAGGACTATTCTCTAAGTCGTATAAAGAAGGTCTTGTACAGAGCACTTTGAGAGAGAGATAAGGAAGCATTTCTACCTTTCAGAATCAACAATATAATGGCAGAAATTGGACATACACATAAAAAGATAACAGTTTTTAAGTGTTGTATACGTATCAAACAAGTATAGACTGTTGAGTTTGATAGTAATAAAGTTGAAAAGGAAAAGTTTAATCAACATATTTCTATAAAATTACTTTGGATTAACTCTCATCCATCTCTGTTGTGTTAAACTACAGAAGTATTGGCAGTAGAATTCAAAATCTAGCACTAACATGTACACTTAACAGATAAAAAGCATGTATCAAAAGTTTAGAAAAGAAGCTCTTGGTCACGGAGAGGTAGAGGAATTGAGAATATCTTCAAAGAAGACAGATAGGGGCACCTGGGTGGCTCAGTTGGTTAAATGTCCAACTTCGGCTCAGGTCATGAGCTCACAATTCGTGAGTTCGAGCCCTGCATTGGGCTCTCTGCTGTAAGCACAGAGCCAGCTTCAGATCCTCTGTCCCACACTCTCTCTGCCCCTCCCCTGCTTGTACTGTCTCTTTCTCTCTCTCTCTCTCAAAAATAAAATAAACATTAAAAAAAATTAAGACAGGTCTTAGATAAAAACTGAAGATAGGGAACATATATAGGAACAGGGTATGAACAAAAGTGTATTGATAGTGATTTATTGTGGAAATCTAATGTACCTATTTGACTAGAGTGGAGAATTGATCATTTGAAGACTGTAACAGTTATCAACTGCTGCATAACAAACCATACCAAAACTCTGAGATTTAAAACAACCACCACTGATTTAGTTCCTACTTCTGTAGGAGGCTTCTTCTGGTCTGAGCCAGCCTGATCACAGCTGAGATTGCTCATGTGTTTGTGGTCAGTCAGAGAATCAGATGGTGGCCCCAGGTAGCCTTGCCAACATGTGTAGTGGTTGGCTAGGGCAATGAGTACAAATGGGCCCTTGTCTGTCATCATCAACAAGCTAGACAAGTGAGAAGAGCACCAAAGTACAGGCCCCAGCGAACTAGTGTTTTTTTAAGCTTTTGCTTGTGGCACATTTGCTAACATCCCAATGATCAAAGCAAATCACACGGCCAACCATTCAAAAGATCTATCTTGGGGCACCTGGGTGCCTCAGTCACTTAAGCATCTGACTTCAGCTCAGGTCATGATCTCACTGCTCATGAGTTTAAGCCCTATGTCGGGCTCTGTGCTGACAGCTCAGAGCCTGGAGCCTGCTTCAGATCTGTGTCTCCCCCTCTCTCTCTCTCCCTCACTCGCTCATACTCTGTCTCTCTCTTTCTCTCAAAAAATAAACATTAAAAAAGTATTTTAAAAAAAGTTCTATATCTTGATGGAAGAGAATTGTTAGCATTCCAACCACTGCCCCGTGTACATAATAGTGAACAGGAAGTTGGACCAATTCAGAGGGTTGAGGTTCAGGATGAGGGAGGAGTCTCCAAGGTCGCTGGAAGGGCTCCTGTTATATGATTATGCAATTCAAAATGTAAATGCGTCATTTAAAAAAAAGTCTATAAACTAGCTACTCATGGTTAAAAATATGTAACTGTAGAGAGCTATAAAGGGAAACGTCTCCTCTCCTAATCCCCTCATTTCCACTCCCCAGAGGAAAATCTTGTTTTCAAGTTTATGGTTATCTTTTCTGATAGTCCTGTTTTTCTTATAGGTATCTTATAGGTTGCTTCGTGAAACACCAGTTACATTAAAGAAATGCTCTGTATAGAATTCTTAATATTTTATACCTTTTTAGCATTGAGCTCTAGACAAGTGATCATGACTGTCATTGAACATGTATGATGAGAGCCAGACATTAGCCATTTAGCACATGAAAACTACTAAGGCTTAATTTCTAGCTCCACTCACTTGTGCTTGAGTGATTTCTAGTCTGCGGGACCAGCAAAAAGAATGACTATGGCGGTACAGACAGGAAATTACTATTTAACACTGGCAGTGCCTTCTTCCTGTTTCACCCAAAGATGAAAAGTAGGAATTTGAGGGCGTATTCTCTTGTGGCAAGTTTCACTTCTGCACAGTGATTCCCATAAAGCACTCTCCAGTCTGTTCTTCAAGGTAATCCATCCATTTGTACCCCTCCTAGGATCTGTTGGCCTCCTTATAACTCATGAGGAAATGAAATTATTGTATTGACAAAGCTATTATCCTAGGTACAAGACAATCAAATCAAGAAAAACTGGTTCTTGCCAGTCCCCTGACACAGGCTCCTCCAGACACTTGGGCTGAAAAGTCAGCTCCGCGTGCAGAATCCACTCGCCCAGCCCAACCCGAATTTAGAAAGTACTTCCCACAAAACTGTGTGAAACTTGAGTGACCTGGGAGAAAAGTCCCTCCCTACAAATAATCACCTACTCTGTCTTTATTCCTTGAAATTCTGCAGTCATTTCTGCATGCCGCACCTCACATGACAAGGTAATTTCCCAGGGCAAGTTTTAAGGTGTGCACTCTAAACTTTGTGGGTTGAACTTAGTTAGGTAATGCCTTTGTTCTACTAACAACTAACGCCCTAGCTAGCCTGCCATCAAAAATGAGGGTGTTATATGGAAGTGATGAATCACTGGGTTCTACTCCTGAAACCCATACTATCATGTACATTAACTCACTTGAATTTAAATAAATAAATAAATAAATAAATAAATAAATAAATAGGGGCACCTGGGTGGCTCAGTCGGTTAAACATCCAGCTCTTAATCTCAGCTCAGGTCGTGATCTCACAGTTCGTGAGCCTTGATGGGCTCTGTGCCAACAATGAGGAGCCTGCTTGGGATTCTCTCTCTCCCTCTCTTGCTGCCCCTCCCTCAAAAAGATAAATAAACTTTAAATAAGTAAATATATATATATACATACATACATACATACATACATAAAACAGTTTTTAAAAAGAATGAGGAGGTTAGGGAGAGAATGCTAAGGTGTTTCCCAAAGTTGTCTCATTTTAAGAGTCACCTGAGATGCTTAAAAAACAGGCAGATTTCCCAGCCACTTGCCCCAGAGATACGATTCATTAAATCCAGGAAGGGACCTGGGGCTGCTACATTTAACAACAGTCTCAGATGATTTTTATGATTGGACAAGTTTGGAAAACACTACACTGGGGCAATAGTTTTCAACCCTGGATGTACATTAGTGTCACTTGGAGGGTTTCAAAATAAACCTATTTATTAATGCCCAGGCTCCAAACCCAAAGATGCTGATTTAATTTATATATGGTGGGTGGGGGCAGGCACCAGTGTTTCTGAAAAGTTTTTCAGGCGATTCTGAACATTTTTAAAAATTTTTTTAAATGTCTTTATTTTTATTTTGAGAGAAAGAGAGAGTGACAGAGAGTGAGCGGGGGAGGGGCAGGAGAGAGGGAGACACAGAATCCAAAGCAGGCTCCAGGCTCTGAGCTGTCAGCGCCAAGCCTGACACGGGGCTCAAACCCACGGACCATGAGATCATGACCTGAGCTGAAGTCGGACACTTAACCGACTGAGCCATCCAGGCGCCCCATTTTCTGAACATTTTTAAATATTCAGAAATAATGGTCCAAAGCAGTAGCTGTCAAATGTTTTGGTGTCAGGACTCTTTATAGACCTCGAAATGAGTGAGGATGGCAAAGAGATTTTGTTTAGGTGAGTTATTTTGATGTTTGTCGTAATAGAAATTAAAACTAAGAGAAATTTCTTTTTTTTAAGTCTATTTATTTATTTTGTGAGAGAGAGCCAGGGGGGAGGGGGAGAGAGAGAGAGGAAGAGAGAGACTATCAAGCAGGCTGGGTGCTGTCAGTTCAGAGCCCAACATGGGGCTTGAGCCCATGAACCGCGAGATCATGACCTGAGCCAATGTCATGAATCAGACACTTAACAAACTGAGCCATCCAGGCACCCTACCAAGAAAAATTCTTAATATATATTTTTTAAGAATCACAATAATAATAAAAGAATCATAATAATAGACTCATTAACATAAATAACATGATTTTACAGAAAAACACTTTTCTAAAAGCACTGAGAGTAGAATTATCTTCTGTTTTTATAAATTTCATTAACGTTGGCTTATAAAGGATAGCTAGATTCTGCATTTAATCAACTGGACTATGTTGTTTGGGTTACAGACTTCAATTTGGGGGCACCTGGCTGGCTCAGTTGGTGGAGCACGCAACTCTTGATCTCAGAGTTGTAAGTTCAACCTCCACGTTGGGTGCAGAGATTACTTAAAAATAAAATCTTTTAAAAAATTAAATTAAAAAAAATGTCAACTTGAAGTATATGAAGAAAATCCAACCTCTCAGGAACAATTCATTGAAAAAGGGAAGGGTATTTCAATATGCTTTTCAGATAATTGTGGATGTCCTTCTTTGACATAACACCAAAATTCATTAAGCGATAACTTCGTGAGGGTTTTTTGAATGTGAAGTCTGAAACCACATCAACAAATTTTTCATGCTCTGTTCCATTAAAATCCGTTGGTCTATCTTACACCTTGAATGTGTCTTTGACTCACGTGTGATTTTGTAATGTTGGTCATTTGAAAAATTACTGGTTCCCTGAGTTGTTTGGTTCTTGGAACACTGACACGTTTCACATTGGATAACATCAAAAAAATCACATAATCATCACAATCAAGCTCATTAGAAAATCTTTAAGTATTGGGAAGTTGTCAAGATAATAACGGTGGATCAAGTTTTCTAAAATTCTCATTTTCATTTGAAAATGGTATCTTTGGCAACATATACTATCGGTTGTTTTCCTTGAAGTGACAGACCCTATTCATTCTCAAGAAAATTTCCGCCCAGATTCCAAGTCCGAATAGCCATCGTTTGTCCATTGTTCTTTCAAGTGAAAATGGTGTTTCATGAGAAAAGCTGCTAGATCAGCTTACAACTCACTCTCATCCTTTCCTGAAAGCAACAGTTCTACTTCAGGACACAGCCAGAGTGCTTTATCTGTATTTCACGTTTCATGACAGCCAATTTTTTAAAAAATACTCAAGGGTCAGGATGTAATAAAATTAATATTTTGTGCTGCTTCATCAAGGACATTCTTTTATTAGACACCTTGTTTTTTGTTTTTTTTACTGTGACCGTGTGGTGCTGAAGACTAAAATGATGACTGATAGCATGGGGTGCCCCTCATGGAGCCAGAAGGTTTTTTTATTGCTTTTGCACATTCAATGCAAATGTCAATACAGTGAAAAAGGCAGATAGCATCTTAGTACTATTATAAAAATGGTTTTGACCTCCTGGACTCTTGGGGACCATACTTTGAGAACTGCTGACCTAAAAGAGCAGAGAACAGTGTTAGTGGGGGAGTTGGGTAGAGCGAGTTTAGCATTCATTTACGTATATGTTGCTGAGCCTAGAATGTCTACCACATGTGGTTATTTATTATTTTATTTAAGCCTCACAGCGTTCATTAAGTCTTGTACCTATCATTCAAACCCCAAACAGTTCAATATATGGAAAATGACTTGGAGTAGTGGCAAGAGAACAAGCTTAAAATCACGAAGATCTAGATGTTCCTCTTTAAATCCTGATCCTCGCCTCATCTAGAAAATTATTTTATCTTTTTGAGCTTACAATGCTCTAAAAACTATTCTCTTAACGTTACTTGTATTTGCTCATTTCATCCTCCCAACAGGGCCCTGCTTAGCCCTACTTTAAACATGAGGAAACAGGCACAGAGAGGTTTCCAGGGACACAGAGCTAATGACTCCAATGTGGGGATTTTGACCCAAGAAGATTGACTTCACCACCATTTTGCTAAAACATCCCCTAACTTAAAACACTGAGAAACTTAAAATTATATATATGAAACAAATACATGAAACAAATACTCTTGCCTCTTTGCATATAAAATATCATGTGATCAAAAGATCTTCGTTTATATGTTTCATTTCCTCAAGGCCAGGCAAAAGCATGTATGGAAAAACCTGAAGCTTGTGGAAATTTAGGCAAGAAGTTCATTCACATATATCACCAAGAATAGAGTCCTAAAAGCAGCCTAGTTCAGTTTACATTTCAGATTTTCAAGATCAGGATGTGGTGACCAAGTCTGCAGATGGGAAAATGATGTGGTCTCTGTATGATACTGAGCATATGACAGACACCCGTTGAAGAGCACACCTGTTCCTGGAGAAGACCGGGGCACTGGAGCACTCATGGGTGTAACAATAGAACCATTTACCCTCTCAGGAATTAGTCGTCTTGGGGTATATTTCCTCTTTCTAAAAATAATGGCAGCATTCCAGTAATTGGTTACTCATTCCACCAAAATGTGTTCGTATGTTGACTTCCAAGACAAGAGGTCTTTTTCCTAAATGGAACTCCACTTCTCCAGCCAATGAGAGACTCTTCATCTACGAAGAAAAGTTAGTCATTTTTATCTATGAAAAAGTGTGAAAATGCCAACTGGCTGCCCCCCACTTGGTCCTTCTGCCCATGTGTGCTCAAGAACATGCCTCTCTCCAGAACAGGTCTTCTGCCAACCTTCTTGCCTTCCCAGGTCAAAGCAGGGTAGAGGGTCTCTCCAAGAAAGGAAGGGCTTTTAGGGGCAGGAACCCCTACTTGAGTGGATAGCATCTACCAGCAAGAAACAAAGGAAGAGAAAATCCTGGTCTGGAATTACGGAAAAACAACTTTTTAGCTGCTGTTCCTTCTCCCTCTCCCTCCACTGGCCCTCTTCCCTGTGAAGTATCACTCTCTGCTTTTCACCAGAAGAAACTCCCCAGTGACATGGATGAGAAATGAAGAGAGCAGCAACCTGTCCTCTCCACAGGAGCTTTTCTTCCCCCAGGCTCATCACCTCCTCCTGCCCATGGCAGCCCCTCAGCTCCAAACCCAATATGGGTTTCTCCCTCCTAAAGCTTTCCCACTTGCCATTTCCCACTCTTCATTCCCCAACCCTAGAATTCCAGTCCCTGCCTAGATGGACTCCACCTGGAGCTTGGAACTGGAAGGATCTACTCTTCCATTTAGAGCTGCCTCAAGGGTCAGAAACCTTTGAAGCTATTTAGCCTAGAAGTACTGCTACACCTAGTGGTTCTGATCTGTACTTCTCACGAGACCACCTCCATTCTGCTGAAATCGGCTGTTCTTTGCTAGCCTGGGAACCTAACCACATTTTTATGTATTCATTTATTATTTCTCCCTAATGTTCCTCAGTATATTTTTTTGAACACAGAGCTTGTCTTAAGAACTGTTTTACGCATTGTACAAAACAAAGTCCTAACTTTCATAAAGGAGACCAACTTTCTGATCCAACTGGAGGTCTGTCCCTGAGAGTAAGCAGAAATCCCTGCCCCAATCCAAGAATTTTAACACAAAGGATAGCCTGGGCCCCTTGGAAGGTTGGCAGAATACCTGTTCTCTTAGAAAAATTAATGGAACAGCCATTAATTCTCCAGGATTTCTCACCTCTAGGCAAAAAAACAAACAAAAAAATGAAAAAAAAAAAAACAGAATCCCTGAAAACTGAAAGCTCTAGCAGTGTGCTAGGAAGTGTACTGATTGAGAGTCCCACATCCTTGGGAGAACAGGAAAAGAGTCTCAGGGGAGGAGACATTGATTTCCTCTTGGCTCCTGTCCCAGCCATGGTAAAGAAGTCGCCTCAAGCAGGGCCTCACCAAACAGCCCCAGACTGGCCTTGGGAGTCCCCTCCTCCCATGGCAGCCCTGCTTGGGAAAGAAGGATTGCAAGAGGCAGGAGAACGAACTTCAGACAGAAAACGGAATAGACAGGCCATGAGGATGTGCTAGGAAGCATGAATTGGGGGCTGCCGCTAGGTAGGAATTTGCTTTTCCATATGCCAAGTAGAACAAAACCACAGATTCCTCGGAGTTTCGGTAGTTCTTGCTCATTCTTTTCCCTAAATTTCTCTTTCCCTTCCGATTTCTAGTCACTGACTGCGGCCACTCCAATTCTTCCCAGCTAGAAAGAAGCAACTCGCACCCCACTCTTCCCCAGCCCCTGGCCAGTTCTCACCACCCACTCCATAGTTCGCATTCTTTGCCTTGTCCCTATTCTCTATGCCTCTTGGTATGAGCAGTTCTCAGTCAGCGGGCATTAGCTTCTCTTCATTTGTTTAATTGTCTTAGTCTTACTAAAAGCGAGGTGTCTTTAGCCGTATTAGTTCTGGCCACCTAGCCAAAACATTGAAAATTTCAGTGAGCTGAAATGTAGTAGATCTCCAAGATCCATTGCAAGTTATAGAAACAAGATGTTGTGTAAGGTTTGCGGTGTGCTACCATTTGTAGGAGATATATATAAATATATATATTATGTATTATTATATATAATATATATTATCTCTGAGAGGGTATGGAAGAGCTATATACCCTTTGGTGACTTTTGAAACTTGTGTTATGCATATGTATTATCTTTTCTACAAAAGGAAATCTTTTAAAAAGTTACAGGGTGTGAGGAAAGTTATTTTCCACTCAGTTATGTTATAAGCAAAATTACTAAGAAAAAGTTTTATTCGCATAAGGGTGGGCATCAAAAAATTAACAGTGATTATCTTTAAAAGGTGCTACTTGAGAAAAATGTTCTTCCCCTCCCTTTTTGCTTATTCAAGGTTTCTATGTTCTATTTATTAAAAGTAATAAAGTGGAAAATAAAATGAGCATGAATGGGCAGGGAGTAAATGGGAAATCTTTGCTTAATTTTGCTGTAAAACTAAAACTGCTCTAAAAAACAAAGTCTTTAAAAATGATTGGAATATTGCCATACGTAAAACACAAAATTATAGAAATTCAGGGAACAGGATAAAAGGCAGTATTTTACAGAAATGTCTCATATACAGTCCCATATGTATCTCGCTGCCAGTTTAAAGCTTGAACTATTTTCTATTATTTATCCCCTTAATGTACCAATCGAGCGCCTCATCTGCTATGATAAATGTACACCCACCAGGAACAGCTTTGTGTCCATCTAGACACCATCAACCCTCTGAGATGCAAGACCTGTGAGCCCCCTCACGATACTCTCATTTCAGGATCACCTAGGACATCGCTAATACCTAGCATACAAATACATTCAGCCAAGTGCCCAGATTGGGACAAGTTCTGGTTTCGAGAAGGTACCTGATCAAAGCACCATCTCCAGGAAGTCAAGGATTCCAGCACACATGCTTCTTAGTGTTCTGAAACAACATATCACACCCAGAACCAGGGTAACACTTCCTTCCCATGTGTACACACCCTCAGCCGTGGCATTGGCATTTATCTTCCACATGCTGTCTTGTCTTCTAATCATTCCTTCTTTTTTAAATTTTTTTAACATTTATTTATCTTTGATAGACAGAGAGACAGAGCATGAGTGGGACAGGGGCAGAGAGAGATGGAGACAGAGAATCCGAAGCAGGCTCCAGGCTCTGAGCTGTCAGCACAGAGCCCGACGCGGGGCTCGAACCTATGAACCACAAAATTATGACCTGAGCCAAAGTCGGACACTTAACCAACTGAGCCACCCAGACTCTCCTAATCATTCCTTCTTTATTCAGTGATTTAATGACTGCCATCTTCGGTGTTTTTCCTTTCTTAACCTTTGTGTCGGAGGCTAAGAGATAGCTCCTACCATCCAGCAACTGTTTATGTTTGACTTCCCAGTTAGAGACTGTCAAGGTTGAGTCATAAAGAGTTTCAAGTCAGAATGTCATAAATACTTGAGTAGAGGAATTATTTAAAAGGTGCTACCAGAGTAATTAGTTACAGCCAAAGCCTTGAGGAAAATTTGACAGGGGAAAAACATTGGAGCTGAGTCATGAAGCAAAAAGAAGCAATCTCCAAGTAGAAATTGGCAAAATGATATTCCAAGGACAAAGAGCAGCATGGGTAAAATTAAGGAGATGTGAAAACTGACACACATTGAGGGAATGGCCAATAATTTACTGTATATAGAGCACAAAGACCTAGAGGTGGGGGGGACAAGGTGGGGGTGAATGGAAAGGGAACAGAAGGAGAAGGGCCAGGAAAGTAGGGTGGGTACCCTCACTGGGAAGGACTGAGCACGCCTGTGGAGCCATGACTCCAGCCTTCACTGGAGTTGGGGGTTGGGCTTACCTGATAAACTGGTAAGATCAGGAGGACTATATGTACAAGGATACCTTCAGAGAATGCAAAGAACAGCCTGATGCTTGCCCCAGATATGTGTTCTGTGCCCCGGGACTCATGACTTACTGTTGGGAATACAGCCTGTAGACGAAGCAGAGGCACTGGTTTTAAAAGGAAATGTTGGGGGGCGCCTGGGTGGCTCAGTTGGTTAAGCATCCAACTTCAGCTCAGGTCACGATCTCGAGGTTGGTGAGTTCGAGCCCCGCATTGGGCTCTGTGCTGAACAGCTCCGCTCTAGAGGCTGCTTCACATTCTGTGCCTCCCTCTCTCTCTGCCCATCTCCCCTTCCCACTCTGTCTCTTTCTCTCAAAAATAAATAAACGTAAAAAAAATTTTTAGGTAAGTAAGTAAATAAATAAGTAAAATAAAAGGAAATGTTGTCACAGAGGCACAAGCAGGTCTTGGTCAATGTCCAGGAGATAAGCGTTGAGTGGGAGGGAGTGGACGTTTTCCCCACTTCTGCACGTGACAATCACCTGGCTTTGGTACACCAAGGACTCCAGAGAATGAGATGGTATGTTGGTACCTTGAGGGTTTACAGCATTAAGAACCTAAAAAGAGAGTTCACTGGCTGCAAACAGTGCTGTTATCATAGAGTGAGGGCCTCCCCTCATGTGGTAGGTTACAGGTACCCACGTGCAGTGTCTTTGTGGGAAACAGATATCCACCAGTGTACTAAAAAGGAAGAACTTGAGATGACAAGTGATAAGCTTATGTGAGACCCCAGTCAACACTCAAAAAATGAATAGCTGGATGTATGTTTAAGACTGTGGGAGGGACGCTCGAAGACTTTGCTCGGCGGGAGAGGCAGAGCCAGTACAATGTGAGGAGCAGATAGAAGCCCCCTGAGCCGAGCGACAGCCTGACCGCCACCAGTAAGTGAAGACGTCCCAGACCACTATGCCTCCAGCACATCCTGGCCAGAGAAGGATAACTGTGTGACTGGCACACATGGTCCTGAGAAACCATAAATAATAAACGTCTGTTGTTTAAACCACTAAATGTTGAAATGATTTGTTACACAATAAGGACTAATTGATAAAGCCCCAAGATCAGAATTGGTGGGAAAAGCTGCGTCAGTGTGGTCGACAGTGGGATCCAGGTCCCCAAATGCAAGGAGCATGAACATGAATGGCAAGGCTACTTTGAGAGCGTGTAGAGGATTCGTTGTCTGTCAGCTTGGGTCAGCTGAATCTACATTTCCCGGAACTCTCTTCCTTGCAGAGTTCTAGTCCAACTGGGATCATGAGACCTTCTGTACCTTGTTCACAAGATGGCAGTAGAATAGCAGTCATTGTCTCTTTAATTCAGAAGGTTGGAGTGGGGCACGAGGTGCCAGTGCTGCTCGCACACAGGTCACCTCTCTGCTGGATTCCCCACTTGGCATATGGCAGCGGCAGGGTCCTTAGCTCTTCCAACCTGGCTCCTCCTCCTCCAGCTTCTCTGACTCCCGGGCCAACTCTTTGCAAGATTGGTACCAGCTTCTCCTTTGGGACACCCGTCATCAAGATTGGGGGCTTCAAGGCTATGAGAGACTAACAAGGATTCCAGTCTCCCTTCCTGGGTCCTTGTTTAGCCTCAAAGTTTCCAGCTTGTTCTTGGTTCTCACGTTTCATGTTTGTTTCCTTCCTGGCTGTCTTCCTGAGTCTTCAGGCTTTGGCATCAACAGCCTTAGAAACAACAGACGTATGTCGATTTTTTAACTAGCTCTCACAGTTGGATGAGGTCAGATCCCTATAATAAATATATAATACATACATATCGTGTATACAGGTTATAGGTATAATATTCAAATTATATATCATACTCAAATTGTGTATGTGCAAACATTCTAGTAGTTCTGCTTCTCTGACTACAACAGAGAGTCTAAAAACCTTGACCAGCCAAGATGAATAGAAGGAACGTCTAGTGGCCTCCTTCCACAATAGGCTGAAAATGCTATAGCCCTTGGGTGGAAAAAGCTGAGGTAATCGTCAGTGAATGAGAAGACAGGAAATGCAGAAAACAAGCAATGGTGGTGCTATACCATCTGGGTCTCACTACTAGGGACCCTTCAGCCCAGGAGCTCTGAGCCTTTTTCCCATTCCTTAAGGGAACATTGAAGAGAGGATGATTTTTCTAGAACACTGAAGAATTTGTTCAGAGGGGGGAAGACTGCAGCTGGATATCCCATGGAACAATCAACATGAAGTCCTTATAAAATTTGCTGAGAGAAGATGCTCAACCTCACTGTAATCAAAGAAATGTAAATTGGAACTAGAAAGTGATTCCATTTTCCCTTGTACAAATGGCCAAAGATACCCATAAAAATGTAATTACACAAACCCTCTGACTAGGAAGTTTCAGTCTTAGTTATTGATCATGGATATCTTCACATGTGTGTGAAATGATGGGTGTATAGGGATATCCGTTGTAGCATTTTTTATGATAGCAAAAGATGGGAAATGACTCAAGTGTCTCCCAATACAGAATTGGATAAATTATGGTTCGTCTATAATCTATCCAATTTTCAGTGTTGTAGGTGTATCCAAAAAAGTTGGAGGTTTTTTTTTTTATAACTGCAAGGGATTGGAAATTACCCAAGTGTCTTCCAATAAGGAATTGGATAAATTATAGTTCATCTGTATTATGGAACATAATACATTTATTTAAAAGAATGAAGCCATTGTATGTCTATTGATATAAAACAATTTTCAACATATATTGTTAAACGAAAAATAGGACTTGAATTATGTGTATGCAATATACATCCCCTCCCCCCTCTCTTTCTCTGTTTAAGTTTTAATTCCAATATAGTTAGCATATACTGTTACATTAGTTTCAAGTGTACAATATAGTGATTCACCAATTCTATACATTACTCAGTGCTCATCGTGATTTGATTCCCCAGCTCTGTTTTCACCCATCCCCTGATCCCCCTCCCCTCTGGTAACCATCAGTTCTCTGTATTAAGACTGTTTGTTGATTTGTCTGTCTGTCTCTTTTTCCTTTGCTCATTTGTTTCGTTTCTTAAATTCCACATGTGAGTGAAATCATATGGTATTTGTCTTCCTCTGACTGACTTGTTTCACTGAGCATAATACTCTCTAGCTCTATCCATGCTGTTGAAATGGCAAGATTTCATTGTTTTTGTGGCATTATAATGTTCCGATATATATTGCTACCTCTCCTTTATCCATCCGTTTCTGGAGTGATACTTGGGCTGCTTCCGTAATGCGGCTGTTGTAAATAATGCTACTATACGCATTGGTGTGCACATATCCCTTTGAATTGGTATTTTTGCATTCTTTGGGTAAATACCCAGTAGTACAACTGCTGGATCGTAGGGTTGTGCTATTTTTAATTTTTTGGGTAACCTCCATACTGTTTTCTGGAGTGGCTGCACCAGTTTGCATTCCCACCAACATTGCAAGAGTGTTCCCGTCTCTCTATATCCTCGCCAATACCTGTTGTTTTTGTGTTGTTGATTTTTGCCATTCTGACAGGTGTGAGGTGTTATTGCATCATAGTTTTGATTTGTATTTCGCTGATGATGAGTGATGTTAAATATCTTTTCATGTGGCTGTTGGCCATCTGGATGTCTTGTTGGGGAAAATGTCTATTCGTGTCTTATGTCCATTTTTAAATTAGATTATTTCTTTTTTGGATGGTGAATTTTATAAGTTCTCTATATATTTTGGATACTAACCCTTAATTGGATAAGTCATTTGCAAATATCTCCTCCCATTCTTTAGGTTGCCATTTAGTTTTATTGATTGTTTTCCTTCGCTGTACAGAAGCTTTTTATTTTGATGTAGTCCCAATAGTTTATTTTTGCTTTTGTTTCCCTTGCCTCAGGACACAAATGTAGAAGAACGTTGCTATAGCCAGTGTCAGAGACATTACTGCCTGTGCTCTTTTCTAGGACTTTTATGGTTTCAAGTCTCACATTTGGCCCTTTAATCCACTTTGAGTTTATTTTTATGTATGGTGTAAGAAAATGGTCCAGTCTCATTCTTTTGCATGTATCTGGCCAGTTTTCCCAGCACCATTTGTTGAGACTGTCTTTTTTTGCATATTCTTTCCCACGTTGTCAAAGATTAATTGGCCATAGAACTGTGGGTTTATTTCTGGGTTTTCTACTCTGTTCCATTGATCTATGTTTCTATTTTTGTGCCAGTACCATACTGTTTTGATTACTACAGTTTTGAAGTATAACTTGAAGTCTGAAATTGTGATACCTCCAGCTTTGCTTTTCTTTTTCAAAATTGCTTTGGCTCTTCAGGGCTTTTTGTGGTTTCACATGAATTTTAGGATTCCTTATTCTAGTTCTGTGAAAAATGTTAATAGTATTTTGATAGGGATTGCATTAAATGTATAGATTGCTTTGGGTAGTGTAGATATTTTAACAATATTTGTTCTTCCAATCCATAAGCATGGACTGTGTGTGTGTGTGTGTGTGTGTGTTAAAAGGAAGAATATGTCTGGAAGAATTCACATGAAACTGATAATTTTCATTACCATTAGAGGAAGGAATTGGGTGTCTAGGGAACAATTTCCCCTTTTGTACCATGTGTCTCTGTTATCTATCCCCCCCCCAAAAAAAAACCCTTAATTTTAAAATTTGTCTCTGGTTTGTTCCAAATACTGCTTTTCAGGAGGTAGCCCTTGACCTTTTTTTCAATTGCAAGAACGGCCTGAACAGCAGGAGTAGCAATTATATCTAAGATTAAGAAGATGAAACCCAGATTTCCCCTGCAAAAGAGATTCCTCATAAAATATATTACAGTAGTGTCATATGTAAGTGATGAATCACTAAATTCTACTCCTGAAACCAGTACTACACTATATGCTAATTAGCTTAAATTTAAATAAAATCTTGGAAGAAAAGATAGTACAGTAATCCAGAACATGTACAGGCGAGAAAAAACACATAGACCCAAGAGGAAGATGACAAAGAGTGATATATTCCAGAGAATAAGAGATTTAGTGTGATGAAGGCCTATCAGTTTTAGGGGGTGAGCATAGTGAGGAAGACTTGATAGGAACAATGAAGACATTCATGTGTCAGAAACCAGTAGGGCTAACAGAAGAATGCTTGAAGATGGTTTGTGTTAGGGAGGGTCGGAGTCCTGATAGAGATAATCAAAACCCTACAATAAAAGGAGTTTGGGATGCAACAAAGACAGTGAGGCAAACTCCAAGTATTGATAAATATGTATATAGAATACATCATATAAAAGAATTTTTGTTTTGGTTTTTAAAGTAGTTGTTTATAATAAAGGGAAGTCATAGGAATAGTCCTGAAACATAGGCTACCATTTAGGTCAAGGACAAGTGATAGTTCTCTAGCTAGTGAACTTCTGATGCTAAGATCCAGCATTATAGGTACAGGTGAAAAAGTCATGTATCTTGGTATACACTTTTTTTTATTAGTTTAGAGAGAGCGTGTGCAAGTGGGGGAGAGAGGCAGAGGAAGAGGGAGAGAGAGAGAGAACGAGAGAATCTCAAGCAGGCTCCACACTCAACACAGAGCCTGAGACAGGACTCAATCCATGACTTGAGCTGAAATCAGGAGTTGGATGCTCAAACAGACCAAGCCACCCAGGTACACCTTGAAACGCAAGGTGTATCAAGACCTTCAAAATCATGATGGTGGACATCTGGGCATGAGCCCCTAGTATACCAATACTCCGTTCTACCTGATCCAATAACATATCATAATACCCCAGTTATGAATGAATTTTGCAAACATACATTTCAAATTTTGATTGCAGTACTTGAAAGTGGAGTGATCACTCTTTACAAGCTGCAGAGTCTGTTCTTTTTAGCCATTTAATAAATTGTTTTACCTGACACTTGATAAATAACTTGTTTTCAATGTCAAAAATAGTAGTCTCATATTCACTAAGTACTTAACCATTTTTAAGAGGATTTTCATAAGTGCCTTTGTTTTCCAAACAACACAACTGTTTTGTTCTCAAAACACTTCTGTGATAAATGTAGGGTATTATTACCTAATTATTACTTATTTGTACCTAATTTTAGAGATAGAATGCACCTTGCTTACGAGTCACACTGTTGGCTCATAGCTGGTTTCTCCAGAATTTGGTGGTCTTTAAATTTGTCATCACCCTGCAAAAACAGACTATGCTAAAGTGAAATAAGTTGGAAACTAAATTAGTTGGTGTGTAAGTCAGGGTTCTTCAGAGAAACAGAATATATAGGCATAGACATAGGTATAAAGATAGAGCTCTTTTTCTTTCTCTCTCTCTAGAGACAAGGAGAGATTTTAAGGAATTTCCTTATGTGGTAGTAGGAGCTAGAAAGTCCTAAATCTGCAGGGCAGGCTGACAAGCTGCAAATTCCAACAAGAAGTTAATGTCTTCAATCCAAAGGCCATCTGGAGGCAGAATTCCTTCCTTTGCCGTGGGCCTCAGTGTGTTGTCTTAAGGCCTTCAACTGATTGGATGAAGCCCACATTACATTATGGAGAGTAATCTATTTTACTCAAAGTCTATTTACTTAAATGTCAGTCACATCTTAAAAATACCTTCAGCAACATCTACACTGATAGTTGGTCAAACAGGTGGATTCCATAGCCTGACCAAACTGACACATAAGATTAAACACTGCTGGTGGGATTTGGAATGGCCGTACATAACTGATATCCTAAATTAACAATGGCTTAAGCAAGTTAGCTTCCAAGTCAGCAGTCAAAAGCAGCAGTCCAGAGCTGGTATAGTGACTCACCAATCATTAAGGGTCCAGGCCCAGTCCAATTTGTTGTTCCAGTATCCTCAACACATAGCTTCTGCCTCATGTCCCATGATGACTGCTTCAGCCTCAACTATCATATTGTCATTCAGGTTTGCAGGAAAAGGGGAAGAAGGAGGAGAAGAGCATCTACCTCACTTTAAAGATGCTTTCTCGAAGTTTCACGTGTCGTACACACATGGTCTAGAATTCAATTATACAGCCACAATTAGTTACAGTGGAGGCTGAAAAATACTGTCTTTATTTTGGTGTCTATTTACCCAGCTAAAATTCATGGAATCTGAACTTCGGAATTCAAGGAAGAAGGAAGAAGGGATAGATATTGGGAAGAGGTCTACCACATACAGATTACTATACAGAATAACTGACAGAATGCTGTTTCTTTCATGAAGTACACCATGGTCTACACCAATTATTCAGGACTACTCGTAGGTGAATATAAATTAGTGAATGACACATAAAAGTACAGTTAGTGTATATATGGTTAAGAGGATTACACAGATCAAGGAGCACTAATCACCTCACAGTCTATGCCATGGATCTTTCTTAATTCTTAATATACTGAACATGAAAGTAAGTGATGACTACATGAAAGTAGACATTCCATATATACTTTTGGGTTCACTGCATAACTGAAGGTCAGGAGGGGGACCATCCACATTCTGCTCTCTTCCATAGATCTTTCTGTGTTTGATGTTAGCCAAAAGGCCGAAACGCAATCCATAGATCTTTCTGGAGTCTTTACATTCTCAATGTGTAGGTAAAAGATGGCCACATAACAGAAGACTTATTCCATGTTTAGTTGTGAGTACCGCACACTCAGAAGTTGCCATTCACATCACAATTCATGCCAGGTTTATTCCTGGATTCCTAATGTGCTCAAACAGTAATGATAATTGCACTACACAAGGTGTCACTTACGTTGTCATACATACCATGTAAATTTCTGGTCTCCTCAGATGGTTACTTTGTAGTTAGTGACAGTTGTACTAAAAAAAAATGTGGATCTACTCCACTATTTAAGGGATTCTCTTCATATTACAGTCTACGTCATGAATCTTTCTAGATTCCTCATATATTCAATGTGGAAGTATGTGTTGGCCACATGAGATTAGATTGTGCCATATTTTGGGTACACTGCAAAACAGAAGTGGTGATAATCATATCCTAGTCTATGCCATGGATGTTTCTAATCTTTCCATATGCTCACTGTGGAGGTAAATAATGGTTGCATGAAAGTAAATTTATCCTTGTATATTTGGATACACTGTACAACTAAAAAGGTACCACTCACTACCTAGTAAATCCCATAGTTACTTCTAGACTCCTCATGTGTCAGTGTGGAGGTGAGTGACGGTCATACAAATTTAGACTTATTTCGTTTATAGTTGGATATGTTGTGCGAGAGCCACATTCTAATCTTTGCCATGTATCTTAGATTCTTCATGTGGTCAATGTGGAGGTTAATGATGAACTTGTGAAATTAGATTTATTGCATATACACTTACGTGTACTGTACATTTTAAAGGCTGCCAATCACATGAGTTCTGGACCTATATGTTTGTGGGGATAAACGCCACATTTATGTAAATGAATTCTGTGTAAATTTTAGCGCACTAAAAAATGTAAAGGATGTCAGTCACGTCCTAGTTTGAGACAGATCTTTCTGGACTCCTCATATGCTCAATGAGGAAGTAAATGATTTCTATAGTAAAGAAGAACTATGCAAAATGCAAATCTAAACCACAGTGAGATGGCATCCCATATCTGTTAGAGTGGCTATTATCAAAAAGACAAGAAATAACATGTACTGGCAAGGATGTGGAAAAAAAGGAACGCTTGTGCCCTGTTGGTGGGAATGTAACCTGGTGCAGCCACTGTGGAAAACGGTATGGAGGTTTTTCAGAAAATTAAAAATAGAACTACCAAATGATCCAGTAATTACATTTCTGCTTATTTATCTGAAAAAATAAAATGAAATCACTAATTTGAAAAGATATATGCACCCTCATATTCATTACAGCATTATTTACAATAGCCAAGACATGGAAACAACCTAAATGCCATCAGTGGATGAAGAAAATGTGATATCAGGGAAAAGACCATCTCTTCAACAAATGGTGTTGGGAAAACTGGACAGCAATAAGCAAAAGAATGAAACTGGACCACTTTTTTACACCATACATTAAAATAAATTTAAAATGGATTAAAGACCTAAATGTAAGACCTGGAACCATTGAAATCTTACCAGAGAACACAGACAGTAATTTCTTGGACACTGGCTATAGCAACTTTTTTCTAGATAGGTCCCCTGAGGCAAGGAAAGAAAAAGCAAAAATAAACTATTGAGGCCACATCAAAATAAAAACGTTCTGCACAATAAAGGAAATAATCAACAAAACTAAAAGGCAATCTACTGAGTGGGAGAACATATTTTTAATATGATTTATTTATTTTGAGAGAGATAGAGAGGGAGGAGGGACATAGAGGGAGAGAGAGATTCCCAAGCAGACTGAGCACTGTCTGCACAGAGCCCAACATGGAGCTTGAACCTACGAACCATGAGATCATGACCTGAGCAGAAATCAAGCATCAGATGCTTAACCACTGACTGAGCCACCCAGGCACCCCAGGAGAATGTATTTTTAAATGACCTATCCAATAAAGATTTAGTGTCCAAAATATATAATGAACTTATAAAACTCAACACCCAAAAAACAAATAATCCAGTTAAAAATAGGCAGAAGGGATCAATAGACATTTCTCCAAAGAAGACATTTAGATGGCCAGCAGACAAATGAAAAGATGGTCATCATCGCTGATCGCTATGGAAATGCAAGTCAAAATTACAATGTGTTATCACCTCACACCTGTCAGAATGGCTAAAATGAACAACACAAGAAGCAACAGGTGTTGGCGAGGATGTGAAGAAGAAATGGGACCCCCCTTGCACTACTGGTGGGAATGCAAACTGGTGCATCCACTCTGGAAAACAGTGTGGAGGCTCTTCAGTCAAAAATAGGGGCATCTGTGTGGCTCAGTCAGTTAAGCGTCCAACTCTTGATTTCAGCTCAGGTCATGATCTCACGGTCATGAAATCGAACCTCACATCAGGCCCTGCACTGGCCTGAAGTCTGCTTAAAATTGTCTCTCTCCTCTCCCTCTGCCTCTCGCTCGCTCACTCTCTCTCTCTCTCTCTCTCTCTCTCTCCCTTTTTCTCAAATAATAAATATTTTAATTTTTTTTAATTTTGAAAGAGTTAAAAAATAGATGCACCTTATGATCCAGCAGTCACACTACTGGGTATTTACCCAATGAGCACAAAAACACTAATTCAAAGAGATACATGCACCCCTATGCTTAGAGCAGCATTATTTATAATAGCCAAGATATGGAAACAGCCCAGGTGTCCAACAAAGATGTGGCATGTGTTTGTACATACAATGGAATATTACTCAGCCATAGAAAAGAAGAAATCTTGCCATTTGCAACAACACAGACAGAGCTAGAGAGTATTATGCCAAGCGAAATAAGTCACTCAAAGACAAACATCGTATGATTTCACTCATATGTGAAATTTAAGAAACAAAACAAAAGAGCAGAGGGGAAAAAAGAGAGAGAGAAAAAGCAAGAAACAAACTCTTAACTATAGAGAACAAACTCATGGTTACCAGAGGGGAGGTAAATGGGGGTATGGGTTAAATAGGTGATGGCGATTAAGGAGTGCGCTTGTGATGAGTACCAGGTAATGTATGGAATTGTTGAATCACTATTATGTACACCTGAAACTAATATTACACTGTGTGTTAACTGGAATTAAAATAAAATCTTAAAAGAAAATGTATCTGTATGTGTGTGTATGTGTGCATGTATATATAATATAATAATGTGTGCATGTATCTAATATATAATACAATATTAGATGTGTTGTATATATACATTACATATAATATAGGTATACATATATCCATATAATATACATACATATAATCCATACATATAGTATATATAATATATTGTTTACATTATTATATATATTATAACATATATGGCTCAATATTATTCAGCCATAAAAAAGAATGAAATCTTGCCATTTATGACAATGTGGATGGACCTTGAGGGCATTTTGCTAAGTGGAATCAGTCAGGTGGAAAAAGATAAATACCATATGATCTCGTTTATATGTTGAATCTTAAAAATATCAGCCCATTGGTATAGAAAACTGATGGTTGCCTGAGGTGGGGAGTAGGGGTGGGTGAAGTGGGTGAAGGAGATCAAAAGATACAAATATCCAGGGGTGCCTGGGTGGCTCAGTCGGTTAAGGGTCCAACTCTTGATTTCAGCTCAGGTCATGATCTCATGGTTCTTGGGTTTGAGCCCCACATCAGGCTCTGTGCTGGCAGCACAGAACCTCCTTGGGATTCTGTCTCCCTTTCTCTCTGCCCCTCCCCCGCTTGCTATCTCTCTATCAAAATAAAACCAAAAAAGGTACAAATTTCCCGTTTTAAAATAAGTCATGGAAATGTAGTGTACAGTGTGGTGACTGTAATTAGTGATAGTATAGTGCATATTTGAAAGTAGCTAGGAGAGTAGATCTTGAAAGTTCTCATCATGAGAAAAAAAAAATTGTAACTCTGTATGGTGATGATGGATGGTCCCTGGATTTATTGTGGTGATCATTTTGCCCTGTATACAAATATCAAATCATTACATTCTATGCCTGAAACTAGCATAATGTTATATCAATTTTTTAAAAGGGATTGTATTTAAAAAGGCCCTTAAAAGTTGTATGCACTATCCACTCAAAGGTTGCCATTCACGTCAGCCTATATGATGGATTTTTCCTGACTGTATGCCCAATGTAGGGGAAAATGATAGCCTCGTTAAACCAGATTTTTTTCCATGAATGGTTCTTTGTCCTGTATGTTCAGGCAATGCCGTTCATACAACAGTCATAGAAATGAAATATTCCTTGAACTTTGGGTACAGTGCACAGCTCAGAGGGTGCCATTCATATACTATTATATGCAGTGTATATTTCTGATCTCCTCCTATGGTTCATACGGAGGTAAGAGATATATTCAATACATAAATGCATGCGCTGTGTAAATGAATATATTTCATTGACTATTTGGTCTAATCTGTGAGGTTTTCTAGACTCCTCTATTCTTAAAGTTGTAGTTAATAATGTTCACATGAAAGTAGATTTACTCCATGCACAGTTCAGTGCACTGAACAACTGAAGTAGTGCCATTCACTATCTTACGTAGTCCACGATGTTTGTGGACTCCTCATTTCTTAGCATGAACGTATGTAATGGCCACAATAGACTTACTCTGTATGCTGTTTATTGCACTCCATACGCATTTAATGCCATTCACATCACAGTCTGCACCATGGACCTTTCTGTCCATGCTAACGTAGAGGTAAGTTTTGGGTGCTTAAAAGCAGACTGAGTATGGTTACATGCACTGTGTGCTCAAGATACTCACATCCTTATCTTTGCCATGGATTTTTTGGATTCCTGATGTGCTCAGTGTGGAAGAAGTGATGGTCACATGAATGTAGACTGATTTCATGTGTACTGTGTGCTCTGCATGCTCAAAGGAGATGTTTACATCCAAGTTTATGACATGGATCTTTCTGGATCTTCATATGCTCAATTGAGGAAGAAAGTGATGGCATATGAAAGTCACTTTGTTCCATGTATGCTTGCGTGTGAATGAGAAGCACTTTGCCAGGATACGACTTGGAAGTGAAGCTGAGCAGGAATAACTACATGCTTATAGGCTTGGAGTTGAGAAGTATGGTGTGTTCATGGAACGAACAAAGCCCACGTTGGATGGGGCATCAAGAAGGAGCAAGGCAGAGTATGGTTTAAGACAAGACAATCGTTTTCAGAAGGCCAAGGTCACCAAACTCCAATAGCCTACTTCCATTTGTTATTTTCTCAGGAAAACCAGATTTTTTTTTATCTTTTTAAGAGCTTTACGCCCCCGTGAAAACATTCCCACTTGCCATGTTTTGGTCACACTGCTAAGCCCTTTACATATTTTATCTCATTTATTCATTTCCATAGCCTCATGAGTTAGATACTAGTCATTTCCCATTTTTAAAAATGAGGAAACTGGGGCGCCTGAGTGGCTCAGTCAGTTAGGCATTCAATTCTTGATTTCAGCTCAGGATATGATCTCGCACTTGTGGGATCCAGCCCCATGTCAGGCTCTGTACTGACAGCATGGACCCTGCTTGGGATTCTCTCTCTCCTCCCTCTCTCCTCCCTCTCTGCCCCTCCCCCACTCTTTCTCTCTCTCAAACATCAATAAAGTTTAAAAAATAAATTAATAAATAATAATGAGGAAACTGAGCATTTTTTTACCCTCTCCATCCTCTTCCCAGGACTGCTATGGCTGTAACCTGACTTCGTCTCGGCTCTGGGCTCCTGCTAAGCTAGTGCCACCACCCTTTCTCTCCAGCCACCATAATGATCATCTCCTGGGATCCCATCAGCTAGGATGAGATGTTGTCCATCGTCTGCAAGATGTGGGAGATTAGAGAGGGTCTGTGCCTGGAGGTGGAGGGGAGGATGGTCAGGAGAACCGAGGGCAACACTGATGACTCACTCACTGGTGGAAATACCTCGGCTGAAGTCCCTGAGGATGATCACTGGTGTTGATGTTGTCATGAACCATCATTTACAGGAAACCAGCTTCACAAAAGAAGCGTGCAAGAAGTCCATCAAAGATTACATGAAACGAAATCAAAGGCAAACTTGAAGAACAGAAACCGGAAAGAGTAAAACCTTTTATGACAGGGGCGGCAGAAGAAATCAAGCACATCCTTGCTCATTTCAAAAGCTGCCAGTTCTTTACTGGTGAAAACGTGAATCCAGATGGCATGGTCGCTCTGCTGGACGACCGTGAGGATGGTGTGACTCTCCCCATAGATGATTTTCTTTAAGGATGGTTTAGAAATGGAAAAATGTGTATGAATTTGGCTATTACTTTGGATATATCACCTGTTGTCATAACTGGCTGCTGCTTTTCATCCACACATCACCTGGACTGAGAAAAATGAGACAGATGGCCATCTCGAGCTCTTCATTTATTTTGGCCTTGACTTAATGGGACTGAAGCCTTTGTTTAAAAAGAGAGAGAGAGAGAGAGAGAGAGAGAGAGAGGGACACCCGGATGGCTCAGTTGGTTGAGCGTCTGACTTCAGTTCCGGTCATGATCTCACTGTTCATGAGTTCGAGCCCCATATCAAGCTCGCTGCTATCAGAGCCCACTTCAGATCCTCTGTCCCCCTCATTCTCTCTGCCTCTGACCTGCTCACCCTTTCTCTGACTCAAAAAAAAAAAAAAGGAACATTAAAAGAAAAAATTTAAAAATAGAATTTTTTAAAAAAAGAAAAAAGAAACGTGGAGGTTGTGTAAAAGTAAAATGCATTTAAACTAAAGAATGAGGAAACTGAGGCAATTATATATCTATTAAGTCATAAAGCCAAGATTTAAATTTATGTCAATCGGAAACCAGAACTCAAAGTTTGCTGTCTTGTTAATATTCTTTAAACGGTGTTGTCATTCTACTAATGGTCTTTTGAGTGGAGAAATTTAGCTGCTTCATAAATACTAAATTTTGGAAGAATGGAAAGTTCATTGAAGGAAAATGTAGCCAGAAGATTTCAGACTGTCATGTGTATCAAGTGCTGTATTAATGTGCTCCAGTGGCTGAGATTCCGTTCTATTCAAAGGAGATTAAATTTAAGATTTAAAAAATTATGATTGTAGCCCACACTTGGATCTTTGCCTAATAAAATAGTCAAGTATGACTGAAGCAAAAAGGGTTTATACACCCCTCTCAAAGGGAGCTCAATTCACACTGTGAAAAATGAGTTACTACAGAGATGAAAAGAATGTGTCTGGGGCGCCTGGGTGGCTCAATCGGTTGAGCGTCTGGCTTCGGCTCAGGTCATGATCTCACGGTTCGTGGGTTCGAGCCCCGCATCAGGCTCTGTGCTGACAGCTGGCTCAGAGCCTGGAGCCTGTCTTCGGATTCTGTGTCTTGCTCTCTCTCTGACCCTCCCCTGCTCACGCTGTCTCTCTCTCTCTCTCAAAAATAAATTAAAAACACAAAAAAATGAAAAAGAATATGTCTAGAGGAAGCTACTATAGTTGTGTCTTCTTCCTGCTGGGCCTGAGCCTCCACACAGATCCTGAGACAGTATAGCAAGGCCTTTCTAAAAGCATCATTATGTGACTTAACAAATAAAGCACTGAAAAGTGAAATTAAACCAAAATTCCTAGGAAAAGGAAGTGAATGTTCTCAGACAATGACTTTGTAGCTAAATTAGGCCAACATAATTAAATTCTAGCTTTTAGACCAGTCCAATTTGTCTATCAATGCAGTATTGAATTGCTAACAAATTAGGGGGACATGCTCTTCACCCACAAGCTTCTCTTTATACATACCAGATGTTTCTGGAACCACTGGTTTGCTGGGGAGGTTTAATTTTGCCTTGTAATTTAATAATATTGGAACCGTTTGAATGTATTCTCAAAGCTGAAGTATTCCTGAACTTAGGGATCGACTAAGTATACTTACCTTTTTTAAGTTTATTTATTTATTTTGAGACAGAGAGAGAGCGGGAGAGTGCATGCATGAGCAAGGAAAGAGCAGAGAGAGAGGCAGAGAGAGAATCTGAGCTGTCCGAGCAGAGTCCGACCTGGGGCTCCAACTAACAAACTGTGAGCTGAAGTAAGAGTTGAACACTTGACCGACTAAGGCATCCAGGTGCACCAGGTAAGTATATTTATCTTAAAAATTGAAGTTTTGTGGTAAGCAATTCTATGAATATTGAATGTGTTTTTAACCTGTATGATACCACTCTTGATTGATTTTCTTGGAGGGCCTAGGTTGAATTTAAAGGATTTCAGCATGAGGTACACCAACTGATATAAAGTTTTTAATCTGATTTTACTTTCAGTGTTTTCCCCAACTCTGTGTGTGTGTGTGTGTGTGTGTGTGTACACACCAACAATATACTCTCTTAAAATAGAAATATAAGGGCGCCTGGGTGGCTCAGTCTCTTGAGTGTCCAACTTTTGGTTTTGGCTCAGGTCTTGATCTCACAGTTTTGTGAGTTCGAGCCCCGTATCTGGCTCTGCGCTGGTGGCAAGGAGTCTGCTTGAGATTCTCTCTCTCTCCCTCTCTCTCTGCCCCTCCCCTGCTCTCACTGTCTCTCCTTCTGAAAAAAGAAAAAGAAAGAAATAGGGACACCTGGGTGACCCAGTTGGTTGAACAGCTGACTTACATACTAAGAAAGTATGATTGCCCTAGAAAAATGAATCCAATAATATAATTAAAAAATTATACATCAGGGCACCTGGGTGGCTCAGTCAGTCAAGCATCTGACTTCAGCTTAGGTCATGATCCCATGGTCCGTGGGTTCAAATGCCACATTGGGCTCTGTGCTGACCTCTCAGAGGCTGGAGCCTGATTTGGATTCTGTGTCTCCCTCTGTCTCTGCCTCCTGCCCCCACTCACATTCTGTCTGTCCCTCTCCCTCTCTCAAAGATAAGAAATAAATATTTTAAAAAATTATACATCATGATCAAGTTGGGTTCACCCAGGAATACAAGGCTGGCTTAACATTAAAAAGTAAACAATTAAAAACTCTCAAGAAATTAGGAATAGAAGAGAACATCCACAACCTTATAAAAGGCATCTATGAAAAAACTACAACTAACCTTATACTTAATGATGAAAGACTGAATGCTTTCTCAGGAACATCAGGAACAAGGCAAGGCTATTCCCACTTACCAATTCTATTAAAAATTGTGCTGGACGTTGTAGCCAGTGCAAGAAGGCAAGAAAACAACTAGAAGGGAAGAACAAAACTGTCTTTATTCACAAATAACATATTTTTCTCTGTTAAAAAAAATCCTCTGGAATCACGAAAAAATGCTATAATAAGTGAATTTATCAAGTTGCATGGTACAAGATCAATGTACAAAAAATAATTGGAAATTGAAATTATAAAAATAACATTTACAAGGGCACAAAAAATATAAACTAACTGTGAATGAATCTGACAAAGATGTGTGATACTTGTGGACTGAAAAGTAGAAGAACACTGCTTAAAGAAATTAAAAAGGACCTAAATAAAAGGATAAATATACCATGTTCATGACTTAGAAGGCTCAGTATCATAAAGATGTCAATTCAAAGCAACCCAATCAAAATCCCAGAATTATTATTTGTAAAACTTAAGAAGATGATTCTAAAATTTATATTAAAATGCAAAGAATCTAGAATACTCAAAACAACTTTCAAAACCAGGAGAAAAGTTGGAGGACCTATATTACTTGATTTCAGGACTTGTAAAGTTGCAGTTCGTATTGGTGTAAGGATTCATAAATACATCAATTGATCAGAAAAAGAAATCTGTAAATAAACCCATACCTAGATGGTCAGTAGATTTTTGACAACGGTGCAATGGCAAAACAGCGCAGAAAGATTAGTTTATTCAACAAATCGTGTAATAATTGGAATAGTTGGATATCTTTATGCAAAAAAAAGCAAACATCATTCTATATTTCACATTATATACTAAAAATTAGCTAAAAATATATCAGAGAAACAAATGTGTAACATATACTATAAAACTTCTAGAATAGCATGAAAGAAAATATCTGCAAGATTGGTTTAGGCAATTTCATAGATATGACACTGAAACTGCAATACATAAAAGGAAATGATAAATTGGACTTCAACTAAATTAAGAACTTTTGCTCTTTAAGAAACACTGTTAAGGTAATATGGAGCACCTGGTTGGCACAGTCAGTTAAGCGTCCAACTCTTGACCTCGGCTCAGGTCGTGATCTCACAGTTTGTGAGTTCAAGCCCCACATCGGGGTCTATGCTGATGGTGCAGAGCCTGCTAGAGATTCTCTCTCTCTGCCCCTCCCCTGCTTGTGTACATACTCTCTCTCTCAAAATAAATAAATTACCTTAAAATTTTTTAAATAAACTAAAAATAAATAAATAAAAAACACTGTTAAGGGAATAGTGCTCACTTCGGGAGCATGTACACTGTTAAGGGAATTTTAAAAAAGCCACAGATTGGGAGAAAATATATGCAAATTACATATCTGATAAATAACTACCATCCGAATATATAAAGATCTCTCAAATCTCAATAATATGAAAACAACCCAATTTAAAAGTGGGCAAAAAAAATTGAATCAATACTTCATCAAGGAAGATAAATGGATGTCGAACACACTAACAGATGTTCAACATCATTAGGTAAAAGGAAATGCAAATTAAAATCATAAGGAGCTACTACTGCAGACCTATTAGAATGTCTAAAATTCACATGGCTTACCATACCAAGTTTTGGTGAGGATGTGGAGCAACTGGTACTCTCACACATTTCTGGTGGAAATGTAAAACAGTGCAATAACTTAAGAAAAGTGTTACCGTTTATCAAATAGTTACACATATGCCAGCCATATGATTCATTTATTCCTCTTCTAGTTGTTTGCCCAATGAAAGAGAAATAAAAGCATATATACAAATGTTCATAGCAGCTTTACCTGTAATTATCAAACATTAAAAATATCCCCAATGTCCATCAATGAGTGAATTTTAAAATATTGTGATGTATCATGCAGTGGATTATTATTTAATGATAAAAAGGAGGGGAGAGTCTGGCCGGCTCAGTCAGTGGAGCATGCGACTCTTGATCTTGGGGTTCTGAGTTCAAGCTCCACATTGGGTGTGGAGATTACTTAAAAATAAAATCTTTTTAAAAAACAATAAAAAGGAATGGATTAGTGGCACCTACAACAACAAAGATGAATCTCAAAATACTTCTTCTGTATTAAAAAAATCCAAATGGAAATGAGTACATACTGTATGATTCCACTTATATAAAACTCTGAAATATGCACATTAATCAAGAGCAACAAAAAATACACCAGCGGTTGCCTGGGGAGAGGGTAGGAAGAGTGCAGGAGAGGATTGCAAAGGGGCATGCAGAAGCTTTTGGGAGAGAAATGTTATTTATCTTGATTGTGGTGATGTGTTTACATCTGTCAAAAGTCATCAGATTATACACTTTAAGTATGTGAAGTTCATCGTATGTTAATTACAGCTCAGTAAAACTGTTTAATAATTTTTTTTTCTTCTGCGGTAAATTAGTTTGCTGTATTCTACAAGATAGATGTTTACCGTTACATTTGGTAACTTTGGCATCAGTAAAGCTTTAGAAGTATTGAACAGAACAAGAAACATGGTCAAAGGGCAGCTGCCTTGTGGGTTAAAAGAATGTAAAAATAACTTCAGCCAACTGAGAGGTTAGGACAGAAAGGGGAAGCAATTTTAGAAATAAATGCTAATTGTTTCTCATTTCATAAATTATTTCTAAATATATTTGGTGTGTAACCTGTTTTATTCTTCGAAGTGAGAGTTTTTTTTTAACTTAAAATTTTAAAGATAAACACACACCCATTTCAATGAGGAAGGAGATTGCAATCATTGTGACCAGTTATTATCAGATACTGTGGCATGCTTTGTAATGTAAATTGGGGCTGAGAGAAGGCAAATGTTTCTTTTAAGGTAATAAAATAAGCATGTTACTTAAGTCAGGCAGAGAAGGACAGATACCATATGTTTTCACTCATATGTGGAACAGGAGAAACTTAACAGAGGACCACGGGGGAGGGGAAGGGGAAAAAATAGTTGGGGAGAGGGAGGGAGGCAAACCATGAGAGACTCTTAAATACTGAGAACAAACTGAGGGCTGAGGGGGAGGGGGAGAGGAGAAGGGGAGTGATAGGCATGGAGGAGGGCACCTGTGGGGATGAGCACTGGGTGTTATATGGAAACCAACATGACAATAAACTATAAAAAAAAAAAAAACAAGGATGTTACTTATAGTAAATAATAGTCAAATATGTATTAGAGGGGAAAATGCATTTCTCTTATATGCATTTTGGTTGTCTCTTATACACAAGAGTTTGGGAAGAAAATTAATTTTTGTGAAAGCAAGATGTATTTGATTTTAAATTCTCTAGAAGATCAGCCAGAGTCCCTCACTCTTCATGACCCCTTTCTCACCAGAGTCTGAGATTATCTGCCTCCAAGCAAGCAGTGATAACTTAGAAGGAATAGAAAAAGCATATCGAAATTAGGAGTACCTGAAACTACAATCTGCAAAGCTCCAGGATAGACTGATGGGTACTGTGATTTAATTATTTCTACTGGGGAATTTAGCACATACTTAATAGGAGACTACAGTAATCCGTATTCAAAAATGGATAGATCATCCACACAAAATCAATAACGAAACAGACTGGAACAACACTACAAACCAAACGGACCTGTCAGACATATGTAGAACATTCAATCCAACAGCAGCAGACTGCACATCCTTCTTAAGCCCACATAGAACATTCTCTGGGATGGATCACATGCTGGGTCACAAAATAAGTCTTAACAAATTTGAGAAGATTGAAGCATTTCCAAGTATTTTTATGACCACGATGGAATAAAATTAGAAATCCATAACAAAAGGAAAATGGGAAAACTCACAAACAGATGGAAATTAAACAACACACACTTGACAACTATTGAGTGAAGGAAGAAATCAAAAGAGATTACAAAATATCTCAACACATACACAAACACAAACAAAATATATGAAACCTTATGGGATATAACAAGCACTACTAGATGGGAAGTGTATAGCCTACATTAAAAAAAGAAGATTTCAAATAAACAATCTAACTCTAAACCTCAAGGAACTAGAAAAAAAATAATGAACTAAGCCCGAAGTTAGTATATGGAAGGAAAGAACAAAAATCAGAGCAGAAATAAATGAAAAAGAGGCTAGGAAGACAAAAGAAAAAAATCAGTGGAATTAAGAGCTGGTTTTTTTTTAAAAAAAAAAAAGATAAGCAAAAGTGACAAACCTTTAGACTAAAAGAAAGAAAAGGCACAAATAAAATCACAAATGAAAGAGGAGGCGTTTCAACTGATAACATGGAAATACTAAGGATCACAAAAAACTGCTATGAACAATTACATACCAATACATTCGATAATCTAGAAAAATAGGCTAAATTCCTAGAAACAACCTACCAGGCCTGAATAATAAAGAAATAAAAAATCTGAATTTACCAATTACTAGTAAGGAGATTGAATCAATAATCAAGAACCTCCAAACAAAATCCTAGGATCAGATAGCTTCACGGTTGAAGTCTACAAAATATGTAAAGAAGAATTAACACCGATCTTTCTTAAACTGTTCCAAAAAAGAAAAAAAAAAAAACAGAGGTAATACTTCCAAACTCATTTTATGAGGTCAGCCTCCTCTTGATACCAAAGCCAGACAAAGACACCACAAGAAAAGGAAACTACAGACCAATTTCTCTGATGAACATGGATGCAAAAATCCTCAACAAAATATTTGCAGATTTAAATCACAGGCATATTTTTTTAATGTTTATATATTTTTGAGAGAGAGAGAGAGCGAGAGAGAGAGAGAGCGCAGAGGAGGGGCAGAGAGAGAAGGAGACACAGAATCTGAAGCAGGCTCCAGGCTCCGAACTTTCAGCACAGAGCGCAATGCAGGGCTCAAACCCACAAATCACGGGATCATGACCTGAGCCGCAGTTAGACGCTTACCTGAGCTACCCAGGCACCCCTAGGAGTTTATTCTAAAAGATTGTACACCATGACCAAGTGAAATGCAATGGTGGGTCAAGATATGCAAATCAATTGATACGATAAAGGCCATATATTAAAAGGTCACAGCTAACGTTATACTCAGTGGTGAAAAATGAACACTTTTCCTCTAAACTCTGGAACAAGGTGGGGCGCCTGGGTAGCTCAGTCGGTTAAGTGTCCAACTTCGGCTCAGGTCATGATCTCACAGTCTGTGGGCCCGAGCCCCGGTCGGGCTCAGTGCTGACAGCTCAGAACCTAGCGCCTGCTTCCGATTCTGTCTCCCTGTCTCTCTGCCCCTCCCCCACTCGCTCTCTGTCTCTGTCTCTCAAAATAAAATAATAAAGACAAAAAAATTTTAAAAATAAAATCTGGAACAAGGCAAAGATGCCAACTTTTACCACTTCTATTCAATATGGCCCTGGAAGTCCTAGGCAGACCAATTGGGCAAGTAAAAGAAACAAACAGCATTCAAATAGGAAAGGAAGAAGTAAAATCATTTGTTTACAGATGACATGATCTTATATGTAGAAAACCCTAAAGACTCCACAAGAAAACTTGTTAGAACCAATAAAGAAATTCAGTAAAGTTGTCAGATACAAAATCAGCATACAAAAATCACATGCATTTCTATACATGGACAAAAAACTATCCAAAAAGAAAACTAAGACAACAGTCTCATTACAGTAGCATCAAAGAGAGTAACATACTTAAGATAAACTTAACCAAGGAGGTGGAAGACTTGTACACTGAAAACTATGAAACTCTGATCAAAGAAACTAAAGTAGATACAAATAAATGGAAAGACATCCTGTGTTCTTGGATTGCAATAATTAATTTTGTTAAAATGGCTGTATTACCCAAAGGGTTCTATAGATTTAAGGCAATCCCTTTCAAAATCCCAGAGGCATTTTTTTCTAAAGGCATTTGTAATAGAAATAGAAAAAATAATCCTAAAACTCATATAGAACCACAAAAGACCCCGAATAGCCAATGCAAGTTTGAGCAAGAAGAACAAAGCTAAAAACGTCACACTTTGTGGTTTCAAAATATATTACAAAGCTACATTAATCAAAATAGTATGATCATGATATAAAAACAGACATATATAGACCAATGGAACAGAACAGAGAGAGCCCAGAAACAAACCCACCCACATATGGTCGACTAATCTTTGACAAGGGTGCCAAGAACACACAATGGGGAAAAGATACCCTTTTCAGTAATTAGCAGTGGGAAAACTGGATATCCACCTGCAAATGAATGAAATTGGACTCTTACACCATACACAAAAATTAACTCAAAATCAATTAAAGACTGAAACATAGGACCTGAAATCATACAATTCCTAGAAGAAAACATAGGGGAAAACCTTCTTGGCATTGGTCTTGGCAATGATATATTTGGTATGACACCAAAAGCTCAAGCAACGAAAGCAAAAATAGGCAAATGGTACTACATCAAACTAAAAAGCTTCTGCACAACAATGGAAATAATCAACAAAATGAAAAGGTAAGCTACAGAAATGGGAGAAAATATTTGCAAACCATGTACTTGTAAAGGATTCATATCCAAAATATAAAACAAATTCCTGGGTGGAGCACCTGGGTGGCTCAGTTGGTTAAGTTGGCTCAGTGATGCTCAACGTCACCCGTCATCAGGGAAATACAAATCAAAACGACAATGTGATGACACCTCCCACCAGTCAGAATGGCTAAAATCAATAACACAGGGAACAATAGGTGTTGGCGAGGATGTTGAGAAAAGGGAACCCTCTTGCACTGTTGGTGGGAATGCAAATTGGGGCTGCCACTCTGAAATACAGTATGGAAGTTCCTCAAAAAGTTAAAAATAAAACTACCCTAGGTTCCAGCAATCATACTACCCGGTATTTACTCAAAGAATACAAAAGCCCTAATTCAAACACTGATTCAAAAGGATACATGCACCCCGATGTTTATAGCAGCACTATCTACAATAGAATTGTGGAAACAGCCCAAGTGTTCATCGACTGATGAATGGATAAGGAAGATATGATATATATAATATATCACACATATATCACATATATATATCATAGATGATAGATAGATAGATACACACAATGGAATATTACTCAGCCATAAAAAAGGATGAAATCCTGCCATGTCCCATGACATGGATGGATCTGGAGGATATTATGCTAAGTGAAATAAGTCACTCAGAGAAAGACAAATACCATATGATTTCATTCATATGTGGAATTTAAGAAACAAAACAAATGAGCAAAGGGGAAAAAAAGAGAGAGAGAGGCAAACCAAGAAACAGACTCTTAACTATAGAGAACAGACTGATGGTTATCAGAGGGGAGGAGGTGGTGGGGATGGGCGAATTAGGTGATGGGCATTAAGGAGGGCACTTGTGATGAGCACCAGGTGATGTACCGAAGGGTGGTGCATATATATTGTACACCTGAAACTAAGATTACACTGTATGTTCACTTACTGGAATTTATTTTTTTAATGTTTGTTTATTTATTTATTTTGAGAGAGAGAGCGTGGGGGAGAGGAAGAAGAGAGAATCCCAAGCAGGCTCTGCCTATCACAGGGCTCAGTCTCACGAACCATGAGATCATGATCTGAGCTGAGAGATCAAGAGTCAGACGCTTAACCAACTGAGCCAGCTAGGCGCCCTTACTAACTGGAATTTAAATTAAAACTTAAAAAAAAAAAGTTGGGGTGCCTAGCTGGCTCAGTTAGTATAGCATGTGATTCTTGATCTCAGGGTCATGAGTTCAAGCCCTGTGTTGGGTGTGGAGCCTATTTAAAAATAAAACAAAATAATAGAAAATTAAAAAACATATTTTAAAAACTTTTTTTAAAAAAAGGGAAAGCGAATTCTACAGAAGATAAAAATAAATACAGAAGCATTACCACCCCTAGACTCAAAATCGAGGACCCAAGGAAGAAGACCAAAGGCTGAAGGCTGAAATCCAGGTCTTGTTGAGAAGTCAGGGTCATGACTCACTGGATGACAGAGGTCATTGTGGTGTCATGCCAGCAGAAGTTGCTGGAAACCCACCAGTAACTTGCTGGGGAAACTCTATCCTCTAGGATTCCTGGGAAGCTTTTCATAGGAAGTGTCTTTCGAGAGGCACTGTGCTATAAAACCTGTCAAGATGGGTGCTAGGAGAAGCTTCTGGACAATAGATGCTGCGGCTTCTGTGCACTGTGGGACCTGTATACCAAAGAAGCTGCACTGGTGAATCACAGCATCTAAAAAGCCTGCTGAGGGGCACCTGGGTGACTCACTTACTTAAGCGTCCGGCTTCGGCTCAGGTCATGATCTTGCAGTTTGTGAGTTCCAGCCCCTCATCAGGCTCTGCCCTGACCGTGCGGAGCCTGCTTGGGATTCTCTGTTTCCACCTCTCTCTGCCCCTGTCCCACTCTCTCTCTCTCTCTCTCTCTCAAAATAAACAAATAAACTTCAAAAAAAAAAAATAAAGGAGCCTGCTGAGCAAGCACATCAGATCACGATCCCTTCCTCCTGCAATATCTCTCCCACCACCTTTTACTGACAAAACTTAACCCTGTGCGGCTAGCAAAGGAGGACAATTTAAAGGGTTCCAACCCATTTACATGAAAAGGGTAAATTTGGACCTGAGAGTCAAGGAATCAAAACTGGCACATGAAGTGAGAAAGACAGAGGGCAGGAAGCAGTGGGCAAAGTGATGAAGGCCTGGGAAATGACCATATAGCATCCCTCCCACATACTCACAAGGCTCTGAGGAACAAAGGAGCTGAGTGCTGGTCCTCCTCAGCCCTCTAGCCATAAGGTTTTGAATCAGCTACTAGCTGTCTGCGGATAAAAACCGTTCAGTACTTGCTCTTGGTCCCATGCACATTCCCTTCAGAAAACGATGGTGTCTCGTGCAAGAAGGAGTATCCCTATCCTCCAGGGTCTTCACCTCTCACTGGCTGTATTTATAGGGTGGTTGCTTGGGGCCACCAAGGGTTTACCCATGAGAATGGGAAGGGAAATGTAAGCAACACTGAAGTGTTCTTTACCACGTAGGCATTTGTGTAGACACTATGCATATATGTATATATTTTGTACACATGCATTTTACAGACGAGGCATCTGAAAATGAGTGACTTGTCCAAGTGACAGAACTGTGACTTCCACTCATACCATCTAACTCCAGTTCCAGAGTTCAGTTTACTAATCCACGTGGAATGCTGGCTCCCCACAGATATCGCCAAGACGACTTGTTGATAAGACAGGGCTGAGTTTATCCTTACTGCAGTAAAAGAGAGCAGCCTTCACAGAATCTTGGGTGGGGAGGAAAAGCCAGGGTATTTATGAGATGTTCAAGTCTGGCTTAAGGAAGGCCTTTCAGTGAGGAGTCTTGGTTAGGATTAGGTAAGGATGGTGAGGTAATTGGGGACTGGTGACCACAAGGTGAAGATTTTTAAGGCAAGGAATTCAAAGAGTCTGGGGGAGTAATGTGTCTTCCAGGAAGTTCCCAGAATGAGCAATAAAGTTATTTGGAACTATTATCTTCTTGGGCAAGAGTAGTTAAAGTGGTGACGACAGCGGAAGATGAAGTAATAAAGTCACATTAATGAGTGTAGACAGTAAGCTCTGTCAGTGCGTATGGTTTGGGTTGTCATCCATAAAGGTTTTTCTTTTCTCCTTCTTGATGGTGAAATTCCAGCATGATGCACGACAAGTTATTCTGTTAATGGAATGATCATTAACCAACTTTAATAGTAAGACTACTCAGTATAATAACTAACTCCTACATGGTACTTTCTGTGTGCTTTGATTTACTAGCTCATTAAATCATGGTAACTCTGCGAGGGAGGTGCTATTTTCTTTTTATTTATTTATTTGTTTATTTATTTACTTACTTACTTACTTTTTAATCTACATCCAAGTTAGTTAGCACATAGTGCTATAGTGATTTCAGGAGTAGATTCCAGTGATTCGTCTCCCATGTATAACAACCAGTGCTCATCCCAACAAGTGTCCTCCCTAATGCCCATCACCCGTTTAGCCCATCCCCCCACCCACAACCCCTCCAGCAACCCTCAGTTTGTTCTCTGTATTTAAGACTCTCTTATGTTTTGTCCTCCTCCTTGTTTTTATATTATTTTTGCTTCCCTTCCCTTATGTTCATCTGTTTTGTATCTAAATTCCCCATATGAGTGAAGTCATATGATCTTTGTCTTTCTCTGCCTTGTAGGGGCTATTTTCATCCACATTTTATAGAAGGTAAAGCGATGCACAGAGAGGTTAAGTAACTTACTTCGCGTTACCATACAGTAGACAGGTGAGTTGGGATATTACCAGGCCGTCTAACTCCAGAGTCCTTTATAGGACCTAATTAGTATACTAATTACCCCACGTCAAGGTTTTGCAGCTATTGTTCCTTCAATTCATATGCAAGTCATGTAATTCAGAACAGACAGGTGATTCAGATTAATCCATTGCTCCAGGTCACCCATTAAATAAGTTACGGCCTTCAAACGAAGTTTTCAGACTTCCTCACCTGAGTAATTATTTTCCCCACCCCCACTTGGTTTTCTGGAACTACCTCTTGATTTCCAAAGAACATTTAATAACTTCATTAAATATTGTCCAACAAAGACAAAATACACCAAAAAACCTTGTTCTGTATTAAGTTATGGGTCTCTGCAAGTCAGAGCATGGACTGAATTCTGATTCTTTCTATAAAATAGGATAAGAAAAAGAACAAAATTTTCAGGTCCTCATAACTTTGGAGTATCATCACTAAATGACTTTCATTAAAAGAAGTGACTGAAAGTAATAATCTTTGACTTAGAATAAATATTTAACTTTTATGATAGAAATGTAAAAAGAACATTGGTGATTTCTCAGTTTTCTTTCTTGCTGAAGAACATTTAACTGGTTTTCACCTGTAATCAGGATAAACATAGGGCAACAGTAAGGACACCCAGACAGAAAAGATAAGCCGCAATAGAAACCTTATTTGAAAAAGAGAATATAAAGCATGGCATCGTTAAATTTCTAATGCTAAAGAGTTGTTTCTATTAATTCAGGAAATAAAGCTTTATAGAAGTCACGAGGGTTGACCTTCTTTTATTCCTTAACAGAATAAAACTCTTCTCTCTTGTGGTTGATGTGCCCTTTCTTCTGGACTCCTAAATTGATGGACTGGACGAATTGATCTACAGTCACTCTGAGTGCCAGGGAAAAACAATAGGTGTGCAATTTACAGACAATTGCTCTTGAAGACATAACCTTTGTTTGTTGTACGTTTCACAAGCAAGTTGTATAACCTTCCCGGGAGAGGTCATCAGCAACAAGACCGTTGGTTTGTTTATTTCAGTTTTTATTTTGTTTTATTTTATTTTTTATTTTAAGTAGGCTCCACGCCCAACTCATAACCCTGAGATCCAGAGTCTCATGCTCTACCGACTGAGCCAGCCAGACACCCCTTAAGTTTTTATTTTCATTCCATTTAGTTAACATACAAAAATCTGGAACGCTTCACAAATTTGCGTGTCATCTTGCGCAGGGGCCGTGCTAATCTCTCTGTATCGGTCCAGTTTTAGTGTGTGTGCCACGAGCACAGCAGCAACGTATCTCCGTCACATAGGCTAACTACACGGGGATACTTGGCTTTTTACTAAGTGTAGTTGGACGTGTGCTTTGCTGCTTGCCTTCTTTCCTTATGGTGGATAGAGAGGGAGGAAATCGGAGAGAGAGGCAAGGGTGTCAGGAATGTTCTAATAGGCCTGTTTGGAGAAAGGCGGGCATGTTTTCCCTATTCATCTCCCCAACCCAATGCACACACCCACATTACATACAGAGCCCCATGCAGATGAAAGGAGCTCTTTATGTTGCCTTGAAAATGACATAGTAATTGTGTGTCACTCGGTTGCCTTTCCCTGGATTTAAATGCCCAAAGCCATGCTAATTGCCACTCCTTATCCCACCCCAGTCGGTCTCCATGCTGTGTTCTCCTGACATCATTTCCTTGTGAATCAACCACCGTGGAGGCTGCCACCTGGTTTCGAATTCTTTTCACCTTCAAACCAAATTAAAAAGACCATTACACTGGAGAAAAACCCCACATCAATCGGCAAGTGAATATTTGCTAAGAGACTGTGATGGGTCCACACCTTTACCTGATGGCAAGTACATCAAATGCAGGAAGTGCCCTCCCAGCAGAAGTGTCTCACCTTGTCCTTTGCCCACATGTTTGGGACAGCCACCTCGGCCTTGAGGCTTTGCCCATCCCTCTGAAATGCCAGCAAATCAGCATTTTGTCTCCACTTCAACGGGTAAAACTTCTGGAACTGGAAGTCCAAAGACATGCACTTATCTTCTGGCTTAGTTCCCTCAAAACCCATACCACTTCTCTAAGTAAGTGGCTCTTGTTCATGATTAATGTCTCCCATCCTGAGTCACATTAGCTCCATTTCAGATGATGATTTTTTTTTCTGACCTCATTTTCAAATTCCGAGTTGACTACTACTAATGCCAGAAAATTAGAAGGGATGATTAATTTTAGGGGGTAAATTAGATAATTGTTCACAAAAATGTGCACTTGAGACCTTAGAAAAGAACTGATGTTCCTAAACAGTATGATTTTGTTTAATTATAGAGATGATTTCTCTTATTATCCTCAAATTAACTTCTACTCCTTAATTTTGAATGGGATTTCTACTTCAGGTCAAATTGTATTGTCCGTTTCTTTCCCTACTTGAACCTTCAGAGTGTTGTGTGTGTCACACACACATGTACAACAAAAAAGTGTTGCTAACTCACACCATTTGCTAGTGAAGAGTGATGATAAATACTTCAGACGTTCTGGTGAGTGATAGAACTTTCTCAGGAAGTACGCTGAGAATGGAGTACTGTGGATATTTTCGCCCTAGGGATGTGGTTATGTTTGGTGCATGAGAACCCCACAAAAGAGCAAAAGCCCCAAAGCAGACGTAGGGACAGCAAATACATCTTAAAGCTTAAAATGGAGGGCAGATAAAGGGATTGAGCAATCAGGAGTCCTCTTGGCATCCAGGTTCAAGGCAGGTATGAAACTAGCCTGACAGGTTTTCCTTCAGGCTACACTAGACCGAGATACTGTCAGCGTGACATTATAAAGTCACGTTCATCCTCTCCCAATAAATGACTCGCATCCCAGCCCCTCTGGCTCACGTTGGGACCATCCTTGTGTAGTCCCAGAAATCATCATTGTACTGACATCCTATGATAGGCAGAATAATGCCCCCCCCCATGTCCATGTTCTGATTCCTGGAGGTTTTACATATATATCCTTACGTGGCAAAGGGAAATTGAGGTTGGGGGTTGAATTAAGATTGCTAATCACTTGACATTATGATAAGGAACTTTTCCTGGATTATTCTGTAAACCCAGTGTAACCACAAGTCATTAAAAATGGAAAAAAGAGGGGCGCCTGGGTGGCTCAGTCCAGTCAGTGTCTGACTCTTGATTTTGGCTCAAGTCATGCATGATCTCACAGTTTGTGAGATCGATGGGGCTCTGCACTGATCATGGAGCCTGCTTGGGATTCTGTCTCTCCCTCTCTCTCTGCCTCTCCCCTGCTCACTCATGTGTTCTCTCTCTCTCTCTCTCTCAAAATGAATAAATAAACTTTTAAAACACAAGGAAAAAATGGAAAAAAAGAGTGTCAGAATGATGCAATATGAGAAAGATTGGACTAGCATCACTCCCTTTGAAAATGGCCCAAATCAAGGAACGCAAGCAGCCTCTGGGAGCTAGAAAGGGCAGGAAAACAGGTTCTCCCCTGGAGTCCCCAGGAGTATAGCCTGGACAGTGCCTTGATTTAAGCTCCATGGAATCCATTTTGTACTTCTGACCTCAAAACTGTAAGATACTAAATGTGCGTGGCCTGAAGCCACTAAGTCTGTGATAATGTGTTAGAGCAGCAGTAGGAAACTAATGCAGGCCCCTTATGGCTTGCTGACGATATTTTTTCATTTAATGTTTTTACTTTATTGGATTTTTCATTTAAAAAAAGAGGTTTTCTGCCCTTCCTCACCAGTCCTGCCCATCTAAGGTTATAATGTAATATTTATTCTTCCCCAGGTTTTTTAAATGAAAATTTTCACTTTGCAACTTGTCTTTTTCACTTAAAATTCTCTGGACATTTTTTAAGGTCAATTCAGCTCTAACTCAATATAAAAGTTAAATATTTATTCTTTTTATCAGAGCAATATTAATATGCAGAAAAGTATAAAGCTGAAACAAGAAACAAAGAAAAAAATTAACCCATGACTCTATGACCTACATAAAGTCTGCTGATAATTTTAAAATATGAGTAGTAGATGTAAATAGGTAGAAAATCCATATTGTACAGATTAGTACAAGATAGTAAGTAAAAGCTTTCTTCTTTTCCTTCCTCCATGTTCCTCTCCCCAAAGACAACTACTATTCAGGGATTCTTGTGTGTTCTTTTAGAATGTATACGTATGTGGGTTTGTATATATACGTGGGTATGTTTGTGTACGTGTCTCTCCCGCACAGCCCAGAGACCGTTCTTGATTATGTACCTTGCTTTTTTCCTCTTAATTAATGTTATAAATCTTTCCCAATTTGACATACACAAGCTTATATTTGATGGTTGTATAGTATTCCATATGAAGGCTATTCCCAATTTATTTGACCAGTTTCCGATTAATGAATGCATTAGTGATTTCTTTTTTCCCCTATACAATAATGTTGCAATGAACATCCTTTTGAACACACTTTGAAGAACTTTTGCAAGTATACATCTAGGGTGCATTCTTAGCAGTGGGATTTCTGGATGAAAAGTGTATTTAAATAACTGCCCTCTGGAAATCACTGCATCAACTGATACTCCCTCCCACACAATATGGCAATGCTCATTTCCCCAAACCCTCACCATCACTAGATACCGTAATATATTTTTAATTTATGATTAATCTTATAAGCGATACATAGCATTTTATTATTTTGATTTTCTTTTTTTTAATGTTTATTTATTTTGCGAGAGAGAGGGGTAGAGGATGAGCAGGGGAGGGGCAGAGATAGAGGGAGAGAGAGAATCCCAAGCAGGCTCCATGCTGTCCGCACAGAGCCTGATGGGGGCTTGAACCCACAAGCCGTGAGATCACGACCTGAACTGAAGCCAAGAGTCGGATGCTTAACCAAATGAGCCACCCAAGTGCCCCTATTCTGATTTTCATTTCTTTAATTATGAGCAAGGTTGAGGTAATAATACTTCGGACATTGAGTTGCTCTGTTTGATGGATCACATGCTTATTTGGAGGAATGACAAATCTGTTTATAAGAAAACAAGTAATGTTTGTATATGATCTAAAAATTCATTTGCAACTGACAAGTTCTGTGACTTCAAGCAAATCTCCCTGGGCCTCAGTGTCCTCACTCTCACAATTAGCTTGGACTGGATAATCTCTAAGAATATATCTAGTTCCAAATCTACAGACTGAGGTTGATAAAAGAAAAAAGGATCAGGAGCACCTGACTGGCTCAGTCAGTAGAGTGTATGACTCTGATCTCAGGGTTGTGAGTTCGAGCCCCATTTTGGGCATAGAGATTACTTTAAAAATAATAATAATAAAATATTTTTAAAATGTTAAAAAGGATCAAAGTGTATCACAATTACAGACAGTAAGTGTCTTCGTCCATTTGGGCTGCCTTAATGAAATACCATAGATGAGGTAGTTTATAGAAAACAAAAAATTATTTCTCACAGTTCTGAAGGCTGAGAAGTCCAAGATCAAAGCACCAGGATTCAGTGTCTGGTAAGAGCCTGCTTCCTGGTTATGTGTCTCCTCACTGAAACCTCACATGGCAGAAGTGACAAGGGAGCTCTCTGGGAACATTTTATAAGGGCCCTAGTCCCATTTATGAGGGCTCTGCTCTCATGACCTAATCACTTCCCAAAGGCCCCATCTCCAAACACCATTACATTGGGGATTAGGTTTCAATATATGAATTGGGGGGGGGGGGGGACAGAAACATTCAGTCTATAGCAGTAAATAAGCCACAATGTATAGATGTAAAAAAAAATTAAGGAGAATAATAATGCACAGCCCGGGGGAGAATCTTATTGATCCCTGACCTTTTTAATGAATTTTCATATTTTTATGAAATAAAAACCTATTAGTTATATAAAGGCAAACCAAAATATTTAAATGAAGGAAGTAACCCTTGTTTAAATATTATTTCTTATTTTGCAATGAATGGGTGGCTCAGTCAGTGAAGTGTCCGACTCTTCATCTTGGCTCAGGTCACGATCTCATGGTTTGTGAGGTCAAGCCCCACGTTGGGCTCTGTGCTGACAACATAGAGGCTGCTTGCAATTCTGTCTCTCTCTCTGTCTACCCCTTCCCCACTTCCTCTCTCTCTCTCTCAAAATAAATAAATAAACTTTAAAAAATTATTTCTTATTTAGCAACAGGGTCCTTTCCAATCCTATGGCTTATACTATGAATTTTATAAGGCTGGTATCAACATTGTTCACTTGTATCAATTGTTTATTTGTTTTACTTAACAGTGTTTTATGTGTTTACTTCCACATATTTGTATGGTCCTAACATTTGTCATTTCTAATGGGAATGTTAATTCATTGCCGAAACATATCACAGTTTGCCTAGCAATTGCTACACTGTGGTTTTTCAGATACTTTCCAATTTCAACTGAAATTCTATTAGCCAAATATAAAAACTCTGTCAACAAGGACCTATTTAAATTGATTTATTTTTACTAATTAAATATAGTTAAGATGATACCTTGTAGTTGCTCTAATTCAAAAAATTTGAAATTCTTCTGGAAGCTTAACTTTTGAATAACATTTGATATATTTCTTCTTGTATAACCATACTTTCATATTCTTTAGCCATGCTTCCATTAGAAAGTAGTTGTTGCCTTTATTAACCAATATCTCTCTTGCTTACATATTTCAGGGCTAAAATTTCTGTTCATACACATTAGTTACAAGTATGTTTCTCATCTAGTTGTTTTCATTTTATTATTCGTTGTTGTGGGAAAACATTTCATTTCTTATTATATCCATTTAACCACAGGTGTTTTTATTACTTTAATTATCAAAAAATTATGTCCCTTCTACAACCGACTTAAGATCTATGATTCCATTTTCTTCTAGCTTTGTTTGTGGATGGCTTTTAAATATTTAACTCTTTAATTTGAAATATATTTAGGATGTAATACAAGTTATTTCTGTAAATTTCTTTTTCTCCATTTTCATATTCATATTCTTTAAAACACTTACTAGTGATTCATTTTTATTTGTGTCACTGGTTGTAGCATATATTGACATCTTAAAATGTCACTAGTCTATTTGTTGTAGCTATTCTCTTTTCTCTACCTAAGATAGTACCAAAACATATGACAATCATTTAAAGGTTTGGCAGAGTGAATCCTACACTGTTATGTTTTCTTCTAAAAATATTGCTTTGTTGCATGTTTTTCTGTAAAAAGTTTTCAGATAGTCTAGTTCTGTTAAGCACTCTGTTGCTATTTTATTTTATTTTATTTTTAAGTTTATTTATTTGCTTTGAGAAAGAGAGAAAGCATGAGTGGGGGAGGGGCAGAGAGAGAGAGGGAGACAGAATCCCAAACAGGCTCTGAACTGTCAGCACAGAGCCCGATGCGGGGCACGAACCCTTGAACCAGGAGATCATGACCTGAGCCAAAGTCACATGCTTAACTGATTGAGCCTCCCAGGAGCCCCTGTTGCTATTTTAATCGCTAATGAATTAAATCTGTAAATCAGCTTGTGAAATATGTTCTTTATTATATTATCTTCCCAAACAAGAGCATATGTATTTCTTGCGGTCAGGATTCTCATTTCTGCTGTTAAAGGTGTCCAATCCTATTTTATAAGTTACAGATGTCCCTGATCAGATGAGTACCTAAACAGCTAACGTTTTTATTATCCCCTACATTTCTGAAGCATAGATCATGCAGACTTTGTTTTCACCACAGTCACTTAACATTTTATCGTTTACACAGCACTTTCCTATCCATTGTCTCATTTTAGCCTCACACCAACCCCTGTGAGGCAGGTCAAGTTCCAGACTTGTGACTTCAGAAACGAACACATGGAAGAACTTAGCCCAAGGTCACTGAGCCAATAACTGCTGAAAATAAGTCTCAGGCTTCAATCTAGAACCCTCTCAACTTCCTTTTTGGATTGCCTAGGAAAACAGTGAAATGTCAAGGGTTTTCTTTGTTATTATGAATCCTTACTGAAATTTCCTTTAGATCAATTAAAATTCATGAAGGCTCACCTGGTACAGGAAAAGGCACAAAAATCCTGGCACTGTCATTTGTTACGGCTGTAACTCTACTGTTTGTGCTGATAAACAAGGCTTAAACTCTTTGAGCTTTGTTTTCTTACCTGTGAAATCAGATCCCCACCTTCCGTGTACACTCTGCAAGATTTCAAAGATAAAATGGCATCATATATAGGAAAATCCCCATAATATGTTGCCAGGCAAAATCACCAAATTTCTCTTTATCAAAAATTGTAATGTAGACAATAAGGAGTGATCTCCAAGCTTTCTTCCAACACAAATATTCCATCGTTCCAGGCTGTTAATTAGGGGAGCAATTTACATGTAATTTAAAGTACAATATTCTTACTTGCTAATTGCACGTTCCATCTTTTACTGAGGGTGGCAGTGCTTGTCTCTGTAGACACCAGAATTTTTGGAGTTACAGCAATCGTGTTAGATTTCACAAAACCCTTATTACGTCTGCTACGTGCTGTATTTGGGATGTGTGTATTTTTAAGTGGAAACACAGTGAATATGTTAGAATATAGTAATATCCTCTTTTTTTTTTAAGGTGCTTCATTGGGATGTCACGTGCTCTGAGGTTAGAATTCCTGTCAGGTGATTTCTGCAACTCTGAGCCAAGTCTTTAGACTTGAATGTTACGACATTTTTGTTGGCTGTCATTGCTGCATCCATGTCAGTTCTTTAAGTAGGTTAGAGGCCATTCTGCACATAGACATCCCTTTTTTGTTGCCTGTGGGAATGGCAGCGTGAACCTTTAAAAGGAGAATCTATGGGAAGGGATTAAGGCACTGATCTACCTACTAGACACTGAATTTTGTATGCTTTTGTAAGTAAAGTTAGTCTTGGGAAAAAATTGTGAAGGTTTATGTCATTTACCCTCCAGCTTCTATCTTTTCTCCTTGATCCTCTCCTTGACCTTTGGCCCAGATCTCTCCTACCAGGAGGAGCCAGATCTGAGAGGCAAAATTTAGAGGAAAGAGCACAGCTTTGGTATAAAAAAAAAAAAAAAACCCTGTCATCATCCTTACTCTGATACTTTGAGTTTGACCCCAGATTGACCTGGTTTCCTCACTTATAAACAGGGATGAATGATAGCTTATTGAAGGTTTCCAGAAGATAAAACAAATAGGAAAGTATTTATGTAATTTATACACTCGGTTATTAATAGACCAAGATCTAAACATAAATATTTTATGTATTGCTCCTTACAGCAATCTGTGACTCACCCCAGGACCTTTGCACATACTGCTGGCTGTCCTGGAATGACTTCTGCCTTTTACCTTTAGGATTCTGATTCTAGAAGGCTGGTTAGAATAACCCTCTTAGAGTCTCCAATAGTACTTGTGCTTACTTCTGTTTAGTCTTTACCACATGTTGCAATTCCCACTTACCTGTCTGCATTTCCCTCTAGACCAACTAGAGTCTTTGGGGAGCAGAAACTTTGAGGACATGCATTTTTATAGGTCCAGATAAAATATGGGACATCCAATAGTTAACTAATACACAGGGCAGAGGAGGGAAAGAATGGATAAAACAAGTGTAGGGGAAATGATAATACAAGACAGACTATGAGATGTCATGTGGGAGGTGAAGTAGGATCGGGTCATATTTGCTTAAGGAATCCACTTCATGGAAGAAGAGAACCTGGAGATAGGCTTTGAAGGATGAGAATAATTTCATAGGCAAATATAGAAAAGCCAGCATCCTAGATGGTGAGAACAGCACAAAGGCACAGAACAGGGGAACGAGCAGGATGTCTTTGGGGAACGGAAAACACACTCATTGGCAAGAGGTAGAGTACAGATGCGGAAGTCGTGGGGTGTGCAGCTGGAAAGGTAAACAGGAGCTTATTCTGAATTCAGACATGAGGAAGTTTAAAGAGTTCCCACTGCTGCTTGGCCCTTGTCCACATCTTCCCCTAAGTGCTCAGAACAAGCTCCTCCTCCATTTCTCCTGACACTTACAGTCAGGCCACAGCCTCCTTTCCGCCATTAGCCATGAGCTTGCGTCAGGGGCCTCTTCTGGGGCTATCAGAGCAAAGCCCTGCCAATGAGTGACTTCCATCGCCTCTTCCTCCTACCTTCAGTTTACACTTGCTGGCGCGTCTGACTTTGCCACCCTGATTTAAACAATCAGAATCTACTCTGTGGACATCAGTCTGCCCTGAATTTTATTTTTTTAAATGGTTACATGGTTTTTACATGATCCATACATGACAGACAGATAAAGTGAAGCACGATGAATTGCCAACTGAGTCGTTTAGACAAGTGGGGTGGTGTGTTGGCTGCAGGAAGCAATGGGTTTATTAACAACACAAGAAACAACAGGTGTTAGTGGGGATGCAGAGAAAGGGGAACCCTCTTGCATTGTCGGTGGGAATGCAAACTGGTGCAGTCACTCTGGAAAACAGTATGGAGGTTCCTCGAAAAACTAGAAATAGAACTACCCTACAATCCAGCAGTTGCACTGTTAGGCATTTATCCAAAGGATACAAAAATACAGATTCAAGGGGGTACATGCACCCCAATGTTTATAGCAGCAGCATCAATAGCCAAACTATGAAGAGAGCCCAAATGTCCATGACTGATGAATGGGTAAAGAATTTTTATGGAATATATATACAATGGAATACATATATACATATGTATATATATATATATATACACATACACACATATACTCAGCCATTAAAAAGAATAAAATGTTGCCATTTGCAATGACATGGTTGAAACTAGAATGTCTTATGCTAAGATGCTAAGTGAAATAAGTCAATAAGAGAAAGACAAATACCATATGATTTCACTTATATGTGGAATTTAAGAAACAAAACAGATGAACACAGGGGAAGGAGGAGAAAAGAGAAGGAAGCAAATCACAAGAGACTCTTAAGGATAAAGAACAAACTGAGGGTTGATGGAGGGAGGTGGGGGGGATGGGCTAGATGGGTGGTGGGTACTAAGGAGGGCACTTGTTGTGATGAGGATTGAGTGTTGTATGTAAGTGATGAATCACTTAATTTACTCCTGAAACCAATATTCCACTGTATGTTGCCTAACTAAAATTAAAAAAAAATAATAAAATAAATAAAAAGAAAGCAGTGGGTTTACAAGACAAAAAAGCAGTGTGGGCTAGCAGGATCAGTCCATGTTTTTTTTTCCTTGCCATGCCCTGAGCACCTTAAGTAACCTTGCATCTCTGACCCTTGCCAAACCTGACCAAAGCAGACCTTCTGGGGCCTAAAGTAGTCTTGTCCAATTAGCCACAGGCCAGTGCTTGCTGTCATGCTAACACCTTGCTTCTGACCTCTTTGACATTGGCCAGACATATGACTGTATATCTCTTGCTTTCTTTGATATCCACAGCAGTTTGCTCATTCCAGGGAGTACAGCTCTTCCCTGAACAACCTGGCTGGCCCTGTCCACTATAGGGCCAGGTCATAGCCTAGAGATTGCAGCTGTGGCACCATATCGGATCTTCTGGAATGATAGTCTTGATCCAGAGCAAGCCAATATCCACCATCTCTCTTTAAACTGCCATTTTGACTGCTGACTATCTTAGAAGCCATTCTCAAAGATAAGTTAGTTCCTCTAGCCCTTGGACTCCTCTCTTCCAGTTCTTCACCATTAGTTACCACCACTACCGTCTTTGCTGAGCCAAAGATGAGCATATCCAAGACATGAAAAGGGAAACGTATACTAGGTTTCATTGCTGGCCCCAATTTCTACCCCTACCAACAAGCAGACATTTGTCATCGTCTCATCGTGGGGGGAGTGGATTTCTCTGCCACTTGACTTTGGGCTTGGCCATGTAACTTGTTTTGGTGAATGATATCTGGTCACTGTGACAGTTTTGAGCCTAGGCCTTAATAGGTCTTGCACGTTTCCATTTGTTCTCTTGCACTTATAACATCACCATAAGAAGAACATGCCTAAGAATGAGCCATCTTGACCAAGAAAGAAAAGAACACACATGGAGCTGAACCACCCTATCCAATACAAACCCTGAAGTGAGAAAAAGGGCCACCCTAAGTGCCCCAGATTGCAGCAGTGACATCCAGCTGAGCCCAGCCTCAACTGGTAGAACTTCAGCCTAACAGCAGATGCACAAAGTCTTTTTGCCCACCCTGTTGCTTGTCACCACTGCTCATCAGATCTGGGTGACCACCTGATTAAAGGGAAGCAATAGGTAAGTGAGATGAACCAATCAAGCCATCTTCTTGAGGGTTTGGATATGGAAACAACATGTAATCAGTAAAGGGGAGTCAGGAAGACTTGGAAACTGAGGTGTCATTTGGAGCCCCGTATAACTTGATAAATTAACAGAGAATGCCAGTCTTCAGAGTGAAATAGGAAAACAGAGCACATGTTCAAAGGGTTTCAGAGAAGGGGCGCCTGGGTGGCTCAGTCGGTTGAGTGTCCAACTTTGGCTCAGGTCATGATCTCATGGTTCATGGGTTTGAGTCCTGCGTCCGGCTGTGTGCTGACAGCTCAGAGCCTGGAGCCTGTCTTCAGATTCTGTGTCTTCCTTTTCTCTGACCCTCCCCTGCTCACACTGTCTCTCTCTCTCTCTCTCTCTCAAAAATAAATAAAACATTTAAAAATTTTAAGAAAAAAAGAGTTTCGAAGAAGAGTCCCAGAAAGACAAAATAACAAAAAGATGATTAGAGTAAACTCAGTTCCCACAGGCTCTCAGCACCAGTAGACTTGAAGCCTCGTTGGGCTGGAAGTCTTGTGTCTAAGAAGTTGTCAATTGTGTCATCAAATCCATCTCTTACTTCCCACTCAGTGTATGCACATGTGCACATGCCCACACATGTATGCACACAAAGAGTTTTATTTTTAGATAGCTTAAATGGATTTTGTTCCTTGTAAGTAAAGAACTGGACTAAGATAGTTTCCATAATGGAAAAAGAGGAAAGAAGAGCAACCTGCTCCATAGATGATATGCCCTCACCTGGTAGAAAGCTACCGTGACTGCCTGGGGGACTGTGTATCATGTAGCTTTTGCTGTATAAGAAAGCATCTTGGAGTTTAAGAGTATAGAACAACAGGGGCGGCTGGGGGGCTCAGTCAGTTGAGCATCTGACTCTTGATTTCAGCTCAGGTCATGATCCCAGGTCATGGGATCAAGTCTCACGTTGGGCTCCGTGCTAAGCATGGAGCCTGCTTAAGATTCTCTCTTCCTCTCCCTCTGCCCCCTCCCCTGCTCATGCCTGCACTCTCCCTCTCTCTCTCTCTCTCTCAAAAAAAAGAAAGAGTGTAGAACAACAAAATATTTTGCTCACAATTTTGTCAATTGTGATGGCTGGGATATTTGGGACATTTGTGATGACACTTCTGGTCTTTTCTGGCTGGATGTTCTAGGATGGCCTCACATGTCTAGTGATTGTTAAGCTGTTTTTCTTGTAGGGCCTTACTGGCAATGACTCATCTCTCCTCCGTGGGGTCTCTCATCCTCCAACAGGCTAGCCCAGGCTTCTCCACATGGTGTTTGGAGGACTACCAAAGAAGAAACAGAAAAGCAGTAACTCAAATGAGGAAGCTCATTTTAAGTCTCTGCTCATGTCATCGTTACTAGTGGCCCTTAGCCAAAACAAATCTCTTGGTAGAGCGTAGACTCAGGGTGATGGAGACTGAGCAAGGGCTTAGATACAGGGAGGAGTGAACATTTTGGAAGTCCTTATTGCAACAACACAGCAAAACTACAATGGACAGGGATGGAGAAAGGAATACTGCCAAGGAGGGCCTGTGTGCAAGGCCCAAAGGCCAGCGGGGTGATATTTTTAAGGGAATGAGTCTAGGAAAACCTCCAGTTTGCTATAACATGACCTGTGTACCTTTGGAAGAGTACAAGACTTTATTATTATTTTTTAATGTTTATTTATTTTTGAGAGAGAACAAGCAAGCATGAGTGGGGGAGGGGCAGTGAGAGAAGGGGAAAGAAGATCTAAAGCAGGCTCGGAGCTGACAGCAGCAAGCCTGACACAGGGCTAGAACTCATGACCATGAGATCATGACCTGAACTGAGGTCAGATGCTCAACTGACTGAGCCACCCACACGCTGCAAGAGTACAAGATTTTAACTCAGTGACTTGTTACTCTACCGTCATGGACACACCTGTCTAAATAGTTTAAAAATATACATAAGTATCTGTAGTTATTTCACTCTTGCTGGAATGCCTAACCTCCTTTCCCCCCTTTAGTAAAGAAGAATTTCAGTAGAATTAACAGGGGGGAAATATCAAAAGCTTGAAAATAAAGTTTTTTTCCTGAATACAATTTACATAACAAGCTCTCTTAGACTTGATAGCAGAGAAGGCTCCCAAATAATGAACCTATTCATGGAGGGGACTGTTCTGTTTCAAACACTTCCCTGGGCGCACCACCGAAGGCACCAAGCCATTACTTGAAATGGAGCTTGTCCCTTTAAGTATCATAACCACAAATCACTCTGTTCCCTATTCCTGAAGACCTATGCCACTCTGGGCATCCATATGTGTGAGGTTGGCAAACCAGGACCTCCAAAGTTCGAAGCAATATGTGCTGTCGCCTGTGGAATATGCAGGCATCCCCAAGTGTCTAGACATAGGCACTCGATCACAGCAAGTTCTCTTGAAGAGGCAGCGCTGTCCCATCACCCCATCAGGAAGAGGGAGTCATCAAAGGAGAGCCACACAAATTTACACTTTCCTCTTGGTACAAATGCTCATTTACAAATACAAGCTATTTTTCCTTTAACCATGTTCCTCTTGCTGTGTTGCCTAACTGCAAACCAACAATTGTGACATCACCATCATTTCCAGGCAGCCAGACACAAACTACAAAGAGAAAATTTCCACTCGTAGACTGCAGTGTTATTAACCAACGATCAGGGAAAAGGATATGAAGTGAGATGGAGAAGTTAAGGCATACTGTCTTTGAAAATATAAGTACAGAGTGTCTGTGGAAATTTCCTGAGGAGCAGGGATGTGGGGACCAACCGTTTTTTTTTTAAGATTTTATTTCTAAGTAATCTCCACACCCAATATGGGGCTCAAACTTACAGCCACAAGATCAAGAGTCATGTCCTCTACCGACTGAGCCTGCCAGGCAGCCCAAGGCACCAGTTGTTTTTTTTAAAGAAGGAAAAAAACCTTCTTTTCTCCATAAATTAGTTATTTCATGTATGCCAATATTTTGCAAAATTTTAAAATAACCTTTTAAAAATTTGTAAGCTTATTTAAATACAACTAAAAAGAATTGTAATAAAGTGTATTTTATCAGAAGCAAGGAAATAGACCAACACAAGCAATGTGGTCAAAAGTAAAGAAGGTCAAGATCGAAATGGCAATGGGAGGGAAACAGGTGATTTCTCAACCAAGGTAATGAATGCCCAGTAATGTGTCATCAGCTATGGGAGAGGAATAGAGGACAGAACCACTGAAATACGTTGAAACTGTCTCTATAGGCTTTAACGATAGACTTAATTCTTTAGAGCAGTTTTAGGTTCACAGGAAAACTGAGCCCAAAGAACAGAGATTTCCTGTATACCCCAGCCCCCATATCCACAGCCTCCCCCATTATTACCATCCCCCGCCCCAGAGCAGTACATTTGTTACAACTGATGAGCCTGCATTGACACATCATCACCCCAAGGCCAGAGTTTACATTAGGATTCACTCTTAGTTGTTTACATTCTCTGGGTTTAGATGAATGCATAATGACATGTACCCACCATTACAGTATCATACAGAGTAGTTTCATTGCACTAAAAATCCTCTGTTCACCTATTCATCCCTAACATTCCCCCCACCACACATCTCCAGCAACCCCTGACAAGCGCTGATCTTCTCGCTGTCTCCAAAGTTTTGCCTTTGCCAAAATGTCCTTTAGTTAGAATCATACTGGATGTAGCCTTTAGAAATTAGCTTTCTTTCACTTAGTACTATGCATTTAACTTTCCTCCATGTCTTTCCATGGTTTGATAGCTCATTTCCTTTTAGCACTGAATAATAGTCCATTGTCTGGATGTACTTGACAATTTCTTTACCCATTCACCTACTAAAAGACCTCTTGCTTGCTTTCGAGTTTGGCCAGCTATGAATAAAGCTGCTATAAGCATCTGGTGCAGGTTTTATGAAGACACAAGTTTTTAACTCCTTTAGATAAATACCAAGGAGCACGATCGCTGGATCATATGATAAGGGTGTGTTTAGTTTTGTAAGAAACTTCCAAACTGTCGTCCAGAGTGCCTGCCGCATTTTGCATTCCCACCAGCAATGGATGAGAGTTCCTGTTGCTCCACATCCTTGCCAGCATTTGGTGTTTCTCTGTAGTTTTAAATTCCTCATTCTCTAACAGAGAGATCAATGAGAGAGATAAAGACGTAGGTTTCCACAATGAGATACCACCTCACATCTGTCAAAATGGCTAAAATTAACACAGGAAACAACACATGTTGGAGAGGATGCAGAGAAAGGGGAAGCTTCTTGCACTGTTGGTGGGAAGAGAAACTGGTGCAGCCGCTCTGGAAAGCAGTATGGAGGTTCCTCAAAGAGTTAAAAATAGAATGATCCCAGGGCGCCTGGGTGGCTCAGTCAGTTAAGCATCCGACTTCGGCTCGGATCATGATCTCACAGCTTCTGTGTTCGAGCCCTGTGTCAGGCTCTGTGCTGACAGCTCGGAGCCTGGAGCCTGCTTCAGATTCTGTGTCTCCCTCTCTCTCTGCCCCTCCCCTTGCTTGCTCTCTCTCTGTCTCTCTCTCTCTCTCAAAAATAAATAAACACTAAAAAATTTTTTTAAAATAGAACGATCCAGCAATTGCACTACTAGGTACTTACCCAAAGGATATAAAAATACAGATTGGAAGGGATAGATGTCCCCCAATGTTTATAGCAGCATTATCAACAATAGGTAAACTATGGGTAGAGCCCAAATGTCTATCAACTGATGAATGGATAAAGAAGATGTCGTATATACACAATGGAATATTACTCAGCCATTAAAAAGAATGAAATCTTGCCATTTGACATGAATGAAGCTGAAGTGTATTATGCTAAGCGAAATAAGTCAGTGAGAGAAAGACAAATACCATATGATTTCACTCAGATGTGGAATTAAAGAAACAAAACAGATGAATGTATGGGAAGCGGGAAATGATAGAGAAGAAACTGAGGGTTGATGGAGTGAGGTGGGTGGGGAGATGAGCTAAATGGGTGATGGGTATTTAGGAGGGCGCTTGTGATGATGAGCCCTGGGGGTTGTATGTAAGTGGTAAATCACTAAATTCTACTCCTGAGACCAATATTACACTATATGTTAACTACAATTTAAATAAAAATTTGGGGGGAAAACTGAAATAAAAAAGAAAGAGCTAAGTTTCATGTACAGCAGTGAGAAATGGGGCCTTGGGAGAATGGAGTACAAAAGTATAGTAGAAAACTCTGAAAAAAGACCACGGGGGCAGCTGGCTGGCTCAGTCGGTAGAGCATGCAACTCTTGATCTCAGGGTCATGAGTCAGGGTCATGAGTTTAAGCACCACGTTGGGTATAGAGCTCACTTTAAAAAATAAAATGGAAAAGCACTGGGTGTTTTATGGAAACTAACTTGACAATAAACTCTTAAAAAATAAATAAATAAAAATAAAATGGAAAAGATCACAGGTTTTTTTTTTCATTGATGGCTTGCTTAATTATTTATATATATAATGTGTATATATTTATAGTATCTTTGGGAAAAGAGCACCATTCACTCATTGTTGGTTGGCTTTTATTCTGAGTTCTTTTCTTCATCAATTGTGATAAATTGATAAGACACACATGTGCACTTCACCCCTTGCGGACCAATTTCATACTTTTAAGTGACATTGAAGAAGTAACCCAGATGCTTGCCTTTATTTTCTTCAGCTCTAATAAATGGAGATGAGCTAGAGGATCTGAAAAATTCTTTCGAGTCCTTTAAGAAATTACATTCACGTGTTTCTTCACAAATAAGAAATGTCCCCAAAGATGTGTGATTTCAATGAAATGCTTCCAAAGGAAGGAGAGTTTTCCATTAAAAAGGTAATGAATGGTGGCACCTGGGTGGCTCAGTCATTTAAGTGTCCACTCTTGATTTCTGCTCAGGTCATGATCTCACGGTTTGTGAGATGGAGATGCCAGTTGCACTGACAGCACAGAACCTGCTTGGGATTCTTTCTCTCCATCTCTCTCTGGCCCTCCCCTGCTCACACATGCTCGCTCCATCGCGCGCGCTCTCTCTCTCTCTCTCTCTCTCAAAGTAAATAAATAAAGTTTAAAAAACACACATTGAATGTAAGCGAATTAAGATCATTGTTCCTCTTTCCTTATGTGCAATTTACTGAGTGATAAATATCATTTCTTCCAAAATTTTCCCTAATCAAGTTTAAATATGAAGCCTAAACAGGAAAGCTGTAAAGTTACCTTTTCTTCTCAAAAGCATGGTTTTTAAAAAAAGAATCAGCAAATGTATAATTATAATCCATTGAGATTAGTGAATTCCCTTCATTCAACATGTATTTTGTGCCTTCTGTGTGACTTGTCAGAAAAGGCCCTAAATAAATTCTCTTTTTCTTTTATGATGTGACTGTAAATGCAGCCCTTGAAAAGTCAGTGCCCCGTGATGATGAGTGTGACACATAATTTATAATCATGAACATAATTAAGCATAATTGTGAACATAATTGTAGGTACTTTGGCTTCATTTTTGTAGGCATCCATATTTTTTACATCTCTATATACAGTGGCAAAAGGCAAAAAATAAAAAGGAATGTCTGTCTTTGTCTCTCTTCTATTAGCCATTGGGGACTTGAAGGTGGGCACATAAAAAGGGAAAGACAGGCCCACAAAAGAGAAAGCATGAAGAAAATAAGAGGAATGTGAGACTGGAAAGCAAAATGGATGCTGAGGGAAGGAAATAAAAACAGTCAAAGTGACCATGGTCCTATGTAAGCACCACCTTGCCCCTAATAGCTACAACCAAGACCTCAGGGCATTGCGGTACCATCCCTGCCTCAGAAGCTTATCAGGAACAGGGGGACAAACTGAAAACCTGTCAACTTGCATCCATGCCAAGTTTTCCAAACATGTTTGGAAAATGAGAAGACTTCTGGATATTCCTTTGTTGATCTTTCCAAAAGATCCGGTGTCTGGGGTGTAACCAAATATGACCAAAAACTAGATTCTGTGAGGAATGGCGATCGCACGAATGTCTACTCATCGTGTCATTCATCTGTTGCTGCATGACAAATGACTCCGAAACCAAGTGTCTAAAAACAATTACCATTTGCTCTTTGCCATGATTCCGTGTACTACCTGAGCTCAGCTGGGTGGTTTCCCTCCTCCAGGTGACATCAACTCAGCTCATCCATTCACCTGGGTCACTCATTCAGCAGCTGCAAACAGATGGGAGCTCTCCTGGGGCTGAGATATCCGAAACGGTTTCATTCACATTTCTGGAAGGTGGCGTTGGTCAGCTAGAGTGCATAGTTTCTCCTCTGTTAGCAGGTTAGATTGGCCTTCTTAACGCAGGACAGCTGGGTTCCAAGAAGGAAGGGCTCAGTTTTGTACATCACCTCGCAAGTCTCTGCACCATGTTTGCTAATGTCCTATGGGCCATGCAAGTCACATGGCCCAGGCCCAGTCTTCGCTGCCCTTGTGAAGGAATAGAGGTGGCCTGCGCCTGTATGGGCGGATGAGACTAGAGCAGGTAGAGATGGGAATCGTTACAAAGAGATGAAAATGTGTGTGTAAGATAATGGGAGGGTTGTGTCTGCTATCAAAGGACATGTTGCTGTTTTATAACAACAGTGTTAATATGGGCAGCTTTTGACAACGTATTCCAAAGAACAAGTTTATATTTTGAGATGGTGTTTACAGCTGAGACTTGTGTGCACTGCCCTACTTGTGACAGTTGGGTGCCTTTCTTTTGTATCTGGCAGCAAAGCCTACAATAAAACTTTAAAACAATAAAAGAAATGTGGGAGGGTACTGCATAGTGACATTATTACCAGAAGGTATGATTCCATTGATTCATTCATTCATTCACCCATTAAACAGTTGCTTATAGAACACCTGGACCCTAGTGCTAAAATAATGATCAGAACAAAATCCCTGGCATCAAGGAGTCTAGCTTGTTGCATTCTGAGAGGTTGGGGAGGGAGAAAGTAGCAGGAATCTCCCTCTCAAACAAGTGCCCCAGGTGATTCTGACAGACTAATAATTGAGAATGTCTGCCTGAAGCCTTTCTCTACCAATATTCTTTTTTTAATGTTTATTTATTTATTTTGAGAGAGAGAGAGAGAGAGAGAGAGAGAGCAGAGGTGGGTCAGAAACAGAGGGAGAGAGAGAATCCCAAGCAGATTCCGCATTGGCCAGCAAAAGCCTGACATGGAGCTTGATCTGACAAACAGTGAGATCATGACCTGAGCCGAAATCAAGAGTCAGATGCTCAGTGAACTGAGCCACCCAGGTGCCCCTACCAACATTCTAGGTAGATTATTAATTAGCAAAGAACTAAGATTTGGGAGGAAAGGTCTCAAACACAAATCAGAAGATTCTCTTACCACAGTTTTGCCAGATTCTAGAAAAATAGACATTCCAGCATCTTCATGGTCCAGTGGTTTTCTTTTTTTTCTTTTTTTTTTTAACATTTATTTATTTTTGAGAGACAGAGAGAGACAGATCATGAGCAGGGGAGGGGCAGAGAGAGAGGGACACACAGAATCGAAAGCAGGCTCCAGGCTCTGAGCTGCTAGCACAGAGCCCGATGCAGGGCCCGAACCCACAAACTGTGAAATCATGACCTGAGCCAAAGTCAGATGCTCAACCAACTGAGCCACCCAGGCGTCCCGGTCCAGTGGTTTTCAAAGTATGGTCCCTGTACCAGCAGTACCAGCATCGGCTGGGAACTTGTTAGAAATGCAAATTATCAGACCTCACCTACTAAACCAGAAACTGGGCTTGGGGTCCAGCAGCCTAGGTTTTAACAAGTCCTGTAGGTGGTTCTGAGTTTAAGAATCATTGCTGTATCCTAATTCTATTACACTTGCAACACTGCATAGAGCGATACATAGTTTTTAGGTAACTACACCTGGATTATTAACATGCGTGTGAGTGGATTCTCCAGTTTGCGTGGGGGGAGAGGAAGGCTCCTAATTTGGCTTTTTAAAATCAAGTGTATTTAAATTCTTAATCTGTCTTTAACTCCCTCTGCTACCTTGGGCAAATCACTTCTTATATCTTCCTAAGTCATCCCAGTCCCATAAAATAAAGGAATGCCTGATCTATTTATTGTAATCCTTTCCTTCAATAACTTTCCATGTTATCCTTTTAATATCCATGTCAGGCCCTATCCCAGTAATCATTAGAATAGCAAGAAGAGATTAAGGAGCTAGCTTTCTAAGTAGACTAGAAAAAATAAGGCAAATATGAGAAGACCAAGAAATATGACTGGACCCTCCCCACCCCACCCCCCCAAAAAAAAGAATCTCTACGGCAATGTAGTCTTTCTGCTTATATAACTTCTGTGTAAATTAACAACGGGAAACACCAGAGGAGGAATCACTGAAACACCAAGAGTCTCTCCAATAGGAGTTGACGTTGATTTCTTGCTCTGCCAGTCGGAAATCATCACAATGAACTTCAGATAACTCAAGCCACTTAAATCATTTGCCTGAAAGGCCTTGGTCTTCACCTCTGGGTGTCTCTGGTGGAAACGGACTTGCCAGTGAGACTACATCTTGCCTTTCATGACTAAACATACTGTGTGTAGAGTGCTTTCACCCATCATTCCATCCAGGTCGATGACATTTTCCCTATTTGACAAATGGGCAAGAGGAAGCCAGAGGAGAAAATTACTTATTCAAGGTCAGGAAGATCAGGTGTTGAATGGCAAGGCCAAGATCAGACCAAGGTCCTTAGCTGTCCAATCCAGTGTTTCTTCCACTGCTTTAACTTCAGGTCTGGAATGGGTGGCAGGGAGATCAAGGTGGACTAGCACTCTACCTTCTTCATTTTTATTTATTTCCCTGGCTGCCCTTCCCTCAGACGGCTCTAAAAGGGCAGTAGGCCTGATGTCAGGAGACTGAAATTCTAGTTCCTGTTCCACAGAAGGTGGAAATTCTAGTTCTACAGAAGGTGGGCTGGTCTCAGACGTGTCACTTAACGCTCTCTGGACAGCACGTGCCCCGTTGTTACTTCCAACTCTGCCTCAGTGATAGTATGGAAAATGAAATCAGAATATCTATTGGTTGATTTTTACCTTTATATAAATTTGAGTTTTCAGACTGCAGCTAGGGCTTGAAGGGAGGACAAAGAGCAGACAAATGGGAGTCATTCCCATTGGAAACGAGGAAACAGGACTGGGAGGCTCAGAGTAAATATTTAGGGTGTGGAGATTAGATAAACCGAGCTAGAGTCTTCTGTTTAAGACTCTTCCCTTTGACCTTCCCTGAACTCCAAGAGGGAGCTTACACGTGTGTGACGCTGTCCTGTTAGAATCTGAGAGTCAAAACTGTTTGAAAGTTGGAACAATGTCAGTCACTTTTTTTAATGTTTATTTATTTTTGAGAGAGAGAAAGAGGACGTGTGAGTGGGAGAGGGGCAGAGAGAAAAGGGGACAGATGATCCAAAATGGGCTCCATGCTGACAGCAGAGAGCCTGATGTGGGGCCCAAAACTCACGAACCATGAGATCGTGACCTGAGCCAAAGTTGGCCACTTAACCAACTGAGCCACCCAGGTGCCCCAGTCCCTTTGTTTTTAATGGATTGATGTGGTAGGTTTGGTGGCTTTCTTTTTACAGCCTTCTAGAATCAAGGAAATCCTTATCTATATCATTTAATTAATGCCTTTCATGGTGTTCAGAGGCAAGGTAGCCTACTTCCTTTACATTTGCCTGAACGCCTGTCTGTGTCTTCTTCCAGGAAATTCAGAAATACTGATTCATCTGCCCTCCTCTCCTAAGCAGGCCAGTTTATCAGTAGTTATTAAGTCCAGCCTTTCTATAAGCAGGCATCACATGGAACAACAGAGTCTGCTATCTACACAGAGTACAGGGCGATTTCCTTCCAGAGCAAGTGTGGTTAAACACAGAGGTGGATAAGAGAGTGTGTTATAGAGTAAGGGCTAGAGGAGAAAAAAATAGAAATGATGTTCCAAAACACTGGGAGATTAGGGAAAAGGACGGAAAGAAATGAGAGAGTGACAATACTAGAGTGCCTTTGAAATTGATAGCGTAGTGGTTTACATGATTAATTTAGTGGTTTTCAATCAGCATCTTTTAAAAATTGTAGAACTGTATAAAATTTCCAGGCAGAAGAGACTCAGTTTTGAAGCTCCACTTTTTTTTCCAACTAAGGAACCATCTAACTGGACCAGAGGTGGCCATTCTTTTATAAGCAGTTGTTCATAAAATTTCAACAGAGCAAGTGGCATTCGGATTATATGAGGACAGTAAAGTTCATGAGTACATAACCAGAGACAGATTTGTTTGATAGCACTAATAATCAATATAATAGTAATCAGAAGCGGCTCCACCGGTCAGCACCCAAATAGCAGGGTTTGTTTGTTTTTTTTCATTTCTTTATCTAAATCATGTAATGACCTCTTGCTTCTTTCTTATAAAAACCCCTTGAGCAAGATACTCTTTTCGCTCCTCTGAAATCTGGGTACCTGAATTGCAATTCTGAGATCACACACAGAGGCCTTTCTTCTTTTTCAGTTTTGCCTCCTTTTCTCAGTCAACATAAATGGTATCAGAACAGCATGGGGTCTGAAGCGATGCACCTCTCTGATTCTGGGGCTGCTGTTGGATTCGAACATGGTACCTGGCTAAGCCAGCGCCTCAGGGTTCTGCTGGTGAGTCCTCTCAGTTCTGAACCTCATTCTTATCACAATTTTTTTAAAAGAAATATCTACACCCACTCTTTTCAGTTGAGGCTTAGGCCCAGGTTTTGGGTGTCTGTCTCTCCCATGTGGGCTTTTGTCCGTCCAAACTACAGAGTTATGCTCTTCTGTCTAGTGAATACTCAGTGGGATCTTGGGTTTGGAAAATTGCCGCTAGAGAGCAGCCCTGCCTGGACCCCCAGCTGGGTGTATGTTATAGGTCCATTTTTTGTAAGTTTCTGTCTTGGGGGACCATTGTGACTTGTCATTACAGTGGCCAGTCCGGGGATCTTTTGAGATTCCTGAATTCGTTTATTTGCATGCACAATTGGGATAAGAAAAAACCAGGCAGCTTGAGTAGGAAGCATAGTTCACTTAGGATTTGGAGGCCTCTGACAAATTAAATGATTCCAAACGTGCCTCCTTACAAACAAAATTACCTAAACTTTCTGAAGCTGACTCTGACCTCTCTCAGAGATGATCAGAGCTTCTGAAAGCTCAAAAAGAGCTTCTGAAAAACTGCTACACCTATTGCTCCTCTTCCGCTTTCTCCCTCGGGCTCTCCACTTGTGGATCCTCGTTGTCTAGCACTTCCATTCTAGAATATCAACCTGGAGGTTCCTCTAGACCCTCCAGTCATCTGAACTCCTTCTCAACTTAAACCCAATGAAGGACACTCTAAGACTTCATCAGTCATTTATACTCTGGGGACCAAGGCACAACTAGGAACTACTACCAAGGACTTTCCCCCTGCTCTTGAATACCTTCTAGGATTCACTAGGGAATTCATTTTAGTTATTCAGACCTATAAACCTGGTAATTCTGACCCTTATCGACTTATACACATGCTTGTAAATGAAGGTCATGTAAGGGAATAAGTTGGAAAAGGAGGCTGGACAGAGCCTTTTGATTTTTCCAAGTGAAAAGCTGTAGGTAAAATAGAAGCTTTTAAGCTAGCTAAATATTTACATAAAACTGTCCCTCAGATTTTTCAAAAAACTATAGATTGGAGAAACAAATCAACAACATAATCAATGGCCAAGCGAATTTGGTTGTTGATTATTACGATATATTAGAGAGAAACTTTTAATGTTTTTTTATTTATTATTGAGACAGAGGGAAACAGAGCATGAGCTGGGGAGGGTCAGAGAGAGAGGGAGACACAGAATCCGAAGCAGGCTCCAGGCTCTGAGCTATCAGCACATAGCCCGATGCAGGGCTCGAACTCACGAACCGCGAGATCGTGACCTGAGCTGAAGTCAGCCACTCAACCGACTGAGCCACCCAGGCGCCCCAGAGAGAAACTTTTAAACAATGCTTTGGTATTGACAAAATTAATCGTGAAAACCCCTTTTTTGAAAACCTTTTTTTTAAAATTTAACTCCAACTTTGTTACCCATGAGACAAAATTGGCTCCAACAGCCTACGAGCACTTTCCCCTTGAAGGACACAAACAGGGGAAGTAATGCTCAAATGACAGAAGAGTGCAACTCCGAGGACAGAAGATCTTCCCATTAATTCTACCCAATACTTCAGGGGAAATAGATGTTATTGGGAATGAGGTGAGATGAGCTCTCTCTCGAGCTCTCTATTTTTTTTTTTGAGTATAGCTGACATATAATGCTACATGAGTTTCAGGTGTACAACATAGTCATTCAACAGGTTTATACATTATGCTCTGCTCCCCACAAGTGTAGCTCCCCTCTGTCACCATACAACACTCTTACGATACCGCTGACTGTATTCCCTATGCTATGCCTTTTTTTCCCATGATTTATTCATTCCATAACTGGAAGCCTGTATCTCCCACTCCCTTTCACCCTATGGACCTGAGAACAACGCTGTCAGTTTTAAGCCCCACCCACCTTCCTTTCCCCCTTCCTCAGAGTACAGACCACTATGAGGGGTGGGAGTGGCTAATATGTCATGACAGCTTTGAAATTTTTACCTTGTTTCTTTTCAGGTGGGGCCCTTACAGCACTCATCAATTCCTTCTGGTCCCTACAGACCCCATTCACCTGTTAGGCCTCAATTTTCTTGAGATGTATCAGCACACATTTCCTTCCCGCAAAAGGGGGAAATATTTTTGGAAAGAGCAGAACAACACATAGAAAATTTAACTTAGCTTCTGGATTGTCAAACTTCTTTAAGTGTGAAGGGGACTGAAGGGGTTCAGAGCAAGTCTCCCCAGAGTGTGGTACTTTGGCATGTGAACTATTTTGAGCTGAAGGCCATTGAGACCCTGTCAGCTCAAGAGAAATAGCCACTATCTTCCTGCTTGACTCATTTTGTCTGCCTTTCTGTGCCAGGCAGGTTGTCATTTCTTTCTTTTGGCTATCTTTGGGAGCGACTCTAGATCTTGGGAAGGTAGAATCCTTGCACCCTCTTTGGGGACCCATCTTACATCCAAAGCATAGTTATTTTGTACTGTCAGAAATACTTGCTGTTTGTCCCAGCTCAAAACTGGCAAGAATTTATTTTAAAGTGACTCTGTAGTCCAAAGTTGGCCAGATTGAAAGCTGATATTCAGCCCCTGATAGGAATTTTTTAAAGACCTCTCCCCTAAGCTAAAATTAGAACTATGTACCCAGGGGCGCCTGGGTGGCTCAGTTGGTTGGGCAGCTGACTTCAGCTCAGGTCATGTTCTCACACCTCATGGGTTCGAGCCCCACGTCGGGCTCTGTGCTGACAGCTCAGAGCCTGGAGCCTGCTTCTGATTCTGTGTCTCCCTCTCTCTCTGACCCTCCCCTGCTCATACTCTGTGTGTGTCTCTCTCGAAAGTAAATAAATGTTAAAAAATTAAAAAAAAAAAGAACTATGTACCCAGAGGGAAAGAAGCAAACTGAGGATAATGTAGTCAGATGGGTGGACCAACCTAGAATGTCTTTTAAGTTGCAACCCAATTCCTTAAAGGATTGAAAGCAACTGTCCTCATCTTACAAATCTTTGCAAAACCAGAAATAAAGGCCCAGAAACAACTGAAAATCCTTCAACCTCGCCTTTTCACCAATCCCAAAACATCCACTCTTTATCTCAAGAGTCTCATAACTGTTTCTGGGAACTCATGTGTAGATCATCCTCTGTTCCTAAAACTTGGGGTTAGGGAGAGGTTTTTAAAAATTATAAATGGCTATAGAAACACCTTTGCCCCAAATCTAGCCCATAGCTTCCATAAGGTTGCTGGGCAAGGATAAATACCAATGGTAATTGTCTTCACCACAAATATTAGTAACAAAAGTTTTAGCTCTCTGAGCATATAACCTTAACTGATTCCATCTCCCAGAAAAACAGTTTGGACCCAGCTGCTCTTTTCTAAACCAGTGGATTCTGAATTATCCTACTTATCTCAGGGATAAAAAATTTATTACTTTTTTAAAAGATTTTATTTTCGAGCAATCTCTCTGCTCAATGTGGACTCAAACTCATGACCCCAAGATAATAGTTGTATGGCCTTCCAACTGAGCCAGCCAGGTGCCCCTCATGGCTAAAAACTTTAAAACAATAACTATAAGGTTTCCGTTTGTGTCTGTCTTTATGTTCAGATGTGTTATAGATGTTAGTATTTTCTACCTCTGAATGGTATTGCCAAAATTAATTTATAAAAGAGCTCTGTTTAATTGGCTTCAAGAAAATGAGTGCACGTCTGAATTAAATTCTCAGAGATATAAAAGAAATGAACCCAAATAGACTTCAAGTTCATGTGATCTAAGATTAATCTTTAATATATAAAAGCTAATTGACATTGGTTGGTTAAATTAAAACAGCCATGTTGTTTTTAGAGTTGTCAGTATTAAATATAAAACTTTTATTCTACCTAGGTTTGCTAAAAGTCAAATTAGCTCATGTTATCTCTGTTACAGAATTTGTCAGCAAGAAATGTAACTTAAAAGGGATGGTTAGCGTCTTGTGAAATTTTCATGACTAATCTAAACCTATTTATTAAGAACAAGTGAATTAAATTGATGTAAGTGAAATACAAGTTTGTAAATGAGCTTTTCAGCAATATTTATGTCTACTTAAATAGTTTCCCCAAGTCGTTTTTGGATTTGTTAAATTAAATTACATGATGGATAGTCTTGAAATATCTAAATCATTTCCAAATAAGATAAAATACTGAAACATTAATTACTAAACATAAGCTTATTTACTTTTGACTTCCAATTACAGAGAAACTAAAGATATTTAGGTCTATCGGTAAACATGTTTTGTGCCATACTGAGAAATTTACTATAAGAAGGCTTATGTTTCTAAAAATTATGAAATGTATTCATAAATTTTCCGGTCTAAAGAATGCTGATATAGGGGCGCCTGGATGGCTCACTTGGTGGAGTATGTGACATGTGATCTCAGGGTCATGAGTTTGAGCCCCATGTTGGGTGTAGAGATTACTTAAAAAAAAAAAAGGTCTCTAAAAGTTAAGAATTTTGCTAAATATAATTTAAACTACTAGAAATAATAAGGAAACATCTCCACTTGCCAGGAATGTAGGATGTCCTGTGTTTGGTAGGAAAGGATATTAGAAGTGGAGATGTTGGGGGGGTTTTGAGGGAAGAGAAAGAGGTTTTGCCCTAAAGCAAGGTCGGTTATTTAAAGAGGGAAAACAGACAAAATTTGAATGTAAGAATGAACATTGTAGAAAGTTTGTGAAAAAGGAATCTGAAAAAAAATTTTATGCAGGGTCAGGACTATGATTGGAATGGGTGAGTTTTAATGTCAAAGGAATAATGGTACAAGATTAGAACTGGTTTTCTCTTGCTGTTAAAACACCAAAGTTTTCTTAAATTATTGGTCTACTCGTAATATAAAATTATAAACAAAGGTTTTTGTCTTTAATGTAATCCAGGTAAGAAAATCAAAGTTTCTATGTTTTGTCTTTATCGGGTCTTTAATTACTTAAGGAAACTGAATCTTCTCAATATTAAAAGAGCTAAGTTTTGCTAACGACTTTGTAATCCTCTATATTTGCCTTTAGAATCTTATTGTCACCTTGGATAATAGATAAGTATTAAGTTTTGTAATGATCTGTGATCCTATTTAGACACGTGCTTTAAAACCTTCTGATATTTTTAACAAACTTCCCCGAATTCAAATTCTAAATGAAGCCTTTTTGACTAATTAGGCTTATTTATCTGGTATATTATATTACCAAAGGAACTGTCAAATTACCAAAGCATTGTCAGGTAAGTCATGATAAACCTTCTTAGGTTATATTGTATGGGTGAATTGCTAATAATGTAGCTGTTCTAGAAATAATATGAAATTCCTAAAGTTTTAATATGTCCTGGTACAGTGTTAACGCTTTTAATTCTGAAGTGTTTTGTGTCACCGAAATAACCAAATTTCCTTTTCAATTGTATTATAATGAACTCTCATCAGATCTTTAACCATGGCCATTTTGAGTCTTTTGTCATTTACAGTTATTGTTTTACTCTTGATGATCTTGCAAATGTGCTTCAGCTTCAAGGAGATTCATGGAAAGGACTTTTGACAAATACAGGTTTCTAATAACCTTAAGATCATAAAACTGAACTGGGTAAGAATTTCTGCAACTGGTAGGAAAAGTGGATTCAAACAACAGGAATTAATAACTTGGGCCTGAATAAACTTAGGAAGATGACCATAGTTTTTATCACTCTTGTTTGAAACATTGCTGGCTTTCTAATGTTTTCTCTACCAGATTTAAAGAAACTTTCTCTTTTTTTTAAATTTATAGTTTATTGTCAGGTTGGTTTCCATATAACACCCAGTGCTCTTCCCCACAAGTGACCTCCACCATGACCATTACCCCCCTTCCCCTTTCCCCCTCCCCCTTCCACCCTCAGTTTGTTTTCAGTATTCAAGAGTCTCTTCTGCTTTGTCTCCCTCCCTCTCCCTCTTTTTCCTCCTTAAGCGATCTATGGCTTACAGAAATTTGGTGAACTATTCCTTTGTAAACAGATATGAAGCATTTATCTTTTTCTCCCTACCTCATGCTTCCAGGATTTAGAAACTCTCAGTGAGTATTCCTATTTTCATGGCCATTATAGTTATTTGTATAAATTTACTAAGAATCTGTTCTCCTTGTAAAAGGACAGCATTGGAAACATTGATTATATTACCAAGGCTTTGTCTAGAATGTCGTATTTCAGAGAGACATGCATAGACTCAGATATGACCAGCCAGCTTTAAGGAACTGAGGTTGACTTTATGGAGCCAATGACGCCCCTTGATGATAAACCTTCTTAGGTTATATTGTCTGGGTGAATTGCTATTAATGTAACTGTTCTAGAAATAATACAAAATTTCTAAAGTTTTACTATGTCCTGGCACAGTGTTATTGCTTGTAATTCTAATTATTAAAGTGTTGTGTGTCACAGAAATAACCAAACTTCCTTTTCAGTTGTATTACAATGAACTCTCATCAGATCTTTAACCATGGCCATTTTGAGTCTTTCTGTCTTTTACAGTTATTGTTTTACTCTTGATGCTCTTGCAAATGTGTTTCAGCGGCAAGGAGATTCAAGGAAAGGACTTTTGACAAAATACAGGTTCCTGATGACCTTAAAATCGTAAAACTGAACTGGATAAGAATTTTGCAGCTAGTGGGAAAAGTGGATTCATTTTTTTCTAATTTTTTAAATGTTTATTCAGTTTTTGAGAGACGGAGACAGAGCATGAGTGGGGGAGGGGTTGAGAGACAGGGAGACACAGCATCCGAAGCAGGCTCCAGGCTCCAGGCTCCAGGCTCCAGGCTCTGAGCTGTCAGCACACAGCCCAATGCACGGCTCAAACCCACGAACCGTGAGATCATGACGTGAGCCGAAGTCAGGCGCTCAACCGACTGAGCCACCCAGGCGCCCCAGAAAACTGGGTTCAAACAACAAGAATTAATAACATGGGCCTGAATAAACTGAGGAAGCTGGTTTTCTACTGTTTTCTCTTCCAGATTTAAAGAAACTTTCTCTCTTAAGCGATCTATGGCTTACAGAAATTCGGTAAACTATTTCTTTGTAAACAGAAATGAAACGTTTATTTTTCTCCCTACCTGATCCTTCCAGAATTTAGAAACTCTCAGTGAGTATTCCTATTTTCATGGCCATTATAGTTATTTGTATAAATATACTAAGAATCTGTTCTCCTTTAACAGAACAGCATTGGAAACATTGATTACATTACCCAAGATTTGACTGGGATGTCGTATTTCAGAGAGACGTGCATAGACTCAGACATGACCAGACAGCTTTAAGGAACTGAAGTTGACTTTATGGAGCCAATGGCGCCCCTTGGAAAAACCATCCTGACACTTTGCTTACAGGGTTCCCAGCAGCCTTACCAGGTAAGTAAGGGAGGTCACTTCCTGGCAGTCACAGGAACCTCAGGATATTTGGGGGACCTCAAAAAGTGAAATCCATAGCTATTAATAGCTATGGACACAGACGTCTGATGGCAAGTATTTGGCTTGGTTCCTTAGCTTGGGGAGGCTGTTGAAAGTTCAATCTCAAATTCCTTATGAAACGTAACAGCAAAGCAGATTTAAAAAGAACCTATATAATCAATCACTATTCTTGCTACCCTTTTGAAAATAATCAGGCCAAGGTGTTGAAATTGGACTTATTTTACAAATTAGTATTCATTTGGCTATCTTTGGTGGAAATGATGGTGATTTTAGAGAGTGTTAAAAAAAAAACAGAATCCAACTGAAATAATCTGAAGATCTAATCGGCTTTATTAAATGATTCCTGAATCAGGCAGCATCCCATCTAGCAAGTAGGGGGAAGCTTTGAGGAACTGTACAAAATGGACCGTGTTTATAGGAAGGAGGGCGCAGCCAGCAAGTTATTAGTAAATGAAAAGGATTGTTCCAGGCAAGGTGACTTTCCCTTAGGGGGGGAGAAGAAGGGGGTCTTATCATGTAGATTACCTCATCTTCCTTTGGGGGATAGAGAGGCCCCACATGACCGATGCATTGGGCTGATCTGGAAAATCCCTGACTGACCAGTTAAGATTACATTTCTGGGAGAGGTTGAAACTGCAATTAATTTAGGAATGAAGCCCCAGTTTAGGAACTCAGCCTAAGTAACACCATTTTGGGCCTGTGGTTTTCTTTTTAAAAAGAGAAAAAAAATTATTTCCCTGACACACATGTGTGGATGTTAGATTCTAGTTCTGATTAACTGTCTGACAGTTTGTTGTTCCTCTACAAAACTGGGCTGTATCCTGAATTCTGGCTTCCTCAAATATCTGGCGGTGACTCCAAACGAATGTTTCCAACTGTCTTTCATTCTTTTGACTTGGAAAGACTGAGAACTAAAATTGCCATTTTTCCTGAAGCTGTGCAAACTGAAGCTAGACAACTTGAGATAAACTTCAGAGGAATTGCCACAACAGCTCATGTTTAGACAGTCCTCCTGCCTGTTGCTAGATGGGCCACTCAGAAAGATCACCAGAGATATACAGACTGCAAACCAGGAAACTCTATCAGATGGCCACTGCCTGTTCTCACTCCCTCTGAAGAGGCTTTGAGCCTAGAAATCTTCTCACTGGCAGCACTCAGGACGTGGCCACTGGGTTTATAATATGCTCCAACCATTACCATCTTTTGTTTCCACAGAGATGCCTTTTATTAATTACCTGATTGCTTGCACAATATGGCCCTAATTTTTGGAACCCCCTTGCAAGACCACCTCCTGAAATGAGACACAACTGTTTAACTGAAATGACTTATTTTCTTTTTTGTTTGTTTGTTTGTTTATTGAGACAGGGAGCATGAGTGGGGAGGGGCAGAGAGAGGGAGAGAGAATTCCAAGAAGGCTCGTCACTGGCAGTGCAGAGCCACAGGTGGGGCTCAAACTCACAAACTGTGAGATCACGACCTGAGCCAAAGTTCAGAGTCCATGCTTAGCCGACTGAATCACACACACACCCCTGAACTGACTTATTTTCAAGAGTAACACTGGTTCATGAGATATGGAGCAGACCTCTTATTTTTAAGGTCCAGAACAGAACATTTAAACTCTGGCTACCAAGGAACAATATTGATCTGTGATATTTTTCTTCAAAAAAAAACTTGATCAAAAGGGAATTGTGGAATTGTATAAAATTTCTGGACATAAGTTTCTCCCTTTCGAAGCTCCATTTTTCTTCCCAACTAATGAACTCTTGAACTAGACGAGAAGCATTAATTGTTTTACAAGCAGTTGATCATAAAGTTTAAACAGAGCAACTGACATTCAGATTATATGAGGACCGCAAAGTTAATTAATACATACCAGGGACAGTTTGGATCGCACCAATAAAATAATCAATAAGATAGTAATGAGAAGTGGTTCCACCGGTCAGCACCAAAGCAGTTTTTTTTTCTTGTATTTAAATCACGTAATCACCCCTTCCTTCTTTCCCATAAAACCCCCTTGCTTTCCCCATATGAGCAAGACCTTTTCTGAGTCCTTCAGAATCTGGGCACCGAAAGTGCAATTCTGAGACCCCCCAATAAAAGCCTTTGTTCTTTCAATTTTGCCTCCTTTACTCAGTTGATAAAATGAGATGCAATAGAATAAAGCAATACAGAATGCATAGCATGGAAGGATAAATTGTTTTGGAAACATTTTTCAACAATGTAAATATATAGGAAATATATTTGTGTATATATGTATTACATATAAATTTATGCACATGCGCGCGCACACACGCACACCTGGAGTTGTAAACTATTTCTAACAGTGGGTCTTCATTCAAAGTTTGAAAAGCTCCTGAAACACAGGACTCAAAAGGATCCTGGCAAGGTAAATTCAAGGTCAAATGAAAGAGCCCCTTTCCTCTCTGCCTTTGCAATGTAGAGCAGTTAATGGAGGGAGAGGAAATGGCGTGAGAGGGAGGGGACACCAGGGTGAGGTCAAGCGAGGAGCAAGGGCGGTTCAGACGCCAGATTGTCAATTGAGGGACCCGAGGTTGATTTTGCGCTCTTCCCTTAAATGCTAAACCGAAAGAACTTCCGCATTCCTTGTCCCTGAAGAGCGTACAAAGATGAGGGATTCGCAGTGCCCTCGGAGGTCACACTACGTGGGGCCGGTCCCCTACACCGAATTCTTACCCAGGGCAAGGAGAGGGGAGGTGGGCGGGGCGTGGGAAGCGCGGGAAGGCCTGGCCGGGTCAGCCTAAGGAGCGACTCACGCAGTGCTCCGCACAGCCCACCAGGGGAACAAGCAGTCCTCTGGGACCTTTTAGCGGGAGGGAGCCGCAAAGCGCGGGTTGGGGTTGTGCCCTTTCCACGGGCCAGCGGGACTCCCCGCCAAAGGGCAGCACCCGCCTCTGCCTCCGGCCCTGCGGCAGGCCAGCTCAGCCTCCGGGTCGCAGGAGCCCACGTGACCTGCTGCGCGGGCCACCGCCTCCGCCGCGCCCAGGCCCCGCCCCCGTGACGTCTCACCACCCTCTTTCCACGTTCGGTAATTGGCTGGCCCGGCAGGCAGCGCCCCCCCCCCCGCCACGCCCCCGGAGTCATGGGGAACGCGGTTGGAGGCGGGGCCTGGGCCGAAGGGGCGGGGTGAGAAGGTTCCGCGCGGGTAAAGGGGCTGCCTGAAGCACGAACCGAGCGTTCTGCCGTCGCACGCCGCCTCGCCTTCCCGGCTAGCGACCTGCCCCTCCCCCGCCCGCCGCCGTCTCCCGGGAAACGGGTCGCGATAGCCCGCTGACCCGAAGCTGGTTTCATGGCAGCCGCGAAGAAAGCAGTTTTGGGGCCACTGGTGGGGGCAGTGGACCAGGGCACCAGCTCAACGCGCTTTTTGGTGAGCCCAGGGTGACATTTGAGGAGGCGCTGAGCCGGGGCGGGAGCCCGTGGACCTCGGGGTTGGCCGTCGCGTCCCCATCCCGCGCTTCCCCCGACCCCGGGCCCCAGTCGCTAGGCAGGGGGTGGAGGCCAAGGCCCCCGGAGCGGGACCTGCCACGCTGGAGCTGCCCTGCGTGGGCCTGGGGGACCTCGGCCTCTCGCGACCCCCGCGGCCGAGTTGAGCAGCCCCGGCCTCGGTGATGGAGCCGGATCACCTACTAATAGGGGGACTCCACCCCCAAAGGGAGCTAGGACTCGCCGAGCATCGGTGCAGAGCGGCCCGCCTGTAGCCAGGGACAGGTGGCCACATTGACCGCTACTGCGGTCTTCCCCAGGAGCATTTGGCCTGCGGGGCGCAGGACGTCCTTGGATGGGGCAAAAGCTGTGTCACGGCTTTGGTAGCCTAACACAGCGTCCTTTGGAGCAGTAGAACGAATATAGTATTAGCGTGATGATGCGTTGTCATCCTCTCCCACAGAAATTGCCGGAGGTGGAATCCCGGCATGGTGGGGTGGGGGGCGGTGCTGAACACATTAGGAAAAAGTCACACTACACTGTTTTTGCCGGCATCTTTATTTAATTTCGAAGACTCGCAGATTTCAGTTCTGATACTTTGCCCGTTACAAACAGATGATTGTTTTCTCCGTGCTTCACAACATAAAGTGACAGGAAAATTCTGTTTCTCTTTTTATTTACCATGTATGACAGTAGTTTTATCACAACGGAGTGCTATTTAAGGGACTCTGCTTATTAATGTTTTGTGCAATTAAGAAACTTGCTCTTGAAGTGATCTAGTACTGAGTTTAGTAAGGTAATTTAAAAGTAATTTAAATAAACGTTGTTGGTTAAGAACTTATGCTTTCAATGGACATTTGGCTAAAGTGGCAGGTTGATGTAAATACTGAATGATTCTTTTTAAAATTTTTTTATGTTTATTTATTATTGAGAAAGAGAGAAACAGAGCATGAGTAAGGGAGGGACAGAGAGAGAGGGAGACACAGAATCTGAAGCAGACTCCAGGCTCTGAGCTGTCAGCACAGACCCTGACCAGGGGCTCAAACCCACGAACCGTGAGATCATGACCTGAGCCGAAGTCAGACGCTTACCGACTGAGCCACCCAGGCGCCCTGATACTGGATGATTGTTTAGCTCTGTCTTCACTTATTTACTTCAAATCATTTTTCCTGCATTATTTTGTATGTGTATATACATGTGTACATATACTATATGTATTTATTGTATGTATAGTATATACGTTTTTTCCAAGTTCTGTTTAACTGACCACTTGGCTAAAACCTGCCTTTCTGCCTTCATTTTGATACTTGTCTCTCTTGTCTAAAGTAAAAAGCTTTCTGTCCAATTTTAGTTTGAATCTTATTTAATGACTTAGCCTGGCTTGAGCTGCCAAGACGGAGTTCTACTGTCTCTTACATTGCTTATCTTTTGATCACCACAGGCAGGTTTCACTTTGTCCTCTTTTCATATAAATGTTTGTAAAGTAATCCTGAATCATAAGTAAGATAGTCTGCCTCACTGGATTTGATTAATATATAAAATACACAGTCATCATTGCCATCTTCCCAAATTAAGAAAGACCATGAAGATACGTGTGCTAACTGTGGGTTGATTTTTGAAATCACATTCAAGAATTGCTCACACATGTGCCTGAGGGAGCCAGCCAGGTAGAAGGCGGAGAGCCGACCCAGGCCAAGGGGACAGCCTAGAGCTGCCAAGCAGCAGCACAAGCCCAGTGTTGCCAGCTCTTCAAATTCTTTAAGAAATGCTGATAGTCTCGAGTTTGCAGTGAAATCTCGCTAATCTTCAGTGTTGGCCAATTACTTCATAAAGCATTGTGGGGGCCAAACTAAACATGGCCACTGTTGTCAAGTTTATACAGCTTCTACCCTCTATGAATATGGGTCAAGTATTTGATTTTCATTTCGTTATTATTATTTATGTCATTATATAATTCATTTCATTATTCCTTCCCTTTTAGGAGCCAGCCTTACTGTGCTTCTCTTTCTTTTGACTCTTCACCGTTGCTGACCATGTAGCCCGGCACTCTTCTTTATCTACTGCAAGTTGTTCCTGGTCCCTCAGATTCTGTTGCCCAAGGGGCTTCTTTCTGCATTGGTGGGGGAAGAATTAATCAACTTCATATTATCGCAATCATTTGTTCAGTGTGTGACATGAACAACACAAGCCTGCTGACATTGGATTCTGTTTACTGGGCTCTTGTATGGCATGATCTCATTGAGTAAGCTGAGGTGCAAATTCACAGGATTCCCATCCTGCTTATAGAGTGATGTATAAAAGCTGATCAGTCAAGTTTTCTGCTTCTTGAGAAACAGCTATGAGAGAATGCTTCACGGGTCGACAAAAGACTTAGAGATGATGCATGAAGTAGAACAAAACTTAGGAATGGTTTAACAGTCAACTTCTCCTTCAGTTATAAGGAAAGAGGTTGCTAAACCACTCCTTGCAAAATGCAGATAATAGATTTGCTGAATAAGGGCTTCGATCACAAGGTAGTTTCCAAGAGTTCTAGTCATTTTGTTCCATGTTGTAATTATGACTCAAAAATAATTGCTTGCTTTCTCAGGGAAGAATACAATGAATAAGAACTGTCATAAGGAACCTTATAAAATTAAAGGTATTTGAATAATTTCCTGACCATTGTTCATTAGATTTGCATATCTCATTCAGCTTTCACAAGACCAACAACCCCTCCAAGCTTTCTTCTTCCTTTTTCAATACCAGCAATGTTAACTTTCTCCCATAATGGACACAAGATGTCGATATTCATGCTCTTTCCTCCAAAGGAATTGTCTCTTCCCCTGTTCCCTAGATCTGCTTCTTGAAATTCAACTCTACCTCCAAATAGTGCCTCAAATGCCATCTTTTAGGAGGGCTTCCTCAAACCCTTCAAATTTCTACCCCTTCCTGTACTACTTTTCTTGTACCTCTAGTACTAGCTCTTATCACCTGATTTATATTATGATTATATACCTGTTGTGCTTCAGAGCAGGGACCTCCTTTTAGGTCTTGTTGGTCTTTGTGTTCCCTGAAACATCTTGGTCCGGGGCACCAGGGCGGCTCAGTCGGTTAAAAGTCTGCCTCTTGACTTTGGCTCAGGTCTCCCGGTTCATGAGTTTGAGCCCCACATTGGGCTCTGCCCTCGCAGCCTGGAGCCTGCTTGGGATTCTGTCTCCCTCTCTCTCTGCCTCTCCCCTGCTTGTGCGCACGCTCTCTCTCTCTCTCTCTCTCTCTCTCCCTCCCTCTCCCCTTCTCTCTCTCTCTCTCTCTCGCAAAATAAATAAAAATAAGCTTTTAAAAAAAATCTTGGTCCACACAACAAATGAACACGTGTTTTGTCTATAGGGAGCACTTTATACATATTGATTGAATAGACTTTTATTTCTCTTTAGTAGGCCAACTGAATTTTTATTCTGGTTAGCTTTTTTACCTTGTCAAAAAAAAAACCTCAAAACTTCTTGACTTGGGTGTGTTTGATGACTTAATTTCTTCTATTTTAGTAGACAGTTTGAGAACATGTTCATTTCTTCATCTAGCTGCCAAAGCGTTCACCCTGGGACCCTATGCGTATGCTTTGAACTAAAGGAAAGAGTTCATACTTGTCTGATAGGAAAGTGAACTGGGATTGGCACATGAATACTCAGATTACAGAATAGGAACTTCTTGGAAAGAGAATTAGTGTAACAGGTTTTAAGGAGGGGCCATTTCTTTATAAGACCAAAGTTTCAGCTAAAACAGTTAACTTCCCTCTTTATTTGGTAGCTTTGTTTTTCCCCATCAAGTCGAAAGTTACAAAAAGCAAAGGCTTGGAATGTGTTACCACTTGAAATGTGTCATATGCTGCAGCAGAGTATTTTTCCAGCCTTATCTCATTTAATCCACACAGCAACCTCGATGTAAGTGGTGTTGCTAAGCTCCTTTCCACAGGTGATCGGACCGTGCTGAGGACTGTGCCCAAGGTCACAGAGTAACCGGTGGAACTAGGATACAAAGCCAGGTCTGTCGCACTCAGAAGCCTGCCCTCAATCGTGCCCTCAGCTCCCCGGCTGCCTGGAGCCCTATGAAGGGAAGAGGAGAGTCTGGGGAAGGCCGCTTTCCCGCTTCTCACGTGTCAGTTCTGATTATAATCACAGATGAATCTTCACCAAGGAAAACATACCCACACACTGGTTTTGCAATATGCAAAAAAACAAAAAAACAAAAAACACGTTGCCTTTGAATAAGTCCTGCTGGGTTTGATCCCCCTGTGACTCAGATCCAACGGGTCCTGGGCTGGGCTCAGGTGTAGTCACTGTGGATAATGGTTTCACAACCACCGTGCTCCAAAAAATGACTAAAATTGTAGTTCGGTGCTTGTTTTGGCAGGAAGCATTGCCTTGGCCCCAGCGGCTTCCTCGTTAAAGATCTCATAAGGCTTAGGGATGGATTTCCGCTCTCTTCCTTTCATTTGTTTATTCGACCCCTATTTATTAAGCACCCATTAAGGGCCAGGGACTAATGAACAGTAAATTTGGTAAAACTGATTTGGCTCTTAGGTAGAACGAGGCCGCCAGTGTGATAACTATGGTTGTGCTTCTTTTGTGTTTTCTTCTTTTCCACTAAGTTGGCTTCTCTTCTTGCCCATCACCTTACACAGATGGCAAGAAGACGGTCCCCTCATGGAGGTGTCACCCTTTCTTGTCTCTCACAAGCATTAAGTGTGAAGAGCTCTCCCTCCCAAAGCCTAACAGCATCTGGAAGGTGGGAGGCGCTCATTACATGACTAGATCCCTGAGAGCTTCAGATGTGTTGACTAGTACTTTGGGATTGGAGGCCTAGGAAGGTTGATTTGTGGAGTCTTGGAAAAAGTCTTAAGTTGGCAAATATTGGCGTATTCGATATTATGTATGTGCTATTTAATATGGTTTCATTTTTTAAGAAAAATAGAATGCCCTTCGCCATGTTTTCCTTCTGTAGATTGTTGGAAGATGCCGTTGTGCCTTTCGTGGTCAGGTTTGCAGTATACTTGTAGTTGGTACTTTTATTTTAGGTGATTTAAATTTATATAGTATTATAGAGTTCCAAAGAGGGAGTTCTCATTCCTGAAAAATGTTTTATCACATAGTAAAGCTGAGTGTGGTGTAAAAGCGTAGGCTAGTGGGGAAGTCACGTGGGGAGGGAAATGAATGTGCATGTTTATGATGGGCTGGCTGAATTAGAGGATGAGTGAGCAAGGGTAAGTGACTTCATCTTGGGACCCTAAGGGACCATTTCTTAGTGAGGACAGCATGTCATCTTTCTCCCGCTCTCCTTCTTCTAAGACAGAGAAGGCATGCCTTGTTTCAGAAAGTCCTTACATATTTAAAAAAAATAACAATTTCTTGTTTCTTCAGTTTTTAAACTGTCCCTCTCCTCCAGAGCTGGAATTGAGTTATGAATTAGGCTTCGTGGTGAATATAGAGCTCGTGACTTCTGATTCTACCACTAGCACGTAATAGTAATAGTAGCAGCCCTAGTAATGGGAAGAAGCAGCAGCAGCAGCGGTAGCAGCAGTCATAGCAGTAACATTTTGGGGGTATATGCTATGTGCCTACACTGCTAAATTCCTTTAGTTGTCTTTCTTTTTATTTTTTATTTTTTTGAGAGAGACAGCGAGCAGGGAGGAGGGGCAGAGGGTAAGAGAGAGAGAGTCTTATAAGCAGGCTCCACACTCAGCACAGAGCCCAACGTGGGGCTCAATCCCACAACCCTGGGATCATGACCTGAGCTGAAATCAAGAGTCAGACACTCAACTGACTGAGCCCCGCAGGCGCCCCGCTAATTTCCTACATTCACTTCTTTTTTTCAGTTTGTAACTGCCCTCCTCGCAAAACAGAATCTAGAACAGATGCATGATTTGGGCTTAGAGATGAATATAGCACTGGTAGCTTTGAATCCTAACTCTCACTGGTCACTTGTGCCGGGGGCTGGTGGCGGTAGTAACAGTCATAAAAATAGCAGTCATAGCAGCGACAGCAGTCCTCACATCTTTGAGATGCACACTTGTGTGCCTGCCCTGTGCGAAATACTTGCCATCAATTCTTCTTTTATTTATTTTTTAAAAATTTTTTTACATTTATTTATTTTTGAGAGACAGAGAGTGAACAGGGGAGGGGCAGAGAGGGAGGGAGACAGACTCCGAAGCAGGCTCCAGGCTCTGAGCTAGCGGTCAGCACAGAGCCCGACCTGGGGCTCAAACCCACGAACTGTGAGATCATGACCTGAGCCAAAGTTGGACGCTCAACCGACTGAGCCACCCAGGCGCCCCTCAATTCTTTTATTTAATCCTTTTACAGATGGAAAAGTTGAGGTTCAGAAAAGTTAAAGTCAAACAGCTGACCTGGGCAGGACTGGAGCTTGACCCCCCCACCCTCAGCTCTGTGCTTCCCAGACCTGTGCTTTTTGACTCCCATGTTACACCACACGTGACCTTCTCATCCGCCTTTCTGGCCAGCACAAAATTCTGAGAACGTATCTCTTTTTCTCTTTTTTTTTTTTTGAGAGTTTTTTAAAAATGTTTATTTTTGTGCGCATGCGCAAACGAGAAAGCGGCCGGGCAGGGCGGGTGCTGCACAGGCAGGGGAAGGGTAGACACAGAATCCGAACGGGGCTCCAGGTGCCGAGCTGCCAGCACAGACCGACGTGGGGCTTGAACCCACCAACAGTGAGATCATGACCTCAGCCGAAGTCGGAAGGTCAACCGACTAAGCCACCCAGGCACCCTCTCTCTCTCTTTTTTAAATTAAAATATAACTGACATGTAACAGTATAAGTTTAAGACGTACACAATGTTGTTTGATACATTTATGTATTGTAATATGATACTCCTGGTAGCATTAATACCTCTTTCACGTCACATAATTATCATTTCTTTTTTGTGGTGGGAACAATTAAGATCTAGCCTCTTGGCCACTTTGCTGTTTATAATCCAGTCTTATTGACTGGCCTCACTATGCTGTGCATTAGACCTCCAGAATTTATCTGTCTACTAGTTCCAAGTTTGTAACCCGAACCGAGCTCTTTCTTTAAGCGTAAGACCTCAGATATAAGCAACGGCTGGGCATCTCTCCGTATGTGCCTCAGTAACACCCCTAACAACACGTGATCGAAAATGAACTTTGCAATCTCCTTAACCCCCTTCTGGGCCACCACTGCTGTTCCTGCCCTGTCCTTTGTCTGGTAAGCACTGCCTTGTCTAGCCTGTCACCTGTCATCCCTGAGTGGTCCTCCTTTTTCTTTACTCCTCCCCACCCAAGCCCTTGTCGCATCTAATTGCTTATATCCTAAGTAAATCTCTCTCAGCAGTGCACTTCATTTCTTTCAGTCCCCACTGCTGCTGGCCCTCTGACCAGAGCCCTCAGTTGCTCGATCCCCCTCGATTCCCTGGATCCCCACAGACAGCTGGCGGCTGCTCTCCCCGCCTCAACCTTGCCTCCCCTCCGCTCCCTGCCCCTCATGCACTCCCTTCTAGTCAACCTGAAGTCTCAGTCTAGAAGTTACCTCTTCTGATAGCCCCTCTCAGACCCCCTACAAGTCTGAGTTCCATGGCCTTTCTCCTTTTGTGTCCTAAAATTTTGTATTTGCTGCCCCTTAATGGAAGATGAAAAAAAAAATCCTAAGGAGAATTAGCATGATTTCTTACCGGAAAAGCACCGAATTAGCATTTAGAAAACCCAGAGTTTAGCCCTCCTTGTTGGTATCATCCAACTTCTTGGAGCTCCCGTTGTGAATACGAGAGCTAATTATATTAGGGCCATGGGTTTCGGGTTGGGTTGGGTTGGGTTGCGTTTTTTGCCTTGGAGCTCCATTGTTAAGCTCTTTTCTGGATAGGTCCAAATCTGGAAGCTGGAAGCAATAAAACGTGAAATCTAAGGCAGGGCATGGCCCAGGGGCTCAGCAGGAGCTCCCTGGGCCTCCTTCCCAGCTCCTGACGGGCCCCAAAGATGCTAGGAGCATGTTTTGGAAAAGCTGGCCCATGGGATCTTGAGGATCTCTTCCAGCAACCACAGACTCTTTGTGCCTTCAAATATTCCTAATTAATTTTCTGAATGAGAGCCTTCGATTCTGTGCTGTTGTGCACCTGAAGTTCTTTTCTTAATGTTTATTTTTGAGAGAGAGAGGACACAAGCAGGGGAGGGGCAGAGAGAGAGAGAGAGAGAGAGAGAGAAGGAGACAGAGAATCCCAAGCAGGCTCAGCTGTCAGCGAAGAGCCCAACGCAGGGTTCGAACCCACGAACCCACGAACCCACGAACTGTGAGATCATGACTTGAGCTGAAGACGCTTAACCGACTGAGTCACCCAGGAGCCCCTGCCTCTGAAGTTTTAATGGACTATTAAGTTTGGAGAATTTCAAATGCGAAAGGGGAGAAAAAGAGGTGAGGAGCACCTGTAATTCAGGGGTCTTTCTCCTTCACAATCTAATGAGTTTTAAACAAATGACCATGCTTGACCTTTCATAAAACAAACTGTATAGCCACTGCCATCTTTAGTTGACCATGGCTTTTGAAATCTACTGGAAAAGATCAGACGAGCATTCTGACTACTGGGCATGTGTTCTCTTATAGGGTTAGTAACCCTCCAGACAGAAAGTATTGTGGGAACATCATTAGTCTTCTTTGTACATTTGTCCATCTGCAGACGAACGGGCAGTCATTAAAACTCTTCACATGAGGGGCTCCTGGGTGGCTCAACCAGTTAGGTGTCTGACTTCAGCTCAGGTCATGATCTCACAGTTCATGGGTTCGAACCCCACATCAAGCTCTGTGTTGACACGGCTCAGAGCCTGGAGCCTGCTTCCGATTTTGTGTCTCCCTCTCTCTCTCTGCCCCTCCCCTGCTCATGCTCTGTGTCTCTCTCAAAAATGAATAAACGTTTAAAAAAATTAAAAAACTCTTCCCATGAACCTAGATGTATGAGAAAAACAGAACTCCAGAATGTCCCTGTCCCTGTCTGATAGCCACTAGCAACATGTGGCTGTGACCACTTTCAGTGTGGTTAGTCCACATTGAGTTGGAGCATAAGCATAAAATAAATACCAGATTTCAGAGACTTCTAAAAAAAAAGTAACATCTCCTTAATAGTTTTTTATTGATCACATGTCAGAATGCTACTTTTTTAGATATATTGTCTTAAATACAATGTTATTAAAATTAATTTCGCCTGCCTTTTTTTACTGTTTTGCTTTCAAAAGATTTAAAATTCCATAAGTGGTTCATATTCATATTTCTGTTGGACAGTGCAACACTAAGGAAGTTGAAGATTCTACAAATAATAAACCTAGAAATTGTCCCACAAACTTGGAAGTGTTGCCCAGGGTCAGATCCTAAACATCTAAAGGTGGTGTCTGTATTCTGCACGGTTTCAGAGCTCTGAAGAAGGAGGGAAGCCAGGCTCCATCCCATTATGTCCAAATGCTGTGTGATCACCGGCATCACGGTCTAATAAGCCAAATGGAATTTACCAAAATTCTACCCTTTTCTGTGCCTCTTCCAAAGGTCTACAAATACATTATTAATGTGAGGGCTCTGAAGTTAGCCTAGTTAAAACTACTAGGTGTTGAAGCCAGGATCTTACTCCGTTCAGAGCCCCATAGGTCTGCTATTGAGCTCTTTATGAATCCAGCCAACCAAAAGGGACCCCTTGTCTCTTAACCCCAAATCCTTTGGGATTTGCGAGTACACCCTGGGAGCAGTGGTCATATGAATAAAAATAATACAACTGTGGTTTCCTATTCTGCCGCATAACCATTTCTCATTTGATTTTGGTAATCTTCTCCTAATAAGTACCTGATGGACCATAACTTTTCAGACATTCAACAAATATTTATTGAGTGTCAGCCCTCTGGCAGGCACTATTCTAGGCCCTAGAGATATTCCAGCAAATAAAACAGGACAAATGGAGTGAACATCCTAGAGGTGTACCCTAATGCTAAGTCGTAAATCAGGGGGGTAACATTCAGGGTTCTGTGAAGTGCCTTCTATTTATGATATGTCAAGTTAACCTTTGACTTATAAGATATTTTATCTCCTCACAGGACTTGAGAATATATACCTTTTTGCTTCCATTATATTTATCATTTCCTCCCCAAATGAAGGTAGTGTGCCAGGAGAGAGAGGGCAGCAGTGACTTCTGGTGTGTTTTCTTTTCTTACTTTCCTTTTCTTAGACTGCAGTGAGCAGGTAATTTTCTCCCACAGGAAACCTAGGCATGGAAACACTTACCTAATTGGATGTAACTTTACTGCTGTAATTACAATGATTTCGGAAGTTGAGTTTAATTAAAATAGGAATCCTTACTCTGAAAGGCTAAGTACTTTGGTACTCAAGTAGAGGTACACACAGGTGAAAATATATATGAGAGAAGATTACCAACTTTTTTTAAAAGTATTGTTTCAGTGGTATTAAATTTGTGGAGGTCGTATAGCACTTCTTTGGTAGTTTTGATCCATTGGTTTTCATGATTTGTACCAAGGGTCAACAATTCACGGCAAGTATGTCACAGAGAGCACTCAGCCAGATGGATGCTGGGATACACTTCTCCCCCGGTTGATATGGCTCTATTTACCTTTATAAGAGCTAGATTCTTTGGGCCACTTCCCTTCAAAGGAATTGACACAGTCCCCTTCCATGCCTGGCTATCTATGACTCTGTGTGTCTCCACATCCAAGATGGAAGCAGAATGGAACCTTCTACCATCACCATCAGCGTTTTGCCAGCTCTCTTTTATCCTTGGTTTTCCCATTCTCTTTTGAGATCCGTACTGTTAATTGGTTGATGCGTGAAATTTCCTATATCTGGAGCTGGTTTGTTTTTTTTTTAAAGACTAAGGAATTGCCTCTTTAGCTTCACCTTCACTAGATTTCTATCTATCGAGATTCTCTCTGAAGAGAAGGTAGAACATCTTCTGTGGCATTTCATCTGATTAGACTTTTCCTGTCAGTGACTAGGAACTTTGGTTGCTGATTAGCTTTAAACATCTTTGCTCTCTACCTGCCTTTTCCCCCTAACATTGCAATATGTCTTTCAGGTCTTCAATTCAAAAACAGCCGAACTACTTAGTCACCATCAAGTGGAAATAAAACAAGAGTTTCCAAGAGAAGGGTATGTTTCCTGATTTAATATGTAAAGATACCTCAATGTTTATTACTCTCTCTCACCTTACCTGCCCTGTGGCTTTGTAAAGTTAACTTGACCAAACCCCTCCCGAGGAGATCGGAGGGATAGGTTTCAGTCAAGGAAAGAAACAATGTCTTGGTGGCTCAGCAAAAACATGTGGGTAATTGATTGATGGCTTAGGAACCCAGTGACAGAAAGGAAGGGATAATAAGATAGTAAGGCAAAGGAGTATTAAATATCAGAAAGTCCACATTGACCTTAAGTCCTTTAGTTCTGTGTCTCCATCATTGCCAAACCACTTCTTTGCCGATTTGAGTGGAAGGGGTTTTTCCTTAAGTAAAGATACCTGTGTTTTGAAAAAGCATTCACATATCTTATCTCATGGCCAGACTCATCCTTCTTGGGAATAACGTACATATGTAGTAGTTGTGATTAAATAGAATGTTAAGTATATTATTAAACATTTAATGATGTTTATGATACAACCAGTTGGGAAAAACTGTGTGGCAGCTTCTTATAAAATCAGCCATATATCTGTAGCATTGCACTTTTAGGAATGTATCTAAGAGAATTGAAAGCATATGGCTACAGAAAGACATACATGAGTGTTTATAGCAGCTTAATTCATAATAGCCTAACCTGGAAACAACCCAAATGTCCGTCATAAGTAGAATGAGTAACAGTGAAATACCATTCAGCAATTTTTAAAAAGTGAACTAATGCATGCAACAACTTGGTTGAGTCTTACTAATATCATGAAAAGTGTAAGAAGCAGGACGCCAAGGAGCACACGTACATGGCTGTCTCTGAAATTTAAGAAGAGGCTAAAGTAATCTAAGATGATAGGAATCAAACATTGGTTGCCTGTGGAGTATGGAATTGACTTGAAAGAGGCATGAAAGAACTCTCAGGAGTGATAGAAATATTTTATATCTTGACTGGGACATTGGTTAGATGGGCACATGTATTTGTTAAAACTCAACAAAATGCACACTTTTGATCTGTTGATTTTACTTTAAAGTTTAATTCAATTTAAGAAAGAGAAAAACTGGTGTCTTAACAAATTTTTAGTGTTTTCTTTCCATGAATCCATGAAAAACATTCTCCTCCATTTTAGAAAATTTCTTTACCCAATAAAAGATACTGATATGGGACCAGCATTAGAATGACTGTCCACAGGCCTAATCCCAGTCCAATGTGGAGAGAGAGCGCCTGGGTCTTGAAGGGACAGAAGTTAAAAATATGTGGAAGGAGTTTAGGTTTTTAGAAAAAGAATTTATAAACAGAACTCAAAGCTCAGGAAAGCCAGGCAGGCTGGAGGAAGGCAAAGAAGAAAGGCTTTTGGAATTCCTTTGTGCTTCCAGATCGTAGGGTAGGGTTTTTAAAACTTGGGCCCTTTCTACTTGTGGTTTTCCTCAATTGCCATTTGTTTTTTCCACATGGCTCTTCCTTGTCATTTATTATGTGCCTTTCATCTTTCTAAGGTCCTCATTCCTTACCAAAATGGCACCAGGATTGGGTCTGAAAACTGCAATCAATCACTTGTCTACATGAAAGAATTACTGGGAGAAATTTAAATTTCTTCCCTAAATTTTAACAAAATATTTTGGGAGAAAATGGCAAAAGACATTAGAATACTTATTTGACTTTTCAGAATTCCTTTTGCTTCGTAAATAAATAAGTACATACACACATAAATAAGTAAATAAGTAGATAAAATCCATCCATCTCAAGAATAATACATATATATGTGTATATATATGTATATATCTCAGTCTACTTAGAAATAGCTAGTGAGTAGTGAAACATGCAGATAGTTTATCAAAACTTGTCAAAGCCACAGGATGTAACAAATTGGGAAACTAATTTCTTACTGGATTTGAAAAAATTATGTAAAAGTAGGTAGAATATGTGCTATTTGTGGACTTTCATTACTTGCCTTCTTCCAAATGATTAATTACTATATAAAGTAATAAAAATGTTAAGGGAAATATGCTTTTGTTGAAATCATTGCTTTAGAAATTGGCTATGCTTTGCTTTGCTAATCTAATTTTCTTTGACTTATACACCAGCCACACCCTCATAAGTGCACATTTCTAGACAAATAAATTATACTCGTATTGCTTTCTTGTGGACTAACCAAATATATTCTTTTGTTCAAAGATGGGTGGAACAAGACCCAAAGGAAATTCTGCAGTCTGTCTATGAGTGTATAGAGAAAACATGTGAGAAACTTGGACAGCTCAATATTGATATTTCCAACATAAAAGGTATTTTTAATAGAATATTTTTCTCCAGGCATGATTATCTCCATCAAGTTCATTCATTCATTCAATGCATGATCGAATGCCTGTGCAGTAGCAAGTATTTCTGTAAGAACCAAGGATGCAACAGTAAATGGGAAGAGTAGGTCCCTGTTCACAGAAAGCTTTTATTTCGGTGGGTGTGAGACCAACAGTAAGAGCAGAGTGATACAAGCTGATTTCAGGTTCATGTAAGTCTGATGCAGAAACTAAAACTGCGTGATACGGTGGGATGTGCCTAGACAGACTTACCTTAGATGAGATGACTCGAGAAGGCCTCTCTGAGGAGGTGACAGTTTTGCTGAGATCTCAAAATCCAAAAGGGGGCAATCCTGCAAATATCTGGGAGAAGAAAGTTTCAGGAAAAGGAAGCAGCATGTGCAAAGGTCCTGAGGCGGGAACAAGTTTGGCATATTTCTGGATCAGGAAGACACCAGCATGTCACAAGTGGAGTAAAAGAAGGGTGAGGGTGGGGGTGGCTAAGGGGTTTCAGTAGGAGCCGAAAGCAGGGAAGTGGATAGGGCATTGTTAGCCACAGGAGTAGGTGTTACTCTTCATATCACAGGGAGCAACTGCAGGGAGGTTTTAAGCAAGGCGACAGGATCGTGACAGGATCTGACTTGCCATTTAAAGACACTGTCCTGACTGCGGTGTGGAGCTGTGTGTGGGGTGGATGGTAAAGGCACGAGTGTGGACACGGGAGACCAGTGCTGCTGTGGAAGTGTTGAGACAGAGGATGGCGAGCTGACAGTGGTAGCAGTGCAGGTGAAGGGAAGGCGCAGAACTTGCTGATAGATTGGCTGTCGGGGGAGTAGGGAGGGTAGTGCTACTGGGGGAAGTGATGGGCCAAAAACATGCTTGGGGGGTTTTGCTGGAGCTCCTAGATCGATTGGGGTGTTTGAAATCACAACATTTCATTTACAGAATCTCCCTGAAATCAGTGACAGTGGTATATTAGTACAGATCTCTATTAATTCCCAGTAGTGTTAATAGGCCGTCTGTTGACTTTGCATCATTCATTCTGGGAGAAAAAAATCACCCACTTATCCACAATTGATATGCTAGCATAAAGGATAGAAGCATAATGTGGTAATGGTCATCTCTTTATAGTTTACCGTTTTTCAGGTTTATCATTCAAGAGCTATGTTTTTCTTTTTTAGGTAATTTGACTCTAGGTAAGGGCAACCATCAATTGGTAGTGGTGGTTTCTTGATTCACATCATCTTGACTCTAGGATTTACCAACACTCAATTAATTACTTATTTATTCGGGTGGAGATGGTGGGGAGAAACTGATTTTTTTTCACGCTTTCCTGTATGTTTAGAAATAAAACTTACTATACAAAGACTAAACATAGGGGCGCCTGGGTGGCTCAGTCAATTAAACATCTGACTCTCGATTTCTGCTCAAGTCATGATCTCACAGTCAGTTGTGAGATTGAGCTCCGAGTTCGGACTATGCGCTGGGCATGGAGCCTGCTTCAGATTCTCTCTCTCCCTCTGCCCCTCAGGCATTTGTGCCTGCATGTGGGTTCTTTCTATCTTAAAAAAAAAAAAAAGGACAAAGGACTAAACATACTCAAAACCATTGCCTCAGCAGACTCCCATGCTAGGTGTGCCGGGGACAGTGCAGCACAGAGAGGGTCTTGTAGCTAACAGCCCGGTGAGGGAAACAGATGTTAATGCCGTCACATTAGTGGAATATCCTACCCCTCATTTTGTCCCTACATCTATGTGGAAGTGCTTCAACCTTCTTTTTTTTAATTTTTATTTTTGAGAGAGAGAACGAGCAAGAGCGTGAGCAGAGAGGGAGACAGTATACAAAGCGGGCTCTGGGCTGTCAGCACAGAGCCCGATGCGGGGCTTGAACTCACGAGCTGTGAGATCATGACCTGAGCTGAAGCCTGACGCTTAACCGACTGAGCCACCCAGGTGCGCTTCAGACTTCTGTTAGAGTTGGATTCACCAGGTTTTAGATGAGTTGTGTATCCAAGCGATGGTTGGTTGTCTCCTTGAATTTTTCTCACGGCTTTTACAATGTAGACAACCTAAGCATGTAAGAGGCATTCAGTAGCACACCCATTACTAAAACATCCGTTACCAAAGATGTGAAAAATCTAGGGGGCTTATAAAGCCATGTTCAGGATGTGGGTTCCAGTGTGCTCAGCCTTGGTTTTGACATCATTCTACCTCCCTGATAGGTCAGGTAGGCTGCGATGTGTTGCCCTTCTGGATCCTGAGACTCGGGTGCCATTCCTTTCCCTCTTGCTTTTGTGGTATCTATGAAAGTGACACACAACTCCAGTCTGAGCCACTTGTCTTCCGCTGGCACTAATCGCTCTGTAAGAGGCTGCGGCTCTCTGTTCTGCACTCCTCTGTGGCTCACCACTGCCCAACCCATACCTGAGCCAAAGTGACCCAGCACTTCCCTCTCAACAAGCACCGTGGGTGACCTAGGTAGATTATGTTCCACGACCCCTCCGTACCAGACTACTTGTGCTACTGTTTTTCCCCAGATAGTTCATTGAACTGGCACTGCCAAGGGCCATCCTTTTGCTTGCCTATGTGTGTGTACTCGAGGTGACAGAATGCTCGCGCTCCAAAGGATCCTCTGGCACCTAAACTTTAGCTACAAACCATGGAAAGGACTTACAGGAAGTCCTATAGCTGTGTGTTAGTGGACGACATTACTGCACAGCTCCCCCATCTGCAGGACCAGTGCTCTTTCTCCTGAGCCATACTGATGATAACCTCACACGCTGCTTCACTTTTGAGTTCCAATGTGGCAAATCAGTCAGTTTTTCCAGCTGCAGAGCAATTTATTTGTGTTCTTAACCTGGTTGTCGTTAAGAGTTTATCATGGCCGGTTGTATTTCTTCTGCAAACTCCAGTTTCATTGGTGTTAGCTGCCATCTGCCAGAAAGTTCGTTGATTTCAGGTGCATATGAACAATGTCTCCAAAATTAACTTTCACTTGCTAGCTGGACAGCACACCTGGTCCAAGACAAGTAAAGTAGGCCACTTCTTTCCTTCTGAGGGAGTTTTAGCTCTGTTTGCCTGTTCCTGGACTGAAGGAGCTACAAAGTATAAAGATTGGAAGTACCAGTTACTCGCCTCCTCCTGCAAAAGAAACAAACATCACACACACACACACACACACACGCACACCATTTCAAAGCTGAGAGCATAGGGGTGCCTGGCTAGCTCAGAAATCATGAGTTTGATCCTCATATTGAGTATAGAGATTACTTAATATTTTAAAAAATCTGAGAGCATAAAATTTTCAGCGATTAAATTCTCTTGTATCAAAAGTAATTGCCACATTGTTAGGGAAAGGGACCCCCCCCCAATACCCACTGCCTCACCCTGCCAGGCATAACCACGCACATTTCTGTCTTCTGTCAGACTCCTAGTTTCTGGGGTCTCTCGGGGGGCTCAGAAAGGCACCTCGTTCTCCCAAAGAGATACCCAGCTGTGGCTAATCTCATTTCCAATTGTTGTTATGACATCCCGGATGCACACATCTTCCAGAGACTGTTTTTCTTGTAAAGCTTTGTACGTCTTCCCACATGGCACTTTTAGTGGCCTTCCTCTGGGGCTCTTAATTTTCGCTAAGTGTAGTCTCAGGGTTTCAGGTGTTTTTCATAAACATGTTCCAATTATAAATTATGATTTCATTTTTTTTAAGTTTTGTAACTGGGCTCTAGGCCAGTGAGGCTTGAACTCACGACCCCAAGACTAAGTCACATACTCTACCGACTGAGCCAGTCACGCACCCCTGATTTTATTTTTAAATAAGGATGCATACCAGCCATAATTCTACCAACAATTACTATAACACCCAGTAGTATTTCCAAAGGTCTTGTCTAAGCATATTTTCTTAACAGTGATTATAACTTTTCACAGACAATGTTAAGCAAAATTGAACCAGAGATTTTGAAGTAGCAGTTAACTAGTTATTTTACTAGCAACACTCAGAGTTGAGAAAAATCCCTCCTGAGAAAGAACACACATGTGAGGCAGGAACCTGCTAGGTCCAGTGCACTACAGTGGGTTGCATATGTGTCAGTGATGATAGTATCCATAATTAAATGACTGTGGGGCCAAGAAATTACATATACTTCATGCCTGTAACTTTTATATGCTCCTAAATGGGAGATAAACCAGGGTGGAGAATTATAGAACCCGAATGTGTTATTCTGAGGAAAAGGGAATTAAGATTAAGAGAGGCACATGTGCTGGGATTATCAGTCAGAAAAGTTTGCTTTAAAAAAAAAGCTCAGAGGTGCCTGGCTGGCTCAGTCAGTAGATCATGTGACTCTTTTTAAAACATGTTTATTTATTATTTTTGAGAGAGAGAAAACAAGGAGCGGGCTGACAGCAGAGGGCCCGATGCGGGGCTCAAACTCATGAACCATGAGAGGATGACCTGAGCCAAAGTTGGACACTCAACCGACTGAGCCACTCAGGTGCCCCAGTTCATATGACTCTTGATCTCAGGGTCGTGAGTTCAAGCCCGACATTAGGGGTAAAGATTCCATTAAAAAAAAAAAAAACCTTTCTAAAGTTCCTAGAAACTTCAGGGGCGCCTGGGTGGCTCAGTCAGTTAAGCGTCCAACTTTGGTTCAGGTCATGATCTTATAGTCCATGAGTTTGAGCCCCGCGTCAGGCTCTGTGCTGACAGCTCAGATCCTGGAGCCTGGTTCAGATTTTGTATCTCTCTCTCTCTGCCCCTCCTCCACTTATACTCTGTCTCTCAAAAATAAATAAATGTTAAAAAAATTAAAAACAAAACAAAACTTAAAAACAGGAATTTAGGGTAAAAATGACAAGAAGTTGAAACACTGAGAAAGTTCAGAGGTGCTGCCTCAGGCCTATGCGCCCTGGGGAGAAACCAGTCACAGAGATGTGTTTATGGCTGCAAGAGAATCCTGAGAACCTATTTCACAGAACTTGGGTTGTCTGCAAGAAAAGCAATTTTACTTGGCACAAAGGAATCAAATTAAGATAGAAGGGAAAGAAGGAGTGGTCAGGGAGGAACTTGTAACCAATGAATCGGATAGAGGTAGCTCTAGATTTCATTCTGAACACAAGTTAGAGTGAGCCAATGAAGAAAGATAGCCTGAAGGGCATACGATAGTAACCCAGAGATTGCAGCTAAATGAGCAGCCAGTCTGTTGATGGAAAATTAATGTAGTGGGGGGAGAATAGGGGATTTCACTCCACCATGAATTCATTGTGATCCCATGGTGTAAAGTTGTCGCTAAAAGTATCATGTTGACAATATTGCACTTTAGCAATCCATTGCTGAGGTCCCACTGAGTCCTCTGGCCTCTGTTGTGTCCACAGTGCTACTGGGCAATTCCTTTATGTGTCCTAATCAGCTCAGTCCCACTCTGTAACCTTTCGTCTGCTCTCTCAGTAATATTGATGACAATGAATGGAAGCAGTAAGTGGCATGTATCGAGCGGTTACTGTGTGGCAGGCACCGCTGTAATATGCATTAGTTCTGGAATTCCTCACTGTAACCCTGTAAGGACGGTGAAACTATTATTATCTCTATTTTACAGAAGATAAAACTGAGATTGAGATCTAGGGTCATGCTGCTAGGAAACAGAGGAATTTGAATTTGAACCCCAACAGTCTGGCTTCAGAGCCTGAGCTGTATTAAAAAGTACCCAAAACTCATGCTTCTACTTGTGTTTGGCCACACTGGAGCAGATAGCCTTGTGTGCTACCTCACAGGGAAAGTTGAGGCTCTGGGGCCTTAATTCCTCATTTCCTGTTCCTGTACTTAATATCGAGAACTCTTATCCATTTCCCTCCATCACAGGGAAAACAACGCCCTTCTTCCTTACTTGAGGCTCCTCCATCCACCAGTGCATAAATCTTCTCCCCTCCTGTCACTACAAGAATCAGGACCATGTCTCATTGTTTCCTAGCACCCCTGTCTCCCACATTCTCCTTTGTCTTCCGTCTTTATTCCTGCAAACATTAGGGTCTTCTATTTAAAAAAAAAAAAAACCCACATCTCTTCCTTTTACCCTGTGCCTCCAAGTTTCTTAGAAGTAGACTGTTAGTCATCTTTGTACCTTTAGAAAAGGTGTTCTAGTAAGTAAATTTGCATTGAATAAAGGTTATTTTGATAAACTTCTAGCAGGCTCTCCAAGGTAAAATGAAAGGGCTCAAATAAATAAAATAAGAAATGAAAGAGAGGAAGTTACAACGGATAGCAGAGAAATACAAAGCATCATAAGGAAGAGAATGCCACTAACAATTATAGGTCAACAAATGGGGCAACAGTAGAAGAAATTGATACATTCCTGGAAACATATAATCTTCCTAGACTGAATCATGAAGAAATAGAAAATCTGAATAGACCAATCATTAGCAAGGAATTTCAATCAGTAATAAAAAAAAAAAAAGTAAAAATAAATGACTACCTCAAACTAAAAAGCTTCTGCACAGCAAAGGAAATCATCAACAAGATAGGAAACCTACTAAATGGGAAAACATATTAGCAAATCGTGTATCTGATACGGGGTTCATTTCCAAAATTATAAAGAACTCCTACAACTCAATGGCAAACAAACAGTCTAAGTAAAAAATGAGCAGACCTGGATCTTATTTTTCAAAACAAGACAGACACATGAAAAGATGCTCAACATCATTCATCATCAGGAAAATGCACATCAAAACCAAAATGAAATATTACTTCACACCTGTCAGAATGGCTACTTTCAAAAAGACAGTAACAGCTGTTGGTGAGGATGTAGAGGAAACGAAATCTTGTGCACTGTTGGTGGGAATGTAACTGAGTGGGACCACTGTGGAAAACTGTACAAAGTTTGCTCAAAACACTAAAAATAGAAATAACATATGACCTGACAATTCCACTCTGGTATTTATCCAAAGAAAATGTAAACATGAATTCAAAAAGATATATGCACCCCTATGTACACTGCAGTCCTTAACAATAGCCAGGACATGGAAACAACCCAAGTGTTCATTCATGGAAAAAGGTATGGTGTATATATATACAATGGAACATGATTCAGCCATAAAAAATGCAATTTTGCCCTTTGTGACCACATGGATATGGATAGACCTTGAGGGCATGCCAAAGTCAGACAGAGGAAGACAGACACTGTATGATTTTATTTGTATGTGGAATTCAAAAAGCAATACAAATGAAGCAAAACTCATAAATGCAGAGAACAGACAGGTGGTTCCTGGTCACAGGGGGGGAAATGGGAGAAGGGAGTTGAGGTACAAACTCCAGTCATAAAATAGATAAGTCCTAGGGATATAACGTACAGCCTGGTGACTATGGTCAACAATGTTGCATTGCCTATTATATAACTTCGCATGGTGCCAGGATGATACTAGATTTACTGTGGTGATCACTTTGTAGCCTGTACACGTATCCAATCGTTAGGCGGTGTACCTGAAACTATAACATTAGAACAATGTTATGTGTCAATTACACCTCAATAAAAAAGTATATATTCATTTTCCGTAGGCCAGTTTTCATTGCTCTCTATTACACATAAAGTCTCCTTACCATAAAATCTAAGTAATTACTTTTTTAAATTTAGATTTTAGTGTATTGTTTTAAAAATAAAGTGTTGTTTTGACTTTAAAGAAAAGATTATTTAGAACAGGGGAACTGTTAGTCCCCCTCAGCTCTGTGTTGGTCAGAGCATTCCTCTTGTGTTTTATTCTGGGTGTACGGCTTGAACAATATGGACAGGAAGTTGTGTGTTCCTTGGAGAGTTGGTGAAGGCACTTTAAATCATGCCATGTGGAAAGGTGCCTGAATGGCTCAGTTGGCAGAGCATCTGGCTCTTGATCTTGGGGGTTTTGAGTTCGAGCCCCATGCTGGGCATAGAGATTACTTAAAATAAAGCTACAAGGAAAAGGAATTTTTTTAATACCAAAGTTATGAATAGAGATTGATCTGTCTTGAGAGAGGTAGGGAGTATTTTGTCACTAGAAGTTCTATCTGAATGGTCACATAACAAGTGGTTCTCGGGAGATTTAAGCAAAAGATGTGTTGTTGGTTATATAGCCTTTAAAGTAGGTCCTCACCTTACATTCTGGAAGAGCTCGATCCTTTCGGTCAGTCTTTCAACCTGGGCTGCATAGTAGAATCACCTGGCCAGGGGGCGTTGAAGGTAAAATACTAATGTTCAGCTCCTGTCCCAGTCTGTTAAATTGGAATGTTTGGGCCATGGAGTAGACACTGGTGTTTTTTCAGAAGCTCTCCAGTTGATTCTAATGTACAGCCAAGTCTGAGAACCTCTGATTTAGCCGAATCAAGCCGAATTGAATAAAATGGTATGCGTTAGTATTTTGCTTACAATAACTTAACTATAACTATAGCATTTGAGTTCTGTGTAGGTCAGTATAATGTCAGTGCCATCACATTCTATTTATGCCCGATTCAAATTTGTATGTCTTATAACATATTAAAATACAGGAACAGAACAATTTCTAAAGAACCATAATATGAAGTTGTCTAGCATGAAGGATTTTATCTGTAGCTATTTTCTTAAAATGCAGGCCTGCGCGCGTGCACAAACACAGAGAAATTGCTTACAGCAATTAGTAAATAAATGAATGAGGTGATTGTTGGTCTCTATAGAATAATAAATTGGGTATTGTGAATTTGGAATTGATTGCTTTCCCTTTTTATAAGGTATTGGTCTGGGTCCATGTTGTCTTGTGCTGGTTGTAAAGTGGGAAGCAGCCTGTAGAAATAAAAAGAAGCACTTGACATTGGTTGTTCACTACAAAAGTGCCAAATGTTTTTTCAACCTGTTAAGTTTAGTTATGTATGTAAAAAAAAAAAAAAAACTTTTTTTTTTTAAAGAACTGTTCTCCTGAAGTAGTTTCCTACTGGTTTAATTTTCTACTCCCTTCTGTTTAACTTTCTCTTTAAAGCTATTGGTGTCAGTAACCAGAGGGAAACCACTGTAGTCTGGGACAAGTTAACTGGAGAGCCTCTCTACAATGCTGTGGGTAAGCTGTTGTTCATGGATGTCAAATGCAAGGCCTTTCTCCACTTGCAAACACTGTCACACTAAAATGTCTGACCGAAAAAGCTTGCAGTCATGTTTCCTATACTCTGACGGGATGGGCAGAAGAGTCCTCTAAGAAATTAGTTGTTATTTATTTACAGATATTTATTCACATCTTGAATTATCTCTTTACCTTGCTCTCCCCTTTTCCTGATTATTTGTATTATAACGAATGGTTCAGTGTTGCCAGAACAGTTTCATACACCCAAAGGAAATCTCCCCTCCTTCCCTCAAAACTCCAAATTATACATGCTCGCAGTCCTCTCTCTATAAAGTACTTGTGTACTTGTTCTTCCCATTTGTAATTTTAATGGACTCATCTGAGGTTATGAAAATGAAGTCTCAAAATGTGAGCTCCTTCTGCTTCACATTTGGCTCTTTCCGCAGGGGTTCAAAACCTCCAAATCTCAAATACACCAACATTGGGTATCACATCTTATTCCAATGTAAATGACCATGAGTATATTTTAGCATACTCTTAGCACATGACAGTTGCACTAAATGACACTGTCACTTGCTGTTTTGTTGCAAATATAGCCACTAAACGGTGTCATTCTATTTACAAATAGCAAAACACAATTTTTTGTCCATAACATACCAGGTTTGTGGGGTGGGGACGGAGGCAGAAATTGTCAGAGATGGGATGATTTATAGACTGAGCTATTTTTACTTTAGAGTTACTTTAGTGGTATATTTCCTTTAGTATTAATTGGAAGAAAGTGATATTCAAGCAGAAAATATACTAAAAAGGTGCCTTGTAAGAGTAGCATGAATCTTTTAGAAATAATCTTTATAAAACATTAAGGTATTTAATGTTATTGTGTCATTAGGAAGCATTTAGGATGTCACCTGTACTTGCGATAAAAAATTAAAGACTCAAAAACTGTCAAAGAATTGTAACCACAGGTCCTGTTTCACAAAAGTACATTTTGTTCTCATTCTCCTGAGCAAGTAATTTTGAATATCGGTAAAGCAGGATATTACATTGTTCATTACTTATACCTAGGGGGTATTCTTTCCCAGATCACTGTTAGCCAACTTCTTGAACTAGTTAGGGTTTTATTTTTTTTCCCCCTAGGGAAGAGAAGGACCTTCTCAAAGGAACCAGAAAGTTCCTGTTTCACTCTAAACTTTGAATTGTAAAAATGCAACTTTGGACTTTGAGTTGTCATTTTAAAATAATGCAACTAGGTTAGTTGAAGTTATACCTCCAGCGAAAGACTTAAGTAAATATTTTACCAGAAATACTTTCTTTTTCTGATGTGCTTATCTACTCATTTCCTTTTCTTGTACCTGTGTCCTTCTGTGCCCCATTCTTTGGGCTTTTCAGTATTAATTTATACAACGCCTAAGGGATATGAAGAACTTTTTTCAATCCTGAACCGTGCACATGTCTTGAGAACCTCCTATGTGTTTGGTGCTATCCTGGATGTGTTATAGAGGATATGAATTACTGGCCGGTTTTGTGAGCACTTTGTAATCTAGTTTTAGGAAGAGACTAACACAGAATTAGGGAACAGTGGATGAACTATGCCGCTAAATTCAATAGGAATTAGAACAAGTACACATTAGTATGGATTTTGAATTCAGGGCATACCTTTGGGGGAGGTTGAACTCCATTTTAGGCCTTGAAGAACGTGTTGGATTACATTAGGAAAAGGGAACATTGAAGGCTAGTGTGAACAAGCTATGAATGTGAAAATGTGTACACACATTTCACCAAAGAGTAAAGAGACCGATGAGTTTCAAGGATAGGAGGATTTATTTATGAGTTATTATTAGTAGAACTAATAGTGATAATAACGTGCAATAAGTGCTAACCTTACTATGTACTAGGGATTGTGCGGGACTCTTTACCCATATTATTTAATCTCAATGACCCTGAGGCAGGTTTTACTTGCCTTATTTTACAAGTGAATTCTAGAAAAGCTCTATAACTTGTCTAATGCTACATAGCTATAAGTAGAGGTAATACCACAGTTTGGACATAAGCCCCTCCAACCCCAAAGCCTGTGTTCTCATTTGGATAAAGAGGGCTTGGTGAGGATGTAGAGGGCTCTGAAAGCCATTCACCGGATGACATGGGATGACAAAATGAATAATAAAGGAGAGCTTAGCTTCCCATATGGTGGAATGGGTTGTTTCAAATGTCTGCTGAGAACAATTCAAGAAGTTGTACAAAACAAAGCAAAACTCTGTCTGAGGGACTGGAAGGCTACCAAGGCAGTGAGGAATTGTGGGGCCATGATACAGGAGAGAAGGAAAGCCCAGAGAGATGAGCCTGACATTCGGTGTTGCTTATTCCGTAGAGATACGTGTAGCCTCTTGAGTAGCTGAAGTTAAGCAGCATTTTCATAGGTCGATGTACATAGGGAGGCCAAAGGTAGTCAGGCTGCCTGGGCTGGAGATGAATATTGGTCATACCTAAACTTTTGATTGCAAGTGCAAAGGGCCAAGCCTGGAAGGGAGGAAAACGAAATACACCAACCCTCACAGGAACTGAAGCCCGGATTGACGTAATTTAAAGCCCTGGGTGGATTATGGTGATCTAAGATTGCTAATGCTTCTAACCTAACTTCCTTTCAGAAACAAAAATGAACCATTTCTGGGGGGAAATTCTCTCTGGAGTTTTTAGTATATGATTTCTAGTTTTCTATAAAATCAAGCATTTGAACAAGACATAACTAGAAACCAACAGAAACGATCTTAGAAATAAACCCATAGGAAATCCTGATGTTGGAGTTTTCAAACTTCATTTTTCTTAGGTTTATTTATTTTGAGAGGGGGTGGGGGAGAGAATCCGAAACAACTTGCACAATGTCAGTGCAGAGCCCTACGCGGGGCTCGATCCCACAACCCTGAGATCATGACCTGAGCCGAAATCCAGAGTCGGATGCTTAACCAGCTGAGCCACCCCAGGCAGTCCAAGAATTATCAGACTTTAAAGTAATCATGATTAACATGTTCAAGGAATTCCTTGACAAGACTGATTCAACAAGAGTTGGAAATATAAAAATAGAAATTCTAGAACGGCATTAAAAACTCAGTTGATGAGTTTTATATCAGATTAGACACAGCTGAAGATGAATTAGTGAACTGGAAGAGAGATCAGAAGTAAATATCCAGACTTGAAGCACAGAGAGACAAAGGTTTAGAAAATACAGAAAAGAATCCAGGAGAAATATGGGGTAAGGTGAGGAGGTCTGACATATTTATAACTGGAGTCCCAGGAGAAAAGGAAAGAGAAAATGATAAGGTTTTTCAGATTCAGGAAGCATTGTGAGTCTCAGGCGTGATAAATACACAGAAAGCCATACGTAAACATATGCCTGAAGATAAAAAGTAAAATTTTTAAGTAACCAAAGGATATGACCTTCAGGAGAGCCACGCTGACTTGCAGGGGCTCCTGGCTGGCTCGGTCAGTGGAGCGTGTGACTCTTGATCTCGGGGTCGTGAGTTTGAACCCCACATTGGGTGCAGAGATTACAAATAAATCTTTAAGAGAGAGAGAGAGAGAGAGAGAGAGAGAGAGAGGGAGAGGGAGGGAGGGAGCCACACTGACTTTCAGTTAATTTCTCAATGGAAACAAAGTAAGTCAGAATACAATAGAATGAAATCAAGTAAACCCCCACTGAAGGAAAAACTGAGCAGTTTTTCACGTAGAAGGAAAATATTCTCACGCGGAAACTTGGCAATGCAAAGTCCTAGAAAGGGTAAATGTGTAGTTTAGTCTAAATGAATTTTGGCTGCATAAAACAATAACATTATGATGTTCAAAATGTATTAAGAATTAAAATACATGGCAACAGTTATACATGAAAGGAATTTGGGGTAGATGAGTTTCAACTGTTTTGAAGTCCTTATATTGTCAAGGATACATGTTTTAATAATCTCTAAGATAAACAATGAGAGTAAAATAATGTATAATTAACCAGCTAAAAGGGGGGGGGGAATTGAATGATTTTTTTTTTTTGAAAAGGCAAGAAAGGAAGAAAAAGGAATGTGAAACAGGAGGGATGGACAAATAGAAAGCATTTACATTCAAATATGTAAGTAAGTGTATTCAAAAGAACAAGATTTGGGGCACCTGGGTGGCTCAGTCAGTTGAGTGTCTGATTTTCGACTTCGGCTCAGGTCATGATCTCATGGTTTGTGAGTTCAAGCCCCTCACTGGCCTGCTTGGGGATTCTCTCCGTCTCTCTCTGCCCCTCCCCTACTCGTGTGGTCTCTGTCTCTCTCAAAATAAGTAAATAAACTTAAAAAAATATACTAGAAAGGACAAGATTGCGTTTCTTAGTAAAATCTAGCAAAGAAGGTGGGACTGCTCATCAGTAAATGGGATTAGTGGAGAGGACAACCAGAGAGACCTTTCAGAGGAAAGACACAACCTGTAGGTCTATAAATCAGATAGAGCTTAAAGATGAGGCGGGGCGGCAGGGGTGTGGGGCGCGGAACGGGGCTGCAAGATTTTTAGCCTGAGAGAACAGAAGGAAGCTAGTATTTAAAGGGTGCCAGCCTGGGAGAAAAATAGCTTGCTGCTTTGAACAAGGCGAGTCCTGGACTTGGAATCAAAGCTCATTTCTGGGCACTTAGGTCTGTGGCTCTTTTATAAAGAGATTGTTCCAGCGTTAGATGGAGATTAAAAGTTGATACCAGAGAGGTGATAGTGTCAGTTTATTATAGATGACTTCACTCTAGGAATCAATGTACATCATTCAACAAAAGCTTCAGTGCCTTTCTGTGTCCAGGTTCTGTGATGGACCCTAGGCGTACAGTGACCAACCCAGCAGGAGTCAGGCACCATGCTTGCCCTTGTGACTCAGAAGCCTAGGGAAAGGAAGTGAGAAGGAGGAAGGGGAATAGAAACAGAGGAGAGAGAAGGAGTAATTAGCTGGGAAGAGAAGCCACTCAGTCATGACAAGGATATAGATTCTGCCTCCAGTTGTATGTCGCCCAGGAAAACACCAAGGTGTCCCGTCTGCATGCAAATCTCAGCTGAGAATATTAACATGATGTTAAGTCTTCAGTAGCTTTCTCTGAAAACGACACACGGTGGGGTTGATGGAAACAGAATCAGATTTTCACCTATCTTTGTCCTTGAGCTTTGTCTTTGTTTATATCACAGTCTGTGGGTTTTACTCTCTCTCACCCTCTCTCTGTCCCTTTCTCTTGTAAATCTGTCGCTCCAGGCCTGTCCTTCTCTTCATCTCTCGCTTTACTTATGTAACTCGGCAATGTAACTGCTGAGCAGAATTTGTTATAGACTAGCAAATGGGAGAAGCAGTCTACACTTCTCTTTTTAAAAAATTGCTTTTTATGTGGCCTTCTTTTTTATGGTTTCGGGTCTCTCGATAGGCAGTCAGAGTCAGCTCACTCACCCCCAGAATAGGAACAGGAGGATTTCAGGGTCGATTAGGGGACCCGAAATACATTTGATGAGGAAGCTGAACACTGAGCAAGGCTATTTTCTTCTTGCTCAAGGTAAACATGTCTTTGTTTACTGACGTCTTTTATAACAGATAGTTACAAGCACAGAAAAGAAGTCTAACCCGGTCCATTGAGGCACAGATGGTCTGCTTCAGAAGTTCCAAATAGTGTTAGAGTTCGTGCATTAATTGTGTGATGAGCGAGGTAAACACCGGTGTGGTGCCTAAAATAGAGCGGTGTCACTTAGCATCACTGCTCCACAGTCACTGTTCCGTGATGGGGCCATCTGCCCTCATGGCCCCTCTGGTGGATTGCAGGAGCTTTGTGGCGCTGGCTCCTGTGGCCTCTCTCCCCTGTCTTCACTTACCCCGGCCCCTGAGCGGTGCTTTGCTCTCTCCCTGTTAGTGTCCTCTTCATCAATATTCTTCTCCAAAGACTTCCCTCCACCCCAGGCTTCGCCCTTTTTCTAAACCTTTTCCTTCCAAAACCACCTTTTATTAGTGGTCCACACACCTTGGTGTCTCCCGAGTATCATTGACAAAGAAGGTTGGGCTTCACAAATACACCACAGATGAAACCGAGCACAACTACAACTACGCCACTGAAGCGGTGTGCGTGTTGAGTGGGGACAGGCTTGAATCGGGGATGTTTAGTATGTTCGTGTGCACAGTTCATGGACACTACCAGCGAGGTGTTCGGGCCTAACGAGTGTGGTCCACCTGTTTCCCTCCTTGGGCTGCTTCTGTCCCCCTCCAGGACAGCTGCTGGGTGTGTGTGGCACGCCTACTGCAGTGTGACCCGTGCTCCGGCAGCTTTCTGTGGAGGACGGTTCATGATTTAATATCAAAATATTATTCATATTAAAGACTAATATCCAGGGAGGCAAGAGTCATTGATTTAAGATCTTTATATGTTAGAGAAAACCACCGACAAAAGTCATTGGTCTCCGATCCATTTTTTCCTTATTTAAATGTTATTGCAACCATTTTTTTTTAAGTTGTTGGATTTAAAGTTTCCTGTGGGGTGCCTGGCTGGCTCAGTCGGTGGAGCGTGTGACTCTTGATCTCAGGGTTGTGAGTTCAAAGGGTGCTTGAGCCCCATCTTGGCTGTAGAGATTACTTCAAATAAAACCTTTAAAAAAAAAGTTTCCTATGGCATATAACTCTTTTCTGCAGAGTTGCACTTTTAAAGATTGGTCATCCTCTGCCTTTTTAAATTTTTATGTACTGGTTAACCCTGGGCCAATGATTAAACTTGTGTAATTATCTGTTGAGATCTAAAGGAACCTTGAGCTCATTTTTTTTTAAACCTTGTCTGGACCTGGATTATGTTTCAGAGTTATCAGCATGAAAGAAAACCATAAATGGCCAACCATCTAAAACTTGGAAGCACACTTCCAAACACTTAAACAACAAAAGTACGGTTATTGTTTTGCTTTGGAAGGGAGCAGATTTTTTTTTACTTTTGTCAAACCTAGAATATTCAGCTTTATCAAGATCAACTTCATTTCTCCTTTGGTCCAGTCCTTTATTACAACGTTTTTTGAATGCCTTCCATTTCCTTCATTTGGGGTAAAAGAAAATACTGCTGTTTTTGTAATTTGTATTAAACTCTTCAACTCTGGGCCAGTTTCAAATGAAACTGAATTTAATTTCAACTTTGAGGTTTCTGATCTTTACTGTTTCTTTATATTCCTTTGAAGACTTTAAATTCATCCTGGCTTACCTGTGTTGTAGAGGTCTCATGCTGCATTCAGACTCTGGGTTCTAATCCTGGCTTTTCCACTTCTACCGTTCTATGTCTTCCCTCGACAGTTAGGCTAGAGAAGTGAGAAGTGTGGACTTCCTAGGCGTGAGGTAAAGATCAATGAGCTAATCCATGTAGGGTACTTACAGTAGTGCCTGGCAGAGTAGGAGGCTTCAGTAAGTGTTAGCCGTGGCCGCTGTTCAGAATTGGCTGTAGTCTTTGTCACCCAGGAATGCTAGATGCAATGATTGATTTATACACGACAGGTGTTCTTAGGGGACATCCAGAGCCTACCTGGATCACACATGCTTGTCTGTCATTGGCATCCTGGCGTTTATACACCTAAGAGCCGAAATTGTGGCATATATACGTTTTAAACAACCCCCCCCCCCGCCCCGCATTTTTCTTTTGGCCCCAGGAACTTCTGAAAATGTGGTCAGGGGAAGGACAGTCATTGATTACAGTCTCTTCTCCTTTGCAAGTGACCTCTTTCCCAGCTGAATTAATAGCTTAACTTTTGGCCAGTGGTAACACATAGCAATCCAATCTGTTTATTCAATTTACTGTTATTTATCTCTTGTGGGGGAGACAGCCCAGTAACACTTTGTGGAACTGCCAGAAGTCCTTGCTCGGGGTGCACTCCATAACCCGGAGCCCGCCCTCATTTCCCTCCCCGGGAGGCCTGCAGCTCCTCGCATCCTGGTAGTAAACCCCCTCAGAGATGTACTGTTTGCCTTTGCTTCTAGTCCATTGAAAATAATTCAGATTGTTTCTAGTTAATTTTGAAATTTTTTCTTAGGCACTTTTCCCTTCTATTATAATGACAAACTCAAACTGATGCACACTTCTAAACATTCGAAAGTCGTCTCTTCCTCTGTGCTGTTACTGCATCACCTGACTAACCCTGGTCCATGGGCAGTGAGGCAACCGAATTTCTCTTCACTCTGCAAACTTTTTGTTCAGACCTGACGAAATCTAACAGACATATATTGGATACGACTTTATTTAATACAAATGAAAGTTTATCACATCATCCAAACTGGGTTTTTTTTAACTTATTTATTTGATGATTTGAACCATTTGAATCAGATTTACTTGGTCTAAATAAGGGACATGCCTTATAGAAGCAGGCTCTATAGTGTTTGGGACTCCCTAGCATCTATTTTCCTTCTTATTTTTTTTCCACATCACTTTGGAACTTAGCCATTCCCTGTGCCCTCCAGACACGCCTCTCCTGTTTGTGGTGGTGGGCTCCCCTCCTGCCAGCCTCCCGGGGAGGTGCTTTCTTGGGGCCATGACTTCCCAAAGCAGCCTTTTCATGTCTTCCTATAGATTGCCCCAACGGTGACTGTGGCTCACTCCTTAGCCTTCCTTCGTGAGGAATGGTCACTCACTACATTGCACAGCCTTTCAATTTACTGGTTGGGCGAGCAGTCAGTAACCAGCTGGGCCACTTTTCTAACTAGGACACAGATACGTGGCCAGGTAGGGAAGAGTCATCCTGAGCAAGAAGCACGTATTTACCTGGTCTTTGTCCGCATGGACGAGGTCCACCGAACCAGAGACTCTGACTGGACTGCCTTGGTTTCCCTTCTATGCCATGTCTCTTCCTTTTCCTTTTCTATGCTCACATGCGTAGAAAATGTTCGTTCTGATGCACTTGCCCAAGTGGTCTACCATTTCCTAAGTGGTCAGCAAGAGAACACAGACCTTGAATCTGGCCACCTCTAGCATGAACTGCCATTATTTCTCCTAATGCTCCAGCCGCTCCAGTTTCTCCTGGCCCTTCAGATCCGGGTGCCGTTGTCCCCTCTGGCTCTTCAGTTCCAGCTGCTGGGACTTCCTCAGGTATTGCTGCTCTGGCTCCTGCTCCCTTCCCGGCCTTCCGACCCAGACCTGACGGGGCAAATTGACCACCGCTGCTGGATCTGGATCTGGCACTTCTTTTGATTGTTCTCAGAAATGACCTCCACAGGGGGCTTAGTCCTCCAGCTTGGGGCCTTCTCTCTGGCTTTTGGTCTCTTATTCTGCCAATCTAATTCTGCCATCTTAGCTTCTTTAATGAGTTTTCTAATTTTTTTTGTTCTTAATTCAATTAATTTTGAGCATTTGTGATTTGTTTGGTAGTATATCAACCACTGACATTTTTCTCTTTGGCACGGTACTAATTCATTCCATGTATTCTAATTACCTTAAACTCTTGGGCTATAAAAACAAAGTGAATCTGCCAGCCTTCTGTGATCATGGAATAATGGCAGGAGAGGAACTGCAGAGACCATCAACTCCGACTGCCTTGTTTTATATTCAGGAAATCCAGGCCGCAAAGGGTAACATGACTTGCTTGAGTCACATAGCTTATTGGTGGCAAAGTCAGAAGACAAACAACTTTGGTCTCTGATTTCACATCCAGTGTTTTGACTCTTTTTGGTGCGAGGTTGATTCTGGGGATTCCACTCTGGATCCTCGGAAGCTCTCAAGTGAGGAGTAAAGTGCCCAGTTACTTAAGTGGTCGTTGTCAAGGAGCAACAGAGTCACAGAGCCACTGGGCCTCAGGGGAGCCACCTGGTCATCAGTTTATCTGTCGTTTTGTTTTTGCTTGTTTTCTAAAAAAGTTTTTTTTACATTTATTTATTTTTGAGAGACAGAGAGAGACCGAGCACAAGTCGGGGAGGGGCAGAGAGCCAAGGAGACACAGAATCCGAAGCAGGCTCCAGGCTCCAAGCTGTCAGCATAGAGTCCGATGCGGGGCTCAAACTAACAAACCATAAGATCATGACCTGAGCTGAAGTAAGATGCTTAACCGACTGAGCCACCCAGACACCCCTCTGTCGTTTTGTTTTTAGAGAAATAATTGGAACAAGTTCCATATCCTAAAGACCCGGCCCTAGAAAAGAGGCTCTCAAGTTCTAATATAGTACTGAATAACTTGGGGTGTTGAAAACAAAAGTACAAAGACTCGGGCCTTCCTCGTGTACACCTGCAACCAAAGGGCTTGGAATGTGTGAGTTCACATTTTTCCAGGTAGCTCTGATGTACTTTCTGGGTAAGAACCACTACTGTGGAGTCTAGCAGTGTTTCTTAAAGGAGGGGGGGGGGCACCTATTTAAAAGACCTATTTCTGGGATCCCTCCCTGGACCTACTATCCCAGAATTTCTGGGAATGGGGTCCATTTTTAAGTTCCAAAGTGATTTTTTGCATTAAATACAGAAAAGCACCCATCTAGAAGGCTCTGAGTCATTCAGCAGCCTCGAACAATGACTTTCATGTGCTTTGTTCATGTCCCTTGATAAGAAATGCATTTTACATGATGATTCATCAAACTCCCATAACTAAAACAACAGTTTCACAATACCTACCTTACTGAGTTCCGTGAACTCTGATATTTTCCATTCTAATCCATCCTGTTTCATTTTTTAAAAGTAAGTAGGTGAAACACACTCAGTTGATTTTAAACCTCCAGCGCACTGGAGCTTGAACCACTGAGAATTGAGATGTGTTCTGTTACTTCACAGACTCAAAACCTCTCTCTTGAATTCCTCTCCTTTGCCCACTTACTCCTGGGGTTGCTTGCCTGTGAGGAAGGCCCGCGTTTGTCAGAGTCCTGCAGTCCTGCTGCTCTGTGAAGGGTGGGCTGCCTTGGTCCCTGGACATGGCAGTTCTTGCCAACTCCACGTGGCTGCATCCGTCACCGTGCAAGTACTGGGGTGTTGATAACAAACCAGTTTGGGACTCAACCCGAACTACATAAAGCTTTAAAAAACACAAGATGTTTTTTTGTTCATGGAACCAGCACTGCACGAGTAGCTTAGTTCAGGTGCTGTTTGATTCCAGACTTAGTATGAGCTGGATGCCCCACGAGCCTGTCTTTTCTTGAGACGGCTCCGGCCGTGGCTTGCTCTTCATGGGGGCAGCAGGCCCGGCCACACACCGCTGAGTAGGGTTGCGGAGAAGGGGCTCCAGCAGGCTGAGCACACATCTCCTTTGGGCCGACTAGACCACCCGCTCTCCGCTGAGCCAGTCCCTGGGACGCGGACATGCTACTGGAGCTGGGAGCAGCGTCGCCTCTCAGGCAGACTGCACAGCTGAGGATGAGGGGAGACGATTTGCTAAAGAGAGTTCGAAATACTGCTCTTGGGAGCAAGAGGACTGCCTGGTGGGCAGCAAATGCAGATGTGCTCTCTAGGCCACAGATCCTCCCATCTTCCTCTCTGCCTCCTGTTTCCTCGGTGGTGACAAGCCTGTTCTTGCTGCTTTTCACACCCATAGAAACCAGTCTATGGTCCTGAGGTAGCCACCAGTCAAAATCAAGCTCAGACGGCCCTCAGTGAGGGAAATGACAATTTAAGTGATTAGAAAGAACGGATTGAAATTCACTACAGAAAAGAACTGGTTTTTATTTTTATTTTTTTCTGGAAAAAGAAAACCTGGTTTTTAAATGAAGAGAGAGGAATCAGCTAGTTCAGGGTGGAACAAACTATGCTGCGAGTGGCCAGTGTTGGCGGGTGTCATGGTCAAGCCTGGGTTCTCTTCCCCAGTGCCCTTTAAATACATTCAAGGCCTGAGCCTTTTCAGGACACATCTGGGCACAGTCAGAGCCTAAAAATACCAAGTGACCACTCACCAATGAAAAGTGATAGAAGTTTAAGTATAAAACTTAAATCTGACAACACTCTGTGGTCCTGTTGGTTACCCTTCATGGTTGCCTTATGTACTATTTGATACCTTCTCTTTCTCAGGCCTTCTGTCATGAAGCAGAACAGAAATATTTTCTCCTAGAGGGTCAGAAAGTGGATGATAGTTATTTACTATAAATAATGTTGATCTCTTAAAATAGATTTTTTTTACAATCTAGCATGGGCAAGAATGGTGACCTTTAAACAATTCTTTTAATGATTCTGGCTTGTAGCCTACTTTGGAAATGGAAGAGTTTGATGTAAATAAGCATTTCATAGGGGAGAGACTAAATCTTACTTTTTCCTCCAATAAATGGTACCAGGTGCTCTATTTTGTCACAGATTGCCCCCCAGGTTTTCTAAGATACCTGTTTTATACACGGTACAGTGATCCTGAGTTGCAAATACTGCCCTGGCGACTAGTATGACAAGCCTTTAGATTTTCTTTGTACTCATGTATTCTTAGAAAATGCTTATCCAAAACATTTTTTCATTGAGGTTTTTTTTCCTATAAAAAGGATACAAAATAAGGGCCCTAAGGTTTGTATTGTTCTAACTTGGTCTGTAATTTTGCATAAAACCTTTCAATTCTTCCTCATAAATTTATTCTTTTTTCTAACAATATGCCCATTCATTTCTAATTTTCTAATTTCTATCTTTTGAAAGCTCTAGCATTTTAATTGCTTATGGAAACTAATCAATCTCCTATCCTTGACAGTGATTTCATTAAGATCTGATTTTTTAAATGAAGTTTTTCATATATATTATTATATTTTGGTCTATAGTGTGGCTTGATCTAAGAACCCAGTCTACCGTTGAGAATCTTAGTAAAAGAATTCCAGGAAATAATAACTTTGTCAAGGTAAGAGATGTCTTCAAAAGTATACTGTAAGAATGCGTGTTTAAAAAAAGGGTTTAGAGGTTTCACCCCAACGACTATTCAAGCCCTACATCCTATCGCACAGTAGTTATTTGATACATTTTATAGACAATCCGCAGATAATTGAGGGCAACTCGAGTATTTACCTTTCTGTCTTCTTGCCCTGTGGTGGATTGGAGGATTCATATTCTGGGGGTGATAGGCTGAAGGGGATTATAAAGTGTCCCAGTGACTTACACCACATTTCCAAGGGCATACTCCTTCCTTCCTAGAATTCAACCATGCTTTCCAAATCTGTCCTTCTTGGTTTCTACTGTCTGTCAAAGCAAGTTCTGGATGCTTCAGAGTTAGGCATCTGGATTCAGAGAGACAAAGTAAAAGTCACTCCAACTCCTCACTGAACTCCTCTTCCACTTTCTTCGTGTGAAGGAAGCTTATAAAAATTGCCTAAATTTCAGTCCATATATAGAGCTCTCTTCAGATAAATGAAGGGAGAGAGAATTTTTTGAAGCCGGCAAGGTATTTTCCTTAGCAAGGTCAAGGCCAACTTCTCCTAGCCTCCAAAGGAAGTTCTGTTGTTGTTGTTGTTGTTGTTGTTGTTGTTGTTTTGGTTTATCCCCTTTATATTTATTTGTCAGTGGGACTCTTAGGGCAGTGGTTCTTGGTTCTGAAACTAGCGTTCAGATCCCATTAATTGTAGCAATTGAACAGACCATTCCCTACTCTCACCAGCCCAAATAACTTCAGGCTAGTCCTGAATATACCCTTACCCATTTCCTATTCTGTTCCTCTTTGTCACCCTGCCCAGCCCTCACTCCCACCTCCAGTTACTTTGCTTCAAGGAATGCATGTTTTTCTCTTCAATGCCATTTTAGGCAACTTTTATACTTCCTACCCAAGTCATAACAACGAAATATTATGGACTACCTCACTGTTGGCTTTGTGGGTTGATCCTTGGTCCTTCAAAGAGAAATAATCCCATAAATTATTTCCTTTCATTATTTTTGAGCATTGATTTTTTTTTTCTAGGAAAGCTAGAAAACCATGAGCTAAGAGTCTTAACTTACGGGGTGCATTAAAGTAGGAAATGGTTTGGATTGAATTTTCTATAGTTAGGTGATAAATGAGGAGGCCAAGGAGTAGGGGAGGGGAAAGATAGTTGCATTATTTTGATGTATGTATCTTCTTTACCACTTTCACTAACCATTATAAATAAGTCTGGTATTTAATATACTAACAAAAATAGGAGTTGGACTGATCCATTCTAAAGGAATACTGATAAGCCAGTATGTCCACTGTATTTGCCTTTTATTCAGTCCACCGTCTCTGTCCAGTGTACTCGCTGAGTTGAGGCAACTACTTTCTTCAATAGAACAACTCAGTGTTGCTTTCATCTGGCATGTCCTTGAGCTCTACTGTATTCTCCACTTACTTCATGTTATGTTATTTGAATATGTATATGTGTGTGTAAATATATATATATTTGTTTATAATATATATTTTTTACACATAAGTATATTGTTGTTAAGTCTTCTATGTTTTAAAACAATTTTCTGGTATGATCATTAGTTTATGATTTGATGTACTCTCTGATTTTTATTAGTTTAAAATATCAGAGTGAAATGCAGAGTTTTGGACTAGGTTCTGCATGTAGTACTCATCACAAAAGCTAACATCTACGTGTTCACTATCTAGATTACAGGGTATTGTGTCATTTAATTTTCTCTTTACCTTACAACGTGGATGCTCTTTGAACTGCAAACATATCACACTGATCTTTGTTCGTGAACACACTTTCCCGTGCCACAGCTAGGAAAAGTATTTTTATCCATAATACCCTGGGCTTGGCTTTAGCGCCATTGGATATTTTGTGATTTGTTGAGCTTTTTGGATTTGGTGTCTTATTTTAAACTGTTAGGAATTTAATTTGCTGGCTGAACCTCATACCTGTTTTTAGTCCAAAACAGGCCTTCCACTTAGCACTTACTTCAGTGCCGTGAAACTTCGTTGGCTCCTTGACAATGTGAGACAAGTTCAAAAGGCTGTTGAAGAAGATAGAGCTCTTTTTGGGACCATTGATTCATGGCTTATTTGGGTATGTTTAAATATGATGTATGTATGGAGAAAGCTTTTCAGAAATTTTTTAGACCGTCTGTGTGCTATTAAGAAGAGTTCAAACATTTTAGTTGGCAAAATTAACATTTCAGCCTCCATTTAAGAGGCATTTTTCCTTACTTCCTCCTCATTTTTTCTTGCTTTATTTCAGTAAAGATGGAGGATGATCACCAAAGACATGTCTCATGTCTATTACCTTTTGAAAAAGTAATTTACGTAATTAATAATTAGCAATTTAGGTAGTCTTTTTCTCCTCCCTGTCATATATTCTTTTCCACTGGTCATTTCTTTATTTTTATTTTAGAGAGAGGGAGAGAGAGAGAGAGAGCGAGAGAGAGAGAGAGCGAGCTTGGGTGTGCACTCACATGAGTCGGGGGAGGGATGGAGGGAGAGAGAGAGATGGAGAATCTCAAGCAGGCCCCATGCTCAGCATGGAGCCCGACACAGGGCTCGATCCCACAACTGTGAGATCATGACCTGAGCTGAAATCAAGAGTCAGATGCTCAACCTGCTGAGCCCCCCAGGCGTCCCTCCACTGGCCATTCTTCAAAGAAGCAACTATTTAACATGATAAACATCTGTGTGACTTTTATCGTTTGCTTTCAGCATTACACAGCTGTCTCTTAGTTAAGCCATAATATAAAAAATCATAGTAGAAATTTCAATATGTAATCTTTTTGCTCGAGCTTAACACGGAGGAGTAGAAACTAACGTTTTAGACATTTCTCAGATTTATCTTAAAAGTGCATGTTCTCTCTCCCTTTCTCTCTTTTGTTCTCTGTTATTTTTATTGTGGGCATTTTCAAATATACCCCAAAGTAGAGGGAATAGCATGATGAACCCCTACAACAGCGGGCCAGCTACAGCAATCAACTGTGGCCAGTCTTGTTTCAGCTACACTCACATACTTTTTCTCCCCACAGATCATTTTAAAGCAAATCCCACACATATACTTTCATCTGTAATTACTTCAGTAAGTGTGTGATTATCTTTTTCAACATCCTAGAGAGCTTAATATTGTCCCTATTCTCATTGGCCACACCCACCAAGCAGATGTTACAGAACCAGTCCCTGGAAGCAGTGCCTTCTCTGCCCCTCCCCATGTTTGGCCAGGGTCAGCCATGGGTGGTGCTCTCGTGGCCCACCATTTTCACACCTGTCGCAGTTGACACAGTTCTGACTATCAGTTGCCTGGAACCAGAGTAAGGCAGGCTGTGGCAACTGTGAGCTTCGAGAGATGAGGGAGCGCATTTTGCTGCGGGGTCAAGGAGCACCTGCTCACGGGATGCTGAGATACCTTTTCTCCACTCTGTTCCTGCCTCCCCTCTTAACACTCGCACACAAAGAAAGCAGTACTCCTTTCAGCTCAGCTCTGAGGGTATTGACACTAGAGAATTTAAACCTCTGCTTTTGGGATGCATGCTTGGGTCGGCGCAGCCCAATGAGAATTGTTATTCTCAAAAAATAAAGACCAAAACAAAGAGCAACACAGAGTTCTGGAAGATGCTGAAGAGACAGACATGTCAATATATTACATTTGACCAAATCTGATAAGACAGCATTTTCCAAAGATAACAGATGAAAACAAAACTGGTTTTTTGTCTAACCACCAACTGACTAGAACTGTGCTAATATGGTGGCCACTTAGCCATGTTTGGCCCCTGAGAACTTCTGATATGGCTAGTCTGAATCAACATGTGCTATGATTGTAACATATATACTCTATTTAAATACGTAAAATGTTGGGGCGCCTGGCTGGCTCAGTCACTAGAGTGTGTGACTCTTGATCTGGGGGTTGTAAGTGTGAGCCCCGCCTTGGGCATAGAGATTATTTAAAATCCAATCAATAGGTAAAATGTCTCGGAAAGAATTTTTTATTTTAATATATTAGGATATAATATCCAAATATCCAAAGGATATTTTGGAGATATTGGGTTAAATAAAATACATGGTATCATTAAAATTAATTTTACTTGCTTCTCTATACTTTTTAAATGCAGCTACTAGAAAATGTAGAATTACATATGTAGCTTGCATTGTATTTCTGTAAGACACTGCCAGAAACCTGAACATTCAACAATTGGAACATTCCATTCTCCTGTTTTGTGCATTCTGCTCCTGATTACAGCCCTTGAAGACATGTAATTTAAGTTGCAAATTAGTGCAGATTTAACATGTCCTGTTTATTCTGTCTAGAGTTTGACAGGAGGGGCCAACGGAGGTGTCCATTGTACGGATGTAACCAATGCAAGTAGGACGATGCTTTTCAACATTCATTCTCTGGAGTGGGATAAAGAGCTCTGCGAGTAAGTTGGGTTTTGCCCTGAGAAGTACTCACCAGATACGTTACCTATTTATAACCTAAATCTTACTCTTATCCGATGTCAGTGGAGCACCAAACTTTCATTGTTGGTACTTCAGCATTCAGCGTGCAAGTCTCTACTGTGTATTCAAACAAGAGACTATTGTTGCATATATAGCAGAAAGGCCAAATTCAGTGTCTGGATTAGGAAGTTTAGGTTTCTTTAGAAAAGTACTTTGCGTGTTGTGCGCTTTTTAATTTTTATCGATTTGTTTGTATCAAGTTAGAATGTCAAAGAGCCGTACGTTCTGCTGGCTTATTATTTAACTCTGCACGCCAATACGTCCATTTTCTAATAGTTATTTACATTTTCGCTTCTGAATATATGTAAATGCTTCCAGATATTTATTTAAAATAGTGTTAAATACCCAGTGTTTAATTGTTTTTCAGATTTTTTGAAATTCCAATGAAAGTTCTTCCAAATGTTCGGAGTTCTTCTGAGATCTATGGCTTAATGGTAAAAAAAAAAAAAAAAAGTTCTTTAAATTTCATTTTTAAAAAAGCTTTATTAGTCAGAATTCAAAAGTCAGTTGTGTTACGTTTCCTGGTTTGAGAGTTGTGACTTTTCTGTAAGTGTCGGTAGTATGTAAAACGAGAATTTAGCGCTGTTTAAATAGTTTAATAACTTAAAAATTTTAGAAGCCTTCTTACCAGTTGATTTTACATTTTATAGACTATAATTGGCTTTTCTTTGAGTATTCTACTTTTAAAGTATTACTGCAATAATCTAACTACAGAGGGTGGTATGGGAATGTTTGAGCTGCTTTATTCTTTTAATTGAAAAAACTGTTTAGTAGTTGTGGTGTTGGCTTATAATTTATGAGAGGGAGTCCTCACATTTTAGTGAGTTCTTTTTCCTGTTGAATTTCTTTTAATAGCCAAACCATGTTTTTTATATTAGATTCTTTGTCAGCCCCCCAAAGAAAACTGTAGCAAAGAAACTGAAAGCAAAGGGTCTGTTTCTGATTTGTGATTGCTAATTAAACAGGTTTCCATAATGTACATCGTACTATCGATTTCACTGAAACCGAGAGAAAAAGTCGTTTCAGCAAAAAGTGTGCTTATTATCACTGAGGATCTCTGATTACACATCAGGGATGAAAAACCTCCAGGAGGATTTGAACTGGTATTTGAGCACACAAATCTAGAACTGATGATAAAAGTCAAAAATAGGTCTAAGATAAATTGCAAAAAAATATTGTTTAGACATTTCATGACAAATATGAGAAACTCTCCTTATAGAGTTAATAAAAATTGAGGTAAATACTAAATGCTCTGGAGAAAGCTTGAGCAGACTTCTTAAATATTTCATTTATAATAAAGCCTTCTAAGGTACTGTGGAATTTTTTTAAGGGAAGCATTGCTCATCTGTACTGAAAGTGCTTCGATGATTTCATAGCTGTCTACACCCTGACTTAGGACAGAGAAAAGAACTTATTCTTGAGAAACAGTTTTAGAGAACAGTTGAAAAGCATTTACTGGCCTAGTTTTTTCTCTTGCATTTAAAATATTATGCTTCTGTCCCCCTTTTTCCCCCTTGCTGACTATAGAAAATCTCTCATAGCCTGGTGAGTAGGTTGCCCACCAATTATGCTACCTATTCATTTGGAAAAGATACAGTGCATTTCCATTTAGTTTTAGACAAACCAAAGTCCATTTACTAAACAGATTCTTCTAGAATCTCCATGACCCTACAAACTACTCTAAGCTCTAGGCAAGCTTTAGGTTTTCTTTAAACTCATTCGTATCTGTTTGTTTTTAAGTTTCCCCTACGACTGAAAGTGGTGTTTCAAAATAAATGACTAAGGTAACTTCTCCGCGTGAGAAATTCTGATGTTCCCCATGACAAAGTACAGTTGTGCTGTACTTTGGGCTTTAGCATAACGGGGAAATGAGATGTAGTTTTTTAAGTGTCTGAAACGCCTGTCTTAAATGAAACTTGACCAGCCTTTCAGACTAGTTAGTTGGAAATGCACTGTCACTTTTTCTGCATGCTTCACCAGAGGACATTCCCAGGAATCCTCTGGAGAGCCCTCCCTATGAAGAAAAAAGAGCGCTTTATGTGCCTGAATGCACATTAGTATATCCTGCTGGTAGTTTGATAATAACTTCCGATAGTATAAGCAAAGGCTTCTTTTAGTATCTTAGTATATTAAGATATATATCCTCTAGGTTTCCTGCAGATCGACTTTGTGTTCTTCACGAAGTTTACCCTTATTGTCCAGGTCCAGATTTTCTAAGAATGTACACAGTACATAAAAATGGCAGGTCATGAATTAAGCAGAAAATGTGAAAGAAATAAAATAATATCCACCATCTAGAAGTTGTTTTTGTAGAGCATAAAAATATATGCTATTATTTCCTTATCACTGTTGCCACGTGAGGCGGCTTCTGTTCTTACCCTCGTTCGAACAGATAGGGAAGCGTAAGCTCCCAGAGGCCGGGGGACTGGCCCACAAATGGCAGACTAAGGGGACAGTCAGTCCGAAGCTTTTGTTTGGCGCTCTTCCTAGTATATCACACTACTTCAAGGATCATGTTCCTTTCCCCTGATTCCTTAACCAGTACAAATTGCTTTGTATTTGAATATTTTTTAAATAAGTTCTGTGAAATACACAGCCACTTAAATCTCATTTTTGTTCTAGAATGCTGGCCATATTTGATCAAAATAAAAACCGCTCTTCGTGACCTAAATTTAACTCTTGCTTATCTAAACTTGAAGAATGATGTTGGCTATATAAACAAATAATACCCAATACCAAAACGCGCTCGTGTTTCTTACTTATCTCGAGTAGTTTGGGTAGGAAGGGTCATTGGTAAAATACAGCCTTCCAAAATGAGAACATTCCATGCTGGCTTGATAGCTCTTTATATGTTCATTTTAAAGGATGCTTTCATTTTCCTTATTAACGGCAGTAATAGCAAAGAGCTATCGGACGTAAACTTTTCTGTTACCTAGATTCCATTTTGTAGATCAAGAAATTGAGGCAAAGAGTAGTTCCAGCGGCCTGCTCAGTGCCTTAACACTGACTAACCAAGAGTAGAGCCCACATCTCCTGAGTCCGAGTCCAGTGTGTGCCATCCATTCTCCAATGCCATGTCTCTTCTTGTCATTCTAGAAATACATCTAGTATCTGTCTCTGAAGCACATATGTAGTTGAACCACATGCTTTGTCTTGTCTGCCCACATGCTCTAGCATGTTGCTATTTGTGTTCATTCCTGTTGGCAGTTATGTTAGTAGAGACGATAGTTTGTGATTATTCATGATGCTTTTTTAAAATTTTATTAGAAAGCTGGGGCCTTGGAAGGTGTGCCAATATCTGGGGTAAGTTTCATCTTCCTGCTACCTCCCCAACCTTAGTCCCCTTCCATGTCATGGGTTTCTTCGTATATCTGAATCAGTCTCCCCCTTCCTAAACTATGGAAAACAAGTAAAAGCCGCAAAATTGGCTGATTCTTATTCTTACATGACGCAGTATGGGCCATTGAGAATCTTTTGACTAAATTCTAACTCTTCCTTCCCATACCTACTATCTTATAGGGGTTTTAAGAAATGGAAAAATGGGGGCACCTGGGTGGCTCAGTTGGTAAAGTGTCTGACTTCGGCTCAGATCATGATCTCACGGTTCATGGGTTTGAGCCCTGTGTCAGGCTCTGTGCTGACAGCATGGAGCCTGGAGCCTGCTTCAAATTCTGTGTCTCCCTCTCTTTCTGCTCCTTCCTCACTCTCACTCTGTCTCTCTCTCAAAAAAAATAGAATAAGATAAACATTTTAAAAAATTTAAAAAAAAAAGAAATGGAAAAATTACCAAATAGAAGCAATGTAAAAATCAAGACAATTAATTCTTTGATAAATTAAAAAAGGAGAAATAAATCCTATGGCTGTTCTAAAAGGAAAATTAACAATATTGTCTTAGTGTTCTTTATTGTCATTTATACTTTCAGTGTTTGGGGGACCAGTCTGCTGCATTGGTGGGACAAATGTGCTTCCAGGATGGACAAGCCAAAAATACGTGAGTTTAAGAAACAAATAAAAAAACCAGTGGTATTATGTTTGTTTCTCTCTTTGGTGCTTTGAATGAGGAAAATCTGTTGAAGTTCATCCAGGCTGAAAATCAATAGCTTAAGAGTTCCCTTAAGATTTTGACATTTGGGGGGCACCTGGGTGGCTCAGTTGGTTGAGTGTCTGACTTAGGCTCAGGTCATGATCTCACAGTTCATGGGTTCCAGCCCCACATCGGGCTCTGTGCTGAATGCTTGCTCAGAGCCTGGAGCCTACTTCAGATTCTGTGTCTCCTCTCTCTGCCCCTCCTCTGCTCGAACTCTGTCTCACTCTGTCTCTCAAAAATAAATAAATGTAAAAAAAAAGTTAAAAAAAATGTTTTGCCATTTGGTTTTCTTCATCTCCTTCAAATAAAATACATTATGCCATATGTAAACACACTGGTAAGGCTTGTAAAGACCTTAATTTATAAAATTGAATACGTTTTCCATCCAGAAACTAAGTTTTGGTTTAAAGTATCCATGGTGGGGAGCAGAGGAGGAGACAGAGCCATGATTTAATCTATATATTTTAAGGGCACCTGGCTGTCTCACTTGGTGGAGCATGTGACTCTTGATCTCGGGGTCTTGAGTTCGAGCGCCACGTTGCGTGTAGAGATTACTTTAAAATTTTTTTTAATTAAAAGAAATTTTTAAATAAATGATATTTTTCAACATACTGTTCCTATCTTAGACTTTCTTACTATAACTATAAAGTTATACTTTTGTGGGATTTTCCGTGCTGTTTTCCTGGCATTGTGTTTTCTTCCCACTTCATTACTTGGGAGTTTCTCCTTCGACAAGAAGCAGAAGCAATGATGGAAGTAGAGATTTGGTGCATGTTTTTCCTAACCTTATCTCCTTAGAGAATATCCTGATACTCTCAACAATGTTAACCTCAGTGGTTATGTTCTTCTTTTGTGAATAATGGAATCTCTAACATTTTTAATTAAATATTTGGTAGCCTAGCAGGGTCAGCGGTCCCCATGTGAGAGTGTGACATTATTTGTGTGAGAGTTTTTCTTGGAGGGGAGAGAGGAGATATGAAAAAATCTTTGCAGGTCATGGTGTCCTGAGGGTATGATCAAGAGAGCTTGAATGAGCGTGGGGCTGGAAACACACTCTGCATTCTCGGCTCCAGGCAGCTGCATCCGGAACCAAGAGAAATGATAGAAAACTAGGCTCTTTCTCCCCCCACCTTCCCCTGCTGCCAGGCGCACTAATGCTGGTAAATCTGATGCACTCTATTTGTCAGGTACCTAACCAAGTGTAGAGCACGTGGGAGCACCCGAGAAAACTGCTTTTCCTCCTCTCTCCTCCCTTCCCTCGTCAGCCTTAATCAGCCAAGCCCTGAAATGATGAATTTAAGTGCGGGAGGGGTTCTCAAGTTCCTCTACAGCCACTGAAGGTTGGAAGCAGGAAATAGCAAATTGTAAGATCTCTGGGCTCGTATTTCTCTTCCTGAGGAGAAAGAACAGAAATACACAGTTCATCATATTACAGATCAGCACTTCTGTGCCATAAGAAACTGCGAAAGCCTGCTGTTGGGTTTCAAAGGAAGGGGAGAAAAATCACAAAGGACTATGTTAATAATGAGGTGTTTTGAAGAATGAGCTATATTGGCAAGTGCACAGAACACTGAACAAATAGGCAAAGAGTGAAATGGAAGACTTGGTTTAGAGGATGTAGTGAACATTCACATAGGGCAGTGGTAGAAAATAAGACTAGGATCATGTCGTGACGCCCTAAATTTCAAACTGAGGAGTTTTTTCCTGATTAGGCAGTGGGACACTTCCGAAGGTTTATGAGCTGGTTTTCAGAGTGACTAGAGCCATTCATTAATACCATCGAAGTTAACCAAACTCCTCACCAAAGTGAGGAGAGTTAACCAAACACCTCACCAAAGTGAGGAGAGACTAAAGGCAAAGAGGCCATGTAGGCATCCTGATAACAAAAATAAGGGCGAAACAGGATGGGGACAGAGAGGGAGGCAGTAGGCGAATATCTGTGGCACTGTGGAGGGACAAGAGACAGGAAATAGGCCTTGAGTCTAGTCACCTGGGCCCAATGGGTAGGCTGAGCCAAAGTAAGGAACACTTTGTGTTTGGGACATGTCTGTGGTACTGGTAGGCTGTACATTGCACACACCTGTAAATACGGAATGAGTTCAGTATCATGATAGAGATTTTAAATTTCCCTTATTTAGAGGCAATTTTTGAAGCAGTAGAAAGAGGTATCCCAAGAAAAAGTGTACAGGTAGAGGAGATATTTAGGACAAGTAAGAGACACAAGGATGGGACATTCATAAAAATGGAATGCAATGATCCATTAATGTGGAAATCCAGGGTAGAGATATTTAAGAGGGAAGCTTGGTCAGCAGTACAAAATACTACAAAAAGGTCACGGAGACTGAGGAAGAGAAGCGACCATTGTACATAGAAAGTAGGTCTTCCGTGGTGACTTTTAAGCATGAGGCGTCAGTAGAATGCTCACGATGAAAGCCAGGTTGCACAGGGCCAAAAGAGACATGGGTAGGTGGAAAATAGGGACATCCAGACCGAATGTACTTTGCAAAAATGACCATCCAGAAATGATGAGCAAAGTAGGCTGTTTCTTAATTAACAAGATCATGGCAAGTTTAGGGCATTTTGTTTGTGCTTTTAAGTTAGAGCAAAACCAGAGAATGTTTCTTTGGAGTCTGAGTAGAGAGCAGATGGAATTTGTAAAATGAATGAGAGATAAGTGATGGGCAGAATGAAGTCCTGAGAGGTCAGAGATAGTGGCATCAAGAACTGAGTCAGTCTCTTCAAACCTCAGCAGGGAGCAAATGACAGCTGTCTCAGAATTCAGTGGAAAGCCCATCTCTGTTTTGATGTGGAGGACCAGATTATGGGTGTTCGTAATTTTTCTTTCAGCTTTTCCAAGTTTTCTAATTTTTCTTGAGTGAATAGGGATTATTTGAACATTAAACTTTGTTTTTCAGGAAGAAAACCTAAGATAGATGCCCTCTCTCCCCAGAGGCATCAAGTAGTCTAAAGGAGGCCTTTCACCTCCTTTACAGCCTGAGAGAGATGTCTCCTCTCATCTCTGAGAGGGACAGCAGGCAACTTTTACCATCACAGAGGTCAGAAGAGTCAGACCTCTTTCTGGGATGCTCAGACACAGTACAGTCTTGAGAAAGGATAGGTATACCATATAAATACGGAAAGCTCCATATATGTTTAATGACTGGGAAGAAAACATAATAAAATTTAAGAGAAAAATAATTGCCTGTGTACTGCTTTGAAAGCTGTGGCCTCTATGTAGCAAGAGTCTCTTCATACACTGATAATGTTCATTAATTACTTACTAAGTAAACTAACTTAATAATTCAGTTTTATTAAGTACCTTGAGGCTCTGCGGCCTTTTGGTACTTTAAGATTTGTACACTACTGTCTGGTATACAGAATGTTTATATGGGGGCCAAATTGGCACAGGTTTCTCCTTTAAAAAGCATGAAACTGGTCATTAACTTCCATTTTTAAGAGTATTTGTTAAAGGAGATTAATTTAAAATGTATAGCTTTTTCAGCATTGTGGAAGTGAATTATTATTGCCTGTACCTAGTGTTAGTTGACTGGTGTCTTTAAAAATGTAGATATCCGTTGGGGCTCCTGGCTGCCTCACTTGGTAGAAGCATGTGACTCTTGATCTTGGGGCTGTGAGTTCGAGCTCCCTGTTGAATGTAGAGATTACTTAAAAATAAAATCTTTTTTAAAATGTTATTCAAAAATTTTAATGTTTGTTTCTTTTTGAGAGAGAGAGAGAGAGAGAAGAGGGTCTGTGAGTGGGGAAGGGGCAGAGAGAGCAGAAACACATAATCTGAAGCAGGCTCCAGGCTCTGAGCTGTCAGCACAGAGCCTGTTGTGGGGCTCAAACCCACGAACTGTGAGATCATGACTTTAGCTGAAGTTGGACGCTTGACCGACTGAGCCACCCAGGCTCCCCTAAAAATTTTTTTATTTTAGAGAGAGAGAATGCATGAGTGGGGGAGAGGGGCAGAGGGAGAGAGAGAGAAGTCTTAAGCAGGCTCCACATTCAGTGTGGATCCCAATGCAGGGCTCTATCCCACAACCCTGGAATCATGACCTGAGCTGAAATCAAGAGTCGGATGCTCAACAGACTGAGCCACCCAGGCGCCCCAATAAAATCTTTTTTAAAAAATATAGATATTCGTTGATCACGTGCTCCCTGAACGTGTTAGCTGTGTACGTACAGGCAGAGGATATATTTGAGTGAAAAGAGATAGAAGGTCTTGGGTTAATTCTTATTCACGACAGTGGCGCCTGGAAAAAATGTTTTTTGGAAAAAATTGCCCTCGGTTTCTATTTGCTCCACACAACAACCGCAGCTGATAAGGTCTGCTGACTTAGTGCTGACTGGCAGTAGGTTCTGCTGGGATCTCTCTGCCCACCCCTGAACTGCATACTCCCCCTTCTCCCCCCTGCTGGAATGTCCAAGAACATGGCAGCCAGGCCCTGCTGCCTGTGGGGAGGGAATCCCAGGCTTGGGCAGGACTGTTGGTAGAGAGCCAAGGCTGACAGTCGCAGCCAACTGTTTCCCTGTGACCCCTACTGGGATCAGTTTGGATTATTTCTCTCCCTGGCACAAGTCATAACTACTAACTCATGTCCAGTGCCACACTTGTCGCAGAGTCCAGAAGCTTATACTAATAAGGCTGCCATAAAATAATTTCCGTTTTTCCATGTCAGTGGTGTTCCATTCTGGCTCCATCTCTCCTGCCTGTTTGGAATGCCCTGTCCTGCAGAGGATATGTGTGCCTCTGTGCCCCTCCTGTCGCCAAGGTCCAGCGATGCTTCCCCACACCCTAGACCTAGCCTCCCCTCCATGCCAGGAGACAGCGCTGTTTCTCCCGTCCTGACTGTACAGTGAGGCAGCTAAGCAGCCAGCTTAGGGAAATGTTTCTTTCCACGTGGGTTAGTAGCAATGTAACAGTGACTGGACATAGAATTTGTTGGAAGTGGGTGATATTTTATAAACACAGTCCTGGGCCAAGACTAAGTACTAAATACCATGCTTGCATTTTTCCATTAGGATCTCACTGAGTACATTTTCTTCTAGACTTATCTTTAAAACATTATTCCAAAAGGAGTACGTAATGCTTGTTAACTTGGAAGTTTTCTTCTCTCTTTTTTTTTAATATTGTTATTTTTATTTTTGAGAGAGAAAGGGACAGCATGAGCAGGGGAGGGTCAGAGAGAGAGGGAGACACAGAACCCAAAGACAGGCTCCAGGCTCTGAGCTAGCTGTCAGCACAGAGCCTGACACGGGGCTCGAACCCACGAACTGTAAGATCATGACCCGAGCCAAAGTCGGACGCTTAACCAACTGAGCCACCCAGGCGCCCCTGGAACTTTTCTAAAACTAAGATAATGACTTTTATCGTGCTAAGCTAAACGTCATTGTAAATGATTTGTATTACTGTTTCATGATTTATTTCTAATAAACTTGTCACACTGTTCATTCTTCCCCTGACTATAGGTATGGAACAGGCTGCTTCTTACTGTGTAACACAGGCCGTAAGGTTGGTTTTTTCCAATTAAAAGATTGCCAAAAGTTTTCTTTAACTTCATGTAAATATGCTTCAGCATAATTTGCTGTTAAGTTACTTAGGATTCGGCAGATTTTATTTAATCTTTATTAGGGTTTAATGTAGAGCTCAATAAAAATGATGACAATCACTAAATTTAAGTGGCTCTAGTAAGAATCGTTTCAGGTTCTTTGAATTTTATATGTGTGTCTTCAATTGCTGGTGGCATAGCTACACTCGGACCTTGTCAGATTCTTAATACAAATCTAATCTGGAGCAAGGGAAAAACTTTCTAGACCGTTTTAAGTGTCCTGCCCTTAACACTGGTAATTTTAACTGTTAAGATTTATTTTTTTATTTGTTACATATTTATTGAATTATGTTGTACCTGGTTCATCTTAGCTTTTAAAAATATTCTTCTGCCAACCTTTTAATTTCCTGGCCGCTGAAGTATTTTTCTTTGTCCTACAGTGTGTGTTTTCTGAACACGGCCTTCTGACCACAGTGGCTTACAAGCTGGGCAGAGACAAACCCGTGTATTATGCGTTGGAAGTAAGTATGTCTCCATCAATGTGGGTAACATGGTGAGCCGTCAAAGCCAGCGAAAGTCACAGTGCTTTCTAACAGCTTTTCTGGTAAATCTTCATAGATATGACTGCAAACCTCAGTTTCTCTCTGGGCATTTGGTTGGGTAGAAGGAACCCGGCAGCGAGCTGGCGGCCGGACTCCCAGGAGATCCGGAAGATAGCGGCTCCTGCATCTCTTGCCTGTCACTGGAGGCACCTCGTAGCTGAGTGGCGCAGTGTAAGAGTCTCTGTCGGGGACGTTTAGTGCAGGTGTTCGCTTGCTCTTCCGTATTTCTGTCAGCTGGAAAATGCTGTGGTTTTGTAACTACAGTGCCCCACTCTTCCAAAGAGCACCACTGGGGCCAGACGCAGATGAATTCCCTTCATGGGTCTCCCCATAAAAATAAATGTTGTCTCACATTTTGATGTGGAAAAGAAAGTGAGGAGATATGTGCCATTTTTCAGTGGAAGCAGCTGTTTCAATCACTTTTGTAAATTCTAGTAGGAATATATCAGTCTAAGTGTGGAGGGCATGTTGAGTTTATATTAGAAACATTAGTAACTTTTATAGATAAGGTCAAAGAAGCAGTACTCTTTACAAAGTCAGATGCATTCCTTTTTTTTAAGATTTTATTTATTTATTTTTTAAGATTTATTTAATTTGGGAAGAGTGCAAGCGGGGGAGAGGCAGAGAGAGGGGAACAGAGGATCCGAAGTGGGCTCTGCACTGACAGGCTGACCACAGCAAGCCCGACACGGGGCTCGAACTCACGAACTGAGAGATCATGACCTGAGCTGAAGTTGGATGCTCAGCCGATTGAGCCACTCAGGTGCCCCCAAAGATTTTAAGTACTCTCCGCACCCAATGTGGGGCTCGAACTCACAACCCCAAAACCAAGAGTCACATGCTCTGCTGACTGAGCCAGCCAGGCACCCCCCCTTTTTTTTTCTTTTTGAGTATACTTAGCACACAATGTTACATTAGTTTCAGGTGTACAACTTAGTGATTTAACAAGCTTATATAGTCTACTATGTTCACCACAAGGGTAGTATACATCACTATTACAGTATCATTAACTGTATTTCTTATGATGTGCCTATTATTCCTGTGATTTATCCATTCCATAGCCGGAAGCCTGTGTTTCCTTTGCCCCTTCACCCATTTTGCCCACCTACCCCCCGTCTCCTGTTAGATAGATTTCTCAAAAGCGTTCCTTTACAATTCATTTTCGATGGCTCCCTTGTAATGTACAAATATACAATTGATCTGAAGACTTACTGAGGCTTCTTTCTCAGAGGATCTGATAATAATTTGGTCACAAGTGTTAGACTTCTGTTTCTAGTTCAAACATTGTGTTAGTTGCTACGCCTAAAGCACAAAGAATTTTCCATTTTTTTTCTTGCCCCCCCCAATAAGCACTGTGCTCTCTCCCCCAACCCCTTTTCTATGGATAATAGACACATTTGGGAATAATAACGGAATCCTGTCATTTCTCAAAAATTAAATTCCTACAAGCCCTGTTCTCTCTGTTTCCCCCTGTGGAACATGCTTATTAGTACAGTGCTAGGCACATTGGATATGTACCATCTGATAAGTCTTACTCTATAGCAGTTTAGTAAGTTGAGCAACTTAAAGAGTCTTTTTTCCTTATACTGGAGACAGTCATTTAGAATTATCGATGCCTTAGACCTGGAAAGGGACTCTGGGATAGAGCTTACCTGGTTTTAACTTCCTTCCCAATATGAAGAGTCTTATCTTCTTTCCTTCACTGATAGCCTTCCAGCTCCTGTTAGAAGATAGCACCCACAAATGCTTCTTCCTAGCACCCTACCACTAGACCTAGGTCAGCTGTCAAGAGCATTCAAATACTAGCAGGCAGCTGTCAGTTTTTCGGGGTCTTCTTGCTCCAGGATAAACTCCTCCAGTGCCCTGATGTCATACAGTTTCTGGATGCTTTCTAGTTCTGGACTCCCTTCATTAGATGCTTTCCAAGTTGTCAGAATCTTCCAGAATGGAATAGAATATTCTACATGTAATCTGACCTGTACTCACTAGTGTGATTTGTTCCTCTCTGACCATAAACACTGCTTCTGCTACTCTAACCTGAGAGTTCATTAATTTAGTCTAATAACCCCATCATATCATTGGCTCTGGGAGCAGATATGAAAATATCTGGCTCTTTCTCAAATGACTCATTATCAAGCCAAGTCCTCTCCATTCTGGTTTGTGCAGATCTTTCTTTTTTTCCTTAAGTAATCTCTACACACAACGTGAGGCTTGAACTCAGACCTCAAGATCGAATCCCGTGCTCTAATGACTGAGCCAGCCGGGCGTCCCTGCAGATCTTTTGCTAATCGAAATTCAGGTCTTTGCTTCTTCCTGTTAAATTTCATGATAGTGATGTCAGCCTATTGTGACAGTGTGGATTCTTTTTTCACTCTTTGTTTTTTTCCCAGTTTTGCCTCATCTGAAGACTTAACAGACATATGCTTTATGATTTTTTTTTAATTCATGTAATTTTTTTAAAAGAATCATAGAATTTTTAAAGCCGAGAGGGACAGTGGACAAGATGACACAGGCTTCTCTACCCCCCTCACAAGGAATTTGAGAGTAGGAAGTGAAATTGGAGTCACTTGGCCAAGGTAACTTTTGAAGGCTAGTAAGTAGCAGAACCGGGATGCAAATTCAGGTTTTTTGGACTTCAAAATCTAGACACCTGGGCCACCTATTGGGCCATCTCCTGTCTCCTGAGTCCGGTGTTCTTTTCACTGCATCTCAGATAGGTCACTTCTTTCGTCTCCTAACCTAGCAGCCTGAGCCACAACATATATACTTACATGCACACGTTAACAGTAGTAGATAGGGTTTTTTTTCTGTATCTTCTAACTTTCTTTTCAGTTAACAAACATGTAAAAAATTGAACCAAACAAAAAAGGGGGGCAAGGAGAAAGCTACATTGGTAAAAGTAAATTCCTGCTAATTCCACTTGGTCTCACCACTTCCATTTTTTGTAAATGCTTATAGAGTATATTGGACAGATTGTTGTTAGGCTTGGCAATCTGAGGTATTAAAATTGAACTTTGCTTTTTTTTAAAAACTGAAATTATAGCTGTGTATCTCAAGTGTTTCAGTCTTCCCCTTTCCCTCTGCTGATTTGGAGGCAACATAATGCATTCTTTGTGCTATTATTGTTGTTTTGGGTTTCATTTCTTTTGGGGGCACCCTTACATTTTTTTTTTAATTTTTTATTTTTGAGGGAGAGACAGATCGCGAGCAGGGGAGGGACAGAGAGAGAGGGCAACAGAGAATCTGAAGCACGCTCTGATGCAGGGCTCAAACTTGACCTGAGCCGAAGTCAGACGCTCAACTGACTGAGCCATCCAGATGCCCCGACGCCTTTAAACTTTTAAGATATTATTTAACTATATATTTTCCTAACCGTGTTTATAGTTGTTTAGTATTTATTTGAACATCCCACCCATGATGATGACCTTGAATGCTTTTTCTCTGTCACCTCCAACAGCAGTCATGTCATTGAGCTTAATAAAGTTTTCATTTCCCCTTTTTCTTAAACATGGAGGAATAGTTCTGTTTTCTTTCCAGTCAATCGCACATCATACTTATTGGCTTATTTTATCATTTTCTGTGTCTACTGTCATTTGTTTGGGGTGAAACCTTTCATGGCCCTACCCCCTGTTTTCCTTGCAGAGGGCCGTCCTTTTGTAGTTCTCTAACTCAGAATCTGGGGGAGTAACCCTAGTCCTTTTACGTTTGCCTTTTATTTTTTAATGTTTATTTTTGAGAGAGCGAGTGTGTGCACGAGCGGGGAAGGGGCAGAGAGAGAAGGGGACAGAGAATCTGAAGCAGGCTCCGTGCTGACAGCCCGAGGCGGAGCTCAAACCCATGAACCGGAGATCAGGACCTGAGCTGAAGAGGGAGCCACCAGGTGCTCCGTCTTTATTTTTTTTTTAATGTTTATTTTGAGCGAGAGAGAAAAAGCGTGAGTGGGGGAAGGGTGAAGAGAGAGAATCTGAAGCAAGCTCCATGCTCAGTGCTGGAGCCCGACCTGGGGCTTGATCTTAGGGCTGTGAGATCATGACCTGAGATGAAATCAAGAGTTGGACGCTTAACTGACTGAGCCCCCCCTCAGGTGTCCCAAGTTTATCTTTATTTTGCCCTCCCTCTGGGGTGGGTATAAAATCTTCTCCGACATCCTTCTGGCCTTTTTTGATGCTAATGAGAGACCTCTGATCTCAGTGTGGTTCCTCTTATAGATAACCTGACTTATTTTCAGAGAGTTTTTAACATCTCCTTATCATTGAAGTTCTACAGATTTCCTCTGATGTGCCTGGGTTTGGATTTGATTTCACTGATCCTGTTAGATAAGTTGGATACAAGTCTTTCTTCAGGTCTGGGAAATCTTCAGCAGTTATCTCTTTGAACACTTCTCTACCATTGCCTCCGGCCTCTTCTGCAATTGCTATCATATGGGTATTGGAACTCTTCAACCCAGGCTCTGTGTCTCTGAACTTCTCTTTTATGTAGTTTTCATCCCTTTGCTTCTCTGTGCTGCGCCTCCGCTGAGTTCCTCACTCTCTACCTTACATTCAAATTCTCTCTTTAAAACAAAACAAAACAAAAACCCTTTTATTGTGAAATATGAAACACATACAGAAAGATACATAAACTACCAATGTACAGCTTGACAGATGATTATAAAGAGAAGACCCAGGTCAGGGGAACACGGCCTCCAGCAGGAACCCCTGTGCTCCCCTCCCCCCCACGGCCTCTCCCTCTCCCCTAGGGTAACCAGTGCCCTGACTTTTGTCAGAGTCACTTCCTTACTTTTCTTTAGAGTTCCAATACTTCATATGTGCAACCTTGAACACCAAAGTTGAGTTTTGCGTGCTTTTAATACTTTATATATTAAAAAATATAAAAGAGAAGTGAAGAGAGACCGAGTCATACAGTATGTATTCTTTGATGTGGCTTCTTTCACTCAATATCACATCTGTGAGGTTTATCCGTGTCGTTAGATAGAGCTGTGATGTCATTCCTCTTTATTCCCGTATGAAAATGCCACGGTTTACTATTTATCCAACTGTCAATGACCTTTTAGTTGTTTTCTGTTTTCGTCTATGATGAAAAATGCAGCTATGAACATTTGTGTATGCCTCCCCTGTGCACATCTTTCTGTAGGAGCAGAATTTGTAGGCGGTAGATTATGAGTATCTTCCCTCTGAGTAGATAATGCAAAGCAGTTTTCACACCACAGGCAGCAAGTTACACTGTCATGGGCAGTGTGTGGGAGCACTGTCTCCTTAATCTTCTGTCTGTTCCAGAGTTGATTCCACCTATTACATTCTGGGTTTTTTTTATTTTTTTATTGATTATTTTTGAGAGAGACAGACAGACAGACTGTGAGTGGGGGAGAGGCAGAGAGAGAGGGAGACACAGAATCCGAAGCAGGCTCCAGGCTCTGAGCTGTCAGCCCAGAGCCCGATGCGGGCCTCAAACCCACAAACTATGAGAGCATGACCTGAGCCAAAACCAAGAGCCAGTCGCTTAACCAACCAAGCCACCCAGGCGCCCCTCCAGGATTTTTAACTGGGTATTTGTTCATATCCACCTGATTTTGTTTTGCTTCTCTTTTCTTTTGATTCATCATGTAATGGCTGTTTTTTAAAATGGAAATTGTGCCTTAATTTATCTCTTTGAATATGTTCAGCACTTATTCTAGAGTCTTTGTCAGACTGGAGTGCATTCTTTTTCAGCTGTTGGGAGTGTTGTTTGCTGGTTTCTTGGTAATAGATTTATTCGTATGTCTTGGAACTTTTACTTCCAGTCTCAGGTATTAAAGCCACAGCCTTTGTCGGCACGTAGTTCTCCCTGCACAAGCAGGAGAGCGCCACCTAGCCTCTGGCGTCAGGCAGTGAAGCCATTTGGGACCCCTTTCCTCTGGAGGAGCCGGTCCCGGCCAGCACTCCCGCCTCCTGACACGTACAGGGAAACTAAGCAGAACCTTGCGGTCTCAAGCCCTGCTCAGATGGGCGTTTCTGTTTCTGTCCGCCGTTTGAGTCAGCACGTGCTGTTTTGGTGTTCCCTTTTTACATTTTGCCCTGTTATCCTCTGTGCCTAGAACAGAAAGAGAAGGGTTTTTTTTTTTTTAAGTGCAAACTCACCATTTCCGACGTGTGAAATGACCAAGAGAATTCCTTTTCCTTCTCCCTGCTCCCTGGCCTGTGATGCATCTAGGCCTGACGTGTTACCATCTCTATTCCTATTTTCATTATCGGTGAAAAGGAATCGGGGCACGTGATCCTTGAGTTGTTCTCAGACTTTCAACTTCTATTAAACTGCCCAAATGTGTCCTGCTCCTTCACTAGAACATTTTTCTTTCTTTTAAGATTTTTATTTTTTTTATTTAAAAAAATTTTTTTAATGTTTATTTATTATTGAGACAGAGAGAAACAGAGCATGAGCGGGGGAAGGGCAGAGAGAGAGGGAGACACAGAATCTGAAGCAGGCTCCAGGCTCTGAGCTGTCAGCACACAGCCTGATGCAGGGCTTGAACCCACGAACTGTGAGATCATGACCTGAGCCGAAGTCGGATGCTTAACTGACTGAGCCATCCAAGCACCCCAAAGATTTTTTATTTGGAAGCAATCTCTACACCCAACGTGGGGCTCGAACTCTACATCCCCAAGATCAAGAGTCCCACGCTGTACCTGCTGAGCCAGCCAGGCGCCCCCCACTAGAACATTTTTCTTAGCGATGGGAGAGGTTGAAGGAAACTAGAGCAGTCTCGCAGTTTCGCCCTTTCTCCGCCATTTGCTAATAGGACACCACCTCCCTTAAGCCATGCTTCTCCCTTTCCTTGTTTATCTTTTTCCAAGTATTATTTCACAAAACAAAAATCCTCCTGGGGGCCTTGAATATTTCTGAAGTTGACCTTGCTTAGGATCTGAGACTTCCATGTTCTGTACTCTGTCCCTGGGATGCCAGTTCCCTGAGGCCGCGGTGCCTGTCTGGCTCACCATCTCTTGGACCAGGCTGCCACGTAGCAGATACTTAATAAATATTGTTTATATACCAAATCTTATGCCGTTTCTTCTCCATTTAAATATGAGCTTCCAGGGCACTCGGGTAGCTTAGTTGGTTGAGTGTCCAACTCTTGATTTCGGCTCACATCATGATGTCACATTCGTGGGATCGAGCCCCATATCGAGCTCCATGCTGAGCATGGAAATTCTCTATCTCTCCCTCTGCCCCTCCCTGTGCTTTCTCAAAATAAATAAATAAATCTTTTTAAAAAAGTAAATATGAGCTTCAAAAAAGGCTTCCCTGTATGTCCCCTTGGTTTCTTTTAATGTCCCCTGTCCCATTTCCTTGGTATGATTTATGATCATAGTGTTGAGATTTCCGTTTGAGTTTTTCATCCTTCTTAAGCCAGATATTCGTTTTTGTTATAAGACTATGTTATTAGTTATCTATGGCTGCAGAACAGTTTTATCACAAATGTAAGTGACTCACAACCACACGCATTTGTCTCACAAGGCTACAGTCAAGGTGTTGGCTGAGGCTGTGGTCTCATCAGCCGAATTCAGGTCCTGTGGTTGTAGGGCTGAGGGCTTCAGCTTCTTGGGAGCTGTCACCCAGAGGCTGCCCTGGGCTCTTAGAGGCCGCCTGCAGTTCCTTCTCACGGGAGGACCCAACACAGGACCCCCTCTGCTTCCTCAGTGCCAGCAAGGAAAGGAGAGAGTCCAGAAAACAGCCCTGATAATCTTATTTGGCTTAATCACGTACACTTCATCACATGCGTGCCATTACCTTGGACATGCGCTATTGGTTGGAAGCATGTCGCTTACAAGCCCCACCGTGCTCAAGGAGCGAGGCTCCTCCAGGAGGTGGGGACTGTGGAGGCCACCTTAATTAGGAATCTGTCTGCCACGGCCTCTAAACATTGTTTATGGACTTGAATAGTGTACTTTCTTGGGAAGTGTACTTTCTGATTGTAAATGCTTTCTATCTTAATTCCCTAACTAGTTAACTTAAGTATTAATAATATAGATCACATTTGAAAAATAATGTTCCACCAATTTAACTCTCGGTTCCCATTCTCTCTTCTGTGCAATAAAAATGCTGTGGGCTTAGATTTTGCATTTGTAATCTGATACAAATTAGTACATTATAAATTATATATGTAGAGATGCATGTTACTGTTGTATACAGAAAGCTATGTTTACCGTGCCTAATGGATGATTTTAAGCAATTTATGGATAATCTTAATTTTACATAATTTTTCTCCATACCCTCTGATTTTATCTATAACTACCCCACATCCTGAAGTGTGTCCTTTATACGGATGCTGTTCATGGCTAAGGCATTCATGGCAAGGAGCTCTTGAGAGGTATATTGTCTATTTTTTTTTAAGTTTAATTCTTTTTTTTTTTAGAGAGCGAGAGAGCACGTGTGAACTGGAGAGAGGGGTGAGGCGGGGGGAGGGAGGGAGGGAGGGCGAGAGAGAAAGAGAGAGAGAGAGAGAGAGAGAGAGAGAGAATCTTAAGCAGGCCCCACACTCAGTACCGAAGCCTGATGCGGGGCTCGATCCCATGACCCTGGGATCATGACCTGAGCCAAAATTAGGAGTCAGATGGTCAACTCACTGGCCACCCAGGGGCGCCCCTCCTTCATTATTTCTAAAGCACTCTTCCTATAGCCTGTTTCTTAACCTTCCACTTGCCAGGCTATGTATCTATCTAGTTTTTAAGTGACTTATTCCTCTTGGCCTATTCACCATTTCATTTATTTTTTTTAATGTTTATTTCTTTCTTTATTGAGAGAGAGAGAGAGAGAGAGAGAGAGAGCATAAGTGGGGGCAGCTCAGAGAGAGAGGGGGGCACAGAATCCAAAACAGGCTCCAGGCTCTGAGCTGTCAGCACAGAGCCCAATGCGGGGCTCAAACCCATGAACCGTGAGATCATGACCTGAGCCGAAGTCAGGCACTTAACCAACTGAGCCGCCCAGGCGCCCCTCATTTATTTTTCTTTATACCTTCTCATCTCTGTTATGTCTTTCTTAGGGTACCACTGTTTGGCTTACATGCACCTTTCCCATAGGTCGTGTCTTAGAGTACGTTCCTATCTGTAGATGATGCACTGAAGTATTGGATCTTTATATTTCGGATATGACTAGCCATAACTTATTTGACAGCAGGTGGACAGTCACCTTCTATCTATCATGTTAGCTTTCTGTTCCTGTACTCTTTTTCCTGCCCATCTTGAAAGCATTATTCCATCTTCCACTTTATCCCCTGCCTCCGAATTCCGAAGACCACATCTTTTGTGAATTTGGAGGTTTCTCTCATTTTTTATTAATTTTTTTAGAAGGCTAGCTAATACCATGTATTATATCCTGGTACCAAAATTATATTCTTCTTTCAGATAAGTGTTTTTAACCTACCTTTTATTTTCTTATAGTGCATTTATTTTTCACTTACAACTAAACACTCCTATACATTCCTGATCGATCACCAGCCTTAAATTAATTTTCTTCTGGAGATTTGATGGTATTTTTTTTTCTTTTGTTTCGATCTAAACAATGCCCTCTGGTTCACAACCGATTACTTTCCGTGAAAACCTTGATATTCCTTTTCCGAAAACCATACTGCTTCCTCTCAAAAAAAAATCTAAGCCTATAACATCCTGCCTTTTCAATGGAAATGAGGTACATCAGCATTTGGATTCCCAAAGTATGGAGTTCCACTAGGAACATGTGGCCATGGAGCACTTGACATGTGACTAGTCCAAATTGAGATGTCTTGTAAGTGTAAAATATACTGATTACATGTGGCAGTCATAATATTTTAATACATTGGGCTAAATATATTACAATCAGTTTAACCTGTTTCATTTTATTTTTTTAATATGGTAACTACAAACTTAAATTATATATGTGGCTCACGTTATATTTCTACTGTACAGCGCTGGTCTGGAAAATCTTATCCATTTACTTGTCTTTAGCAACTACTATCTCTGAATTTTTTGCTTCCGAAGGAAATTGAGAGTTAAATTCTAAAGTCTCTGAGCAAAAAAATTTACTTAGTTTTCCTTGATGGTTCCACTAAGGACCTAAATATATAACATATCAAAGTTAGGAGGTATATCGAAAACTTTGCCAGAAGGAGACGGTGGGTTAGAGTCTTGCCTACCTTACATACCTTGGTATGTGTGAAATTTTTTCCCCGTCTTCAAAACCTGGTTAAATTTGCACAGCAATGTCAAATCTCTTCCTCAGTAATTTTTTATAGCTACAAAGGCCATGTATAAAGAGGACAGTCGTGATGTTCTGTAGTTTCGCAATAACAAATAGTGACTTGTTGTCCTAGAAGCTATGAATGACAGAATGAATCAACATATTCTACGTCTAGTTTGTTTACATCCTGGAAATTGACAGCAAGACTGGGTGACCATTTGTAATTCACTTAACTGAACTGGAGACAGGGAGGTAGGCAACAGATAAAAACATTCTGCTTCCTGCACTTAATATCACCTGATGTTTGGGTTTGGGGTAACTCTGTGGAAGGAATTTACATTAATAAACTGTATGAAGTGAAACATCAGAACCAAAGAACTTTTTTGGGAATCCCTAATGGTTTGTGCTGGTAAACTTTTTTGCCCCTCGAGATCTTTTTACAATAGCTCTACTGAGATATAAGTCACCTATCACATGATTCACCCTTTTAAAGTTCAGTGGTTTTCAGTATATTCAGTGAGGCAACCATCACCACAATCCAACATTAGAACGTTTTCCTCACCCGAAAGAATAACTCCACCACCCCAACCCCTTAGCAACCACTAATCTACTCTTTATCTCTTTGGATTTGCTTATTCTGGACATGTCATAAAAATGGAATCACACATTGTATGGTCTTTCTTGACTGGCTCCTTTCACTTAGCATAATCGTTTCGAGCTTCATGTTGTAGAACCTCATTCCTTCTTGTGTGAGCAAATAATATTCCATGGTAAGGATATACTATATTTTATTTGTCCATTCATCAGTCAGTGGAATTTGGATTATACTTTTTTAACACATAAACACCTGGTGAAGGTAATATTTACATTCAGTACTAACCTTCCCTTGCGTTCTCCTTTCGACCCTCATAGTAGTTTAAGTAGGTGGTATTATAGTCGCCATCATTTTTCAGGTGACAGAATGGAGGCTCACTAAGCCTAATTTGCCTAAGATCGAATGGCAGTTAAGAACTAGAACTTGGACCCAAAGCCTGTTCATCTGGCTCCAACCATGTTTTCTTCCTTGTTACTGCAGCCCCGTCTCCCTCCCCAACCCTGCTCCGTGCCTTAGTGGTTTCGTTGAATAATTACTTTGTGGTTAGTTTCTTTGCCAACCTTGTTGTTACTTGATTTAATATACTGTTAGATACAGCAAATGGACTTGAAAACCTCTTTTAATGTGGCCTCTCCTAATAACTCAGTGGATAAGGCGGGAATGTTTTCTGGGTGATAATATACCTCGTAGTTTAGCACCAGTACATAGAACAACAGATTATACAGGCCCAAGTGTGTGCTAGAGGGCTTAGTTCTTTTCCCTAGCTCATGAAAAAATGTCTATAATGACCTATTTAAAACCATGTTTGCATTAATAGACCTAGTTTATGGTATTTGTAAAAGCGCGGACGTTGAAACTTTTAAATTGTATCTGTCTGGTAGTGTCATACATAGAGAAATGCTTAATAAAATCTTTTTATAGTGAAAATACAAATTCTCTCTTGGATTCCTTTTCTTTTGCAGGGCTCTGTAGCTATAGCTGGTGCTGTTATTCGCTGGCTAAGAGATAATCTTGGAATTATAAAGAGCTCAGAGGAAATCGGTGAGTATGTTCTAACAAAGGGGTAGAATCTAAATAATGAAAATTTTGACCTTTGCTTTCTGTCAATACTTGTGATTTGAGCCATATGTGACATTAAATTAAATGGATTCCTATTATGAGTTTGATTTATACATAAAAGACTATTTTGCGAAGATTTATAAAACAACAAATTGACACAAATAGTGGCAGTTATTCATAAACTGGAAAAGTAGGGCATAAAAATTACCCAAGTGTAAAACCCAGCAGCAAAGATTGCCAGAGTCTGCAGGTAAAGTGGTCCAGTTACATTTATCTGATGAGAAGGCTCTTTACCTCTTAGATCAGAGTGGGTGTTAAAACTCCAGCACCCATCACTTAAGTAGTGATATGGCAATTTTCCATCTAGGGATAATTATTTGATCTCATTTACCGGCTCTTTCATCTACTTGTTTACTTCAGCCTGAAGGGGAGACCATCAGAAACACATTCTGGACTGGGGGACTGGGGAACGCCCTGGAGGCCACTTTTTCATCTTCTAGTCAACAACTGTAAAAATAGTGGAAATGAGTTACAATTCTGTAATGAAAGCAATCACCGTCCCTTCACTTCCCGTGGCGCTGTAGTGGAGGTATTCGGCCTGGGGCAATTGGTTCTCGCCCCTCCTTGCTTAGTGCTACAAGTAGGAACGTGGGGCTCCACTAGTGAATAAGAAATCAAAAGCCCTATCCTAATTTTTTTACAGCTGTGTTTATTGAGTAAAATAATAGAATATATTAGAGTGATTTTTGTTTTTCTCTCTTTTTTTAATGTTAGAAAAACTTGCTAAAGAAGTAGGCACTTCTTATGGCTGCTATTTCGTCCCTGCGTTTTCAGGGCTGTATGCCCCTTACTGGGAGCCCAGTGCCAGAGGGTAAGAACTGCATGCGAGGGATGCTTTTGTGGGTCTTGATTTAGGGATGCTTTTGTGGGTCTTGATTTATTTTCTCAAGTCGCTAATGACTTCTTAGTTCCTAGTTTCCTATCTATTTTCAAATGAGTTTAAAGTGTCGAGGTTTGTTTGGAGAGCGTAACTTCAGAACCTTTAAATTCCAAGAAGGTACAAATCATCTGACAGTAAAGCCCTACCTGTCATGTCCATGTTCATGTCAGTGTTGTAATCCTTTATCTTCAAGGCATCTGTAAGTTACGCACAAGGGACATCATCCAGATGAATTCTGATTTGGTGTTACGTTATTGTCATCTGTTCATTTGGATCCTGGACTTTTTCTTATGTGCATGCAGGATTGTGGACTAATGACTTTTCCAAGCGGCTTTGCGTTTATGTCCAGTTTTTTTATGTGCATTTTTTTCCCCTGAACATCTGTATCTACCAAGGTCAACCTTTCCATATTCAGGACATTTCAGATTGATGACTCGTTTACTCCACTCTAATCTTACAGATCTTTTTTTTTTAATCTTACAATTCTTTGTGTGTGTTTTTAGGATCATCTGTGGGCTCACTCAGTTCACCAATAAATGCCATATTGCTTTCGCTGCATTAGAAGCTGTTTGTTTCCAAACCCGGGAGGTAATAATATGTGCCTTTTTCTTGTGCTTAATGTGCTTTTATCACTTTTAAATAAATTAATATTAATGCTGAACATTTATTAAATACCTCATAAATGTATTAAATACCCAGGGGCGCCTGGGTGGCTCACTCGGTTAAGCATCTGACTCTTGATTTCTGCTTAGGTCATGATCTCACGGTTTGGTGAGTTCGAGGCCCACGTTGGGCTCTGCACTGACCCTGAAGAGCCTGCTCGAGATTCTCTCTCTCTCTCTGCTCCTCCCCTGCTCACAAATGTTTTCCTCTTTTTCTTAGCTGTCATTACCTTTTTTTTTAATGTTTATTATTTTTGAGAGAGAGAGAGAGAGAGAGAGAGAGAGAGAGAACGTGCGTGCAAGTGGGGGAGGGGCAGAGAGCGAGGGAGAGAGAGGATCCAAAGCAGGCTCTCCGCTGACAGCAGAGAGCCCAGTGTGGGACCTGAACAACTGAGCCACCCAGGTAGCCTGCTGTCATTACCTTCTGAGTTCCTGTTATCCACCAGGTGCTGGGTGTTTTACACTTGGGGGGGATGCTAAGTGGTACGTGTTAGTCAAAGAAAATGAATAGCACAAACGTAGGCATCCAGGCAGGAAACCAGGGTGTAAAATTGAGGCGTTTGGCGTGGCCGGCTTTAAGGGTGAGGGCAGAGGTGTAGTGAGAGAAAAGATTGGTGTGTCTGGATCAAGGAAGGCTTGGAAGACCAGAATGAGAAATCTAAATTTTCGGGGCACCTGGGTGGCTCAGTCGGTTAAGCGTCCGACTTCGGCTCAGGTCATGATCTCACGGTTCATGGGTTCGAGCCCTGCGTCGGGCTGTGTGCTGACAGCTCAGAGCCTGGAACCTGCTTCAGATTCTGTGTCTCCCTCTCTCTCTGCCCCTCCCCTGCTCACTCTCTGTCTCTCTCTCTCTCAAAATAAAATAAAGACAGAAAAAAAAATTTAAAAAAAAGAAATCTAAATTTTCTTGATATATATATACCTTATTGTCAAATTGACTAACATACAGTGTATACAGTGTGCTCTTGGTTTTGGGGGTAGATTCCCGTGATTCATTGCTTACATACCACACCCAGTGCTCATCCCAACAAGAGCCCTCCTCAGTGCCCATCACCCATTTTCCCCTCTTCCCCAGCCCCCCATCAACCTTCAGTTTGTTCGCTGTATTTAAGAGTCTCTTATGGTTCGCCTCCCTCCCTCTCTGTTTGAAACTATTTTTCCCCCTTCCCTTCCCCCCTGGTCCTCTGTTAAGTGTCTCCAGTTCCACATATGAGTGAAAACACATGATATCTGTCCTTCTCTGACAGGAAATCCAAATTTTTTTCTGTAGACTCTGGGAAGCTCTTGAGCAGAAGACTGCCATTTGCAGAGATGTTACTATGAAGTAGTAGTTTAATTATGTTCTCTGCATTGGTTTCTTTAAGATTTTGGATGCCATGAACCGCGACTGTGGGATTCCGCTCAGTCATTTGCAGGTCGACGGAGGAATGACCAACAACAAAATTCTTATGCAGCTACAAGCGGACATTCTGTATATCCCAGTAGGTCAGTAAGCTTTTGTTCCTTTAAATTCCAGAAGTAATATTTCTTTTGGAAGAAGTGCATATGTAACTGCAGAGATGTTGCTGAAAGCTGTTGGTGTTGCTCTCCTCCCTCAGTGAAGCCCTCGATGCCGGAGACGACTGCCCTGGGAGCCGCCATGGCAGCAGGGGCTGCAGAAGGGGTTGGTGTTTGGAGTCTCGAGCCCGAGGATTTGTCAGCGGTTACGATGGAGCGGTTTGAACCCCAGATCAATGCTGAGGGTATGTTTACAAAATGAAAATTTAGGGACACTTGGCTGACTCAGGCAGTAGAGCGTGCAACTCCTGCTTTTGCGGTCATGAGTTCGAGTTCCCACGTTGGCTGTAGAGATTACTTAAAAATAAATTTTTTAAGAAAAATGAAAATGTAGTCGTATACTGTGGAGAGGACCTCAGTGAGAGAGTTTGCCTTTCCATTTAGTTGTAAGTTAAGACACTAAGTGAAATAGCAAATGCTACTGTTTTAGATTGCCACAAAGCATATTGGGGTACACTGAGTATGACTGAGAGGAAAAGTTCCTTATATTTTTAAAATGTTTATTTATTTATTTTGAGATAGAGAGAGCAGGGGAGAGAGAGAATCCCAAGCAGGCTCCATGCTTAGTGCGGGGCCCATCACCAGGCTCAATCTCCCAAACTGTGAGATCACGACCTGAGCCACAATCAAGAGTTGGACGCTCAACTGACTGAGCCACCCTAGCACCCCAAAAGTTCCTTATATTAGAAAAACCTTCCCAAATCCCTTTTGTTGCCATTCACTTCTACTCAGAATCTTTTCATGCAGAAGGATAACAACAGCCACACTGTCACTTCTAACTTGCTAACTCCCTTTTTTAAAAGTAAGAAGGGAGATCGATCAGCCACTGCACCGGTCGTCTTTGGGACCAGTGGCCTAGTTTTAGGACCTGGTTAGCTGGGCTAAGGGACATTCTGATAACCGTTAAGCACAGCAGGCCTACCCTGACAAAAGCAGCAGAAATGTAAATACGTGAGCCTTAAATACCTAAATACCTGATTTACTCTCCTAACAAACTAAGCTCTGACTGACACCTTTATTAAAATATAGTGGTGCATCTCTTAAATTGAAATAAATGTGAGTGTCAAAATAAGGTTTTATATATATTGTGATAGGGTCCCCTCCCTGAGGAAAGAAAAAAAAATTCTCAAGGCAACCTCGTTCTACACGTACGCGACAACATCCCTCACGAGCTGGTAACGTGAGACCGCTCCATCAGACTGCATGTTTGTGTGTTGCCATATATGGGAGACAAAGAAGTAAAAAATATATTAAAAAAACTACACCATGTGGCATTCGGGGCTCAGTGCTTTGGGTACGAACCCAACTGAGCGGGGCCGGCACAGATAAAGTTGCTTTCTGGAAAGAAAATCCTCAGTGTCACGACTCTGTGCGAGAATCCTGCTACAATATTGAGTTCGGTTTTATAAGTTTTTTAAAAACTTAAGTGTAAAATAGCTTCCAAGTGGCTTTTACACTACTGGGAAATAAGCTTCCAAATGCATTTGCGTTTAATTTTCTGGAAGACTAAGCCAGCGCTTCTTAATTTTATTCCTTTCCACAGACGAGAAAATGAATTGTAACACTAATGATTTTATAGTCAGACAGTATCATGTTACTTGATGTAGAAATGTGTTTCAAAATCTGACATTCTGCCTGTAATCTTTAACTTTTAATATTGCATGAAATGTGGAGTTCAAAGAAATTTTCCACTTCTGAAAAAAATCACTTTTTTAGTAAACAGTCTTCAGAGTGACTATATGGTCTCAAGATGCGAATCCCACTCTTGAGCAAGGAAATTTTGTACAAAGAGTTTCCTGTTTTCTGAAGAGAGCCTTTCTCACTGTTTTTTAAGGCCTCAGCCCAGAGCTGGTCAGTTACATCAGCTGCTAGTCCTCTCCCCACAACACACAACGCGTGTGCGCACACGCACGTACGTGACGGCCACCTACATATAAACGGTTCATTCTCCAGAAAACTTATTTTAGAGCTGAGTACAGGCCAGAAATTGTCCCGACGTGGGGATACAGAGCTGAACAAGACCAAGTCTTCGCCCTTTGGGAGACTCCTGTACCTTGGGAGAGGCAGACAAAGCCCTGACGGTTGACTGTGGTAGCTGACAGCCTGAGGTGTGAAGGGCTGCGGGAAGACAGAGGAGGGGCATAGCGGGGTCCCGGAAAGCTTTCTGAAACAAGTGATACTTGAGCAGTGTTGCCCACGTGTCACAGTCTTCAGGTGCTACAGAAAGGCGGGGCGGCCTGACAGGGACATCTTCATGCATGGTCCCTATTGTTAGGGGTGCAGCGTGGGTGGACACACCGGTGGCCATTTTTGTTTAGTCCTCTTATCGTGGATTTCCTTTCAAGAAATCCTGTCTCACAGGAATGTAATTTGAATGTTGTGAGAAATCAATACTTGGTCAGTCCTTTGGCTTGACCAAAAATAATTCTCCTTCTAGTCTTTCCATGTTACAGTATGCCCTGTATCCCAGATCTCTCCATCGTACCCCCTGAAAAAAGAGAAAAGACATCAAATAGTATTTCCCTTTCTAATTCATCTACTTGTTTGTGAGTGGCCTGGTCCTCACAGGTAGCCTGTGTCCCAGTCTCCCTTTACCTGTACACCATGCCGAATTGCCCCTTCACCTTCCAGGCAGGTGTGTCTCCAAGTCCCTGGCCGTCGCCAACACCCGTACTCTCCCCAGTGCGAGGGGCTTACTTTAATGCGTGTAACAAGTTTGTTCAAAATGCTGAGTGAACATAAGTATGGTGCATAGAATATCTCAGTAAACTAATTTTCAGAAGTATATTTTTCTCACCTTCTATTTCTAGAAAGTGAAATTCGTTACTCTACATGGAAGAAAGCTGTGATGAAGTCAGTGGGTTGGGTTACAACTCAGTCTTCAGAAAGTGGTAAAAATGTTTTTATTATTCTTGCCGCTTTGCCTTAGTATGTTAAATAGCTTATTTAAGTATCTAACCATTTACACTTAGCAAGGCTGCTATGAAGAAAAGCAGTGTCTTCTGTCCAGAGCTTCTAACATTTTGAGAACACTTTAAAGATGTAGGCTATCAGGTTGATATATACGTACTTAATTCTGTCCTGCCTTTTTCCCCTTATTAAGCGTATTCCTCGTACTTCCAATGGATAACTTAGTTTTCTAAAAGTAAAATTATTTCTTTCTTATCAATGAAAAAGAAAATCAACTAGATTCTTCTTTTTATTTTATTTTTTTTCACTTAGTGTCTTCTTTTATCTTTTTGGGGGGCTGTCTTCATGACCTGAACCAACCAAAACTTATGTTAATTTCTCAATCTATTTCACTACTTCCTAGGCTGATTCCAAGTTCTTAGTGAACGTACATTCGCTCAGAGAGGAAGAAATATACCAAACAGTAAATTAGAAGCGTCATAATAGATTGGGAAATGCTCTTGGCAGAAAATAGAGGACCAGTTTTTTCAATCACTTAAGTAGGCAGGTGTTGGGCTTAAGTAAACCATTTAGTTGTAAACAGCCTTAAGCTGACGTTACTATGCACTTGATTATTAAACAGACTTGAACACGCCTTTAATATGCCATAGTATTTTAATCTCTTTGCTAAATGCAAGATTTAGAACAAAATGAATAGAATGATGTCCAATAATATATTGAAGCATATACTTGAGAAGAGTTTATAAATGGACTATTACCTATTACCTGCCTTCTAACCCCAAGAGTGAGTGTAGAACCACTTTCGGAGATGCTTGCTGGAACCATCGGTTACCACAGGTCACTGCAATCTGTATTTGCAGTCCTGGGCGCTCCCACCTGAAGCTTTTGTTTTTTGTCCTAAATAAGCTTTATATCCTTTTTTAAATCTTTTGTTCTTAGACACACTTTCTTTTCCAAGATGGTGGGGAAGCTTTTCTTGCTATAACTTTTGCAATTTTGAGACCTTTTATAATTAAACCCCTCAGTCATAAGTGTTTTTCTAGCACAGTGCTGGCTGCTGTGCAAGATACAATGGCTGCTGCGCCCTGATTTATTTTATTTCCCAGTTGTCCTTAATCAGTGGCTAATGAGAAGTTGAGTCCTATGATTTCTTTGACTCATTGTATTTTATTTTATTTTTTAAATATTTTTTTATGTTTTTATTTATTACTGAGACAGAGAGAAACAGAGCATGAGTAGAGGAGGGGCAGAGAGAGAGGGAGACACAGAATCCGAAGCAGGCTCCAGGCTCTGAGCTGTCAGCACAGAGCCCGGCATGGGGCTTGAACTCAC
>CM053579.1:81851698-81886761 GCA_028646485.1 Cryptoprocta ferox | reverse complement strand
CCCCCCCCCCGCGAGAATCTCATGCAGGCTCCACACCATCAGCGCACAGCCCGATGTGGGGCTCCAACTCATGAAACCGCGAGATCATGGCTTGAGCCAAAACCAAGAGTCAGATGCTTAACCAACTGAGACCCCCAGGTGCCCCAGCAGGTTTTTTTAAATGTAGAATCACAGGGCACCTGGCTGGCTCAGTAGGTAGAGCCTGTGACTCTTGATCTTGGGGTCATGAGTTTGAGCCCCATGTTGGGTGTAGAGTTTACTATAAAAATATAGATCAATAGATAGATCGATTGGTTCATACAATTTAGTGTATAATTACAGTTAATTTTAATTGTCAGGTACATTTCCTTACACAGCAAATTCTATTTATAAAAGAAAACAAAACCACCAAATCTTATTCCTGAAATCATTACTATATGTTACCTAACTTGGATTAAAATAAAATAAAATAAAATAAAAAAGAAAACAAAACGAATATTTTAGCAAAAATAGGGTTTGAAGTTCATTTTCACCAGAGTAATATAACTCTTCTCGAATAACTTACAGGATCTCTAATTTGAATCTTGGGGGAATTGGATTGCGCATTTAGTATCTCTGGGGGGAAGAATTAAGAAAGCTAAAATCAACAGCCTCCCAAAAAGCTCTCCATCACCTCTCTTTGGCTTTGCCAGCGGAAGGCTTATGTGGGTCTATATGTATTATGTTCTTGGCTACTTGCAGCATGCTATCTGTATTGTTTGTTAACTGTCATAAGCCTTCAATATTGATTATATTTTTGATTTAAAGTAATAACTCTTTGCTAGCTTTTACGAATATACTATTTTTATAACTTATTTTGTTTTGCTGTCATGTGATTCTTAACACAAATATTGTAATTATGTGTCTCTCTTTTGGTTTGCTTGACTGGAATCCCCTCCTACTTGGATGACCACAGGTGACCCTAGTATCTTCTGTAGTCTACCCTTGGGCTTTTTTATAGTGAGTAGCATGGTAATGTTAATCGGAGCAAGGTACATCTCAGGTCAGTTACTCTTTAAATTAGACAATTTTATTAGTTAGCACTAATGTATTTGTGTATAACTCAGCAGAAAATGTTCAGTGTTTTTCATTCTCCCTATGCTTAGGAACCTGTAAAATCCATGAAAGGTCTAATTAGTTAGACCACTTAATCTTTGGGGCAGTCAGAATTGAGGACTGTGACCCTGCTTAATTCTCTTATCTTTAGTACATTTCTTTGGGGGGCTACCTTCTGCTGGCAGCGGCAGCACTAAGCCGGCGTGAAAGTAGTCTTGTGAACGCTTATGTGAGTGAACTTTCCAGAGTGACAGATGACCATTGAAGTATATACTTCTGACATTCATTGAATTGGCTTTCAAACGTCCAGAAGTTGGTCACGCCTCAAAAAGTTTGCTCTGCCAGTCTTAATATTTCAGTTCTGGTAAGAGTTTCAGCCAGAATATGTCTGAGCAGAGTCTCTGGAAAACTCTAGAACTGGGGAAACCCGATAGTCACTTTTATTTTAGTTGCAAGACTGTATTTTGTGAACTAGAGCTTTAAAAATTATTGTTAAAGTAAATTGGAGTTGAAATTAAAACGGAATTATTTTTTGCACATTAACTTCTAAATATTCTTATAAACATAAAATTGCTCAGCATGTTGTAAAATACATTGCATAACGTTTGTTAATTTGAATATAATAATCATTTTTGGAAGCTGTTCCTGATGGTAGCTCGATTTTTCTTCAAGTTAAGGGCTTAAATGGCAATGACTTCTTGCATATGTTACCAAGAAAGTAAAATGGCTCTTAAAGTTTCATAATGAGGGAAAGACTTAAATTATTTCTCTTAATTAATCAGATGGTAGCCTGGGTTTAACATATAAAATGTAAAGTTATTTGATACAGAGGGAACACCTGACTGTAGAGACCGGACAAGCCTGAACTCTACTGGCATCACCAGTATAGAGCTCTATATAAATATGAAATGAAAATTATTGACATCAGCAGAACATTAGGTTATCTTTTAATGATACAATATGGGTTCCTTGCATGAGAACTTAAAACTAGGTTACCTTTTTTCCATATTTTTCCTACTCAGGATAAATGTGTTCAAATCAGCTTTCATAAAAACAATACCTCATATTGGTATCAGCTCTTTACACCTTACAAAGGGCTTCTGTATACATAAGCCTGTATGGAAGTAGCAGGTGTCTCTTTTCTTTCTGCTTCTTGGGAATGTTTGGTGGCAAAGTCTAAATATTCCCTAGAACTATAATTTAGATTTATAAAGAAATTTAGATGCTGTTTTAGGGATTTTTTCATTATCCTCAGTGTTTCTGGCTGCCTAATGATGATTTGGAAAAGGGAAAAAAATATTGCAAGTGAATGTTTTACTGATTTTTTTTTCCTCCTGTTTTCCTCTTGGTACCATGACAGGACAAAACGGCCTGCTCTCTATGAAAACTGAGACCTATAGCCTGTCTCTAAGCTAAGGGGTCCGCTACTTGTCCAAATTCTCAGGCTTCCAAATAGATAAGGTTACCACCTGTAGGTTCTTTCTTGGTAACATATGCTGAGATTTGAGAACTGTGGGAGTTGTTTGCCTGGGTAAACAGCGGTAGTGTTAATATTTGCTAATTTTGGAACTGGCCTAGTTATATTTGCTGCATTTTAACTCTGAAGCAGTATTTAGAAATCATGTGGAATTGCTAGCTCCATAAATGACTGAATAGTCTTCATTGCCTTAATTCTCGAATTGCATGTATGTTGTTACTGATATATATGGTTTTTGTCCCCCATTTTAGGTATCCCATAAATAATACCAACTCATGGATTCCAAAGATGCGAGCTCTTTGCCTAATGAGAGAATCCAACAATTGTCTCTTAATGTGATGACACTATTCATAGACTCTGATTTTATTTATAAGCCACTTGCTGCATGACCCTCCAAGTAGACCTGTGGCTTGAAATAAAGAAAATGCAGCAGAATGAATGCTTTAGAAACATTTGGTGTGTTTTTTAACTTCAAGAGTTAAGATTGGACCAGCCACCTTTGGGGCTGACCCCTCCTTTGCCATCACGTCCTGCCCCATTCCCTCTGAGATCTGGGAAGAATTCAGGTCCTTCACTGGAATCTTAATCAAACATAGTCAAACGCTGATGGTCTGGGATTTGATGCTCTGCACCACACACACTTGATTAAGAGGTGATTGCTAACCAGCTACAAATGAGTGGCTTTTTGGTTGTTTCTTTTTGACAGACCCTAAAAGTCCTCTTTTCTGCACAGTAAGGAGACCACAGCACCTTCACTGAATGCTTAAATGGAAACCTCTACTAAATTCTTAAAACGGAAATTTAGTACTCTCATAGCTTAGATATTTTGCGGAAAGGTATTTGCCAAAAACTGAAACTCTTCAGACATTTTACATGGTCTTGCTAATTCACTGAATTGCTGTCTGGATCTTACAGGGAAGGACCCTTTTTCTTTCTTTTTTCATCTCTCCTTTTTATATTTCTTACTTTGTATGTATAACATACATGCCTGTCTATTTTATATACTGAGAGTAGCCCATTTATAAATTAAGAGTACATTTTACATGATATCACTAATTACACTGAATCTCTGTCTAATCTTATAGGGAAGAACACTTTTTTTCTTTCCATCTCCTTTTTATATTTCTTACTTTGTATGTATAACATACATGCCTTTATATTTTATATACAGAGGGTAGCCCATTTATAAATTAAGAGCACATTGTATCCAGTAGGTTATAATGGGGCTGGTCTTAAGTGGACCACTATGTGTATAAATATTTTGGGGAAAACACTGTGTACATTTTTGGGCAATGGTTATGCATATTTACCAGGAGAAACTTTTTCTTAAAGAGCCAGCATTTAAAGTTTAAGTATATGTTCTATGTCAATAAAAGAAAATGTACTTTATTATGACTTCACCTATATTTCTTCTACTTTACCTTTTTATTTCATTGTTTTAGCTGGATATATGTTTTTTAAAAAGGAAGACAGAAAAAAGCTATGGAATGCTACAGTAAACCTTGTATTCCAACACAAGCTCTAGTCCATATAAAGTTATTTTCCTTTGACATAATTTTACACATATTTGGGACTCTTTTGAGGGGATATCAAAAAAGGTTAAACACTTAAGTAGAGAAAACCTTTAGGAATAAAGCCAAGATCTCTTTCTATCCAGATGTATTATTCATTGCTGGTAAGCAGTCACCATTTCTATCTGAGATCCCAGGGAAATGTCTCCCCACTGTCCTATTCCACCTGAAGCAAGGTTTGCAATTAGAAATGGCTACCAGTGAAACCAAGAATTTCTCAAAATATTTAGCATTACATGTTATAAAAACCAACGTAATCTAGCCTCTTAATGTCAGGTTTTTAAATCTTAAAAGTAATTTCTGTTTACCACAAATAAGAAAATACTGGCAGGTGTTGCTTGGAATGAAGGGCAGCTTTCTGACAGCGCTGTTGCTAAATTAGTGCATCTCCTTGGTTTCCATTGATGCAGCTGCTGCTTTAGTGACAAAGTATTACAGAAAGGTACTGTGAAATCATTCCTGGGTGGCGAGGCCACTTTTACACGTAATTCTATTTCTACAAAAGTAGGTTGAGTTAATTGTAAATAATTGTGAAATCACTGTTGAAATAATTTTAAGATGACATTAATTTTCTATAAACGGCAATATTTATAAGTGTTTGGAGTTGTGCACCTTGATATTTCACGGTGAATTGACTTAAAATAAATTGACCCCTCATTCTTACTCGCATCTCTCATTTGTAGACTAGAACGCAGAGCGAAGTTAAATCGAGAAAGGTGTTTCAGGAAACCTAACGCTCCACTGTTAGCACTTGATCAGGCACACCCTGAAGAATTCATCAAGAGCCTACAAAGTAGTTTCTGCAATGAAGGGCACCTTAATCATTCTGCTGGAAAAGACTGTTTCTGGTTCTCTCTTTTGTTCTCTTAGTTAATCAGTAAGACAAGTCATGCACCTGTGCTTCTATAACGCTATCTTAGCATTCTTCGTGTTTCTTTTGCAGTGCCCAAACTCAGTTCTTCGGTTTCTGAGCGTTTTGTATCATATGGGAATGAGGAATGATAGCTATTTATGAGAGATAATACACCAGATCCCTTGAACTTACTCTTCTTGTAAAAAAAAAAAAGTTTATTTATTTTGAGAGAGAACTCGAGCAGGGGAAGGAGAGAGAGGGAATCCCAAGCAGGTTCCACACTGTCAGCGTGGAGCCCTAGGCGGGGCTTGACACGAACCATGAGATTATGACCTGAACCAAAACCAAGAATCGGATGCTTAACCAACTGGGCCACCCAGGCACCCCTGAGCTTATTCTTCTTGTATAACTGTAACTGTATCCCTACTGGACAGCAGCTCCCCACTCCTCATCCCCCGGTAACCACCAGTCTTCTCCATTACTGTGAGTTTGATGTTTTTATTTCCTTTTTAGATTACACATTTAAGTGAGATCATGTAGTATTTGTCTTTCTGTGTCTGGCTTATTTCACTTAGCATAATGTCTTCCAGGTCCAGTGATGTTGCAAATGGTAGGATTTCCTTATTTTTGAGGCTAAATGATATTTCATTGTGTATATATACCACATTTTCTCTATCCATGCATCTGTCAATGGACTTTTGGGTTGTTTCCATGTCTTGGTGGTTGTGACTCCTGCTACAGTGAACATGGGGCTGTAGATATTCCTTAGAGATCCTGATTTCCATTCTTGTGTATAAATATCCCGAAATGGGATTGCTGAATCAAATGGCAATTCTTTTCTAAATTTTTTTAGGATTCTCCCTACTGTTTTTTATAGTGGATGCACCATTTTACATTGCTACCAACAGTGTACAGGGGCTCCAAAAATTATTTTTAACTAAATTTTTAATATCTTATTTAAATAATGATGTCTACTTGATCCATTGTTTTTGCAGCCTAACAGCTTTTGTAAGGTCATATGATAGAAAACTGAGTGACTTTTGGGGCACCTGGCTGGGTCCGTCAGTGGACCATATGACTCTTGTTCTCGGGGTTGTGAGTTCAAGCCCCATGTTATGTATAGAGATTACTTAAAAAATAAAATCTTTTAAAAAAAACAAGTTGTTAAACTAGACCAATGTCTTTATTTGCCAGTTTTCATCCTAGTTCAGATGAGTAGATCCTACCTAACAGCATAATAGCTGAGAGCATGAAGATATTTTTTTTTCTGTCAATAAGTAACCTCTACGTGCAATGTGGGGTTCAAACTCACAACCCCAACATCAAGAGTCGCACACTCTATGGACTGAGCCTGCCAGGCACCCCAAAAACACTTGGTTTTTAAAAATAGCCGCAGGCCTTTTTTCTTTCCTGTTTAGTGTTACAATTAAGTAGCTTTTTAAATTCCTCATTATTAAACCTGATATTTTTCTCATTGGTTGCTTATTGTCTAACTAGTTTACAGGTAAATTTCATAAGTATCCAGTCATTTCATTCATCAACAGAACATGTGTAGCTTTAGAAAAGAAACATGGCAACCTATCCAGGAAGACTGAAAAGGCAAGGAGCAGAGGAGTACATAGGTGTGCTCTTTTTCTGTTTTAAAAAAAGGAAAAACTAGGAGGTTTGCCCATGCTTCGAGAACACCTCGAAGAAACTGTCAGTAGTGTTTACTTACTGGGACAGAAAGCAGTGATAACTGGTCAGGGGAGAGACAAGGGTGAGGAAAAACTTCACTGTGTGTGTGAACAATTAACATAGTTCAAATATATAAAGTTGTCCATATGCGTAAGATTGAACCAAGTTCATGTATTAACTTTACAAATCTAAAAAGTTTTAACTTAAATTCAGAGGTCATTGTACATGAATGTTTATGGTAGTACTTTTCATAGTAGCCAAAAAGAGGAAACGATTCAAATGTCTATCCGTTGATGAACGGACAAACAGAAGGTGGCATATCCATACCGTGGAATGTTAGTCAGCTATAAACATGAATAAAGCACTGATACATTCATGTTGTAACACGGATGAACCTTGAAAACTATGCAAAGGGAAAGAAACTTTTTAAAAGCCACATATTGGGGCACCTCAGTGGCTCAGTCGGTTGAGCGTCTGACTTTGGCTCGGGTTATGATCTCACAGTTTGTGATTTTGAGTTCCACATTGGGCTCACTGCTGTCAGCACAGAGCCTGCTTTAGATCCTCTGTCCCTCCCCAGCTTGCGTGTGTTCTCTCTCTCTCTCTCTCTCTCTGTCAAAAATAAACATTAAAAAAGCCACATATTGTATGATTCCATTTATATGAAATGTCCAGAGTAGACCAATCCGTAGAGAGAAAGTGGGTTAGTAGTTGCCAGAGTCTGGAAGGAGGTAAAATGTGAATTAACCGCTAATGGGAACAGGGTTTTTCGGGAGTTGATGAAAATGTTCTGGAATTAGATCGTGGTGATGGTTGCACAATTTTGTGAATATACTAAAAATCACTGAATTTACACTTTAAAGAGATGTGTTTATGGCATGCATTCTATCTCAATAAAATAGATAACTTTAAAAATTCAGATGTCATAAGTTAGTGACCCACAGGCCAAATTCAGCCCGCAGGCTTGTTTAAAACAATTATTTTTCATTTGCATTTATGTAAAATCAGCATACGACCAGTCCCTGATGGCACATGAGTTTGTAATCTCTGAAATGAGCCCTTGGAAGGAAGGCTCCTTGAAAACATAGAGGTTAATCAATTTAATTCCTTTTTGTTCCACTTTCATTAACTTTCTCAAGCATCTAATATTGGAGCTAAGGAAAATGCTTTGGTTACTAATACAGAAAAGATTACGATGAAACAAAAGATCTGCCCTTCCATTCACCTTCCCAGGGGTTTCCATGGTTTTACCACCACATTTTTCTTTACTACAGACATTATAGGAAGCAACAATAGGTCTGTTTGTAATCTACCTCTTCAATTAATTGTAAATCTAATTCAAAGAACAGTGAATATTTGCCAGGTTATGGTCTATATAACTGGTTTCTGAGCCCAGGGAGCTCTTTTGTTGTTGTTAATAAACTCTATGACCCCCAAGATCAAGAGTCATACCCCTGAGCCAGCCAGGCACCCCCCAGGGAGCTCCTTGTAAAATGACCATTCCTTGGGACACCCAGCTGATTCAGTCAGTCGAGCATGTGACTTGATTCCATGGTTCAAGCTCCAAGTTGAGCGTAGTGCTTGCTTTAAAAAACAAAAACAAAAACAGATGGCCTGGGTAGAGCATCCGACTCTGATTTCAGCTCAGGCTGAGATCCTAGGGTCGTGGGATCAAGCCCCAGGTAGTGCTTGGTGCTGAGTGCGGAGTCTGCTTAGAATTCTCTCTCCCTCTGACCCTCTCCCCTGTGCTCGCTCACTTTCTCTCTCTCTCTCTCTCTCAAATTAAAAAAAAAATTTTAGGGGCGACTGGGTGGCTCAGTCGGTTAAGGGTCCGGCTTCGGCTCAGGTCATGATCTCATGGTTCATGGGTTTGAGCCCCACATCGGGCTCTGTGCTGACAGCTCAGAGCCTGGAGGCTGCTTCAGATTCTGTGTCTCCCTCTCTCTCTGACCCTCCCCTGCTCGCGCTATCTCTTTCTGTCTCTCAAAAATAAATAAAAAACATTTAAAAATTTTAAAAAAATGTTTTAAACAAAACAAAACCTGAGCATTCCTGTCTTTTTTTTTTTTTTTGGATCAATTAGGTTTTTGGAAATAATACTGCTCTTAGAAAAATTGGAAAATAGATTAGAAAGAAGAGTAGAAAATAATCCATAATCCTAAAATGATGCCTCTGGTTATTTTTATTTTTTTCCCAAACCTTCAGGGAATGTTTTCATAGATCTTGAATGTTCGTAAACTTTATGTAACAATGTTAACACACAAAACAACAGGACGTGTCATGTGTATGGACACATACAGGTGAACCAGAGAAGTATAAAACTTGCATAGGGATGGTAAGTACCAAGTTACCTCTGGAAGGGAGATTTGATTCCTCCAGAATCGAACGTGAAAAGTTGTGTTTCTTTAAAAAACTAAGAGAGCTAAAGCTGATATAGCAAAATCTTAAGGTCTGACACTTGTGACACACGTATTTACTATCTGCTCTTCTGTATGCTTGAAATATTTCATAATAGAAAGATAAGGCATATTGCCCTCCTAATTGCATGTGCCTAAGCCCGTCCCTCCCTGTCCATTAGTACAATTTTGTTTAGCCTGACAGCCTTCCCAGCTAAAAGGGTTGAAGTCTTATTGATCTTCTGGCACAACTATTTCAAGCCCTTTTCCTCCCTCTCAGAGAAAGGCAGAAATGTAGGCCAGGCCCGGACAGGGCTATGCACACAGCACACGGGGCTTCCTATGCTCTGAAACCTGTTGCTGCTTATTACTGCTTCCTAATTAATTTCAGTGACTCTGTTTCGCCAGTTGAACTGCACTGCCTGGTAACTGCACAGGCGCCCCAGAAAGGAGGTGCCTTTCAAAACCAAGGAAAGAAAATCCTCTCTTCACATGCAGGTTCTTTGGTCGAGCCAAGCGACTGTTCAGTTCATGCCACAGATTTGTTTCCCACAACCGGAAGAAGAACTGGTGAAATCTACAAGTGTTAACATAGATTTCTTTCACCTGATCATAGTAGACACGATTTCAAATATAATGGTTTTTTTCTTGAGTTTTATTTTAGACACCATAATGCCAACAGTAAATGATCGTAACATGAACACTTCTGCTGAAATGTCTCAAACATCCAGTCACAATTTATGAAGCCACGTGTACCATATTACTTCCCCTATCTTTCCCAGGTCCATGACTTGTAGTCAAACCTTCTATCAGGTTGCTAAAAGCCATGTGGAACAGGATCCGGTGACCTGCTTATTACCGATCGTAAAGCTGGGCCTGTTTCTTGTTAGAAACAAATTTAACCCCTAGGTGGCGCTGCTGTCCACAGTTAGGCTTTTTTGACTTCTCAGGCATCTTTCCCATCAGCTGTAATGTACAAGTTGACTGCAGTAGGCACTGCTCCGAATCCTAGTTAGATGACAGCATTGTGGTGACCACGGGAGAGGTCCGTGATGCTTTCCTGCGAGGATCACAGAAACCAAAGGCTTAAACGAAGTCATCAATCCATTGATATTTCCCTGCAGCTTTGATTTTCCTTAGTCTTTTCAGGTCATCATAAAGGTAGATTTATAATTCCCTTCACAATCTAGAATTTAACATCAATTATTTAAAAAACTGGAGTATCTCTGATAATTACACATGATCTGCTTTTGCTAAGTTTCTTCAAAAAGATCTTAGTTACAGCCTATTTTCTTAAAAGCTATTTTTAAACATGTTCATAAGTGACTTTGGGCATGACATGGTAGAATCAACCAATTCCAAGGCAAAATTGTGCGCCCGTTTTCCCAATACCAACCCAACTACTTTTCATTTTGATTCTACTGTTTTTGTTGTATACCTATTTGGTTCTAGAAAATTAGAAATAATCTCGTAACGGTCCACAAACTTGATCAAATCAAGACAAAAGGTTGTTAATTGACCATATGTTGATATGATTATTGACTCAATGCCCAACAAATCTTTTTTTAACTCTGATGGTGTCATTAGCTTTTAACATAGTGAGCTTTACAAAGTTAGTAAGAAAATATTCTTTATCACTGCAGACCATCTGCATTTAGATCTTTTGTTCTAAGCACCATCAGCACTTTGGCATCCAAGTAAAATAAAACTTAACTAATTTCGAAAATGGTGAAAAATCTAATTTATAGCATATTTTGTAACAAAAAGAAACCCTTCCACAGTTGCATGAGACAAAGGCTTTACTTTGAAAAAACAATCACGCGCTAGATTCGTATCAATGTTAATCAGCTACAAATAGGATTAAAGTCCTTTAATCACAAAACAGTAATTGAGCCAACAATTTTAACATCCTAATTCCTTGGCATCTTTTGAGTAAAATTTTGTTTTTGTTTTTGTTTTAAATTTTATTTATTTAAGTCCTCTCTGCGCTCAATGTGAGGCTCAAACTCACGACCCTGAGATCAAGAGTCGCGTGTTCCACTGACTGAGCTACCCAGGGGCACTGGAGAAAGTATATTTTAAATTGGATTCTTTTTACACAAGATATTTTTGAAAGAAATTTCTTCGAATATACTACTCTAAGGAGAATCATACACAACTTTGGAAATGCGCAATTCTAATTAATTTTTAGCTGAGGGAAGTAATGGTATTTTAATTTGCGTGTACTATTAGCAATCTAGTTGTGAGTGTATTGATGCTAAAATATATAAGCAGGAAAACATAGTGAAAGACTGTCTTGCTCCCAGCGCTCTTTTTGGAGCTATGCTGTAGAAAGACATTAAAAAGGTTTTTGGGGCGCCTGGGTGGCTCAGTTGGTTAAGCGTCCAACTTTGGCTCAGGTCAAGCCCCACATTGGGTTCTGTGCTGACAGCTGGGAGCCTGGAGCCTGCTTCAGACTCTGTGTCTCCTTCTCTCTCTGCCCCTCCCCCACTTGTGCTCTGTCTCTGACTCTCAAAAATAAATAACTGTAAAAAAAATTCTTTTTAAGGTTTTTATCGGTGAGTAGGATGTTAACTTGAAATAAAGTGAAGGGCCTTAGAGCTCTACTATGCCTTTCTCTGCGCACAGGTTTCTAGGTTAAGGAATAATGAGTTTTGTTCCTAAAATTGCTTTTAGCAGAGCCCATTGTAGTCCCCTTGGGGGAAGAGGTTTGGAGGAAGGCAGGCATGGTTCTTCCTACCATGCTTTAGTGATATATTGACTAGAATATCCAAATGAACTTGGCCATTCTAACCACATACACTTAAAGATTTTTCTGAAATCAAAGGGAAAAAAATTTAAATCCCATTCTGCCGTTAAATATTTGATTACTAAAGTGAAATATACTTAGATTATTACCAAACTGTACATGAACACCTTCTCAAAATAATAAGAAAAAATTAAGTTAGTGATGGTTTCAACATGGACATTTCAGTTAAGGTACTTGTGGTTTTCGGTAGTAAGCTGGGTGTATCAGTTATCTATTGCTGCCTGAGAGACCACCAAAGAGGAAACCCAAAAGGCTATATTCTGTTTTTTAGAGGAGCATATATAGGTGGTAAAACTGTTAAAAATGCAAGGGAGTGATTAACAGAGAAGTCAGAATAGGGGTTACTTTGGGATGTGTGTGGAGGGGCTTGTAGTTGGGCAAAGTCTTAGTTCATTGAGGCTGCTATAACAAAAATACCATAGACTAGTGACTTCAACAACAAACATTTATTTCTCACACTTCTGGAGGCCAGAAAGTCCGAGATCAAGGCACCCACTGGCAGAATGGGGGTCTGGAGAGGGCCTGCTTCCTGGTTCGTAGACACTTCTCACTGTGTCTTCACAAGGCAGAAGGGGCAAAGAATCTCAGGGATCTCTTTTATCAGGGCACGAATCCTATTCATGAAGGCTTCATGCTCCTGACCGAAAGTCCCACCTCCAAACACCATTGTACTGGGGATTAGGCTCCCGCATATGAATTTAGGAGGGACACAAACAGCCAGTGTACAGCAGTCAGTATCGTATGGGAAGCTTATATGATGATGGCCATGCTAGCTCACGACCGGAGTGCTCCGTACACGGGTGGTCACTTTATACTAATACGTAATTCGTTCAACTACGTATCATGTTTCATGTACTGTTCTGTGTGTAAATTATATTCTCACAATAAAAAAGGCTAAAAATATAAAAATATCTAACAGAGACCATGGAAGAAAATATCTTAAATGAGAAACAAAGCACAAGAGGAAAATCACATGCCTATCCAACACTCTTAACTGTCTTCCCTGATCTTTTTCCTCCATAGCACTCACCACCATCTGACACATTATGTATTTTGGTAAATGACTTCGTCACCTATTTCCCTTACCTTCATCTGGAATGTACTTTTCATGAACACTGGAATTGTTTTTGGATTTATTTTTTTAATCCCTCGACGCTACATGCTGAATATACATGTGTTGAATCAATGAATGAATGAGTAGCATTCTGAGAATTAACCTTTAGCTACAAGAGAAAGATTGTTCTGCTGGGTGGGGAATGGCCATTTTAAAATGCCACTTTATGAATGATGGGCCTCCTGTTGGCTTAGATAATGATTTTTCATCATGTATCTGGTGATCAGTCACTGGGGTGTTGGGCTTCCCACGGAGTTTGGTGTGAAGGAAGGCCCATGGGCCATTCTATCTCCTAGGAGTCGCCTCTGCTGTCATTTTTCTGCGTATGCATTTTCCTTAAAGGTTGAGGTAAAGTGAGAAAGGTTAACAGAAATGATCAGAACTCAGAGCAGGTCCAAACATAGCTCCTGCATATTACACTCATCCTATTATAAACTCTGTGATACTGATTTTCTCCTGCTATGGCCATGTGATGTCAGAGAATACTATTGAGCTTCGTAAGAAAGGTCTACACGAAACTATTAACAGGGCTTTCCTGGTGGACCGTGGGGAAGGGGACTTTTCACTTCTGTATATAAATATGTATTGTTTGAGCTCTTAAAAGGTTTAGTAAAGAATTACAACCACAGAGAAAAACTTGAAAGCAAATCGCAACTTGTAGGAATCTTCAAGAAAAAGAACACATTCTGAAAACATCAGAGGAAAGCAATGTGGGAAAGGGCATGGTGGTTAAGATCTTGGGCTCTCTGCCTGCGTTTGACCCACAGTAATTAGTCGTGTGGCCTTCGACTAATTGTTTCACTTGTTTGCATCGTTCCCTCATCTAGAAAATAAAGATAACAATCCTCACTTCTTAGAGTTATGAGGATTCAATTAAATAATACATACACATTGCTTAGAACAAGGGGGTTCACAGAACAACTGCTCAATAAATGTTAACTCATTATCATTTAACAGGTAGGAAAAATAGTAAAGATAAGGTGTGATAAAAAGGAAGAGAGCCTACAAAGGAAGAGATCCCTTCATGCCCTGTGCCCATGGCAAAATGGCAAATGCCTACAGAGGCCAGACAAAAACTGTAGACAGGGAGACACCAGGCTCTGCAGAAAAAGAGACTACATACACTGCATGCATGGGGGTTGTGGCCATGGGGGGAGTGTTGGCACCTGTTGCAATATCTTAATTACCACAATTCTCCTCATATAAAGTAGACTTTGGGGACCTAAGAATAGACTCATTAAATTCAGAAGCTCTTGGGACATAGGTTACCAAAGTCTGAAAAATGTTGCATGTCCTTAGAAGAGTCAGAATTTGAATCTAGATCTGTCTGACTGTAAGACAAAATGCCTAAGAGGTTTAATATGAAGTATTGACCTTCTAGTTAATAAAATGTTGTTCACATGAGATGATGATAGGTAAGCAATAATAATAATAATTATTATTATTACTGAACTGTTAATACATATCCAGCTTAAGTGCTTCACATACTTTATCACATTTAATTCTCATAAATACCCTTTAAATTAGTTAATACTACTTCCATTCTCCGAGATAATTTATTAAGCTATTAGAGTGTGTTTGCTCCCTGCTGTATGCTTTTTTCCTTTTTAAAAAATTTTTTTAAGTTTCTTTATTTTGAGAGAAAGAGAGAGAGAGAGAGAGAGTGCAAGCAGGGGCAGGGCAGAGAGAGAGGGAGAGAGAGAGAATCCCAAGCAGGCTCCACACTATCAGCACAGAGTCTGACACAGGGCTTGATCTCACGAACTGTCAGAACATGACTGAGCCAAAATCAAGATGCTCACCGAACTTAGCTACCCAGGTGCCCCTATATGCTTTTTTCCTTTTAATGATTGGAGAGCTTTGCGCTTGAGAGAAGGAAAAGGATATAAATGCTTCTAAGGCTAGGGAGGAAAGCAAGGAAACAAAAGGGGCCAAGCCTCGAGTTTCCACAAGAGGGCAGACTAGGGTTCTTTCCCCTACCAAGACCTGGGGAGGGAACGTCAGAGGCCTTGTAGGTGGGCAGGTGTGGCGACGAGCAGTTAGTGAGGTGGTGCTCAGGGAGGTTGATGGTAGAACCTTCCCTAGGACGAGACAAGCACCTCGAACCCCTAGAGGCAGCCATAGATGTTGAATGATTTGCTCAAGGTCAAAGAGCAAATGAATAACAGAACTGAGATTCGAGCTCGAGTGTGGCAGACTCCAAAGCCAAACCTCTTCACCAGTCTACCAAACTTTTTAGCATCATTGAGTCTTCTGATCATGATTAACTGTTGTCCTGCCATATGCATTTCTGGGCCCCAAATATATATATTGAGAAATGTTACCAAGAAATGGCAGTGGGACAGGTGATGGTCATGTGCAATTCAGCTGTCTGCTCTGAAATCCTACTGGGTTCACTTTGATTCCACATTCCAGTCTATGACACAGGCTTGCTTCCTGGAAATGTGGCCTGCTTTCACTCCATAAAGTTGCCAAGATGAATATTTGCAAGCATATTTACTAGCAACCCTTTATTTTCTGCTTCAGTAGCCTCTGCCATTAATATTTATTATTAATCCATAAGGCATACATAATTGTACCTAAGTAGGCAATCCTAAATTAGCAACTTTCTATCCCATCAGCTGAAGAAGATTTAAGGGTTCTAGGAGTTAATTCACTTTTTTATCACTGATTCTCTGGGGGGATTTCAGAGCTTCTTTTCATGGCCATTGCTTCTCTGATAACTGGCAAAATAGCCTGAGCAGCCTTTGAAAGTGCTGGATATTTGATGAATGTCTAGACTTTCATTTAAAGTTAAGGACAGAAGGCGATCATTCCTCTGTGAATAATAATACCCGAAAAGGAAAGAATGTCTTGATATACTTGGGATAAAAAGGGCACAGTGAGTGATACACTTGATAACTTAGTTTAGCGAACAAATTTCTTACCCACCGGTAAGATACATACCAATAGCTGACTGATGGGATCATTGGGTCTGTTAGAAAGGACATTTTTATTTTATTTTTTCTGTTTCTAGCACTTCTGATTTTCATATAATCTCAAACCTTCCGTAAAGTCCACTAATTGTTTATATTTGCCCCAGTTGCTTTATCGTTTCTCTCCAAATACAGTATGGATATAAAATATTAGTTTTCTGAACCATTTGGAAGTAAATTGGAAATATTAGGCCCTTTTGCTCCTAAGAAAGGACATTTTTAAATGCAAAGCTTACATAAGCAAATGGATAGTGATCTGTGAAACCGCATCAGTCAAATACAAGGTAATGGAGACCAAAAACACCATTCCAAGCATCTGCATAAGAAGCACAATAGCTGCAAGAAGCGATAGTGCAGAGGCTGGAGAGCCTGCTAAGGAATCAATGCATCAAAGCCGTGGTGATCCAGGAGAGCTAGCATATGGGAAGGGTATCAACCAAGTCTATGCTCTGGACTTAACTACTAAGAACATGCATCACATCACCGCAGCTACACAGCGGGTCAAGAACACCAGGTCACCCAGTGGTTGTGCCTAGATATTGACTCTGTCTAAATGTCAATACATCCCTGAGATCACAGGAAATCCTCCCACCCACAAGTTCTGAAGTCACTCCTAGTTAAAACAATAAAATTGTAGAGGCAAGGGTATGCCATCCCAAGATGGGCCACTTTGGCATACTGACTATTTTATTTTATTTTTTATGTTTATTTATTTTCGAGAGAGAGAGAGACAGTGTGAGTGGGGGAGAGGTAGACACAGAATGCAAAGCAGGCTCCAGGCTCTGAGCTGTCAGCACAGAGCCTGACGCGGAACTCAGACTCACAAACCGTGAGATCATGACCTGAGCCGAAGTCGGACGCTTACCCGACTGAGCCACCCAGGTGCCCCATGATTCTTTTAAATAAATAAAAGTTACTTAAGACGAGGTGCCTGGGTGGCTCAGTGGGTTGAGCATCCGACTCATGATTTTGGCTGAGGCCATGATCCTCAGGGTTGTGGGATCAAGTTCCAGTTCAGGCTCTGTGCTGAGTGTGGAGCCTGCCTACCATTCTCTCTGTCTGTCTCTCTCTGTCTCTGTCTCTCTCAGTCTCTCTGTCTCTCTGTCTCTCTCTCCCAGCACCTGAGTGGCTCAGGCAGTTAGTTGAGCATCAGACTTTGGCTCAGGTCATGATCTCACGGTTCATGAGTTCAAGCCCCATGTCAGGCTGCGTGCTGGCAGCTCAGAGCCTGGAGCCTGCTTTGGTTTCTGTGTCTCGCTCTCTCTCTTTGTCTCTTTCGTCACTTGCTCTCTCTCTCTCTCTCTCTCTGTCTCTCTCAAAAATAAAAAAAACATTAAAAAAATTTTTTTAAGTTTCTCTTTCTCTCGGGGCACCTGAGTGGCTCAGTCGGTTGAGCCGTCTGACTCTTGGTTTCAGGTCAGGTCATGACCTCTCATTTCATGGGTTCGAGCCCCATGACCGTCTGGAGCCTGCTTGGGATTCTTTCTCTGCCTCTCCCCCATTCGCTCTGTCTCTCTGTAAATGAATAAATAAACTTAAAAAATTTTTAATAAAAAAGTATTGTTTCTCTCAGAAAAAAGTTACTTAAGAGAAAGCTTATGAAAGAAGGACATTAAAATCGTCCTCTGTCCCCCTGAAAGGAAAGAAGTGAAAGGTGCACTCCCTGTACAAGGAGGTAAAGAGGCATCCTTATCACCAGAGATGGGAAATTCGGAGCCCAGAAGGCTCTGGGCTCTGGTTCCTTTTTACCAATTTACTACCACAGTCCAAATTCTGTTTGGAATTCTTTGCTAATCGAAATTCCCAAAGTTAAGTTTTCTTTGTTCTGTCAATTCCTCACAGATTTATTGTGTCTTTCTCTAAAAAAGTATAAAAACTGCCTACCTTGGTCATTTCTTCAGGTCTCCATTTCATCATTGGGCCTCCGTGCCCACAGAGTGAAACTTTGGGTTTTTTCTCCTGGTAATGCGTGTCCCATAAATTTAATTCTTAGTCTAGCTGGAAGACTTGGAGGAGAGAGAAAGAATTTCTCATTCCCTTCAAAATCAGGTGGGGTTGGCTGTTTCTGTAATTGTTGCCAGCTTGATCACAGCTCCCTATATTCAAGGCCCTGAGTGATCCTCTTGGACGGTGAGTCTGGGCTTGATGATGTGACTTCTTTTATCCATGGGACAACAGTAAATGGGGTGCAAGCAAAAGCTGGAAAAAGCGATAGCACTTTGGGATGTCTTCCCTTGTTATTCCTTGGAGGCTTGAGATTCCCAGGTCTACAGCAAGCCAGGCACGCCTTCGCCAGAAGAGATCACGTGAAACAGGAAGTCCCGTTGGCTAAGGGCACTTCGCTAAATTAACTGCATTCACAAGCGACAGCCCAGGGGCCAGCGGTAGAGGAGCCACCAATGTGAGCGTAGCCTGACTGCCAAACCTCAGAATGGTCAGTCCATAAGTGACGGCTGCTGTAAGCCATTACATGTGAGGGGAGGGCGTTATGACACAAGAAAAGTAACTGATGGCACCACGTGAAGGACCTCCTGGATTGCCTGGGCAAGTCTTCTCCAAGAGAAAGTGTGTCGTGTATCCATCACTAACAAGGCTGTAATGTGTGTGGTGTTATGATTTGTAATAAGACAAATATATGCGGTTCCCAGCACACAGCTCCTAACACCTTTGGAATTTCCTGTGAGGAGAGTAAAGGTGTCTTTTATTATGTTAACGAGGTGATTTTTGGGAAAACACTTAAAAGACTGGGTTGCCAGTGGAACCAATCTTGTGCTTACAGGGTTGGAACATCCAGTCCCACCCCCGACCTCCGGGAGGGAGAGGCACCGGAGATCGAGCTCAATCACCAATGGCCAGTGATTTAATCAATCACACCTAGATCCTGAAGCCTCCATAAAAACCCGGAAGGAAGGCGTTCAGAGAGCTTCTGAGGTTGCCAGTTCTTAGAGGAGCAGCGAGCGAGCTGCGCTCCAAGAGCTCAGGAGCCCTTTGCCTTTTCCCACCTTGCTTGTCCTGCACCTTTCTTCCATAGGGCTGTCCCTGAGTCACCTTCTCTCATGCTTCACCAGCGATCTGGTAAGTAAATCGTTTCTGTGTGTTTTGTGAGCCACTCTAGCAAATTAATTGAACCTGAGGAGGGGATTCTAGAAACTTCTGACCTATAGCTGGTCGGTGAGAAGCTCAATGACAATTTGGATTTGTGAGTGGCATCTGAAAGTGGGGGGGGGGGGTGTTAGGGAGTGGCAGCCTTGTGGGATTGAGCCCTTAACCTGGAAGATACCATGCCCTCTCTAGGTAGATGGTTGTCAGAATTGAGTTGAACTGTAGGACGCCCAGATGGTGTCGGAGAACTGGTTGGTAGTGTGGGGGAGGGGGGAACTCCACATGTGGGAATTGGGTGCAGAATCCTAGAATCCTTATTACAGGTATCATGGAACCATTTGGGGATCTGTGCGTCTGCTCTGATACCTTCCTGTCCCTCAGCCTGCCCATATCCATCGCCAAAGTCTCTTGTTTTTACTTGCTGGAAATAGGAAATGCATCCTCTATTCTGGTTCTGCATTTACAAAGGCACCACCCTAGTCCAGGCTCGCCCTGAGTGTGAAAGGGATTTCTCCTCCTCGTCTCCCTGCCCCTGGCCCCACTCAGATCTGCTGTCCCGTGTGTCAGAACAGTCATTATCAAGCAAACGTGACAATGACTCCCCTTACGCTTAAACTCCTTCAGCCGAGCTCATTTACCTTAATGTAAAAGCCCATGTTTTTTCCTTGACCTACAGCCTTTGCCAGCGTGAGCCGCCACCTCCCCCTCCCCCGCCTCTGGCGTCTCCTCCCGGTCTTCCTTCAGTTGGGCTACTGGGCTAGTGTGGCTCCTGCCACAGAGCCTTTTGTGGTCTGCTGCCTTTTTACCATGCTTTCTGCTCTTCTTGCCCCCACTGACTTTTCCCAGCCTTCTCCTCTCCCCTCCAGATCGCTTACTTAGGGAAGGAAGCCTTTTTGGGTGCCCTAGAGCAGGTGATACTATTCCCTTTAATTGGGCTGACCTCCTCTCTCATTTCGTGGTTGAGCGTACTCAACGTTCGTGCCATGTGTAAGGCCAATGTCTCTATTCCCAACTGCACTATGAACTCCAGAAAGTAAGAAATGCTGAACTTGGCTCACCCTTGGCACCCTGATGTCTTAGCATAGTGCCTGCCCTGTAACTGATGCTGCAAATCTATTTGTCGATTGGCGTATGGCCTCTGCTCGGTGCGTACTTGAGTGAAGGGCCGCTGAGTGAGTAAGCCTGGATAGGGAGGGCATGGCCAATGGGAAAATCCCGCCTTCCATGCATTGCAGGTTTTTGCCCGTGAGAAGCTAAACAACTCTTAGAATGAACGAGTTATCTAATTAGAGGATTTGGAAGAGATAAATATGAATATGGACAGAAAGAACAAGAATGTTTCCTTTATCCTTGAAATAATCAATTAGGTGGTTTCCTTTGTGTAGCTGGGGAAGTAATTTGTAAACAAATGCGTATTTCTGTGAATGTGGCTCTGTAAACAGTGGTGAAGTTCTCTGGGCTAAGACATGATGATCATAATTCCTGAACGTCTCTCTCCACTCTGCAGAAAGAATTCTCTTGGTTTGTGTAACACGAAACTCTTACCAGGGGAAACATGAGCATAAACTTCTTAAATATAAGTAGAAACCAAAACCGAAGATAAATACTGTTTGTCCCTTGATCATTCTCCTTATTAACCTTGTTGAAGGTGTCATCTCTCAAGCGTATTCGAGTGTTAAAACAAAGGAGGGGAGGCGAGAGGAGGGGGCGCCTGGGTGCCAGAGTCAGTTAAGTGTCTGACTTCTGCTCAGGTCATGATCTCATGGTTCCTGAGTTCGAGCCCTGCATTGGGCTCTCTACTGTTAGCACAGAGCCTGCTTTGGATCCTCTGTCTCCCTCTCTCTCTGCCCCTCCCCTGCTCTCTCACTGTCTGTCTCTCAAAAATAAGATGAAACATTAAAAAGGGGAAAAAACCACGTGTTAAGAAAAATCACAGGGTCATAGAAGGTCCACAAGTGTGGAAGTAATTCACAGACGAAACCAGCCTTCTGTGGTATGTCGCTGCAGGAATGGTCCCTGACGGTCCCCAATGTGCTCACACCTTCCAGTATCCACAGCTTTGGTCCCCATGTGCATGAAATAGGTCAGCTTATGAAATGTAATGGGTTAACTTACTTATGGAATGTAACAGATAACTTGTTGCAAACCGCTCCCCCACCCCTTTTCTATGGTTGCTAAGATCTGACCAAGGCCAAGCCTACAAAAAAAATTTTTGCTTAGTCACTGCCCCGCTATGATTGGTCATTTTAAAAGAACAAAGAACTTTAAATTGATAGGTTCCTGCCAAAACTAGCGTCTGTGTATTACAGTGTAATTGGCTACCATGAGATGCTGTGACTGTCTATATAATCTCACTGCCCCCTTTGTTCCGGGCCATTGTCTGCTCCTTAAGATCAGGAGACCAGGTTTGGCCCGGCTGTAAATAAAATCTTACCTCGCTTCGATTCGGCGTTTGGTGGTCCTTTCCTCAGCACCCTGTTACAGTGCACTGAGTGAGTGCACGGCCATGTGACTCGCCTTGTGTACCGAATCATGAGCATAAAGTGATTGCTTATTTAAGTCTGTGCTAGGGGGTTATTTGTCCACACAGCCAAAGCTAACAGGCCCAATTTTGCCGCCCTGTTTTTCCAAACATGAACCTGATAGGTCAGTCCACCTCTTACAGGGCTTCAAGATTCAGTAGTGGCCTTGACAAAGGAGCCTTCAACTCTGAGGGGTCAGGCACTGGATGAGGAGGGTTCTCAGGAGAAAAATCAAGATTCATTCACGATTGGGTGTGTGTGTGTCTGTCTGTCTGTCTGTCTATCTGTGTCAGTCTTTGTCTCTGAGTGGATCCGAGAAAGGCCCAGTGTCCATGAAATAACCTACATGCGGGTATAGTCTAATACAGGAAAAACTCCGTGTGTTTTTAAATGTCAAAAACTCTAAGGAATCCTGGATGGGGGATTTTTTTTTTTTTCCTGCCACACATGGCCCTCCCAGAGAGTTCGAAGTCCTAGGGAAGCAGACATGTCAGCACTCATTTCTAGTTGAATTTCCTTTCAGCGCACACTCAGCATCTTCATGCAGCCCCGTTCACATTGTTAAACAGTGATGAATAGGTCCAGATGCTTTACTTTAAAAGGACATTTTAGTTAATGTTCCTTGAGGAGAAGCAATAGCAACCAATGTTGCCATTTGTCTGGTCATTTTGGGCTCCAGATGGCCTCCTCAGCGCTTGAGGAAATAGGAATGTTTTATTGAGCTGGAAGATTAAATAATATGTGTTGAGCCACTTGGACCACTTTGGGAGGGGTTTTAAGCGGAAGCCGCAGGCATTTCTGGTGAAAGGCACACCAAGTGTAACAGGGTAATCAAAACTGCTCTCTTTTGCAACAGGATGAGGGAGCTGTTACTGTCTTTGCTGCAAACATCAGTTGATACAACTGTCCCTCCTTGCCTGCTAGCAGAAAAGCAGCTGGGAGCATTACTGACTAAACTTAAAAAAAAAAAAAAAACTGTTTGAGGACAATGTATCTCTAGGTCTCCAAGATGATTAATATCCTAACTAAAGATTTTGAAAATGGGATTACCCCAATAAAATGCCAGTAGGGGATGGCTTTGAAGTCACTGCGGGTTTCTCTATTTGAAATACACTTCTTGCAAAGTTTGCCTTTGATTAGTGACGTGATAGTGTGTCCATGAGATAAGAGTGTAAACATTATTCCACGGTAACCCTTGGTAACAATTCGCATCTATGGGTAGTTGATCACAAGTGATGGACTGGAACCCAGGTTGGATGCTGGCAACAGTCTGAACTAGCTATGGTAGGTGGTGAACATGACCCAAACCTTTTCCTTCCTTCACAGCGTGTTATATATCCACCCTTGAGTCTGGGTTGGCCATGTGACTTGCTTTGGACAATGGGACCCTAAAAATGTGATGCAGCCACAGGTTTGAAAAGTGTTGGCACAGTTTGGGTTTGCCCTCTCTTGCACGTCACCTGTGAAAGCCACGTGAGGAAGCCCAGGCTTCTCTGGGGAGGACAAGGAACCATGTGGCACAGTCACTAACCTAGCATCCCCAGCCAACAGCCCTCCACCTGCCGGACCTGAGGGGGTCCTTCTAGACCATCCAGCTGACCGCATGAGTGGTCCATGCCTGAAAGCAAGTGATACCAACAAAGGTAGCCTAGCCCAGAATCCTCCGGCTAACCCATAGTCCCGTGAGTTAAATACATGCTGTCTCAAAGCTGCTGACTTTTGCAGTAGTTAAGCAGTAAAAGCTAACTGCTACATAGCTTCAGCCAAAAAAGATACATTGGAAGACTCCTGTGTGTTTTGAGGCCAAAGGAAGTGGAGGAAAGAACAAGATAAACTTGAGCCTTAGGAACAACTAGTACCAAGGAATTGAATGTCAGCACGAAATAAAATTTCCTTTTAGCGTGAAGATAGCTTTGAAAGGTGCATGTAGCTGGTAAGCAATAGTAATATAAAGCCCTCCAATGTTTACACAAATAGAACTCCATATCCACTTCTAAAAATATTCCCTGCGTGGTGCGCCTGGGTGGCTCAGTCAGTTAAGTGTCCTATCTTAAATTCGGCCCAGGTCATGATCCCAGGGTTGTGGGATCGAGACCCACCTCCTCGGGCTCAGTGCTCAGCGTCGAGGCTGCAGAAGATTCTCACTCCTTCCCTCCATCTGCCACCTTTCCCCCGCCATGCGCACCCTCAAGCAAGCCATTGGAACTTTGACCACCCTGGGGTCCTGAGGCTGGTTTGAGTTTTCATCAAAGGCAAATACATAGTACCTGCAGATGCTGTTGGGCCCGTCAGACTGTTCCTTTTGGATCTTCATTAGTAAATACGAGTTACTGCATGGGCCCCATAGGCTTAAAAAATGTACTAGGCTTTCAAGCACTGCCTCAGAATGCAAACATAAAACTTGTATTGGTAATGCACCCCAATGAAAGTGAATGTTTGGAAGAGTGGGGGCTTCTGTAATTTTTAATCTATTTGTGTTGACATACAATTGACCTATAACATGGTCCATTTAAGGTACACAACTTGTTGATTTCATACATTTATAGCACTAGGATTAACAACATAGTATAACACCTTCATCATATCACATAATTCTTCTTTGTGGTGGGAACAATGAAGAGCTAGTCTCCTAGCAATTTAGAGGTTTATAATGTGATCTGGCTGATGATAATCACTATGTTGTGCCTGGGACTGACCTGTGCTACCAGTTGCATTGTCTCCTAAAGCACCATCTCCCCCATTTCTATCCGCCCCCACCCCTGGGTAACACCATTCTGCTCTGATTTTACAAGTTTCCCTCTTTTAGATTTCTTATACAAGTGATCCCTTATATCCTTTGTCTTTATCTGATTTCCCCCAGTGTAATGCCCTCAAGATGCATCCATGTTGTCTTAAATGGTAGGATTTCTTGATTTGTCATGGCTGAATAATAATCTATTGTGGATATATATACATCACATGAACATTATCCATTCATCCCCTTGTAGAAAGGTAAGGTGTTTTCATACCTTGGTTATCTTGAATAGTGCTGCAGTGAATATGGGACTGCAGATAACTTTTAGATACTCTGTTTTCTTTCTTTTTTAAAAAAAAAAGTATATTTACTTCCATTTTGAATGCTTTCTTTTTCTCTCTCTCTTTTTTTTTTAAGTAAGCTCTGTGCCCAAAATGGAGCTTGAACTCAAGACTCTGAGATCAAGAGTTGCATGCCTTCCTGACTGAGGCAGCCAAGCACCCCTCCAATGATCTTCCTTTTTTTTTTAATGTTTTTAAATTTAAATTTTCATTCACATACAGTGCAATATTCGTTTCAGGAGTAGAATGCAGCAATTGATCACTTCCATACAACACCCAGTGCTCATCACAAATGCCCTCCTTTGTATTCATCACCCATCTAGCCCATCCCTCCACCTCCCTCGATCAACTCTGTTTGCTCTCTAAGAGTCTCATGGGGTTTGTTTCCCTCTCTTTTCTTTTTCTTTGCCTTCCCATATGTTGATCGGTTTTGTTTTTTAAATTCCACATATGAGTGAAATCATATGGTATTTGTCTTTTTCTGATTGACTTATTTCCCTTGGCAAATATATTCTAGCTCCATCCATGTCTTTGGAAATGACAAGATTTCCTTCTCTGATGGCTGAGTAGTATTGCATTGTGTGTGTGTGTGTGTGTGTGTGTGTGTGTATGTGTGTGTATACACCACATCTTTAACATTGATCTTTTAGAGTGAGTGAGTGAGTGAGTGGTGGAGGAGCAGAGAGAGAGAGAGAGACAGAGAATCTGAAGTGGGCTCTGTGCTGACAGCAGAGAGCCCAATGCAGGGCTCCAACTCGTGAATTGTGAGATCATGACCTGAGATGAAATCAGACACTTAACTGACTGAGCCAGGAGCCCCTACACCACATCTTCTTGATCCATTCATCAGTCACTGGACATCAGGGCTCTCTCCATAGTTTGGCTATTGTTGATAATGCTGTTATATATACTGGGGTGCATGTACCCCCCTTAAATCTGTATTTTTGTATCCTTGGGGTAAATACCTAATAATGTCATTGCTGGATCATAGGGTAGTTCTATTTTTAGTTTTTTGGGGTCTTCACGAATATTTTTGACATACAATGTGTAAATTTTATTTGTATAACATGTTGATTTCATATATGTATATATTGTAGATAAGATTAATTGTAACAATAATTAACATCTCTGTCACATTATGTAATGACTTTCTCACTTTAGTTGTCAGAACAGTGAAGTTCTAGTGTCTTACCAAGATGTTGTGATTTTCTCTGGGTATTTACCCAGGAATGGGATTGCTGGATCATGTGTTAGCTGTGCTTTTAACTTTTTGAGGAAACTCCATATGGCTTTCTGCAGTGGTTACGCCAATTTACATTTCTAGGAACTGTGTGAAAGGCTTCCCTTTTCTCCAAATGTTCGCCAGAATTTATTTGTTCTTGATGATGATTGTTCGATCAGGTGTGAGGTGATAGCTCATTATGGATATGATTTACATTTCCCTGATGATGAATGATAGCATATTTTCATGTATCTGTTAGCCATCTGTATATCTTTGGAAAAGGTCTATTTAGGCCCTCTACCCATTGTTAAATAAAATGATTATTGTTATTTATTATTATTTTGGTGAGTTGTAGGAGTTCTGTATATATTTTAGATACGAAATCCTAACCTGATAGTCGGCAAATATTTTCTCACATTTAACAGGTTGCCTTGATTTGTTAATCAAATAGACTTAACAAAGGGTCGTATTGGCTTCAAGTGTACAATTATCAGAATTCAGCAATTCTATACGTTGCTCAGGGCTCATCAAGAGAAGTGTACTCTTAACCCCCTTCATTTACCTCACCCATCCCTCCATTCGCGTCCTCTCTGGCAACCACCAGTTGGTTTTCTGTATTTAAGAGTCTCTTACTTGGTTTGTCTCTTTTTTTTCTCTTTGTTTCTTCAATTCACATAAGAGTGAAATCATAGGATGTTTTTCTTTCTCTGACTTACTTACAACAGCCAAAATATGGAACCAACCCAAGTGTCCATCAGTAGATGAATGGATAAAGATACAGTGTATGTGTGTAGAGACACATACATACACCATGAACTAGTAACTTAACCCACAGAAAAATTAAATTTTGACATTGGCCAGAACGTGGGTGAACCCAGAGGCTATAATGCTAAGCATAGGTTGCCTTTTCTTTTTTGTCAGTTTCTTTTTTGCTGTACTCAAGTGCTTTTTTTTATGCTTACTTATTTTTGAGAGAGCGAGTGAGCAAGCGAACAGGGGAGGGGCAGAGAGAGAGGGAGACACAGAATCTGAAGCAGGTTCCACACTCGGAACTTTCAGCACAGAGCCCGACACAGGGCTCGAGCTCATGAACCACGAGATCGTGACCTGAGCTGAGGTTGGACACTCAACCAACTGAGCCACCCAGGTGACCCTGTACTGAAGTTTTTTAACTTGACCAAGTCCCACTTGGTAGTGGGAATGCTTGTGCTTATGTTGTCTTACCTAAAAAAGTCCTTGTCAAAACCAATGTTAGGGAGTTCTTCCCTATGTTTTCTTCTGGTAGTTTTACAGTATCTGGTCTTAGTTTTAACTGGTGTAATACATGGGTAGGACTTAAATGTTGACACATAGTTACCTGGCTTTCCTAGCGCCATTTGTTGGAGGAACTGTACTTGGCCCTTTGAGTGTTCTTGGTTCCCTTGTCAAATAGTAGTTGGCTGATCAAGAGTACCCAGAAATAACCTCTCGTTGATCATGTGTCTGTTTCTGCCAGTCCCATATTGTGGAAATGGCTATAGCTTTAGAGTATAGTTAGAAATCAGGCTGGGGGCATCACGTGGGTCCTTTTGCATAATTGCTTGGACTACTCCGGGTCTTTGGTGGATCTCTACAAATTTTAACACGGTTTATTCTATTTTTGTGAATAATGCCTTCGGAGTTTTAATAGGGATTATACTGAATTTCTAGGTGGTTTTGGATGTATGGATCTTGTGACCACATTCTTAGAATCCATGAACTTGCAGTATCTTGCCATTTGTGTGGAATTTCTTTTGTCCAAGTCTTAGAGTTGTCATTGTTCCTTTCTGTATTTGAATCGTAAGCAGGCTCCATCCTGAGCATGGAGCTGGACATGAGGCTCAGTCTCCTGACGGTGAGATCATGACCTGAGTGGAAATCAAGAGTTGGACACTTAAATGACTGACTCACCCAGGCACACACCCCCCCCCGCCAAGCATCGTTTTTGATGCTATTATAAATGGGTTAGTTTTAGTTTCAGATGTTTCATCATTAATGTATAGAAACATAACTGACATTGTATTTTACTTACATATGTAAATAATATATATCATATAATATTATATATGTCTTGCTATTTGAATAGTTTTTATTCTTTTTTTAAAATTTTTTAATGCTTTTTATTTATTTTTGAGAGACAGAGAAAGACAGCGCGAGCAGGGGAGGGTCAGAGAGAGAAGGAGATACAGAATCTGAAGCAGGCTCCAGGCTCTGAGCTAGCGGTCAGCACAGAACCTGACACGGGGCTCGAACCCACGAACCGTGAGATCATGACCTGAGCCAAAGTCGGAGGCTCAAACGACCGAGCCACCCAGGCGCCCCACTTTTTATTTCTTATAATCGAAGTATAGTTGACATATAATTAGTTTAAGGTGTATATCATAGAAACTCAACATAGCTTTTTTTTTTCTTTTTTTTCTTTTTTTAGTATATTAATTTTGAGGGCAAGAGACCACGAGCTGGGCAGGGGCAGAGGTGGAGGGAGAGAATCCCAAGCAGGCTCTGCGCTGTCAGAGCAGCGCCCCACATAGAGCTCAATCCCATGAACTGTGAGATCATGACCTGAGCTAAGATCAAGTGTTAGTCGCTTAACTGACCGAGGCACCCAGGTGCCCCAAGACTCAGCATTTCTATATACTATGAAACACTCCCCCTGGTAAGGATAGTTACCAAGTGTTACCATGCAGTTAGAACAACATTATGGACTGTATTCTCTATGCTGTATTTTTCATCCCTGTGACTGCCTTTCTAACTGGAGGTTTGTACCTCTTAATCTTCACATATTTGGCCTATTCCCCCACCCTCCACCCTTCTGAAAAACACTAGTTTATTCTGTGTTTGTGTCTGTTTCTGTGTGTGTGTGTGTGTGTGTGTGTGTGTTAGATCTCACATAGAAATAAAATCATGCAGTATCTGTCTCTCTGTGACTTCTTTCACTTAGTGTCATAGCTCTTATGTCCACCCGTGTCGTTGAAAATGACAAGATAACCATTCTTTTCTCATGGGCGAGTGATGCTGCATTCTGGATAAAGATGCATACCACGTCTTCGTTCATCTACTGAGAAACAGTTGGGCTGCTTCCATATCTTGGCTCCTGTCAGTACTGCTGCAGGTAACACAGGGATGCAGACATCTTGTCAAATCGTTCAGTTTATTGTAGGTAAGAACCCAGAGGTGGAATTGTTGGGTCATGGGGTACTTTTATTTTGAACTTGGAGGAAACTCCATACTGTCTTCCACAGTGGCTGGACCACTTGACATCCCCACCAAAAGTGCGTGAGCGGTCCCCTTTCTGCACATGCTCACTAGCTCTTGCTATTTCTGGTCTCTTTGATAGTAGCCATTCTGACTGCTATATGGTGACAGGTCGTGGTGATTTGGATTTACGATTTTCCCGTAAGTAATGTTGATCATTGTTTCATGTGCCTGTTCTGGCTATCTCTAAGTCTTTGGGGGGAAACAAGTTTTATTCAGTTTCTCGGTTCAATTACTATTTTTTTTTTCCTTGAGTGAAATATAATTAACATACAGTGTTCTAGTAGTTTCGGGTGTACAACCTGATAATCTAGCACCTGCTAGGTGTGGTAGGGAGGTAGTCACTGGAGGGACTGTGGAGAGACACCGGTCCTGACAGAGACTGGGTGTGGTGGGGGACAAGCTGCTTGGAAGGGTGGGTGGATTGGGTGAGGCGGGTCCACACGAACATGCTGGGGTTGGGCAAGCAGTGTTAGCAAGGTGGATAGGTGTCAGCTGATTGCTGTAAGTGACCAGATAGGATGAAGGAGGACAAGAAAAATGCCATCCTGGGGCACCTGGGTGGCTCGGTCAGTTGACCGTCTGATTTTGGCTGAGGTCATGACATCATGGTTCATGAGTTCAAGCCCCACGCTGGGCTCTCTGTGCTGACAGCTCAAAGCCTGGAACCTGCTTCTGATCCTGTGTGTCTCCCTTTGTCTCTGCCCCTCCCCTGTTCATGCTCTGTCTCTCAAAAATGAATAAACATTAAAATATAAAATAGAATAAAAAAATAGAAATGAAAAATGCCAGGTGTCCATCAGCACTTCGTTTCCTAGATAAGGGTCCTGCAGATCCCTGTTCCTCCAGCAAACATCCTAAAATTAGTCCCTCAATCTCATTTACGTATAGCCCAGGCACTCTTGAAACTGCTCCTTTGCTGGGTGTTGGCCCACGTCCTATAGAGTACTGGTCCTTCGCGTGTGCACATGCAGTTCCTGATGCTCTGCAGCTCGCCCAGAGTCGGGCTGTACTGATTTTCAAAGCCAGACATTATAGGGGCACATCTTCCTGGTGCAAGTCCCCCAGGGCCAAGGGTGCCTGGCACGCGGGCCTGATCCCCTTGCTCTCCTGCATTTGCAATATCCCCACCCCATCCCCACCTCTCTGCCCTGCTTGCGGGTTGCTGGGCCAGGGGTGTGGGTGCCCACCGCATCTAGGCTCCTCTTGCCCTTGTCCCTGCGGCCTTTTCTCTCTGTCTTTCGCTGAGGAAGATCTGTTCTGACAGACTTGAGATCATTTGCAGAGTGAGTTGGGGTAGGTGCGGTTGTTGCCGCTGTGGGTGGGTGGAGGGGGGGGAGGTGAGCTAGGCATCCTCCCCAGCCTCCCTTTTATTTTATTGTGTTGACAAGCTCCCCAAGCTAAAACTGCCAGTGCTACATGCAGGCAGATGAGCGAGGGTGGGTGTCCTTGTTTTGTTCCTGGTCGCACAGGAAAAGCTTTTAGCTCCTTACCCTGGAATATGTTAAGTGTGGGTTTTGTGCTTAATAACCTTTTATATGTTCCTTCAATAACCAACCCATTGAAGGCTTGTAGCATGAAAAGACCTAGCATTTGGTGAAATAGTTTTTGTGTTTCTATTAAAATGATAGGATTTTTATTGTGCTCTGTGTCACTTTTATCAATTTGTGGATGTTGAACCAGCCTTGCATCCCAGCGATAAATCCCCCTTGGTCATGGTGTGTAATTCTTCTAATGTTGTGTGTCTACTGTTACTGTGAGAGTTTTTGCATCTATGTTGATCAGGGATGTGGATCTCTATTTATAGTGTCCTTAACTGGCTTTGATACCGCAGTACGGTGGCCTTGTAATGTGAGTTAGGATGTTTGCCCTCTGGAGTTTTTTTGGCAGAGGTTGAGACTTCGTAGGTCTTCTTTAAATGCTGGGTGGAACTTAGCAGGGAAGCTCTCTGGGCCTGAGGTTTCCTGTGCTGGGAGATGTCTGACTCTTGTTTCAACCTTCTTACTTGTAATTGGTCTGTTCACAGTTGGCTGCTTACTGATTTCGTCTTTGTAGGTAATATGTAACTATGAATTCATCCATTTCTTCTAGTTTGTCCTATTTGTAGGCAGATAATGGTTCATAATGTGATCCTTTATATTTGTTTTAGCAGTTGTGATTTTATCTGAATCTTCTTGTAGTCTAGGTAAACGTTTGTCAGTTTTCTTTTTGAAAAACCAGTTTCGTTTTTTTTCTATTTTTCTGATCGTTCCTATTTCCACTCTGATCTTTGTTATTTCCTTCCTTCTGCTAACTTTGGGCTTCGTTCTTCATCTAGTTCTTTGAGGTATATAGTTAGATTGTTTGAGATCTTCATATTTTCTTGATCTATGCTTTTATCACTGTAAACTTCCCTCTGAAAAGTTTTTGCAGCATCCTGTAAGTTTTGGTATGTTTTGTTTATCTTTGGGTTTCTTTTTAGATACTTCATAAAAATTTATTACTTGACCCACTACTTGTTTACTGGGAGTTCTTTTTTCTTTTCTAGCTTTCCTTTTGTGATTTCTAGTTTCTTATCTTTGTGGTTGGGAAAGACACCTAGTGTGACTTAACTCCACTGAAATTTGGTACACTTGTTTTTGTCATCCTATGGTTTATCATGGAGAATGTTATATATGTACTTGAGAAGAATGTATTCTCCTGTTGGGTGTGATGTTCAATAAATGTCACGTTAATTGGGTCTAATGTATCGTTCAAGCCCAATATTTACTTTGTTTTCTGTCTTGATGATCTATCCATTGCTCAAAATAGGGTAGTGAACGCCCCTACTATTACGGTATTGTCTCTTTCGCCCTTCAGATTTGATAGTATTTGCTTAATATATTTGTGTGCTCTGATGTTGGATGTCTATATACTTATGATCATTCTGGGTTTTTTGTTTTGTTTTGTTGTGTTTTGATGATTGACCCTTTATCTCTCAATAGCTTTTTTGGATGATAAAAGTAGAGTTACTTGTGCTCATACTTTGAGTTTCTACCTGCATGGCATACCCTTTTCCATCCCTTTCCTTTGGGTCTTTGTATGTCCTTAAAGCTGAAGTGAGTTTCTGATGGGCAGCATATAGTTGGATCTTTCTTTTTTCTTTTTTTTTTTTTTTTTTAATAATACATCTAGCCGCTGTGTCTTTTGATTGCAGAATTCAATCATTAGTGATTTGTACAAACTTGAATTCTCTCAATATTTTCTGGGTGTTGTCTATTTCCATTGTATTTTTCCTTTCTGTCTACATTTGTAAATAAGTGATATTTTTCCACCCTTTGGTGATAAGGTCTGTTTGCCCTTTCTTGATCTTCTATGCCTCTACTCTTTCTTTTTCTTTCTTCTTCCTTTCTTTTTTTTTTTTTTTTTGAGAGTGACAGAGAGTGAGAGAGTGAGCGAGCAGGAGAGAGGCAGACAGAGAGGGAGACACAGAATCTGAAGCAGGCTCTAGGCTGTCAGCACAGAACCTGACGTGGGGCTTGAATCCTCGAACCGTGAGATCATGACCCGAGCCAAAGTTGGATGCCTACTCCACTGAGCCACCCAGGTGCCCCATCTATTCATCTACTCTTAAGTCTTGCTTTGTTGTAGCTACCTTGAGGGTTACGGAACACATGAATAAAGCCTTCATCTTAAGCTGACAACAACTTACGTTTATCTACAGAAGCTGCACTCTTACTCCCCACCCCCTTATATTTTTGATGTCATTATTATCTCTTCTATATTGTTGATTCATTAACAAATTATTGTATCTATAAATGTTAACACTTTGACCTTTTTAGTACAGTTAGGTGGTTAATGCACCATCCTTTTGCATAGTTTTCAAAGTCTCACCATATATTTATCTTCACCCAGTGTGTTACATACTTTCATATGTTCTCATGTCACTGATTAGTGTCTTCATTTCAGTTTGTAAAATTCCATTCAGCATTTCTTGCAAGGTTGGTGGTAATGAACTCCTTATGCTTTTGCTTGTCCTGGAAACTGGTGGTTTCTCTTGCATGCCTACAGAATAACTTTGCAGGTTAGCGTGTTCTTGGCTGATTATTTTTTTCTTTCAACATTTTTTAAAGTATCATTCCACTTCCTTCTGGTTTGGATGATTTCTGCTGAGAAATCTACTGATAGCCTAATGGGACTTCCTCTGTGGATGACAGTCTGCTTTCCCCTGGGTGCTTTGAGGATTCTCTAGTTTTGATTCTTGACAGTTTTATTACAATATTGGGAGAGGTCTTTTGCATTGAGATAATAGGGTTATCTATTAGCTTCATAAACTGGGATGTCCTAGGTTTATAAAGTTCTCAGCCACTATTTCTTTAAGCTTTGTGCTCTTTTCCCCTTCTCTCCTCCTTCTAGAACTCTGAGTCTCACATGTTCTTTTGATGGAGTCTCACAGATGACATACGCTTTTTTCCCGTTTTAAAGTTAGGGGAGCCTGGGTGGCTCAGTCGGTTAAGCTTCCAACTTTGGCTCAGGTCATGATCTCACAGCTCATGGGTTCGAGCCCCATGTCAGGCTCTGTGCTGACAGCTCAGAGCCTGGAGCCTGCTTCCAATTCGGTGGCTCTGTCTCTCTGCTCCTCCTCAGCTCACACTCTGTGTCACTCAAAAACATTAAGAAAAATTAAAAAATAAAATTAAAGTTCACTCTGTTCTCTGTATTACTTGAAAAGTCCTATTTCCTCAGCCACGCCATCTTCCATGTGCTGTACTTTACATCATATATCTCACTTAATTCATTGAGGTTTTTCAGCTCAAGAATTTGGGCCTGGTTTTTCCTTAGGATTTCTGTCCGGTACATAGTTCACTTTGAACATACTTATTTTGGTGATTTCATTATCTTTCTGGGTTTTCTTGTAGCTGGACTTTCTTCAAAACAGCAATTGTGTGTTCTTGATCAGCTACATGACAAAATGCCGTGCCTTAGAGCTTGGCTACGAAGAATTACCTTGTGGCCATGAGCTATTGCCTTAATATCTCTATGTCCCTTGTAGTGCTGTATCCCTGCTTTCACGCGTGAAGCAGCAGACACCTTTAATCGTTGCTAGTTGACTTCAGGTGGGTTATTCTGTTGGCTGGTGCTGTTACCTGGCATTTTCTCTGCTTTTATATGAACATAATTGATCCATTCTTCTTGATCCGTAGAGCTGAATTGTTAAGCTTTTATGTCTTTGGTTCTTCGAACTCACTGGGCTGGCTACTTGTTTCCCAGAAGGTGGCACTATAGTTGAAGTTTGTGGTTTCTCTCTTGCACACTGACATGGACCTGTCTTTGGAGCACACTCCCTACCTCCCAGAACTCACTGGTACTACTGCACTCAGGACTGTGCACACAGAACCAGTTGCAGCATGGGGGAATGTGTGTGTTTTCCTCTCAGGGCCTTGTGGGTACCCTCTGATGTGGGAGGGAGATCCCCAAGTGTGAGAATCCCCGAGGCTCAGGAGTGGACTTGTGATGAACGTTGTCTGCAGAAACCGTGCACGCACACGCTCGCTCTCTCCCTTTCAGAAACAAAGGAGCATTCAGAATAGTAATCTCTACATGCAACGTGGAGCTCAAACTCAGGACCCCAAGATCAAGAGCTGCATGCTGTACGACTGAGCCAGCCAGGTGCCCCTGTAGATTGCCAGGCTGTGAACCGCGAGATCATGACCTGAGCTGAAGTCAGACACTTAACCAACTGAGCCACCCACGTGCCCGAGAACGAATTTATTCTTGAAGCTGCATCCAAGAGCTTCAACTCTCTGTATAAGCCCTGCCCAGCTGCGAGCTCTACTTGGTCCGGAGAAGGGCCTCTGGGGACTCCCTGGGGCCTGGGGCCTGAGGGGCAGCCTGGTGGGCTGGTAGAAACAGGGCAGGTGGACTCTGGCCGTGTAGCCCTTCCCACACTCCCCCGATCTGGAGG
>CM053579.1:81837219-81851198 GCA_028646485.1 Cryptoprocta ferox | reverse complement strand
TGCGAGCTCTACTTGGTCCGGAGAAGGGCCTCTGGGGACTCCCTGGGGCCTGGGGCCTGAGGGGCAGCCTGGTGGGCTGGTAGAAACAGGGCAGGTGGACTCTGGCCGTGTAGCCCTTCCCACACTCCCCCGATCTGGAGGCCCCACTGAGTATGCTAGTCGAGTGATACAACTCTGCAACCCCGAGGGGACGGTCATCGGAACCTCTTGTTCTGGCCTAGTCCTGTGAGCTTTGTGCTTTGTGTCCAGCTTGGAAAGCGTTCAGGGCGATTTGCAATGGAGACAGGAGGAGGTGAGGCTGCAGGAAGAGGCAGGTGTGAGCTCACCACATTGCTCCCTCTCAAGCAAGCCTTGCAGCTTCTCTCCCCTCAACTTCCTTCTGGATCTGTCCAGCCCGTACAGGGGTTTCTCACCCTTGAACCTATGGAGGAGGAGGTGGGGCCTGGGGGCCTATCATGGCTTCTCATGGCCCCTTACCTTGCAGTCTGGGGATTGAGACCTCCCACACTGGGCTCCCTTATTCCCCCGAGGCCTAGAACACAGGAGCTGTAAAGATCCTTATCCAACAGGCTTACTGCATAGATGGGTCACAGGGATGTAAGGGCTGGGTGTGTGAATTATCCACGGTTACCCAGAAGGTCATTGTCAGGGATGGGACTCAGACCAGGCCTCTTAGGCCTTAATGGGAGTGATATTCCCAGCATCTGAGTCCCCAGGCCCTCAGCCCACAAGGCTGGGTAAGGGCTACGGCCGATAGCTCGTCCTTAACAGGCCTTGGGGAGGAGGCACCTAGAAGGCTGGCAGAGCTGGGGCACAGGCCCCCCAGGGTGGGGGTGACTCTGTAGGCTGGTGTTGGTGGCTCTTGAGGGGTGGGGAATGTAGCTGTTGTTCCTGTGACTTGTTCATTTTGCATTCTTGTGCCCACGGGCTTTGGAATCCGATCCTGACCTGCCCTTCAGTGAGATCCAGGTTGGTGGGTAGCTCTGATTTCTGCCAGAGGGTCTAAAAAGTGCAGTGGAAGCTCCAGAAGCTGGTTATTGGTGTAGACCACTCAGTACTTGTCCTTGGTCCCAGTCCTACCCTGATGGCCAGTTCCACCGGCTTTAACCCAGTAGTTGCCACATGTGTCTGCAACAGACAGGGAGCTTGGGAAAAACACAGCTCCCAGGGCTTCCTGGACCCTGTGACTTGTCAGTGTGGTTTTGATTTGCGTTTCCCTGATAATTAGTGATGTTGAGAACCTTTTCATAGACTTGGTGGCCATTTGTCTCTTCTTTAGGAAAATGTCCAGGTCCTTTGCCTATTTTTTATTGTGTAATTTAGTTTTTTTGCTTTTGAGTTATATGAGCACCTTATATATTTTGAATATTAACCCCTTATGGGGTATGTAGCTTGCAAATAGTCTCTCCCATTGCATAGGGCTTATTGGTTTTGTTGTTATTGTTGTTACCTTTGCCTTTAGTGTCACACCCAAAAAATCATCTCCAAGAGCTCTGTCAAGGAGCTTACTGCTTATATTTTTTCCTAGGAGTTGGATGGTTAAAAGTCTTAATTCAAGGTTTTTTTTTTTTAACTAAAAATTTTTTAATATTTATTCTATTTTTGAGAGTGAGAGAGAGAGCACAAGCAGGGGAGGGGCAGAAAGAGAGGGAGACACAGAATTCGAAGCAGGCTCCAGGCTCTGAGCTAGCTGTCAGCACAGAGCCTGACGCGGGGCTCGAACCCACCAACTGTGAGATCATGACCTGAGCCGAAGTCAGTCGCCTAACTGGCTAAGCCACCCAGGCGCCCCGCTCCTGGTCTTAATAAGGCTGGTCTGGTCATCAAATGTACCTCATCCGTCAGCCTGGCCAGAGCTCCTGGTTGCCTTGGAACCCTTTCTGCCATCTTTGTGTGTCTCAGTGCCTCCCAGTAGTTGAGGGTATGCCCAGACCCATCAGTGTCCCAAAGGGGAGGATATCTTTTCACACCTAGAGTCAGGCTGCTCAGAAGCTCAACCCTCAGCAGCTTGGAGAGTATGCTTTCAGACACCTTGCAGGGAAATCCTGGGAGGTGGACGTTTCTGCCAGCTCCATCCTCACTGATCTCAGGGGGGAAAGCTGCAGCAAGTGCTCACATGCCTATTAAATAACAGCTTTTTACAAAAGAGATAGTCCTGTGGGACTTGTAATTGCAAGCCCCATTTACATTCAGAGGTTGGTGATTTGGGGACTCATCCTTAAAGTGGTGTCCTTAAAAGATGAAGCATTAGGTGTATAGTCCAAACCCCTCACTCCTCAGGGAGAAGCTGGAAGTTGGGGATTTCCTTCCAGTTGCATGACATTGCATTGGGGTAGGATTTATAGTGACAGCGGGTCTCAGCCTTCCTACCTATTTCCTTGTGGGCCTTTCCTCAGTTGCCTGATGTGTAGGAATCACTCACCTAGTTTCTGGATTTCTCTCAGAGGGAATTGGTCTATGTGAGCTGTATATTCAGTGCATCTGTGGGAGTAGAGAAATTCAAGAGCCTCTGAGGTTGCCATCTTTGTCTAGAGTCACCTTTGTGTTCTAAGCAATACCATCGAGAAAATGAAGTTAATGATTCTGAGGTACCCAACTTATTTTTCTTTTGATGCTAATGCTTTTGGTATCATATCTAGAAGCAGTGGTCTAATCCAAAGGTGGAAGATTTACTCCTATGTTTTCTTCTAAGAGTTTTAGGAGTTTATTACATTTAGGTCTAAGATCCATTTTGAGTTAGTTTTTGCGTATGTCATAAGGGATGGGTTGAAGTTCATTCCTGACACCATTTATTGAAAAGACCCTGCACTGAATTGCCTTTTGTACTCTTGTTGCAAATCAGTTGGCCGTAAATGTAAGAGTTTATTTCTGGACTCAGAATTTTATTCCATTGATCTACATGTCTATCGTAATGACATCACCATAGTACAGCTTTGTAGTAAGTTTCAAAATTGGGAAGTTGTTGTGTTGGCTTCTGGTAATTTGCATTTCCGTAAGGATCAGCTTGTCAATTTCTGCCAAGAAATCAGTTGTGATTCTGATAGGTATGGCTTGGAATCTATAGATCATTTTGAGGAGTATTGCTATTTTAACAACACTGTGTCTTCGAATCCATACACAATGGGATATCTTTCCACTTTGATATATAACTTCTTTGAACCAAGTTTTTAAGATTTCAGTGTACAAGTCTTACACTTGTTTAATTTTATTCCTAAGACTTGTCTTATTTTTCTGGTGCCTGGGTGGCTTGGTTGAGTGGCCGACTTGGGCTCAGGTCATGATCTCATGGTTTGTGGGTTTCAGCCCTTTGTCGGGCTCTGTCCTGACAGCTCAGAGCCTGGAGCCTGCTTGGGGGGATTCTGTCTGTCTGTCTGTCTGTCTGCTCTCTCTCTCTGCCCCTCCCCCGCTTGTACGTTTTCTCTCTCTGAAAAATAAACATTTTTAGAAAGGCTTTTCTTATTTTTGATGTGATTATAGATGGAGTTGTTTCCTTTGATTTTCATATGGCACATTGCTAGTGTGTAGAAATGCAATTGACTTTCAACATTGATGTCTTACCTTGCAACATTGCTGAACTCATTTATGACTTGTAATAGTTTTTTTTCTTGGATTCCTTAGGATTTTCTGCATAGTAGATCCTCTTGTCGCCAATCAATAGTTTTACTCTTTCCTTTGTAATATAGATGCCTTTTATTTCTTTTCCTTGCCTAAGTACCATGGGTAGAACCTCAAGTACAATGTTGAATAGAAGACCGAAAAGTTGTCCTGTTCTCGGTCTTTGGTGGAAAGTATCTGTCTTTGACCATTAAGGATAATGAATGTTAGCTATGGTTTTCCACAAGTGTCCTTTATCACAATGAGGAAGTTCCCTTCTGTTTTTATTTTATTGAGTGTTGTTATCACAAAGCTGTGTTGGATTTTGTCAGCTGCTTTTTCTGCATCCATTGAGATGATCATGTGGTTTTTGTCATTTGTACTATTAATATGATGTATTACATTGATTTTCAATTGTTAAATGGATAGTACATTCCTGGGATAAATCTCACTTGGTTGTAGTGTATAATCATTTTTATGTTTTGTTGGATTCAGTTTGTTGAGAGTTATATCAGTATTCATAAAGGATATTGATCTATAGTTTTCTTATGATGTTTTTGTCTAGCTTTGATGTCTGAGTAATGCTGGTTTCATAGCATGAGTTGAAACTGTTCTTTTCTATTCTCTTTTTAAAAAAGAATGTGAAGGATTGGTAATAATCCTTTGCATGTTCAGTAGGATTGTCCAATGAAGCCCTCTGGGCTTGGAATTTTCTTTGTGAGAAGTTTTAATTACTAATTTAATTTCTTCTTATACTTCTATTAAGCTTTAATATTTCTTCTTGAGTCAGTTTCAGTAGTTAGTGTTTTTCTAGGAATTTGTCCACTTCATCTAAGTTACCTAATTTTTTGGCTTATAGTTGCTCATAATATTCCTTTATAACCAGTTTTATTTCTGTAATTTCAGTAGTGATGGCCCCTCCTTAATTCTGATTAATTTGAATTCTCTTTATCTCTTTATTCTGGTCATTCTGGTAAATGTTTATCAACTTTGCTGATACTTTCATTTTTTAATTTTTTAATTTTTTAATGTTTATTTTTGAGGGAGACAGAGCGTGAGCAGGGGAGGGGGCAGAGAGAGAGGGAGACATAGAATCCAAAGCAGGCTGCAGGCTCTGAGCTGTTAGCACGCAGTCCAACCCGGGCTCAGACTCAGGGACTGTGAAATTATGACCTGAGCCAAAGTCGGATGCTCAACCAACTGAGCCACCCAGGTGCCCCTTGCTGATCTTTTCAAATAACTAACTTTTCAGTGGTTTTACTTTGTTGTTTTCCTATTCTCTATGTCATTTAATTCTACTCCAGTTGTAATTATTTCCTTCCCTCTGTTAAATTTGGATTTAGTTCATTTTCTTTTTCCAGTGTCTTTAGGTGGAAGATCAGGCTATTGATTTGACATCTTTATTCTTTTTTAATATGGGTATTGATAGCTATAAACTTCGCTCGAATCCCTGGTTTAGCTCCAACCCCGTAAGTTTTGATAGCTTTCACTTTTGAATGTGTGAAGTTTGAGGTGTTGATTAGATGTTTAGATGTAGCAGTTTCAATAAGAAGTTGAAAACTGTCCTGACATTTAAGAGAAAGTTCAAGATGAGATGAATGGAGATAGATAGGAGTCTTCAGTGCCCAAATGATAGTTGAGGGGATTGAGTGGATTTATCCAAGGGGAGGACATGAAGGAAAAAAAAGGGGGGGGCACCTGGGTGCCTCATTCGGTTGAGCGCTTGACTTTGGCTCAGGTCGTGATCTCACAGTCCCTGGGTTTGAGCCCTGCATCGAGCTCAGTGCCGAGAGCTCAGAGCCTGGAGCCTGCTTCAGATTCTGTGTCTTCCTCTCTCTCTGCCCCTCCCCCGCTCACACTCTGCCCTCCTCTCTTTCTCTCTCTCTCAAAAAAAAAAAAAAGCATTTAAAACAATTTTTTAGTAAAGGAAAAAAAACAGAGCCAGTGGTTAAACATGGTGTCGACAACACGAACATGGTGGGCAGGGTAGGAGGCATGTAGGAGGAAGACTTAGCAAGTCATCAATAGTAGAAGGAAACCAGGGAGATCCTGAGATAGTAAAGGCCAGCCCAAGAGAGGGCACGGAGAAGGAGTTAACATCACAAGGTCAAGCGAGATAAGGCCTGAGACCGTGTCATTCTCAACTTAAAAATCACTTCCAGCAAGCAGTTTGGCACACAGTCCAGTCTGTGGCAGAGGAATCAGTAGCTGAGAAAGAGTACAAAGCTCCTGTGAAGCTATAAATGTCCCTCGGAAAGCAACAGGGGAGAGAGAGAGAAGAGGAGTTAGTGTTTGGGAAATTAAAAAGCACATTTAAAAAATCCATGCCCGTGGTTCAGATGATCTAGGAAGATGAGTACTGAAAAGCACCCACCTTCTACCCAGAGGTTAACACTCAGAACTGTTTCTCTGCTCTGTATCATGTTTGCAAATCGTATGTTTATATACATTCTTAACTTACCAACTTTTGATAATAACTAGTGACTTTGCGTTTCCATAGATGAAGGTTTAACTCACTCACACCTACACCCCTTCTCCCCTTTCCTCCCAATATAGTCCTATTACTGTTTGAGTTACCTTCCTAGTTGTCTTTGAAACTTTTAATCCTATACGCAGAGCTCTGTTTAGCTCATCAACATAGCTGGTGTCCTTTGTCTCTCCACTTTATAAGACTGGGACATCAGTGCTAATGCCCTCTTCCTGTTCATCACTACCCCAACCTCCCTGCTCAGGTATGTGCATTTTGACAGCGACCAGATTGAGAACATTTATACCCTTTCCTCCAGCCACTGTGTACTCCTTCTGACTTTGTCTCCAGGTTGATCCTAAAAGCTGACCCTCAGTAGTGTTCATATTGCTATGGCTTTGTTAACTGTAAAACCAAATTGGATATTAACGTGTTACCTCCTGGAGTTTCTAAGAAATGAGAACACTTCCCTTCTGGAGCATGCTGTTCACAGTTCAGACTGTTGGAATCTGAACTGATTGCCTCTACATAACTTTCTTCTAGGAGCTTCTTTGATTGCTCTGCTATGATGTACCGTCTATTTCCTGCTTAACCTTTCTCCTCTACCTCCTCCTCTCCTTTACCCCCTCATTTTGCCAGAGCGTATTCTCCAGAAATCTCTTACAGGTTACGGAAAAGGTAAACCGCTGCATCCTGGCTTTGACTAGAAATGTCTTTATTCTTTTATTACACTACTAATTTTCATTTGAAGATCAGCTTTACTCAAAATGTAGGATGAAAACACATGAGGTATTAATGTTGAGAATTCTCAAACCAGGCTGACCGTTACTTTTTTAAAGTGAGGTGTTTATTCTTCGTGAATGCTCTTTGGGTCTTCTTATTACTGTATTTAAGGTGAGCTCTATACCCAGTGTGGGCCTTGAACTCAGAACCCTGAGAGGGAGAAGTTGCATGCTCCCTTGTTTGAGCCAGCCAGGTGTCTTTGAGTCTTCTCATTAAGGAAATTCATTGTGTGTTGTGCAAGTCTTTTGCTATGTATCTTGGATATCACTGAGTAAAACCTAGTATTTTCCTAAAACTCTGGGAATGTTCTAGTGTCTTTTCTGTGATATGTTTCTCCCTCTGGATCTCAGTTTTCTCTCTGGAACACAGTATTTGGAAATTGAGCCTCCTGGATTGAGTCTATCTACGCCTTAGTTTTTCTCCTGTTTTCCTTGTCCTTGTGTTTAGCTGTACATTTGGAAATTTCTTCAACTTCAACTTTTTTATAGATGCTTATTATTTCAGTAATTGTATTTTTTAACTTCAGAAGTGTACTATTGTAGTTATTCTGTGATGTTACAGCATCATGTTTTAGCTTCATAGAATTTCCATTCCTATTTCTCTTAGAGAAATAATGTGATTTGTTTTTGTAAGCTTACTTTTTAGCCCTGAATTACTTTTTTTTTTTTTCTGGAGTTAGTTATTTCTATTTCTTTTGAGTGCAGGCTTATTCAGCTGTCTGGTGATCCTTGATTGTGGGGTACGTTACAGGGCTGACAGGGCACAGAGCTTATTATCTGTCAGTGTGAGTTGGCAGGAAGCTACCAGTAGTTCCAGATTGTTCCCCTTCTTTAGAGAAAAATCCTCCGTTTTGTTGCTGTTGATTGCTGGATGATGACACACCTGGTCACAAGCACTTCTTTGAGCTGGCATTTGGGTGGAGATTGCAGGGATATGATGGTTTTTCATTCCGCTTCTCCCTCCTGTCCTCTCCAGAACCTAAAGACTCTGAACCCAAGGCGTCCTCTGCACTTGGCGGACAGGTCAGCTGCCCTCTCACATACTCTAGGCTGCCAGTTACTCCCATGTGCTGTCGTCAGTCCACTCTTCACTACCTACCTGTATTTGTTGTGAGCCCTTGTCCCTCAGTAACCCCCATTCTGTTGATTGTCGTGGGTTTAATTCCTTTATTATCATTTTAATGGAGTCTTGATGGGGAGAAGATAAAGAAGTGTGCTCATTCGACAAAACTCCAATTCTGGAAGATTTGGGGAGGATCACTTGTTATAAGGATTTAATTTCAAACTTGAAAATCCTTTTCTGCGTCTGCATTATCATTCTCGTGTGTGTGTGTGTGTGTGTGTGTGTGTGTGTGTGTACCTATACATACATATCCTGTAGGTATACACACACACCTGTCCATCATTTCTGTTTTGAAAATTTTGAAAATACATTAATGATATCCTCTTTTTTTACCCATAAATACTTCAGGTATATATTGCCTGAGAATTGGACATTTTCTTACAAAAGACAATATTATTTTCAAAATCAGGGAAATGATTATTATATAACTCATGGTCCATACTCAAGTGTTAACAGTTTTCATCATAATGTTTTTATGGCAAATGTTCCTAGTCTAGGAGCAAATTCAAGATCTTACACCGTACATTTAGTTGCAGTATATCTCTCTTTTTTAATTTCATCATTTATTTTTTATTTTAGAGAGCACATGAGCAGGGGAGAGTGACAGAGGGAAGGGGAGGGAGGGAGGGAGGGGGAGAGAGTGAGGGAGAGAGCGAGAGAAAGAGAAAGAGAAACCCAAGCAGGCTCCACACTCCGAGCAGAGCCTGATGCAGGGCTTGATCCCACAACCCTGGGATCATGACCTGAGCCTAAATCAAGAGTTGGACCCTCACTTGACTGAGCCATCCAGGCACCTAAGTTACCATGTTTCTTGAGTATAGAACAGTTCTTCTGGCTCCTTTGTCTTTCATAACATTAATATTTTGTGACCATTATTTTGTAGAATGTCCCACAATACTGGGTTGCTCTGCTAATTCTTGATGATATGATTCAGTTGTACAGTTGTGGCCAGAATACCATGTGAGTGATGTTTTTTTATCAGGAGCCATGAAATGCCAGTCAGACATTTTACTGTTGATGTTAACTTTGATCACTTAAGTTTCTGCCTGATGGGTTTCTCTACTATCAAGGTCTTGTTTTTACTCTTTAAGTTATAAGCTGGGGTTTTTTGGGGTTTTAAAGATTATATTTTTATGTAATCTCCACATCCAACATGGGGCTTGAACTCAGAGCCCTGAGATCAAGAGTCACATGCTCCACTGACTGAGCCAGACAGGCACCCCTGTTACAAGCTATTTGTGTGGAGATCAGGGTATTTCCGGGTGGGAAGCCCTGAACGTACTGGAGAAGGAAGGGGCCAGTGGAGGAGCAGAGTTAGGGAAGACGGTGAAAGCACGGGATCTTGGAGGTAGGGAAGGAGTGGTGCCATTGTGTGAAGGAATGCTCCTGCCAAAGGTATCGTACAAAACAGTAGTCATCCCAAGAACAGGCATGGCATTAAGTTATTGATCCAAAACTATAGATCTGATGCATAGATGATTCATGTTACTTTATTTCAGTTTCTTTCTAAAATCTAAAGCTCCTGGGGCGCCTGAGTAGCTCAGTCGGTTAAGCGTCCGACTTTGGTTCAGGTCATGATTTCGCGGTTTGTGGGTTCGAGCCCCGTGTCAGGCTCTGTGCTAACAGGTAGCTCAGAGCCTGGAGCCTGTCTTTGGATTCTGTGTCTCCCTCTCTCTCTGACCCTCCCCTGCTTGCGCTGTCTCTCTCTGTCTCTCAAAAATAAATTTAAAAAAACATTAAAAAAAATGAAATAAAATCTAAAGCTCCTTCCAAAACTGGTATTGAGTTGTCACTGGGGAGTACTACACAGGTGAGGAACAGGGGTGGAGAAGACAAGGTTCTATTCTATGCTTTTGTGTAACATTTGGATGATGAGACTTTTGGTTTTGTTACCTACTGTAAACTGTAAATAGAAGACAAATGTTCTGACCATTCTGAAAAGTAGTTGATAGTTTCTGCTCTTTACAAGTTCAACTTGGTCAAGGAAATCAATATTAATATGGCTCATAATTGTCAAATGTATCTGTAGCCTTATCAGTATTTTGTTTGAGCACAACTATTTTTCCCTCTCTTTACCGCTTTTTTGTCTTTAGGTCTTTTTAATTAAACTATTCTTACAAAGTTTTTATTTTTAAGTAATCGCTATATCCAGTGTGGGTCTTGAACTCACAACCTTGAGATCAAGGTTTGCATGTTCTACTGACGAAGCCACCCAAGTGTGCTTTTTTTTTTTTTAGTTTTTCTTCCTCTTTTATTTTTTATGATATATGTGTATATTTTATTGAAGTATAATTAACATGCTGTATCGTATTAGTTCTGAGTGTACAACATAATGAATCAACAATTGTATACGTTACTCACTGCTCACCATAATAGGTGTATACCCCATCTCTCATCAAACTACATTATTACAATCTTTGTGACTCTTAATCTCCTTCCCCCATTTCGTGCATCTCATGTCTACCTCCCCTCTGGCAACCACCAGTTGCTTATCTATATTTAAGAGTCTGTTTTTTGGTTTGTTTCTTAGTTTGTTTGGTTTCTTAGGTTCCACATGTGAGTGAGATCATACAGAAGTTGGCTTTCTCTGCAGAGCTCATTACACCCTCTAGGTCCATCCATGTTGTCACAAGTGGCAAGATCTCGTTCTTTTTTTACAGCTGAAGAGTAACGCGTTGTATGTATACACCATGTCGGTTTCATTCATTTGTGGATGGACTCATGGGCTGCTTCCATATCTTGACTATTGTAAACAATACTGCAATAAACATAGGAGTGCATATGTCTTCTCAAATTAGTGTTTGCATTTTCTTTGGGTAAATACCCAGTAGTGGATTTTCCAGATCATATGGTATTTCTATTTTTAATTTTTTGAGGAACATCTGTACTGTTTTTCACAGTGGCTGTACCAATTTACATTCCCACCGACAGTGCTTGAAGGTTTCTTTTTCTGCACATCATCGCCAATGATTGTCATTTCTTGTCTTTTTGATTCTAGCCATTCTGACAGGTGCAAGGTGCTACCTCACTGTGGTTTTGATTTGCATTGCCCTGGTTATTAGTGATGTTGAGCGTTCTGTGATGTGCCTGTTGGCCATCTGTATGTCTTCCTTGGACAAATGGCTCTTCAGGTCCTCTGCTTATTTTTTAATTAGATTATTGGGGGTTTTTGGTGTCAAATTGTGTAAGTTCTTTATATATTTTAGATTGTAATCTCTTACCAAATTTATCATTTACAAATATCTTCTCTCATTCAATAGGACTCGATGGTTTCCTTCACTGCAAAAGCTTTTTATTTTGATGTAGTCCCAATACTTTATTTTTGCTTTTGTTTACCTTTCCTGAGGACACATACCTAGAAAAATGTTGGTATGGCTGATGTCAAAGTACTGCCAATGTTTTCTTCTAGGAGTTCTATAGTTTCAGGTCTCCGATTTGTAGGTCTTTAATCAATTTTGAGTTTATTTTTGTGTACAATGTAAGAAAGAGCCCCAGTTTCATTCTTTGGCATATAGCTTATGTATGTATTTTTTAAGCACCCTTTGTTGAAAAGATGATCTTTTCCCATTGTGTTTTCTTGTCTCCCTTGTCATAGGGTAATTGACCTTATAACCATGGATTTGTTTCTGGATTCTCTGTGCTGTTCCACTAACCTCTGTTTCTATTTTTGCTCTAGTCCCATATTCTTTTGATGACAACAGCTTTGCAGAATATCATGAAATCTAGAATGGTGATGAGTCCTGTTTCATTCTTCTTTCTCAAGATTGCTTTTGCTATTTGGGTCTTTTGTGGTTCTGTACAAATTTTTGGACTATTCTGGTTCTGTGAAAAATGCTGTTGGTATTTTGATAGGCATTGTGTTGAACGTGTAGATTTCTCTAAGTAGTATGGACAGTTAACTGATACTAATTCTTGCAGACATGGGCACGGAATATCTTTACACTTGTTCGTGTTGTCTTCAGTTTCTTCCATCAATTTTTTTTTTTTTTTACAGTTTTCAGAATACAGGTCTTGTACCTTCTTGGTTCAGTTTATTCCTAGGTGTTTTATTTTATTTTATTTTTTTTAGTGTACCTGTAAACGGGGTTGTTTTCTTATTTTCTCTGATACTTTGTTATTTTTGTATAGAAATGACACATATTGTTGTATGTTTTGTATCCCGTGACGTCACTGACCTATAAAAGAACTAGTTTTTTGATGGAGTTACTAGGGTTTTCTCTACATAGTATCAGGTTATCTGTACATAGTGACAGTTTTAGTTCTTTCTTACACATTTGGATGCCTTTTAATTCTTGTCTGATTGCTATGGCTAGGACTTGGAATACTAGGTTGAACAAAAGCAGTGAGAGTGGGCATCCTTGATTCTTCCTGATTTTAGGCAAAAAGCTCTGTTTTTCACTAGTGAGGATGATGTTAGCTGTGGGTTTGACATATATGGCCTTTACCTTGTTGAGGTGTATTCCCTCTAAACCTATTTTGTTGAGAGTTACTATCATGAATAGGAACTGTGTTTTGTCAAATGACTTGGCTGTTTCTGTTGAGATGATCATATGGTTTTATTCTTTTCTGATCAATGAGATACATCATGTCAATTTGTGAATATTGAACCACCTTGCACACTAGGAATAAATGCTACTTAGCCTTGGTGAGTGATTTTTTTAATGTATTGGTGAATTCAGTTTACTAATATGTTGTTAAGGACTTATGTGTCTATGTTGATCAGAGGTAATGTCCTGTAGTTATCCTTTTTTATAATCTTTGGTTTTGCTATCATGGTAGTGCCTCATAGAATGAATTTGGAAGTTTTACTTCCTCTACTATATTTTTGGAATAGTTTGAGAAGAATGGGTATTAACTCTTTTTTACAGGTTTCGTAGAATTCACCCAGGAAGCCATCTGGTACTGGACTATTGTTTATTGGGCGTTGTTTTTGATTACTGATTCAATTTCATTACTAATAATCCATGTGTTCAGCTTGTCTGTCTCTTCCTAATTCACTTGTGGGGTATTTTGCATTGCTAGGAATTTTCCTATTTATTTTAGGTGGTCCAGTTCATTGGCATATCATTCTTTGTAGTAGTCTCTTAAAATTCTTTATATTTCTTTTATGTTGGTTGTTATTTCTACCCTTGAATTTATAATTTTATTTATCTCCCCTTTCATTTATAATTTTGAATATTCTTTTCTCACGATGAGTCTCGCTAAAGGTTTATAACATGGACGTTTTCAAAGAGCCAGCTCCTGGTTTCATTGAACTATTCTACTGTGTTTAGAGTCTCATCTTCATTTATTCTGCTCTAATCTTTATTTCCTTCCTTCTACTGAGTTTGGGGTTTGTTCTTCTTTTTCTAGGTCCCTTAGGTGCAAAGCTTAGGTATTTTATTTGAGATTTTTCCTATTTCTTGAGGTAGACCTGTATCGCTATAAAGTTGACTCCTAGAACTGTTTTTGCTGCATCCCCAAGATTTTGGACCATTGTGTTTTCATTTTCATTTGTCTCTGTGTATTTTTTGATTTGGCTTTGATTTCTTTATTGACCCCTTCGTTGTTGACTACCATGTTATTTAGCCTTCAGGTGTTTATGATCTTTCCAGATATTTCCTTATAATCAATTTTTAGTTACATATCATTGTGGTCAGAAGAGGTGCATAATAGGATTTCGATCCTCTTGAATTTGTTGAGACATGTGTTGTGGCCTAACGTGATCTATTCCGGTAAATGTTCCATGTGCACTTGAAAAGAACGTCTATTCTGCTGTATTTGAAGGGAATATCTGTATATATCTGTTAGATTCATCTGGTGTAATGTGTTATTCAAAGCCACTGTTTTCCTTATTGATGTTCTATTATGATAATCTATCCACTGATCTAAGTGGGGTGTTAAAGCTCTCTCCTTTTACTCTATTACTGTCTGTTTCTTCCCTGATGCCAGTTAATAGTTGCTTTATGTATTCAAGTACTCCCATCTTGGATGCATAAATGAGGACAATTGTTATATCTCGTTGGATTTTCCC
>CM053579.1:81701799-81837119 GCA_028646485.1 Cryptoprocta ferox | reverse complement strand
GTGCTGACAGCTCAGAGCCTGGAGCCTGATTCCGATTCTGTCTGTCTGTCTCTCTCTCTCTGCCCCTCCCCTGCTCGCACACTCGCGCTCTCTCTCGCTTTCTCTCTCTCTCAAAAATATAGAACATTAAAAATAATTTTTTAATTATTTTTTTCTGATACAAGTATTGCTTCCCCGGTCTTGGTTTTTTTGCTTTCGTTTACTTGGTATATGTTTTCCTATCTCTTCCCTTTTAGTCTGTATGTGTCTTCAGGTCTCAAGTGAGTCTCTTGTAGGCAGCATATGGATGGGTCTTGTTTTTTTTATCCATTCAGTCACCCTTTGTCTTTCAGTTGGCGCGCTTAGTCTGTTTACATTCAAAGTAATTATTCATTGGGGTGCCTGGATGGCTCAGTCTGTTAGGCACCTGACTCTTGATTTTGACTCAGATCATGATCTCATGGTTTGTGGGATCGAGCCCCACATTGGTCCCTGCACTGACAGTATGGAGCCTGCTCGGGAATCTCTCCCTCTCTCTCTGTCTGCCTCTCCCCTGCTCACGCGCTCTCTCAAAATAAACATTTTTTAAGAAAAAAAGAAAATAATTACTGATTATTTATTGCCATTTTGTTATTTGTTTTACAGGGTATTTTTTGTTTGTTTGTTTATTTGTAGTTCTTCTCTGTCCCTTTCTTCTCTTTTGCTCTCTTCCCATATGGTTTGGTGACTTGGTTTAGTGTGATGCATGGATTCCTTTCTCTTTTTTTTCTTTATGTATCATAGAGGATTTTGATTGGTGGTTACCATTAGGTTCATATATAACCTCTTATGCATCGCATATAGCAGTTTAGATTAAGTTGGTGGTCACTAAGTTTGAACCCATTCTAAAAGCACTAAATTTTTACTCCCCTTCCCCATTTTTGTACATAATGTCATATGTTACATACTTGTATTTTGTGAATCTCATGACTAATTTTTTTTTACGTAATACTTATTTTTTTATGTTTTTGTGTATTAATCTCCACACTGGTTTTGTAAATGATTAATCTACTCCCTTTTAGCTGTGTGCATTTACTTGGGAAATTTTTTCCTTTCCTAATTTTCTTCTAGTTACGGCCTTTTCTTTCTTGCTTTTAAGTTTTTTTATTTCTTTGAGAGAGCATGAGCAGCAGAGGGAGAGAGAGAACTCCAAAGAGGCTCAGCACTGTGACCACAAAGCCTGATGTGGGGCTCGAACTCCCCAACCATGAAATCGTGACCTTAGCTGAAGTCAGATGCGCAACTGACTGAGCCACCCAGGGGCCCCTACGGACTTTTCTTCGTGCTCAAAGAATTCCCTTCAATATTTCTTGGAGGCCTGGTTTAGTGGTGATAAACTCCTTCAACTTTTGTCTGGGAAACTCTTTGTCTCTCCTTCTATTCCAAATGATAATCTTACTGGGTAGAGGATTCTTGGTTACAGTATTTTGTTCTCAGCACTTTGAATATATCATGCCTCTTCTTGTTGGCCTACAGAATTTCTGTTAAAAATCAGCTGATAGCCTTGTATGTAGCTGTTGTGTTTGCTCATGCTGCTTTTATTTTTTTATTACAAATTTTTTTTCGTTATTTTTGAGAGAGTAGGGGAGAAGCAGAGAGAGAGAATCCCAAGCACGCTCTGCACTGTCAGCACAGAGCCTGATGAGGGGCTTGAACTCATAAGTTGAGAGATGATGATCTGAGCCGAAATCAAGAGTCTGATATTTAAACTCACTGAGCCATCCAGGCACCCTCCTTTGGGTGCTTTTAAAAATTCTCCCTTTATCACTGCTTTTTGCCCTTTTAATTATTATGTGTCTTGGTGTGGACCTCTTTGGTTTTAGTCTTGTCATGGGTTCTCTGTGCTTCCTGGATGTGAATGTCTGTTTTCTTCCCCTCATGGGGGAAATTTTCAACTATTACGTCTTCACATAGGTTTGCCACCCTACCTTCCCCCCTTTCTCCTTCCAGGAACCGTAAATGCAAATGGTACTTTGCTTGATGATGTTGGCTGAGTTCCCTTAACCTCTTCTGGTTTTGAAATACTTTTCTTGCTGGTTAACTTACTTGCTTTCAACTACCTCGTCCTCCAAATCACTGATGTTCTTGTAAATCCTCCAGTTTCCTGGTGATCTCCTCTAGGGTATTTTTTTACTTCCATTAGTGAGTTCTTCATCTCTAATTGTTGTTGTTGTTTTATATTAATTCTTTAAAATTTTTTTAATGTTTATTTATTTTTGAGAGAGAGAGAAAGAGCGTGAGCAGGAAGGGGCAGAGAGAGAGGGAGACACAGAATCCAAAACAAGCTCTGTGCTGACAGCTCAGAGCCTGATGTGGGGCTCAAACTCAAACTGCTAGATCATGACCTGAGCTGAAGTCAGACACTCAACTGACTGAGCCGCCCAGGTGCCCCTGCTTTGATTTCTTTGTCAGGCATATTGCTTATCCCTATTTCATTTAACTTTTTTTGTTGCGATTTTGTCCTACTCTTTTATTAGAGAAAAACTCCTCTGTCTCCTCAACTTGTCTAACCCCATGTGTTTGCTTCTTTGTGTTAGGAAGGTCAGCTGCATCTCCTGGGCTGGAAAGTAATGGCTTTATGGAGAAGAGGTCCTGTGTTGCTCTGTAGTGCAATGCCCCTTGGTCACTAAAGCCGGCCCCTTAAGGGGTGTCTCCTCTGTGGGCTCATGCGTCCTACTACTGTGGCTGAGCCACGTTTGTCTTCAGTCCAATCTGCTGCAATGACCCACTGTGTCTGCACACTGAACACCAGGGCGCTACCCCTACTTGACCTCTCCAAAGGCTTTTGCTGGTGGTAGTCTGCCTCGGTTGTAATCAGCCTCTGTGCCATAGCTGCAGGTGCACCGAGGGGCAGGGCCCGCTCCCGCGCAGCCAGCTCAGAGGCTGCACTGCTGGAACTGTGAGTGTGTGGTGGGTGTGGTTATCCCTACCTCGTCCCATGGGGGTCGGGAGTCACTTTGGAATGACACTGGTCCCTGCCAAGTCTGCTTGCAGGGTGTGACTGGGCAGAGTTGCCTTGGAGGGACACCTGCCCGTTGTGGGAGAAGGGAGGAGGTAGGCTGGGAGAAGGGAACAACACTGGCACCTGCCAGCCCTTTCATTTCTGAAAATCATCCTGAAAAATCCCTGCTCCTATCTAGGCATGTTCTAAGTAAATAACTGTCCTCCACAGATACCCCCAGGTACTTAAAATTTTTTATTAAAAAGTTTATTTACTTTGAGAGAAAGAGCATGTGGGAGGTAGAGAGAGAGAGAGAGAGAGAGAGTACCGAGTAGATTCTGCACTGTCAGCACAGAGCCTGACGCGGGGCTTGAACTCAGGAACCGCGAGACCATGACCTGAGCTGAAATCAGTAGTGGGTCGCTTAACCAACTGAGCCCCCCAGGCATCCTTATCCCAGGTATTTTTTAAATTGCAGCTTCTAGTATTCTGAGCGAAATTAGTCAGAGAAGGACAGATATCATAAGTTTTCACTCATATGTGGAACTTGAGAAGCTTAACAGAAGACCATGGGGGGGGAGAAATAGCTACAAACAGAGAGGGAGGGAGGCAAACCACAGGAGACTCTTAAATACAGAGAACCAACTGAAGGTTGATGGTGGAAGGGGGGGAGAGGAGAAAATGGGTGATGGGCATTGAGGAGGGCACTTGGGATGAGCGCTGAGTTGTATGTAAGCCAATTTGACAATAAATCATATTCATAAAAAAATAATAAATTGCTGCTTCTAGGCTGTATCTCTGCTGGCTTATCTACCATCCTGGCTCCTGAATGGTGGGGGCATTTCCTATTGCTCTCCTGGAGTTAAGCCTGCTGATTTTTCAAGTACCTGGAGTTCTGGAGTTAACCGCCCCCCCCCCCCCCCCCGATTTAAAAAGTTTGAGCGGTTGAGCCCCACTGGTTTTTAATGCCACGAGATCTGGGGACTTGTCTTCCCCGTGCATGGGGCCCATCTCTGGGGTCCCCGGTGCGGAGGCTGACCCTCTTGCTTCTTCGTGCTCGTGATGCCCTTCCCATTTGTGGTTAGTCTTGCTGGGGTTTTGGTTCCCAGCATCATCTCTGCTTCTTCTGTTTCCGTGTGGCCTCCTTTCTATGATTAATTATGGAAGGTCCTTTTTTCCCAGTCTTCAGGTCATTTTTAGAGTTAGTTGTGTGGTAGAGCCCCTCCCTAAAGAATGTGGCAGAGGCCTTCTCAGAACAAAGGAAGGCAACGTGCTCCACGGCCCAGCCAACTCCTATACACATATGCGTAACTCTGACGCAACTCTAACTTGGACCGTGTCCAATCACACTATATGCGTCACCATATATGGGAGACAAAGAAGTAGAAACTGCATAAAAGGCTACACCGTGTTGTGCTCCGGGCTCAACCTTTTTGGGGTCTTAGCCTGCTGAGCCGGTGCTGGTACGAATAAAGTAGCTTCCTGGACAGAGAAAGCCTCGGTGTCCCGTCTTTGTGTGCGAGAATCCTACATTTGTACAAATATCACTGTTACCTTGTGTCTGTGGGACAAGCTGAGCTTGGGAACCTTCTTTCCTACCATCTTCCTCCCTTTGATCACCAAGAACTGCTTTAAACCCTTGGGACTCATCAGTGCAGACTGGACATCGTGATTATGAAAGCTTCCGGTCTCTACTCACAAATCATAGCGACTTTCTTAATGACTCTAGCTTGGATCAGTCCGATTTATTTCTGCAGACAGATCCATATCCCACTGAAATATTAAACAGTCCCTCTGTGCCAATGAGACTGTAGTTATAACTAAATCCCTCTTGTCAAATAAACAGTGTTTTCCTTACCTGCTATGAGAAGAGTTTTTTGTTTACTGTTTGATATTCCAGTTAGTGAACATACAGTGTAATCATGGTTTCAAGAGTAAAATTCATTGATGCATAACACCCAGTGTGCAACACCAGTGCCTTCCTCAGTAGCCATCATCCACCGAGCCCATCCCATGTCCTCTGGGCTACAGTATTCTTAGTTAAAACGATCCTCTCCATGAAACAAAGCAAACCAAAACACACGCGCAACCCGTATCATTTGTTTGTATGAAGTTTAAAATGAGAAAAACCAGATCTATGATGATAAAATAATGATTACCCTTTGGGGAGAAGGAACAGAAGGAAGCCACAAAGGAGCCTCGTAGGTGCAAGAAATGTTCCGTATCTCGATGTGGTTAGTGATTATATGAATGCCTGTATATGTACAATTTTTCCAGTTGTACCCTTAAGATTTAGGTATTTTACATAGCATCATTAATGTAAATCAGCAGACTCTTACTATCCTCTCTCATTAAAATATTACTGTGCTATTTTTGATTTCTAATGAGAAATACATATTGGGTCTTTGTCCCTTTCTTGGTACAGAGATCCTAAAAGCATTGGAATTTCCTGTGCTAAGAGCACTTTGTTATGCTAATGAAGTGATTTGGGGAAGGCACCTAATGATGGGAGCTGATTGCCTGGGCAGCAACCACGTGATGAGAGAGTTGAAACCTTTCAATCTGACTCCCTGACCTCTGGGGAGAGGAGAAGGTCTGGAGATTAAGTTCAGTCTCTAGTGGCCAACGACTGAATCACTCATGCCTATGTAATGCAGCTTCGTAAAGACCCAAAAGGTGGGGTTCAGAGAGATTCTTTAAAAAAAAATTTTTTTTTAGTGTTTATTCATTTTTGAGAGAGACACAGAGACACAGAGCACGAGCTGGGGAGGGGCAGAGAGAGAGAGGGAGACACAGAATCTGAAGCAGGCTTCAGGCTCCCAGCTGTCAGCACAGAGCCTGACGCAGGGCTGGAAGTCAGGAACTGTGAGATCATGACCTGAGCCGAAGTTGGATGCTCAACCAACTGAGTCACCCAGGCGCCCCTGGGTTCAGAGAGTTTTTGAAACGGTGAACGAAAGTAGTGTGCTGGCCAGAGTGCGGCAGCTCTGCCCCCGTCCTCTTTCCTTGCCCTTGTAATAGGTCAGCTTATGGAATGTAATAGGTTAACTTATGGAATGTAATAGGTTAACTTCTAAGCGATCAGAGAGCTTAATGTATATAAGTTCGGTTTAAACTCCCATTCTGGTAAGTAATTAAAGGTTGGGCAACCCGGCTCTACCCTAAGGATGTAACTCGATAACATTGTGACCTAAAGGTTAACCTGTTTTTCAAGATTCTGTTAAGAAACCCCACCCTTTACTAAGACCTAGCCGAGACAAGGTTAACAGGTGAAAGTCACCTAGTCACTGCCCTGCGGTATCCTAGGTGTCTAACTATGATTGGTCATTTTAAAGGACAAAAAAACTTTAAAATGATAGGTTCCCACCAAAACTAATGTCTGTGTATTACAATATAATTGGCTACCTTGAAATGCTGTAAATTGTAATTGGTTAACTAAATAATGATGTATTCTGCCTTGCTACTGTCCATATAACCCCACTGCCACCCTTGTTCGGAGCCATTCTCTGCATTTTTCTCCTTAAGAGCAGGAGATCAGGTTTGGCCCCGGCCATAAATAAAATCTTGTCTCGCTTCGATTAGGTGTTTGGTGGTCTTTTCGACATCACCCTGCAACATCCTGTGCGTCTCTTCCATCTGGCTGGGGCTGAGTTAGGTCCTCGTATAATACACTGGTCACGTGGGAAGGAAAATGTCTGGATTCTGTGAGCTGCTCTGGCAAACTCCTTGAACGTCAGAAGCAGGTTATGGGAACCTCCAATGGAGAGCCAGTCCGTCCGAAGCCTGTGTGAGGACTTGGACTTGGGATTGGCGTCTGAAGGGGCAAGCATTCTTCTAGGACTGAGCTCTTAATCTGTGGGATCCGATGGTATCTTTGGGTAGATAGTGTCAGAATTGAGTTGAATTGTAAGACACCTACATGGTTACTATGTGCTGAGAATTGGATTGGTGGTCGGAAACGTGCCTGTGCGCACGCGCCTACTGTTAGAAATTCTGGAGTAGGTTGGGGTAGTGTGGAGAATAAAAATTCTCAGTTAAAAAACACAGTCCCTTGTATCTACCACACACTGAAGCCATCCCCTTTTTTATTTTTTTGCCATAAACTTGAACTCTCGGGTTTCTATAACCAAGGTAGAGGTAGAAAATGAATCCTGTGCGACAGGTAGAGGGCACTCCCAGACCACATGTTATTGGAAATCGTCAAGATCCTTCACAAGTGTCTACAGTTCTGACAGAGAAGGCCGCTGTGGCTCTAGGAGCTGAGATACCACGGCTGAAACTCCCTGCACTGGAGCTCAAGTTCTGAGCTGTGTCTTCGTGTTCATTCCCGATAACTTAAAACATTGCTCCCACCGCTTATGCTCCAGGAGGAAAAAAAAAAAAAAGGCACAGAACATTCTACCCGTCTGTGATGTGCTCAGTAAGAGGGTGATCCCATACAAGGGTGCTGGGACCTGAAAACATTGCTGTTAGTTGAGTCCCCGCGTGCAGGCTTCGTTCTCAGGGCCCGGCATACCTCCAAGGGGGCCCTGCCATCCACCTGTATCATCACAGCCATGTTATTCTCAGCAGGGGTCAGAAGCATCGCTTCCTTTTAACCCTTACCTGCAACTGCCTTGGCGATACCAAGTTTCTGTTGCCCTTGTGATAAAATCTCTCTCAGTGGTCTTGATGTTCATTCATAAAATAGGCTTATTGTCCATTCCCTAGCCCCACTCCTGGAAGCCAGCTACACTCATTAGCCCAAGTATACCTGACATTCATTCACCCAAGTCTTTATTAAGCATCTCTTGTTTGCCAGGCAATGTACACAGTATATACGTGTCTATAAAACACGTCTCTGGGGGACCCTGGTTCAGTTTTTCTTTAGTCCTGAGTTGCTCCCTCTGCAGTATATAAGTCCGGGTTTGCAATTAGGCAGTAGAAAGATGTTGCTTAAATCTGCCTAACCAGGAGAAGCTTGAAGGCCTAGCCCCAAGTTATCCAAAACGCTCAGTTACGTATTCATGTAAGAGAGAGGAAATCTACAATGTTCCCCCCTGGAAAGCTTGTTCATTGCTTAAAGGTAATGTGTTGATAGCAGTCCCAATAACTGGTGAGCAAAAACCAAGCCAGAATTCTTTTTTTCTCCCTAAGCCAGAATTCTGAGGCTAAAATTAAAAACTGTGTGTGTGCGTGTATGTGTGTGTGTGTATGTATGTGTGTGTGTACATGAGACAAAGGGGAGTGCTCTGACTTTGACTTCTTCTTGTGCTAAAGACAGCATAAAATTTGTCAGAGTTGAACAAGAGAGTTAATGGTTTAAAGGTACTTCAGGCCAGATCCGTTTTGATGAGCCTGTGATTCAACCATGTCTCTGACTCACTTCCAATGAAGATACACATCAAAGTCTCGCAGGAAGTCAGCCTCACTCACACAGAAGTGGCGAAGTCAAATTATCGAGCAGTTGCTTCATGCACATAGGATCTCAGGTATTTGAGATACGCAGTGTATCAGGAGGACAGAATCCTGGTGCTCACACTGTGTAAAGTAACCAGGCTAGCCTAGTCTAGTCCTTTCTGATGCTTGCCTCGAAATTAGAACTACCAATGAATGGAGCTTTGTTAAAATGCTGACTTTTGGGTTGTACCGTCCATAAATTTGGATTCATGCACACTAAGGTGATCCTGTAGAATGTGACTTCTATGACTGGGGAATAAATCGGAGTTGTCCACATTGATTTAAAAAGATAATACGAGGAATAAAACAATCCATCCATCACTTGAAATTCCCTGAGTCCAGCAATCTTATGAGACCCAATCATTAGCTATCCTGCTCGAGGCACCAAGAACAAAGGTCATCTGCGCAAAGCAGGCGGGGCAAAACTTAAATCTCATCAAGTTCACAGAGCATAGATGAGCAAGTTCTATGCCATTGCTGGAGATGAGATACGGGGCTCCCTCAGAGGAGACCTAGAGAGCAGAAATGAAATCAGATGGCTTTGTCAAAAACTCAGGTGTGAGAGCTCGATCGAACTCAGAAACATGAAAAAGCAGTCCATTGGATAGTCCTAACTTCACACCATTGTGAAGTCCTCTGCCAAAGTTTAGCCAATCCTCTTCCTGTAAACGATTAACTTTTTTAGCCTGATTTTTAAACCATGGACTTCAGCCATGGTTTAGAACTTGAAACTTTTTTGGGGGGTGAAACAATTCAAAAGATGCTAAAGATTAGACACATTTTTAAGTGAGGACAGCATTTGAGGTAGACACATTTACATGCTTGGCACCTGTAATGCACATGGTTTCATCCGTTTGATTTCACTTCCCTGGGAGGGAGCATGTGAAAGAATTAATTTCCCATTGGGTAAGTCAGTCATGGTCTGTGAGAATTTTTATCAGGGGGTGCCTGGGTGGCTCAGTCATGTAAGCATCTGACTTCAGCTTGGGTCATGATCTCACGGCTTATGAGTTCAAGTCCCACATCGGCTGAGTTGAGTCCCATCGCAGGTGATCACAAACCCTGCCTTGGGTGAGCCCTGCTTCTCTCTTTCTCTGTCTCTCTCTATGCCCCTTGCTCACTTGTGCCCCATCCCACTCTCAAAACAAAATTTTTTAATCAGGGCATATACAGTTAATGATTTGATATTTATATACGGTGTGAGATGATCACCACAATAAATTGAGTTAACATTTGTCACCACACATAATATCAGAATTTTTTTCTTGAGATTTATTAAGATCTACTGTCCTAGCAACTTTCAAATCTGCTATACAGTGTTAACGGTAGTTGCCCTCTGGACTTCACATCCCCATGAATTACTTTTGAGCAGAAGTTTGTACCTTTTCACTGTCCTTACCCATTTGCTCCCCTACCCTGTGACAACCACCAAACTGTGGTCTGTAGGTGAGCTTTTTTTTTTTATGATTCCACATTTGAGATCATACGGTGTTTGTCTTTGACTTATTTCACTTAGCGTAATGCCTTCAAGGTTCATACATGCTGTTGCAAATGAGAAGATTTCCTTCTTTTTTATGGTTGAATAATATTTCATTGTACACATATATCACATTTTCTTTACGTATCTGTTGATGAACACTAAGATTATTTCCCTGTCTTTACTCGTATAAATAATGCTGCAGTGAACATGGAGGTAGAGGTATCGTACAATTAGTGTTTTCATTTTCTTTGCATAAATGTCCAGAAAGGGATTTGCTGGATCATATATGGTAGTTCTATTTTTTAAACTTTTGACGGAGCTCCATACTGTTTTCCATGGTGGTTACACCCACTTAGATTTCTACCAACGGCACACGGGGGTTCCCTTTTCTCCACATCCTGACCAACACTTGTTATTTCTTGTCCTTTTGATTCTAGCCATTCTGACAGGTTTAAGGTGATACCTCATTGTGCTTTTTGATTTCCCTGATGATGAGTGACAGTGAGCATCTTTTCATGTATTATTGGCCACCTGTATGTTTTCTTTGGGAAAATGTCTCTTCACCTCTGCCCATTTTTAAGTTGGATTATTGATTTGCTATTGAATTGAAGGCATTCTTCATATATTTTGGTTATTAATCCCTCATCAAACAGATGATTTGCAAATATCTTCTCCCATTCAATAGGTCGCGTTTTCATTTTGTTGATGGCTCCCTTTTTTATTTGACGTGGGTCCCACTCGTTCTATTGTTGGTTGTTGTTGCCTTTCCTTTTGGTGTCAGATCCAAAAAATCATCACCAAGAGCATTGTCCAGGAGCTTACCTCCTATTTTCCTCTCGGAGTTTTATGGTTAAAGGTCTTACATTCACGTCTTTCATTCATTTTGAGTTAATTTTTGTGTGCGGTGTAAGACAGTAGTCTAGTCTTATTATTTTGCGTGTGGCTGCCCAGTTATCCCAACACCATTTATTAAAGAGACTGTCTTTTCCATTGTTTAATATTGGCTCACTTATCAGGTATTAACTGACAACATCTGCATGGGTTTATTTCTGAGTGTTCTGTTCCCTTACACTGATAGGTGTGTCTGTATTTATGCCAATACCATACTGTTTTGGTTACCGTGGTCTTTATTTATTTTTTATTTATTTTTTTTTTTTTGAGGGAGAAGAGAGAGAGAGAGAGCAAGTGTGAGAGAGAGAGCAGGGAAGGGCCAGAGAAAGAGGGAGACACAGAATCTGAAGCAGGCCCCAGGCTCTGAGCTGTCAGCACAGAGCCCGATGGCGGGGCTTGAACTCACAAACTGTGAGATCATGACCTGAGCCGAAGTCAGACGCTTAACCAACTGAGCTACCCAGGCATCCCTGATTACTGCAGTCTTTAACATAGAGTTTTAAATTAGGATGTGATGCAGATTCACATCCTTACCAGCACAAATAGGTGCAAATTTTAATGCCATAATTTTTAAAGAAGTAAACTGTTTTTAAATTTTTAATGTATCTTTTAATTGAATGTGTTTAAAATACGAAACTGTAAATTGAAGGCATACATGTTACTTTGATACATTTACACATAGTAATATGATTGCTATTGTAGTGATAATTAACATCTCTATCATGGTACATAAGTTTTCTTTCTTTTTACTGGTTGCATTAGCGCCGTAGTTATAAAAAAAAAAAACTCTTAGAACTGACAAAGGAGTAATGAATTAGTTACTTTTAGCATGTTGCTAAGAAATTTCTGTAATTACGTTTAGAAATTGGAGTAGAGGGTGGCTCAGTCGGTTAAGTATCTGACTCTTGATTTCGGCTCAGCTCATGATCTTGTGGTTTCATGAGTTCAAGCCCCACATAGGGCTCTGTGCTGACAGTGTGGAGCCTGCTTGGGATTTTCTCTTTCCCTCTCTCTGCCCCACCCCCACTCACACTGTTCCTTGTCACTTTCAAAATCAATAACTTAAATTTTTTTTTAAATCGGAGTGGAAATTTTTATGATTTCCTTGTATTAACATGAAATTCACTTGGGTCTAAATAAGATTTTTAAACATCAGCATTACCGAGCATTCTTTTTTTTTTAAAGGTTTTTTTTTGGTTTGGTTTGGTTTTGAGAGAGAGAGAGACAGAGAGCAAACAGGGGAGAGACAGAAAGAGAGGGAGACAGATCCCAAACAGGCTCCGCACTGCCAGCACAGAGCCCCCTGCAGGGTGCAAACTCTGGAATCCCGAGATCATGACCTGAGCTGAAGTCAAGAGTCGGATGCCTACCTGACTGAGCCACCCAGGCGCCCCCAGAGCATTCTTTTCTAAATGGGTGTCTGTAGCAACATTGCAAGAAGTAGATCTAGTCTGGACTCAAGGTTCAATGAATCACTTTGGAGAGCAGGGTTATGGTTTGGGCACCTAAGATACACTGATGTCTTTACAAACTTCGGATACCATTTTTTAAACTTTTTTTATTTTGGAATAACTGTAAAGTCACCAGAAGAAGCAAAACAGTACATCGAGTTCTTTGAAATCCTGTAGTGTGCCTTCACCCAACTTTTGCCCACAATGCGGACATCTTATATAACTATAGCTTAATACCATGATAACACGTTATATTGATAATGGTTTTGAGTTCAGTCCAGATTTGTGGCAGAGCAAACAAACCGCTTGGTCAAACAATTTCATCTCAGAGATACTGTCATCTGGCTCTCCTGAAGGAGGTTGTGTGGAAAAAGAGATGTGGCATGCTCTTTTTTTTTTTTTTTAATGTTTATTTATTTTTGAGAGACACAGAGTGTGAGCAAGCAGAGGGGCAGAGAGAAAGGAGACACAAGAATCCGAAGCAGGCTCCAGGCTCTGAGCTGTCAGCACAGAGCCTGACGCGGGGCTAGAACTCACAAACCGTGAGATCATGACCTGAGCCGAAGTCAGACACTCAACCGACTGAGGCACCCAGGAGACCCTGTGGCATGCTTTTTTAAGACCAATAACCTTGGACCATATCATATGCAGGGTGGTAATCCTTTGGTGTAAGAGAACTCTTCTGTAGTTAGTACATGTTTTGCTAAAGCTTCACCTGCTTTAAATTTAATGAAGTGCATAATCATTGAACAACCTCTGATTCTTTTCTAAATTCATATATCCTCAATTTTAGTTGAATGTCTTCTATATCCATTTGCCTATAATTAATGTGACACTCTTTAAGTCACATCATAAGACATTCAATTCTGTAGAATAAACTATGCTCTTCTAAAATGATTTGGCAGTTTAAAACCTAATGATACTCCTATAGATTAATATTTCAATATAAATAATTATGATATTCACTACTTGATATCTGCTTAATTGAGGTATATATAAATATTTTGGCAAAGCAACCTATCCACATGATGGATGAAAAGAGCTAAGATTTCCAATATCTTACTTTAACTTTATAATCTATTCTGTAGACATCTTAGATTTGCCTCGAAGGGATACTAAGATCTTAGTGATAGGGACCAGCAAAGTCAAAGAGAAACTGAGAACCATGAAGGCCAAGACCAAGAGCACTAATGTGATTACAAACCTTGTCCTAGCGAAGCATGTTTTCATTTTTAAATAGAATGTTTTCCATAACTGAACCTTTAAACATGTTAGTATGACCCATGCATTTATTTTTCAAGGGGGGGAAGAAAACTCTAGTATTAGGCAGAAAAAAAATGTCCCCAATTTAGAACCCATCATTTGCTTTACCTTCTTATGTAATAAACAGTAAGAGGTAATTCCAACCGTATTTTAAAGAAATATCCTTTACTTTCGCTATTTTCACGGAGCTGATTTCAGCATTTTAGGGATGGTGGTATGCCGACTCATCTGGCTGGGGCCTGGGACATAGTCTGGATCAAGGAAAAAATAACTTTTAAAGACAGCGGAAATATCTTTGTGATGTAAAGAAATCATGGTATTGACTTATGTTGGACAATATCAAAGCCTGCTCATATATCTATATATGTATATATGTGTGTATATACACATATATATATGGATACGTGTATATACACATATATACATATAGCTTTCCTTAGCTATATGTAGCTACATATATATATATACATATACATATATATATATAGCCTTCCTTAGCATTTTGAAATGTAACACGTGAAATAGTTATTGCTAGAAAAAATTTGAATTTGCCAGGAAAGAAAGAAATGCTAGATAATAAAAGTTTAAATCATCTGAAAAGCATATTTCAGAAATTGTACCAGTGCAGTTGGAAATGGCGACCACATTAGCGACACCAACAGAAGGTTATTTCACATAGGCAATTAGATGTTCACACGGGCATTGGAAGGGCTGGAGGAATAGAAGTCCGGAGAGTCTGCATCATCTTCTAGATCAACTGAGATCCAGAAATGAAATTCCAGGAGACTCCAAATAAACCTCTAGATTTCATACCCTTCTTCGCACACAGCTGGTGTGTAAATAGTGATGGGTGGAGTCTGGCCACAGCAAGAAATCATATATGCTAGAAACTCTGAGTCACCCTGCTGCAAGATTTTTCTCTCTCCTTAGCCATCCAAAACCACGTGCATTTACTAAAGGGGACTTGCATCCCGTGACTGAATGGAAGGCTATCGGTTGGATAAAAATTCAAGTTCTTGTAATAGAAGAAGGAATAGAGAAGGGACTGAAAAAATGCCAAGTGCTATCTGACAATATCTAGGACACAAGTAATACATATATCCTTGGAAATACCATATGTGTATATGATATATGGTTTAGCATGTCCCAAAGAGTAATCCATGGAATATCGATTTTGCAAATATCAATCAAGAAGAAATATGACTCATGATCCAAAAGTCTTTAGAAATCCCCACATCCCCATCTTTTGGAGAATCCTTGTGCAAATTAGCATATTAAAGACTCTGGGAAGGGGCACCTGGGTGGCTCAGTCGGTTGAGCATCTGGCTTTGGCTCAGGTCGTGATCTCACGGTACGTGGGTTCGAGCCCCGAGTCAGGCTCTGTGCTGACAGCTAGCTCAGAGCCTGGAGCCTGTCTTCAGACTCTGTGTCTCCCTCTCTCTCTGGCCCTCCCCTGCTCATGTTGTCTCTCTCTCTCTCTCTCTCTCTCTCTCTCTCTCAAAAAAAATAAATAAATAAAACATTAAAAAAAATAAAAATAAAAGACTCTGAGAAGGCCCGCAGCAGAGGCTCTTCCTTTTCTTCTCTGAAGGGCACACAATATAACAGTGGTGATCTCCAGGAAGTAGAAAAGGGCATCAAAAGACCATTATTGGTCACTCTCTACTCTTTTAAACGAATAGAACCTGATATAATGTTAAGAAATCATCATTTCTGATTTAAAAAATGTGTATGAGGGCACCTGGGTGGCTCATTCGGCTAAGCATCTGACTTCAGCTCAGGTCATGATCTCACAGTTCCTGAGTTTGAGCCTCGCATCGGGCTCTGTGCTGACAGTTCGGGCCCTGGAGCCTGCTTCTGATTCTGTGTCTCCTTCTCTCTCTGCCCTTCCCCTGCTTGTGCTTTGTGTCTCTGCCTCTGAAAAACAATTATTGTTTTTAAAAAGGTACGTTTTCCTTCTTTTTAACATTCAAATAAGAAGTTGAGGTAGAAGAGGTGAAGGTATGAGTCCCATGGACCAGAGAAGCTGTAGTGCTGGTTTTCCCAGTAGGATCGTTGTGCTCCCTGTATCAGAATCACTTGGGGAAAGAGTGGCTTCCTAAAATTCAAATTCGGGGCCCCTCTTGAGACCTACTCAATCAGAATTCTTGACAGTGGGACCTGATTATTTGCATTTTTAATTTTTTAAATCTTTTATTGTGATAAAACTAACAAAACTTGCCTTGTTAACCATTTTTTAGGCTTTTATTTTTAAGTAATGTCTACACCCAATGTGGGGCTTGAACTCACAACCCCGAGATGATGCTCTTCTGACTGAGCCAGCCAGGTACTTCTTGTTAACCATTTAAAAGTGTACAATTAAGTGGCATTAATTTTATTGACAGTGCTGTGCACCCATCATCACTGTTTGCAAACATTTTCATCACTTTAAATGGAGACCATGTAGTCATTGAGCAATTGTGCGGTTTTCCCCTTTCTGCCAGCCCCCTGTAACACTAAATCTGCTTTGCATCTTTATTAATTTTGCCTCTTGTAGATAAGTGGAACCATTTGATATTTGTCCTTTTGTTTGGCTTATTTCAGTTAGCATCATGTTTTCAAGGTTCATTGATGTTGAGCATGTATCAGAACTTCATTCCTTTTTTTAAAAAATGGGTGAGGGACGTCTGGGTAGCCCAGTCTGTTGAGCATCTGGCCTCGGCTCAGGTCATGATCTCCCGGTTCGTGAGTTCGAGCCTCACGTCAGGCTCTGTGCTGACAGTTCAGAACCTGGAGCCTGCTTAAAATTCTGTGTCTCCCTTGCTCTCTGCCCCTCCCTCACTCACACGCTGTCTCTCTGTCTCTCTCTCTGTCTCTTAAAAATAGACATTAACAACATTAAAAAAAAAATTAATAACAATGGATGAAGTGTCTGTTGTATGAATATACCACACTTTATTTATCCATTTCTCGGCTAGCAGATCCTTGGGTTCCCATCTTCTGGCCATTGTGAATAATGCTGCGTGGTCATTGGTGTGCAAGTAACTGTGTGGGTCTCCCTTCAGTTCTTTGTATTCTTTGTATGTGCCCAGGGCTGGATTCGGTGGCTCATGGGGGAATTTTATGTGTTCTGCTTTTGTTTTTTTCCTTAGAACAAGTGGGGGAAAGGGGCAGAGGAAGAAAGAACCAGAAGCAGTCTCCACACTCAGTGCCAAGCCCAATGTGCAGGGCTCGACCTCACCACCCTAGGATCATGACCTGAGCCAAAATCAAGAGTCAGATGTTTAATGGACTGAGCCACCCAGGCGCCCCATTTTAACCATGCCTCCCTTGTAGAATAATTGACCATATACGCATGGGGTTATTTCTGGCCTTTGGATTCTATTCCTTTGATCTGTGTGTCTATTTTTTGTGGTAGTATCATACTGTTTTGATGACTAGAGCTTTGTAGTAGATCATGAAATCTGGGATTGTAATGCTCCCAGCTTTTTTCTTTCTCAACTTTGCTTTGCTTTTTGGGGTCTTCATTGATCCCATACAAATGTTGGCATTATTTCTTTTAGTTCCGTGAGAAATGTCAGTACGTTGATAGGGATTTAATGGAATGTGGAGATTGCATTGGGTAGTATGGACACTTGAATGATCCTAATTCTTCCAGTCCATGAGCATGGAGTATCTTTTCATTAGTTTGTGTCATCTTCAATTTCTTCTTTTACGTACTTAAAAAAATTTTTTTAAATCTTTATTTATTTTTGAGAAAGAGAGACCGAGTGTGAGCAGGGGAGGGGCAGAGAGAGGGAGACACAGAATCCGAAGCAGGCTACAGGTTCTGAGCTGTCAGCACAGAGCCTGACGCGGAGCTCGAGGTCACAAACTGTGAGATCATGACCTGAGCCGAAGTCCAATGCTCAACCGACTGAGCCACCCAGACGCCCCATCTTCTTTTACGCACTTTTATTTCTTTTCTTTCCTTTGTCCTTATACCTAAAGGTTTCTCAGTTTTATTTTTCTTTTCAGAGCTCCAAATTTTGGTCTCGTTGTTTCTCTTTTGTATTCTTTACTTGATTTATCTCTGCTTTAGTTTTTATTTACTTCCTTCTGCAAGCTTTTCATCTAGTTGGCTCTTCTTTTATTCCTCAAAGTATAAATTTAGGTTATTGACTTGAGATGTTGGTGAGGTTTTTTTTTCTCACAAAGGTATTGATGGCTATAACTTTGTCTCTGAGCATTGCCCTCTGTACATCCCCAAAGCTTTGGTAGTTGATTCATCTCTAAGTATTTTCTCTTTTCTTCTGTGATTTCTTCTTTGATGCACTGGTTGTTGAAGAGTGTGTTGTTTCATTTCCACATACTTGTGAATTTTCCAGTTTCTCTCTCTCTTTTTTTTAAAGGTGATCTGTAATTTTACTCCATTATGGTTGAAGAAGATACTTGGTATGATTTCAGTCTTTTAAAATTTACTGAGTCTTGCTGTGTGGCCTCACATATGATCCATCCTGGAGAAGGTTCCGTGTGCACTTGTGAAGACTATATTTTCCACTGTTGTTGGATGGAGTGCTCTTTGTGTCTGTTAAGTGTAGATAGTTTATAATGGTGTTCCATTTCTCTGTTTCTTTATTGATTTTCTGTCTAGATGTTTTATCTAACTTAAAATGTTGTATTGAGGTCTCCAACTGTGTGCAGAACTATGTCTCCCTTCAATTCTGAAAGTTTGCTTCATAGATTTCCTAATAACTTTTTAAAAGTGAACATAACATAATGATAATAATAGCTAACAGCTTTTGAGAATTTAGATTATACTAGGAAGTATTCTGTGTGCCTCAAATATAATAATTCATTAATCTTCACAACAACCCAAAGAGGTAGAGTGCTATTAGTGTCCCTATTTCACAGGTGAGGTGACTGAGTTTGAATGAAACAAAGCAGTTGTAGATCACACACCAGGTAGCTTGTATGTAGGATACAGAGTCTGCCTCCACACACAGAATCCTTAACCATGAATAGTGTGGGCACTTCTCTGTACTCAAACAAAGACAGAACACTGTTAGAAGAACTTGTGTGGCATAAAAATCAATATATACAGTGTGCTTACAAGTAGAGGAATATGGTTATTTTAGAAAACAGACACAAACGGATGAGTTAATGCAGTGCTTCATTCATCATAGCCCTTCAGAAGGTAAGCTCACGGTCTTTGTACCTAAATGCTAATCCTAAGAGTAATTCATATTTGCTCTTGGAAACTAGCATATTGATGGAGTAGGAAGACAGATTTATTCTTGTATTTATTAATTTTTCACTCCTTAGTGTAAATTCTCCTTCAGAAATGAAAATGTTCTTTGATAGAACATCAGGAATTCTAACTTTCTGGGCCCTAAATAACTATTTTATCACATTAAAAAAATGAATGAAATTAACAAGATTTGGTAAGTTAGGAAAGGTACAATTTGCTTGATCATCTGTGTAGATCCTTCTAATTGTGTCTCACAGATTTCTAAGTCAAGATATTCCCATCCCACATCACGTCTTCAGTCATCCTTAGACTTCTTGATACTAATTAGAATGAAATTATTACATGCCGATTATAAATAACAGTTCTGATATGGGCTTGGTTATATTAAACTCTAAACTCCTTTTGTTCAGAGTTTTTGTCATAAATGTATATTGTATTTTGTCAAGTGCTTTTTCTGCATCTATTGAAATGACTATATGGTTTTCATATTTCCTCTTGCTAATGTGATATGTCACATTTATTGATTTATGAATTTAGAACCACCTTTGTGTCCCTGGAATAAATCCTACTCGATCTTGGTGAGTGATGATTTAATGTATTGTTGAATTCAGTTGGCTAATATTCTTGGGTCTATGTTTATCAGGGATAGTGGTCTGTGGTTTTCCTCTTGGTAATCTCTTTATTTGGTTTTGATATTAGAGTAATGGTAGCCTTATACAATGAATTGAGATATTTTCCTTCCTCTTTAATTTTTTTTGAATAGTTTGAGAAGAATAGGGATTCTTTTTTACATGTTGGCTAGAATTTACCTTTGAAACCATGTGATCGTAAAGTTTTGTTGTTGGGAGTTTTTGTTTTTTTTTATTACTGTTCAATTTAATGACTAGTAATTGGTCTGTTCAAATTTTCTGTTTCTCTCTGATTGGCTTTTGAAGGACTGTATGTTCCTAGGAATGTATGCATTTCTTCTAGGTTGTCCAGTCTGTTTGCATATAATTTTTTGTAACATCCTCTTAAAATTCTTTGTATTTCTTGGTGTCCATTGTTATTTTTCCACCTGTATTTCATTGTTTTCAAAGCATATCTTTTTTAATGTTTGTTTCCTTTTTTTAAAAAAGGTTGATTAAAAAAATTTTTTTAATGTTTATTTTCTTTTGAGAGAGAGAGCATGAGCAGGGGAGGAGCAGCGAGAGAAAGAGACACAGAATCTGAAATGGGCTCCAGGCTCTGAGTTGTCAGCACAGAGCCTGACACGGGGCCCAAACTCACAGATGGAGAGATGATGACCTGAGCGAAAGTCGGACGCTTAACCAACTGAGCCACCCAGGCGCCCCATGTTGATTTATTTTTAAGAGGGAAGAGAGGGAAAGAGCCTAAGTGGGGGAGGGGCAGAGAGAGGGAGAACCCACAGGCTGTGAGATCATGACTTGAGCTGAAGTTGGACACTTAACCCACTGAGACACCCAGGTGCCCCTATTTATTTTCTTTTTGAGAGAGAGAGAGAGAGACAGTGTCTGTGAACAGGGGAGTAGCAGAGAGATGGAGAGAGAATCCCAAGCAGGCTCTGCGTTGTTAGTGCAGGCCCACCTCGGGGCTCGATCTCACAAACCATGAGATCATGACCTGAGCTGAAATCAAGAGTTAGACACCCAAACAACTGAGCCACCCAGGCTCCCCTCTCCATCTTTATTTCATTTATTTCAGTCCTCTTTCTTTTTTTCTTGATTAGCCTGGCTAAAGGTTTATCAATTGTTCATTTATTCAAAGAACTAGCTCTTGGTTTCATTTATCTTTTCTATTGTTTTTTTTTTTTAGTTTGTATTTCATTTATTCCTCCCAGTCTTCTTTGTTTCCTTCCTTATACTAATCTGGGCTTTATTAGTTCTTCTTTGCCTAGGTCCTTTAGGTGTGAGGTTAGCTGGTTTGAGATTTTTCTGGTTTCGTAAAGTAGACCTGTCTTGCCATAAAGTTTCCTCTTGGAACAGCGCTTGCTGCATCCCAAATATTTTTGGACAGTTGTGTTTTCATTTTCATTTGTCGCCTTGTATTTTTTAAATTCCTTTTTGATTTCATTGTTGACCTGTTTGTTGTTGAGTAGCAGATTTAGTCTGTGTGTATTCTTTGGATTTTTTCCTCTGTAATTGATCTCTAGTTCCATAGTGTTGTGGTTGCAAAAGATGCTTGGAATAATTTCAGTCTTCTTAAATGTATTGAGACTCGTTTTGTGTCCTAACATATGATTGATCCTGGAAAATGTTCTATGTGCACTTGAAATGGATATGTATGCTGCTGTTTGGGGATGGATCTGTATATGTCTCTTAGTTCCATCTGGTTTAATTTGTTGTTCACAGCTACCATTTCCTTGATGTTCTGTTGGGATGATCTGTCCATTGATGTGAGTGGGGTGCTCGAGTCCCCTACTATTATTTTATTACTGTCACTTTCTCCCTTTCTCCTTTTAGATCTGGTAAAAGTTGCCTTATGTATTTAGATGCTCCTCTGTTGTGTACACGGATTGATATTTCTATTGTCACATAATTCCCTTCTTTTTCTGCTACTAGTCTTTGTTGTAAAACCTGTTTTATCTGATGTAAGTATTGCTACCCCTACCTTTATTTTTCACTTGCATTTGTATGGTATATGTTTTTCCAACTTTGTACTTTCAGTCTAAATTTTTTTTAATGTTTATTATTGAGACAGAGAGAAACATAGCATGAATGGGGGAGGGGCAAAGAGAGAGGGAGACACAGAATCCGAAGCAGGCTCCAGGCTCTGAGCTGTCAGCACAGAGCCCGATGCGGGGCTCGAACCCACAAACCGCGAGATCGTGGCCTGAGCCGAAGTCGGTCGCTTAACCAACTGAGCCACCCAGGCGCCCCTGTACTTTCAGTCTATATGTGTCTTTAGATACGTATTGAGTCTCTTGTAGCCAGCATATACATGGGTCTTGTTTTTTTCTTAATTCTCCTACCCCCATGTTTTTATTTATTGCGTCTCGATTTGCTGTGTTCATTCCTTCTTGTATTTTTAATTATCTCTGCTCCTAGGTCTGGATTTCACATTTGTTGGGTGTTAGCTCTTCATCTCTTCTGAATTCTACAATAATTTCTTTACGGTTTTCTTAAGTTTCACTACCTACATTTGTAGCTTAGGATTTTGTAAAAATTACGTTTTATTTGAAAGAAAGCATCTTTGATGATGGACCCTTTTTTGAGAGATACCACAATGCTGTCAATTTGGGATTAACATGAGAAATTAAAGTGTCCTCTTCTCCAATTCTCTAGGATGAAGTCCTTCTTTCAAAATGCTAAATCTTTCCATATGTGTATTCATTTTTAAGGAATATTATAAAGGATTATGTGGGTCACACTGTTCTAATTTTTAATCCTTAATGAAAAAGGAAGCTTAAAGCTTTCGGCTCTTTTTTCTGTGGCTATTCCTCGATGAAAAGATGCTTGATTACAGAGTTTAGTAAAGATCAGGAAGTTTCACGTTCTGCTAAGCATTTGATTTGAGCCACTCAGCAAGCAAGCAGCAGTGGGTACGGCTTTAGGCGTTCATTGGGGGTGGGGGTGAAAATTGTTCGCAGGAATCCTCATCTAGGCTAGGCAAGGTTTTCCTCCTTGTTCATTGTGATACCTTGAAGTTACTTAATGCATCATGACCCTTATCTCAGGGACCAAAGCACTCTCTTTAGGGCCTTGGTGCTTTTTTTTTTTTTTTTAATGTTTATTTCAAGAACGAGCATGTGAGCCGGGGAGGGGCAGGGAGAGAGAGAATCCCAAGCAGTCTCCAGGCTGTCAGCACAGAGCCTGATGTGGGGCTTGATCTTAGGACCATGAAATCATGACGTGAGCTGAGACCCGCGAAGGACGCTTAACCGACTGAGCCACCCAGGCACCCCAGGGGCCTTGCTTCTTGAATGAACCACGGTGTCCAGCACACACATTCTCCCATTTGTCTCCTGCTCACAGTTTGGGGGTCTGCACAGGCTCTGCTGGGGAGTTCACAGACCTGCTTTGCTAGTTTTCCTTGGTGACTTTCATTCGTGACTGGAACTGTGGGCTGGCTGATACTGACTGCTACTGCCTTCAGTATGTGCCCATGAGCACCCTGTCATTTCTGACCCCGAGAACACCCTTCCCTGTTCCCCAGCCATTAAACATGTTTTCATTAGCTACTTTAGAAGTTCAGAAGAATACTTCAAATTGTAAGCTTAACATAGTTTGCCTGCCAGGTGCGACCATTTGACTCATTGTCAGTGTATAGGGAATGACTGCAAGCGATTTCAGTATGCCTAACCCAATTTTCCCCTCCCAACCCTAAATGCCTTTCAAATAAAGATTTTTTTTGAATAAACATACCCAAAGCAGATTATTTTTAGTGATTTAAAAGAAATGAAAATCGGAGGGTGGGATTTAAAAAAAAATTTTACACTTATTTTGAGAGAGAGAGAGAGAGAGAGCGCGCGCGAGCGAGCACAAGCGGAGAAGGGGCAGAGAGCAAATGAGACACAGAATCCGAAGCAGGCTCCAGGCTCCAAGCTGTCAGCATAGAGTCCGATGCGGGGCTCAAACTCAAAAACCGTGAGATCATGACCTGATCCAAAGTCAGATGCTTAACCCACTGAGCCACCCAGGCGCCCCTGGAGGATGGGATTTTAAAAAGCCTATAAATGTTAGTGGTTCTTGACCAGTGCAACAGCACTACCTACACACAACCTGGGTACCCAAGAGGGTAAATGCACACACACATCAGTCAAAACCAAAGTAACAGAGAATAATGAGTACTTTGTTTGCAAACCACAATGCAAAACTGGAGGAAGCTAGGCTGTGGAAAAATGACTTGATTTCCCCCGCACTCTGTATTTCTTTACCACCAGGTCAGGAAAAGGCGGTCACAAACACACTGTCTCCCTTCAAGAGGCAGGAAAAATGAGGTGGTCTGTCTGAGGGGAGAACATGGAACTGGTGAAGTATACCACCCACATATTCTATACCCTATTAACACCTTCAAAAGCCCTATCACAAAACGTGACCTGGGTAGTGTCCTAGCAAAAGGCCAAAAGGCCAAAGGTAAGTAGGAAGTCCTTGGAGGAATGCAGATGGGAGACCCACACTGGGTGCCCTGTGTCCAAGAGCGCCCCACCCTTCCGTGTGGGAAACCTAGCTCCTGCATACATGGAGAGAAGGGATTTCACAGCGTAATTCTCACAGATGCCTCTCTTCATTCCAAAAATGAGCATCATAAGGAATCGCTATTGTTAACAGATTTAAGTGATTTTCATTTTCAAAATAAATTCATTACTGATTGATTAAAGTTTATGTATTTTGAAAGAAAGAGAAAACTGGTGGGGGAGGGGTGGAGAGAGTAGGGGGACAGAACATCTGAAGTGGGCTCCATGTTGACAGCCCGATGTGGGGCTCGAACTCAGAAACTGCAAGTTCATGACCTGAGGCGGTCGGCCACTTAACTGACTTGAGCCACCCAGGCACCCCAATTAAATCCATTATTTAAAAGGAACAACCTATGCTGTGGGAAATCATGATAAAGTGAGCAGGGGAATAAGAAAAATAGTTTATATGCTGCTTTAAAGTGAACTTTGCTGTTCTTCCTCTGCATTACTGTACTGTTAGATGTGGTGGGAAGGCAACTAAACAGTTGACAAAGTCTCCTTACGATTTCAGATATGCAGAGAAAATGTGTATGCAGACCCAAGATGTAAGAGACAATTTCAAGTATTGTACCCAAACCCTAAGTGAAATACGGTAAAAAAAAAAAAAATTGTGAGGCTACTTGGAAAATTTAACACTGGACATTTGACAATATTTTGTAAGACGTGATAGGAGTATATGGTGCTTCTGTTTTAAAAAAAAAAAAAAGGTTGATTTACAGGAGTGCTACCTGGGTGGCTAAGTTGATTAAGCATCGGACTCTTGGTTTCTGCTCAGGTTATGATCTCGTGGTTGGTGGGATCGAGCCCTGGGTTAGGCTCCTCACAGCGTGAAGCCTGCTTGAGGTTTTCTCTCTCTTGCTCTCTGATCCTCCCCCAATCTCTCTCAGAATCAATAAACTTAAAAAAAGAAAGCGTATTTACAGATGAATTGCTATGATGCTTGGGATATGTTTCAAAATAATTCGGGGTTAGGGGGATGAGAATACAGATGAAATAAAATTGCTTTATATAGGGATAATTTTGGAAGCTGGGTAATGAGTAAATGAAGGATGATTTTACAATTCTTCTGTCATTGGGTATGTTTACAAATTTTCACATATTAAAATAACATAGTCAAAACTATTTTGACTGCAAATACGCTTACTGAAGGGACTAGAATTCATCTGTGCTGATTTCTGTGTATATGCTGGAAGGTTGACTACAGACTCTAGCAAGATGAAGGTCAAGTGTTCTGTGATTACTGGCTTCTCAAAAGCTATCGCTGACCATTGAACAACACGGGGGTTCTGAGGCATGGATGTCCCGCACGGTTATAAATCTGCGTGTAACTTCTGAGTCTCCCAAAACGTAAACTAACAGCATATTGTTGACTGGAAGACTTACAGATAACAAAGTCATTTATTGCATCGTTTGGATATATATTATATACTATATTGTTAAAGCGAGCTAGACAAAAGGAGGTAACAGGAAAATCATACGGGAGACAAACGCATTGACGGTACCATGCTGGACTGACGACAAAAATCCACATATAGGCAGACGTGTGCAATTCAAACCCATAATGTCCAAGGGTCAAGTGTAGCTATGAAATAGTAAGTTTCTGTTTAATCTTTATCTTACAAGTAATATATTGAAGTGGAACACCAAATACAAGTTCCTAACATATTCCACCTTTTTAAAATAGAATTTTATATATACTTAATTTTTAAAATTAATGTACACTTAATACCCCAAATCTAACATTACTACAGATATTAATAGAGGAATAGAAAGATGATGGAAGATGAGGTTTCGTGACAGCATATTTCAGTCTAGAAATTGGATGCTGGAAGTGAGTCGAATGTGATACTGTACATCATTTCTCACTACACAGAAAAGATGCAGAATGTAGTGTTTGCTTTTAGTTTATTAATTTATTTTGCAGGAATCTTTGACTTTCCGAATATGTACTGTTTGGAAGAATGATGCATGCATAGCCTTTTAAAATGCCTTTGTACAATTTCACCTCAATAATGATTCACAGCATACACGGAAATCTAAAAGAAACATGGTATTTACAAGATTTAATAAGTTCTTGCTGTCTTAATGAAGAAACTGATCAATTCTTCTACAGTAGGGAACCATGGACGTTGGGTCTCATTATAAATAAGAATTCAGAATTGTTCAGTCTCAAAGCAACCTCTCATGGCTTTAGAAACTAAAATTGAGTCGTCATCCTTTTAATCTCTGAATGGCCAAGCCATGCAAAATTCTACTTGTATTAAATATTTGGGGATGCAAATAATAAAGGGGAAAAAGGCAGGTCTAGTGAATGCGAAAACATCAGAATTAACTTTTACAATAAGAAAATACTGTTACTTCTTTCAAAAAGATACAGTAGTGGTGCAACAGACAGTGCCCAATTAACTGATTTTTTTTTTTTTTTATCGTAAGATTTCAGTGGTCATTGTTCTTGCTCGACCGATACACCAATATACCCTTTAACTAGAAAGGGACATCTTCACATTCCAGGATACATGACTGATGTTTTCAAATGACAATTTTTCTATGCCTTATATTCTTGCTTTTTTGTTTATACTGTCAAAGACGTTACAGTTACCTTTTAAAATACTATAGAAAACTAAGTTGCCACAGAATGTTGCCGGGACAAAACGATGACAAAATTGAAGGAAACAATAATTTCTTTTAATAATTAAAAAGTACTAAAATTGAGACCAGCTCCTTAAAAATTAAACTGCTCATCACACTTCCCATTTCATTCAGGGAAATAAACAAATTAGCAACACTTTCCCCACCCTCCTTTACCTTGTCTAAAACTACCTTTTCTACAATGCAGTTCTTTTGTTTCTTTAAAACCCCCTGCCTCTCTTGCTGTCCCATACAAGGTCATTATCAAGCCAAACATTTTACAATGCTTAGGAAGTTTCTGGCTCCTCTATCACCACTTAAAACTCTTCAGACCTACTCCACACATTAAGGGGCAATATACTTGGAACAAAACAGCACGTGTGCTTTCTAAAAACCCAGTTGACAAAACCATGAAATAGTGTAAAATGTATAGTCAGGTCTATGTGTTAGCAGATACATCAAACTAGACACGCTTTTAAGAAAAAAGACGTTTCAGCAGAAACGGGCGGCGCACCCGCCAACACAGAGAGCCGAGGGCCAGAGCGGACAGGAGCCGCCCGGCGTGCGCCCTCCTGCCGCCGGCCGCTGGGGTGCGCGCTTCAGTCTGACCAGGACTTTTGCCTTTTGAAAAGGCCCCTTGAAAGTTGACCGGGTCCCCCTTCAAAGTGGTCAGAGGCAAGAAGTCTATAGAGGGGACACCGTTAAAAAGATGAAATGTGTCTGTGGAAAACAATTTTGCTTCTTTTGAAAACAATGCAGCCTACTTTGGCCTGTGAAACCTGTGCACAACCAGAAATGAACACATACGAAACTTCTTGAAAAGTAATCTCTGATCCCTCCTCCCCCGCCCTCTCCAAGAGACTGGTTCCTGCCCCTTTCTCCTGGCAGGTGAAAACAAGGATTTACTAGGTAGATCACCAAAGGCCTGGGACCATGCAGCTGCTGTGCGATGGCAGCTTATGACCTGGGACGTTCGCTCATGCAGTAGTTGTGAGTCATCTACGCGGTTTTAATACCGCATCCAACGGCTTCCATCCATGCTACTTCCATTCTTCCCTGACAAGTGCCAACCTCACTGCTGCCACTTGAGCGTATCTAAGAATACTGATAAACCTTGAGCTAGAACACCAAGCAGGATATATATTTTCCCCCTAAATTGTTATTTAATACCAAGTGGGGTTGATTGTCACTGAAGAGATAGCAAACCATACAAAGGCAGAGGCACTGGCATATTACAGAATAGCAGGACCGACAGACGGTTGCCGGAGATGGACTGACACCAGTGTCACAGAAGCTTTTAAAGAATGCTGTTTTCAGGTCAGTGCTTTCAAGCCCATCTGCTTTCCCTCTGTTATTTTCACAGTTGCCACAGTTAAGAGATGTTTTATCAGTGTAATCACATAGCCATGCATACTTTGTGAGCCGAGTGGATATTTTGGGTATTTTCCACATAGAAAACGTTTTCAAAGCTGTAGGTATGAGTGTGAAATTACGATTTTGAAGGAGAATGATGATGGGTTATGACGCCTTTGGTTTCATTATACTATTAGGTGCAGCTTGTTTTTCCAGATCTGCCAGACACCACTTCTATATTACAATACAATGACAGCTTCAAGAGTGTGTGTGTGTGCGCGCGCGGGCACGGCGGGAGGGGGGGTGGGGGGCCACATGGTATGCGTAAATGGATATTCCTAAAATTATGACCTAAGGAAAAATCCTTCAGGATTAAAAGCCCTACTGATATTATTGCTGTTTATATTCACCCAAGTAACAGGAAGACTGCAAAACCCAATTCTAAGTTAGGAAGGAAATTCAGTGATAGAGACCTTAAAGAAATGTCCTATTAACAGTTTTCCAGTGGTGTACCCTAGTGGGTCACATGATTTTTACCTCTCTTGAATTTTTCATACCCTAAAGTTTGGGTTCACAAATAAGGAGTGCTTTAGTATCCCCTGAACTACCAGAACAAACTCATTATTATCTCTGAATACAGCATGTTAAATTTAAACAGTTCTTAGTTTTAAAGTCCTTTGTATTTACCTTTCTCTTAATCTTATTTCTTGACTAGCCTTCTCTTCCTCCCGAGTAATGCAGTGTACAACTTTATGACATTGGCCAACTGTAATTTCCCTCATACTGCTTTATTAACGTGCAAATAAATCTGTATTGAACAGCGAATAGTGATTTTTGTTTCAGCTAAGTTAGGATTGTGGCACAAAACACTGTGCTGTAAACATCATAAATTCGTCACAAAATTGGAAGGAGCAAAAAAAAAAAAAGGCCCTATGGACTGCACACATTTCTTACAGAACCACATGTGAGCTCAAGATTTCCAAATGGATTTTGGAATGGATTTACATTTGGCATACATTCACTGTGCTATTGGCAAAGCGCAGTTTTATGAGAAGGTCATTCATAAAATCGTACTTGGTAAGGACTTGTTATTTTTAAAGCCAATGGCCTAATAAAAGCATGCAGTAACATAAAAATTATATCTACTGTGGCATAATTAGGTCTTAGTTACCAGTGTTGATTTAGCTCGATGTATTATTGTACAAGCAAAAGGGATCTTCTCACCTCTGATTGTACTTTTGAACAAAGGGCATGATATGCCTCATTCCTGACTGCTACAAATCACATTTTAAACTATGGTGTGTGTTTGAAATTACCTCTGAGAAAAGCAGCAATTTACAAATACCCTTATTACTTTGCCTCCCTCCCCTCAAAAAAAAAATTCTAGGTGCTTTTTCCTGTTTTCTCTTCAGCAGGAAACAACGGGAAGATGCATGGGGAACCTCGGTTTTCCAGAGAGCTGTGACCAGGTAGGTCTGCTCTGGGAATTCACAGTTGGTCTACATAAACTATAACAGGTCACACCATGATTGAAAGTTCTAGTTTATAAAGTAAGGGCTACTCAGCAGTAACTTGAACAATCGGGGTTCCACAGAAGAGTGCGTGACTTCTCTGTGTACATTCTTTCAGGAGTGAACCCTTTCCCAGTTTCAAGTATCCCTTTCTATCTCACTCTGCAATGAGTTAAGAAAGGAAAAATAAAAAAAACAAAAAACAAACAAAACCCCCCAAAACCACAGAGAACTCCCCATTCTTCCCTTAGTGAGTACAGGCCGGTACAGGGTCCTTCCTCCTCCCCCCTGGAATCTGCCATGGAAAGGCTGGGCAGATGAACAGATTCCCAAGGTTTTCTTGTCTTCAAGTGGGTACCCAGAGTGTCGTTCTTGAGTTGACGCAGACCCATCCGAGTTCAAGTGTACCGTGGCATCTCGCACTGCTCACAGCGGTTCAGGGCGGGGTGGTTCAGGAAGGTGCAGCTGTCACAATTCCACGGAGCCCCTTCGTCGTCTTCATCTCGGGGCTGGGTCCGAGGACCCTGCTTGGAGCCAGTTACATGCTCTGAGGGAAGTTAGGATTAAGAGAGAAAATAGACTGAACATTTCCAGGTATAATCCAAGCTGAAAAACTACCCAAAAAAGGTAGGGGGCAGTTTCCTACTGACCGAATGTGAAAGCCAGTGGCTATACACAGCTACTCGACAGGGTAACTCAACAGGAGTTTTATGACACAAATTCTACTGTGTTTAAACTAATTTACTTTTCTGCTTTGAGAAGAAGATAAACCCGAGTCCAGTACAGATGACCTTCCTCATTCATGATCCTTACAGAGCGGTTATGCTATATTCCAGCCAAATGAGGCAAACGAGAAATGTCCCAAAGCATGGGAAATTCTGTAACCTCAAGTTTTCCCTGACAGCCCCACCCCCAGTACTAGCCAAACTGTCGTCAACCTCTGCTATGTCAGCTGCCTCCCATGAGACCCTCAGCCTCACAGTAATCAGAATGGTTCAAAATGACAGAGACCACTCCTAAAAAAGTTGTTCCTAGAATGGTAAAAAGATGAAGACTACAGGTTTTCATAAAAGCTAAGTTCATTCAAAATAAACGATTATTTTTTATTCTTAGCCTCTTTCCTACCTTTTGGGCATTACAATGTTCTTCAGATACGGTTTTTAAAAATGGATATATGTAGAGGTGACTTAGTCAAGCATCAGACTGGTGATTTCGGCTCAGGTCATGATCTCACGGTTCGTGAGTTCCCGCCCCCCCACTGGGCTCTGTGCTGCCAGTGTAGAGCCTGCTTCGGATTCTCTCTCTCTCTCCCTTGCCCTCTGCCCCTCCTCAACTTGTGTGCATGTGTGCATGCTTGCTCTCAAGATTAAATAAACTTAAAAAAAAAGGGGAGGGGTATATCTGGCCTTGTGCTCAAAAAAGCTCTTGCCTTCTAGAGTTACTTTGGAAATTCTGCTTTTTGAGGAATAGTCCCTACTGAACGTGGTGTCTGGGACCAGGAGGCTAAAGACCTCTGGATGGAATTCACTCTGGAATCCAGAGCATACTCGTGAGCCTGGGAATATCTACCTGTAACACAGTGCAAGGCCTCACTGTGACCTGGAAAGGAGATGAAGATGTAAAGGCAGCAGCCTTCCTAAGCAGGTAACAAAAAAAACTAAGATGGAAGGCTTTAATCAGCCACATTTGGGGTTAAGTCTATCTTCTTTTGGAAATTAACCAGCTGTTCCGGACAAATGGCTGGTGTGAACACTCATTCCCCAACAGGTAGAGAGAACCGAGTTTTGGACCCGAACCTTCCAATTGTCATAGTAAGGCTCACGTTCACCAGAGATGTGAGCTTGAGAACAGAAGAGAAAACCACTGGCTTCATCAACCTATTCCTGAAACTCTAAAAAGGAAAAATGAGGTTGTTTCTCTGACCTCCACTGGCCATTTTAAGGGCCATTAACACCCACCTTGTATCTTTTGGCTCATGACTCTAAAACACAGAGACTTAACACTTTACTAAATTTTAGTACAATATGGAAGAATAAAGAGCACGTTTAACTGTTAAAGCCTTCTGTTAGAGGGAAAATGTTCCGCATGCCATTTCCAGAAAAGATTCTCTCATATAGTAGTCTTTTTGGTTTTCAGGGCATTTTGTTCTTTTAAAAGGTGAACACTTAAACAAATCTTACTGCTGTTGGTTTTTAACAAAAAGGCTGTAAAAACTCACCTTTACACTTTCCGAGAGCAGGCGACTTTTTACTTCAACTCCAAACCTAGCCTTAAAGTCTGTTTTCTAAACTGCATAAATAACAGCACAACCTCCTTTAGCCTAACTAATACGGGATACTTGGGGCTTCTCTTGTTTAATACTATAGGAGAAGAAAAAATCATTTTCCCTCTATCTTTCTTAGTTCTTGACTGAGACCCCTCCACTCCCATAATAAAAGACAAACAAGCAAAGTTCATTAACATGGGCACCTCACATAGGAAAACTAACTTCCCAAAGGGGGCCAAGAGGCCATTTAAATATCATCCTCAGCTTAAGACCAAGCAAAATGTTGGAGGGAGGGCAGAGGAAGCCTGTCACAGGAGGTACCTGACAAACACGGTAAATAAGGGTTTACTGCTTAGGTTTAAGTCTTGCCCTTCCTCTACTGATAACCATTCTCTTTTGATTTAGTCATAAGACTCTCTAGTACAGACAAGGAGACTCCTCTAAGTGGAGACTGCCTTTATAAAGGTCAACTTCACTCGTGTGTGGAATTTGAGAAACACAACAGATGAATACAGGGGGAGGAAAGGAAAAATAAGAAAAAAACAGAGAGGGAGACAAACAGTAAGAGACTCTTAAATACAGAGAACAAGTTGAGGGTTGGTTGGGGGCGGGGTGTAAATGGGCAATGGGAATTAAAGAGGTGAGCACTGGGTGTCGTACATAAGAGATGAAGCAGGGGGTTCTGAAGCCCAGACCTCACTGTATGCTAACTAGCTGGGGAGTGTGTGAGTCGTAAGTGTTCCTGACAAAAGGGGAACGTCTACTCTGGGGTCAGAGCTTCTCCTGCCTTTGCAGTTGCTTAGAATAAATCTTTATGCCAAAAATGGCATATTTTACGGTGCCATATTCTCCCCTTCACTACCATCATGATTGAATTTGGAATAAATCACTCTCAACTAACTTACCAAAATATTTAAAAGGCACCCAATTCAGAATTATTGTTGGTAAGACATTGTGCATTTCATCCCAGGGAAGGACTGTTACCCAAAAGACATTTTAGATGTCCGTTTTCACTTGATTTACAGTTGTGAAACCTTTTCTTTTTATGGACTGTTTAAGAAGCAAAGTGTTTCAAGCCTCATAGAAAATAAAAACTTAAAAAGAGAACTGAAGTAAACATTTTTCCTTTAAGACTAATAATTTTTAGGGGCCCATGGCTGGCTCAGTCAGAAGAGCATGGGACTGCTGATCTCAGGGCTGTGAGTTAAAGCCCCATACTGAGTGTAGAGATTAACCCTTTTTTTTAAAAGGTTAATTTTAATAGGCTAAATTTGCATAAAAAGAACCATCTTTACAAATAATGTTTATAATATACTCATTGGAATATAGAAAACAAATTGCCTAAAAGGATGCTATTAAAAATTTCAAAATCTGGGGGCGCCTGGGTGGCTCAGTGGGTTAAGTGTCCGACTTTGGCTCAGGTCATGATCTCATGGTTCGTGAGTTTGAGCCCTGCGTCCGGCTCTGTGCTGACAGCTCAGAGTCTGGAGCCTGCTTCAGATTCTGTCTCCCTCTCTCTCAAAAATAAACGTTCAAAAAAATTAAAAGTTTTCAAGATCTCTAACTAACTTCTACCCAGTTTCAGAGAGAAAAACAGATTCTTCCCCTAATGGCAAATATGCCAACGGTAAGAAAGGATTTTTTTTTTTTAACTAAATAAAGTACAAGGCAGTTTCATGCTTGGTTGGTGCTTAGGTGGGGATTTTCCCCCTAGTTCTGTAATAGTCAAGTAAAATACTTGCATAAACTCAGATGTATACAATATTTTTAGAACCCTTATTTCAACTGAATCCCAAGGTAAAATTCAAGAAGCAGTAGAAAATTGCAGTGAGAAGTTATACATTTAAAACAAATTTTTTAGAGAGAGCGCACATGCATGCGAGCGAATGGGGTAGGGGCACAGAGACAGAGGATCCCAAGCCGGCTCCACGTTGACAGCAGAAGGCCCATGCAGGGCTCGAACTCAAGAACTGTGAGATCAAGACCTGAGACAAAGTCGGACACGTAACGGATGGAGCCACTCAGGTGCCCTCAAAAAGTTGTTATTCTTTTTATAATTTTTTTTTAACGTTTATTTTTGAGAGAGACATTGTGATAGCTGGGAAGGGGCAGAGACAAAGAGGGAGACACAGAATCGGAAGCAGGCTCCAGGCTCTGAGCTGTCAGCATAGAGCCCGATGCGGGGCTCCAGCCCAAGAACCACAAGATCGTGACCTGAGCCCGTCGGGACGCTTATTCAACTAAGCCACCCAGGAGCCCCAAAAAGTTGTTTTATTTAAATTAATTACTTGGTCTTAAAAAAGTGGCCACTGTGAACTGAGATGTGCTCTTAGTGTAAAATGTAGACCAGATTGGGGCACCTGGGTGGCTCAATCAGTTAACCATCTGATTCTGGATTTCAGCTCAGGCTCCGGGATGACCGTGTGGAGACTGCTTGGGATCCTCTCTCTCTCCCTCTCTCTTTGCCCCTCCTCCACTCATGCACGCTGTCAAAAAGAGGACACCAGATTATAGACTCAGTTTGAAATAACATGAAACGTTTCATTATGAAATACTATATTGTATATACTTAAACTAATTTCACTTTTTACTTTGTAATGTAGCTAACTAGGAAATTTTATATATTTAGTTTGTGTTGTATTTTTATTGGACAGCACAGCCTTAGAAACTCATTAATTAATAATCTCTGCACTCAATGTGGAGCTCAAACTTCCAACCCTGAGATCAAGAGTCACATGCTCCATAGCCTGAGGCAGCCAGGGGCTCTGAGAGAGTAATTTTCTAAAAGGAAAAAAAAGGCGGCCTTTCCTTGTGGTAACTCTCCATGGGCAAACACGTGTCTGTGGATGTTTTGCACAAACTCCGGACACACAGGTACAAACCATCTGCAGCTGCTGCCTGGGCGTCATGGACGTCTGCCTGTACTTGGGAGGTCACGCTAATTCTTCGGGCTTTCCTCTCAATTGTGCAAGGGTCTGCTGAATCTGCATGAAAAGAAGCAAAGCCAGTAGGAAAGGTATTAAAGGCGTTCATGAGAAGAGTGGACCAGCTCCCAAGGATCCGTCACGGGGCACGCACAGTTGAGTATCACCCTGTTACTTCGTGTTACCTTCCGTTCTCAGGTCAGGGTAAGTGCCAAATGTCACACTGCTGTTACAGCCTCTACAGAACAGTGGCTCTTTCAAGTTTTTCCGTCCTCTACAATTACTTGGAATAAATGTCTAGTCTCACCACTTTGCCACTCTCCTCGTGTAAACTCAGTGATAATAAATGTCAATGCAGAGGCAAAATTTGGGAGATGGTACTTGAGCCAACTGCCTGATTAAGCAACAGTTATTAGAAAATCATGGGCTGAAAGTACATGATATGTAAGCCTAGCCAAAGAATCCATTACAATAATAACATTAAGCTCCAGTACTTCATAATTAAAGAGTAACAATAGCAGTAATTGAAAAATCAGACCAACTGAGAGCTATATGGACTGCAGGCATCCTTGTTAGATTACTGTTTCTGTTCATTTACACCTTATTAGTAGGTAGTCCTTTGTATTATCTTCCCTTAGAAACCAAAGAATGCTCTGGCATTTTCTGATTAGTTCTGAGCCCATAGGCAATCCCCTACTATGATCCCCCTTTGGAAATCACTGCCTCTGAATCCTAAGCCTCGTGCCTAGGTACTTAAACACTCCATTATCATAGCAAACAAAAGCAGAGTAAATGGTCTCCTTAGGCTCCAAAGAATACTGTAAATTTCTATTTCTTAAATTTCTAAAGCACTTTTATAGTGTCACATGCTTACTCTCAGACTCTTAGGACAGCCCTTTAGTAAAATACATAAACTAGTAAGTATTTGGCCTGATCACCTCTCTGGTGCACAGACTAGATCTGAACAAGATCAGGTGGCTGTTACCAACCAGGACCAACCAGGACCAGGGCTCAAGTCACGGGATAACAAGGTCAGTGCTCTCACCACTCACTGTGTTACCAATGAAAGGCTGGGGAGGACTTTGTAAGTCAGCTGAGAAGCTTACATATACACGGAATGTTTCACTACAAAGTTCAGTCCACCAAGGTTTCTTGGTCTCCTTTTTCCTTGTTTTTATTTTTGAGAGAGAGAGAGAGAGAGAGAGAAACAGTGCATGAGCAGGGCAGAGAGAGAACCAGATCTGAAACAGGCTCCAGACTCCGAGCTGTCAGTACAGAGCCTGACCCTGGGCTCAAACTCACGAACCGCAAGATTATGACCTGAGCCGAAGTCGGATGCTTAACCGACTGACACACCCAGGGGTCCCTCATTCTCTCCTTTTTATTATCATACCTACTATTCAGATAAACATCCATATTCCACTTGGATTTATAGTATATGTAATAATGCCAAGACATTTATTGTAACCAATAAAGTATAAAGAGAATTGGTATATCTTAAACTAAGTGGTACTGCAAGAAAATCTACATTATTTAGAAGAGGCCAATTTAGTTTTACAAAACGTGCAAATGCTTAGAAGACAACACACTTGCCTCCACAGAGAAAACCAAATAGCTTTTATAAAGGTGATAAAAGGATTCTTTAAGAACTGAATAATCAAGTTCTATTCCTAAATTTTAATTGAAAGAGGTGAAAGGTGGTACCTGGGTGGCTCATTTGGTTAAGCATTTGACTCATGATTTCAGCTCAGGTCATGATCTCATGGTTCGTGAGATCGAGCTCTATATCAGAGTCTGTCTCCTCTCTCTGTCTCTCCCCCATGTGGGAGCACGAGCTCGCTCAAAATAAATACACCTTTCACCTTTTTTAAAAATAAGTTTAAATGCAAGGGGTACATAACAGGACCATTTTATACTCTCACCAACAGTATATACAATGAAAGCTCAATTAGAATTCATTTATAGTGAAGATGTTAGTTTTCTAGTCTACTTTGTATTAAAACTGTATGTAGTCTAGGATAAGCTGCTTGGGGTAAGGGTCAGGTCTTACATTTGTAGCATCAAGCATCTATCTACATAATCCATATACATACTGAGCATTTGGTACATATTTTAGAAGTTGACTGCATTTGGAATTACAGCTACCTCTGAGGGACTACTCAAAGTGCTACGGAATACGGCCTTCTAAATGTAAAGGTACTTCTAGAGAGTCAGATGAAGCTTGATAATACAGCATCCTAACACTATCCACCAAAACAGGCACTTCCCACCTCACATATATGGTGTTGGTCTCCAAGACAGAGGCAGAATGACCGGTCTGCAACACCAGTATCACCACTGCTAGAACACTCTTTGGGCTCCTGGCAGTTTTTAAGGTAAAACTTACGGTTTGTGTGTTTCACTGTCTAAGTGTGCCATCTGAGTAGTTTTCACAAATGCACATACACCTGAATAATCCAAATCCTATCAAGACGTTACCATTAGCCCATAAAGTCCTCCCATGTTCCCAGTTAATCCCCAACCTTGACTCCCAGAGACAACAGCTGTTGTCTTTTCATATAACCTACTTGCGCGTATGAAGTGCCTGTGAACAGAAACACCCAGTACACATTCATGTGTATTTGCTTTCTTTCATTGAGCATTATGGTGCTGAGGGTCATGCATGTTGTGTGTAACAGGAGTTTGTCTGTATTGCTGAATAGTATGCTCTGATGTGAATATATCACAGTTGGTTTATCCATTCACCTGCTGATGGGCCACTTGGACTGTTCCCATTGTTTGGTTATTTTGAACAAATTTGCTATGTATCTTCTATTACATGCCATTTTGTGGACACAGGTTTTAAATTCTGTTGGATACATTTTTAGAAGTGGAGTTCATGGGCTACAGGGCAGCTGAATCAATGTTTGGTTTTATAAGAAATAGGTGTGCCTGGGTGAGTCAGTCGGTTAAGCCTCCGACTTTGGCTCAGGTCATGATCTCATGGTCCATGAGTCTGAGCCCCGCACCAGGCTCTGTGCTGCCAGCTCAAATACACGTTAAAAAAATTTTTTTTAAAGAACTACACCATCTTAAACTTTTACCAGAAGATTGCTCTACATCCTCAGTAATGTTTTATACAATCGTTCTTTAGGAATCTCAGGATTTTAATTTGCATTTTCTTAGTCTATTAAAGTTGAGCATTTTCATGTACTTATTACCCATTTATATATATTTTCTTTGTGAAGTGTTGACTCAAAGGTTTTGATCCTTTTAAAAGTGGATTGCCTTTTAAGTGTTAATGGTTATTTTTGAGAGAGAGTGTGCGGGCATGCGCCCGAGCACGCAGGTGAGGGGCAGAGAGCTGGACGCGGGGCTCGAACTCAAAAACTGTGAGATCATGACCTGAGCCAAAATCAGACGCTTAAGGGGCAGAGTCACCCAGATGCCCCTGGATTGTCTTTTTTATTACTGTGTTATAGAAGTTCTTTATATATTCTAGATACCACTTTTTTTTTTTTTAACCAGGCATGTTTTCAAATATTTCCTCTCAGTCCAAGGCTTGCCTTTTCACTTTCTTCATAGTGTGGCTGGATGAGCAGAAATGTTGAATTTTAATGAAGGCCAGTGTACGAACTGTTCTTGCTGTGTCCTCAAAATTCTTAGCTAAACCCAAGTTGCAAGGATATTTTAGGTTTTGTTCTGGAACCTCTGTAATTTAGCACTGACACTTAAGTATTTATGACCCATCTCAGATTTTTGTGTATAGTAGGAGGTAAGGATCAAAACTGGTTATTTTTCCATAAGGTTAAGCAAATGCTTGTGTTGGTTGCTGGAAAGACTTCCCTGTCTCCAATCATTGCTTTGGGGCTTTTGTCAACATCTGGCAGGGGAAGTGAGGGTCTCTGTCTGGGCTCTCCATTTTCTCCATCTACTTTTTATCCCTATGCCAATAACACACTATGATGACTGTAGCTTTGTATGAAGTCCTGAAACTTCCAACTACATTCTTTTTAGAGATTGTTTTGAATATTGTATGAATTTCAGAATCAGTTTTCTACTCTTGCCTAGTACAGTTAAAAGTGGTGTATGTACCAATCAACAGGGGAAGAGGAAGTTTCTCAATTTTGATTTAATTATAAACAAAAAATAAAGGTAGTCTCTGCCATTCTATGTATCTTCATGTTCACTGTGAGTTGCTTAAAAAGCAAAATGGATTAGGCTATGTAACGCATACTTCATACCTCAGTCATGAAAAGTGTATAGAAGATGAGCCTTTAAATAAGAATGAGGCAGAAAAAATTTATCTAAATTCAATGACTCAGGATTTACTTCAAATTAACTTTTTAAGCTACTGAAATGCCAATTAAACACTGGTACACAAGAATAAGGAGAACAAATCCAAAAGTGATTCCTCCAAATCTTGGTTACAGCGGATTTCTGTTGCCCTTGATGAAAAAACACCTAGTCCCACGGCGCCTGGGTGGCTCAGTGGGTTGAGCATCGGATTCTGCCTCAGGTCATGATGTCACAGTTTCTGGGTTCAAGCCCCAGGTAGGGCTCTGCACTGATAGGGTGGAGCCTGCTTCCTTCAGATTCTCTATCTCCCTCTCTCAAAAATAAATATTAAAAAAAAGGCGGGGTGGGGGAGGCCTGGTTGGCTCAGTGGCTTAGGCATCTGACTTCAGCTGAGGTCATGATCTCGTGGTCTGTGGGCTCGAGCCTGTCAGTGCGGATTCTGCTTCAGATCCGATTTCTGCCCCTTCCTCACTTGGGCGCTCTCAAAAAAGAAACGTTTACAAAAAAATAAAACACCTCGTCCCTCATTATTATGTTCACCTGTTGGGCACAGAAGGCTTCTTGTGTAACCTGCTAATTTAACAGTCTTAGATCTGCAACTCAAAGGTTCCATTCTAATGTAAGACCTATCTTTTAGGATTATAGTTATGACAGAGGTAAGTAATTTTACAATGTTGGCTATATAATGTATTGTTTCACTCAAAAAATTATATATCCCACTTAATTACCTTTGACAATAATTCCAGGAGTTACTAATTTTTAGTGCCTTATATAAATTAAAATATGGGAGACATTTGGCACAGTGATACCAATATGGTATCTTTTGTTAATATCGCTAATGGAAATTTCTTCAGCTAAAAATTCTGGTATTTATTTCTATGTGGCATTTCCCTACTCACCTTTTTTAGATGGCTTAGGTGGTACAACTGGGCCAGGTTCTATGTTGTCATAAAAATTATTCATGGCTTTTGGATCAAAGTTTCCTATAAAGAAAATAAAATCACCATGCATTTAGGGCTCTTGCTCCTATTTGGCTTTTCTGTTAAAGAATATATAGAAATAAAATATGGACGAAGGGAAACTTTCCCAGGGTTCAGAACTCCTATCCTCTTCCCACTGAAAATGTTTTCTGGATCACTGTGAGAAAAGCCCCAAGCAAACTACCATATCAGTGTTGATCTACAAACTATCACCTGAAGGAATTTTTTTCTAACTACAAAGCTAGTCTCTTTCAGGAGGATTACGTATGTAGCACACTTAGGGAGGTAAATGAGGAGAAAGGACAGCTGAACTATTGTGCGTTACTTTGGATTTTAATGGACAAACCTTGAGAAAGAAGGTATCTTTCATGTCATTCATAGTTTACCTTAAAAAGTTACCCATGATAAAGTCAACTGTGGAAGAAGTGAAACAAAGAGGAATCAAGTTACAGTAGCAGCGGCTCACAGATTCTTATCTTCAAGAAAAGGAGAATACTGAATGGTGCCTAGAGATGTCTCAAAGATAGTAAGGTGCCAATTTCAGAGTAATAAAGAGAACAATCCCTGAGAACTTTGTCTTGCCAGAAAATTTTCAACTCTCTTAAGATGTTCACTCCCTGACCTAGTGACTATTTCAGCCCCAACTCCTGCCACGAGTCCTCCAAGGTGGGTTGTGATGCAATGTCAGCTTTGAGTCCTACCTCCACTTCTGTGACCCTATCACTCTAATCTGCTTGTTCTGCACAGTTCCAATGAAGGTTCAAAACTACTCATGCTTAGGTACAGAGAATGCTATGTGGTACTGATAATTCAAATATATCAGATGTCTTGATTTCCAGACATTATTTGTCCCCCACGAAAGTTTTCCAACATTAAATAATTGTTTGCATCTAGGTTCAATCTCTTGCTTTCAATATAAAGTGGATATATTTGGACCCCTTATGAAAGGAGATTTAGAAACGCTTAAGCACCAAAAAAAGCTCTTTGTTGCCCAATGGAGACCAAAAACACAGCTCTTTGCTTATCAAACCTTAAAATAGTGGTTTCCCTTGCAGGTTCTATTACAAATGCTTTTGTCCATTTGGAAGACCATGAAAGCCACAATGCTGTAAGACGCTGCATATGTATTTCCTCAATTAAGTTACAGTTGATGTTCTAATTTCTAGGTCTCGTAAGGCTTACTAGAAATAGTCCAACCGTTTGAGTGTTCCTTGTTTTGCTTCAAAAAAACACCCAAGCCAAAAAAAACATGCAGTCTTCCAATACAGTAACAATAGTTTCAATGCACAGCAATTCTTGCGGTGCTTGAAGCAAGGAGTCTCTAGGATTACCTTCAGAAAAAGTGAAGCGTAAGTGACCAGCCTATGCAACCTTTCACATTCAAATTTGCTTCTACTCAGATTGTTCGCTATGTTTTAAATCTTGCCTAAACATGGCAACAGGGTACTTTATTATAAAACTCTTAAAAATATAGTAGAAGCTCTCTTAGCTGCCATAATTAAGAACAGTGGTGATAAGGGGAGAGGCTGACTGAAACAGATGTTTTAAGAAAAAATTCTTGTCAACTTGAAATGTTGCCTCAAGACTTCTTTAAGATGTGTTGACTGAAGTTTTCTACGGTCTTTCTTACATAAACTACACCTCTGAGGACCTCCAGGGGGAGTGGGCAAAATTGGTCCAAACAATGCAGGCTTTGTGGATCTGTAATAGTCTGCAGCCAGTCCTCAACTATGCTGCTGAAGCACAAAACCAGCCCCAGACAATACGTAAACAAAGGAGTGTGACCGTGTTCCACCAAAACTACCAAATGAGGCAGCAGGCTAGAGTGCTGAACCCTGAATCTATAATTTTGTTTTGTTTTGAATAAGAGAACAGAATCCTCTTGGATTTTTATGACTTATCCCCTTAACCCGTGTCAGTTTCACCCATAACTAGTTCAAAGACCTCCTTCTGGCTTTTTTCTTGTGCGTGTGTGTGTGTGTGTGTGTGTGTGTTTTTAGTGATTCGCCTTTGGTTTTTTTTATAGGAAGAGCAGCTCCTCCTTCAGGAAGAACAGAGAAATACAGGAAATGGCATATACAGGTGAAGGAACGGGCACAACTAATTCTCATGCAGCAGACCAGTCAATTGCTGGCAGCAGCTGTACACGAACATACTGGTATGTGGCCTCCTAGTCAGGAGTGCACCGCAGCTGTGAACTCGGTCCGAGTATCTTAGGGGGGCGGGGGGGTGGAGGAAATGAACACCTCTGGCCTGAGGAGCTGGGTAAATGAAAGTCAGTTAAGAGAGCTTCTACCATAATACAATTCTATAAGAGAGCCAAACAAAAAAAGAACCTCAAACTCCAAAAAGTGTAAAATGTAGCTGGATGTTTTTGCGTAATAGATATATAGAAAGTACATGGAATTTATTTTAAAACTGAGGAATCGAATAATCTGATACATGATTCCCTATTTTTACAGATACCAGATTGATGTGTTAATCATCCAAAATAACTTTTACAATTAAGACCCATCAATATAAAATATTCACAGTAAAGGACTAAAACGGGGTAAGTGCAGAGTAACAACACAGAGCAGTCTCAACGGTAAGAACGTAATGATGAAATTGCCAAAGTAAAACTACTTTTGATCCCCCAAATCTATGACCATTGGGTAGAGGGATCTCTTTACCAGGATTATAATGGATAAAAACTCTCTCTTAAATCTGTAAAACCAAAATGATTGCTACTTAAGCAGCTTAAAACAGCACACTATTACTTATGGTTTACCAAATAATCAAGTCTATACCTCTAGATTGAAGGAGGTCAACTTCTTTCAGTGTACAGTCAACATTTATCTGGAGTTGTCTGTTCATGCTTCTCAATCTTGTCATTTCCTCAGGCTAGTAAGAAAGGACCCAAAATAGCAATTGTGGGAAAGTCATTATCAAGCCCAACATTTAAGAACTGCTATTCATGTTAATCGTTCTGATTGGTTATTACCAAGAATACGGCCTTAGTCCCTAAGAGGGCATGTTTAAGAAGAAGTCCTAAACGTTGAAAGGAACAGTCAGGTAAAATGGGGACATCAGTATGGCCACATAAACACAGAATCTGCATTTGAATCACAAAGCACTAAGAATATTTTATTTCTGTTTTCATGGTAAGGGAAACTATGAGGATCAATTTGTAAAACAAGCAAGGTCCCTGATTTTAGTCTTGTCCAGGCTTGTAGAAATTACAACAGTACTAATTTCAATTAACGTTTACTTAGTGACACTGTGTTCACCAGAGGTTTCTGATTCTTTCCTCACAACCATCTTTCAAGGCACGTACTCCTATCATTGCCAATTTATAAATGAGGAAGCTGATGCCCCAAGAGGACATATACTTTTCCCAAGGTTATAAAAGACAGTAATTGGTAGAACCAGGATTTATATAGAATTTTTTTTCCAGATCAAAGGAAGCACTCTATTGTATGAAGACTTCACAAACAAATGGACTCCATTCTTCCTCCAACTTCGTTTCCCTCTTCATTGACTTCCAGCCCAACCTACTCCCCCCCTTAGGCCTTTTAGGGGCATACAGAAGACAAAGGTAAAGAATGCTCTATTCTTCACTTAAAGTTTTTTGGAAGACTTTACTTCCTCTGACCTTCTAAATTCTTTACATAGGTATACAGTAAAAAAAAATTGAGGTTGTAAATTCCAGAGGCATAGGTACTGAGGCTTTTAGCACAGGCCAGAGAGGAACTCAGTTACTAAGGTGCTTTTAGCTACATACGGTAAAACATAAATATCTGTTATGATAAAATCTGTTAAAAACCTGTATTTTTCTATAAACGATGTTAATATAAGAGTCAAGAAAAATGAGCAAAAGGTTCTCTTAATTTACAGTAAAACAGGTTCTCACACTCTGAGGTGTTCTCAGAATAACTGAAACTGCCCCTTAAATTTGTGGGTTATGAAACCTTTAAAATAACTAATATAACACAATATAGTAAGAGCTATAATCCCTTAGAATTCTATGGGAACACAAAAGTCATTTAGTAATATTTATTAGGGATTGCCTTCCTTTTTCCTATCTGCAAAACATGAGACATTACCACACAGAATGCTTACACCTTGTCTACCAGGCAGTATTAGGAGTTTAAAACACACCTGAGCATTTTTTACTAAAGATAAAGCACTTGATCAGGGTTTTCAAAGATTGATGTTGTCTTCCTAAGAATATGTAAAACAACTCATTCTTCACAAACTGTTACCCAGAAAGTCAGGTACCTAAAAGGAGTTCAATCTTCCTATGAGTTTGCGGGAAGAAGGGGAGGGGGCGGTTCAGCCACAATGGTCCTAAATAGTGAAGCTATATAACTAAGTATGGAGATACTAGAATGCACTATATAGTCCAGAGGCTACAAGCACATTTCCTTGGAATAATACCAGCAGCTCTAGTCCCCAGGATCATTTCCAAAAACAGTACAACTACCAGAATTCACTAAAGAAATAATTTACCTGTAAGATTCTTATTTCCTTTTTCATAGCTTCTGATTAAACCAAGGCGGGGGAGCTATTATCCAAAAAGTACCGTTTGTCAAAATTTTCAAGGAGGGGTTTCAAGATTGGCTGTGTGTAACTTAGAGTTGTTTGTAAAAGATCGGACATTTCAAAGTGAAAAATCCTAAGCTTTTTTCAAAAGGTGGCAGAAATACCTTAAGTCAACTGGGCACTTTAACAAGTTGTAGCACAGAGACCAAGGTTGAAGACCACTGTTGTTATTTGGTGGCTTGGCCCTCATTATGCATCGGGGCTGTAAAATGTGGATTAGTCCCAAAACCCACTTAGAACAAGATGAAGGAGAGGAACAACTTGGGTGAGGAGTAAGTTAACCTTATTTATCCTTCACAGTTTAACTTCAATTTCCCCCTCCACGATGAGACTGTTTCATCTTTGAATGCTATCAGCAAAAAGTTAACATTTCTATCTCAAAACTCTGAAACTACTTAACATCCCTACCATTTAGCTGGCCAACACTTCTATTTAATGCCAACTTACAGTATCTTTTCTCTCACACAGAAACACAATGCTTTGCAAAGAGTAGATTGAGGCCATCTTGCACTTCTGCCCTCCTTACATCATTTCACTTTCCCTTAAATCCACCTGCAGCTCGTAACCAATGTGCATTTCAGGCTCATGAGGCACGCATTTTTTTAATGCACTGCTTAGTAAGAAGTTAATTTGCAAACTTGAAGGCAGAAATAGGAGCTTAGTAGCAAAAAAAAAAAAAAATCTATTCTCTGTTGTTTAATCCTACATGTGAGTGGGGCAATAGCCATTTACTGAGCACCTCACTCCATGCCAAACACTTTTTATCTTGACAGTATTAAAATATAATTCCCTTTTATAGATGGGGAAAATCAAATGCACAGAAATTAGAGCCAGTGATTGCCAGAACTATTCTGCCTCCAGAGCCTATGTGGACACTGTCTGAACTATGTTATGGTGCTTCTATCAACAAAAGGGAATTCTGACTCAATGCTTTATTTAATTTCCTGTGTAATATACCCTTATGTTATACATGTTCCTAGAGTTTTGCAAAATGGTTCTGATTTGTGTGTGTAGGATCAAGCAGGTTTTCCCCATGCTGTCCAACCAACATTTATAAGAATATTAACTATTTGCTGGGTACTACATAAAATCATTACTGTGTATTATTTAATCCTAACAAAAATCCCAAGCAGTGGGTACTCACAGATATCACAGATAAGAAAATTCACACCTAAAAAGAGAGCCTTTGTCTGAAGCTCCATGTCACCCCTGCGTTGTTAACAGTCCTTCATTTTACTCTAGGGCTGGCAGCACAAACACTTCAATTGCTCTCCCTCAAATGCTGTCACCCACAAGACCCATAATTTCTGAAGCTGGGTGCTGGCTATACAGGGGTTCGTTATACTATTCTACTTGGTTTCTTTTTTCCTAAATAAGTCTCATCAATAAGAGTGCTCGTCTAAAATCTGGGGGTTTTGGGGGGCAACTGGATGACCCAGTTGGTTGAGCATCCGAGTCTTGATTTTGACTCAGGTCATGATCTCCTGGTTTGTGGGATCCAGCCCAGCATCGGGCTCTGTGCTGATAGCTCAGAGCCTGCTTGGGATTCTCTCTCAGCCCCTCCCTCATTTGCAGATGCATGCACATTCTCTCTCTCCCCAACTGAAATCTGGTTTTTTTTGGAGTACTAACCTATGTTACATGTAACACAACAACAAAAATCTACACAGCTTTATTTAGCAGGGATTATCACACAGCAAGAGGTGAGTAAACAAAGTGTCTATGGTTATTATGCTAAGCACCTAAAAGACTCCAAAGTGCCCAACCACCAGGGTAGATTCTTATGGGGGTTATATTCTTCAATACCTCCCCTAATCAGAGAATTCAACGAAGATTTTAAGTGGAGAAAAAATGAGAAATTTATCAAAGACAGCTTTGTAATTTTCTAAGTAAAATCCTCCCTTCTGACTATTCTTTGAAATTTTTTCTAATATTGACTAAATTCCTTTCAATTATTAAATGTCTGTTTATCAATAATTTCCTTCTGAAAAATTCCACTGCTTTCTCCAGTACCAGCAGAATAAACTTCAAACACCTAACCTCAAGGTTTATGACCCACTTGACTGATGCGCATTAACCTGTCAACACACCAGAAATCTCAGCTTAAGTGTGAGACCTGTATTTGCTGTCTCCTGAAAGGTTGTTTGTCTTCACTTCATACCTTTGTTGCCTCAGTGCTCTTTTCCCTTCCGAAATGCTCTCCCAGATGCTCTCTGCCTACACAGCAATACTACACCATATCGAGCCGTGGGTCTTCCTCATTTTCCCCTTCCTTATGTTAACCTTATGAAAATCAGATGAAAAACAGAGACCCACTTCCATACAAAAACACATAATGAAACTGCATCTAATTGCAGCAGTTCACCTATTTCCCTTGAAGCCACAACTCTCTAGTAAAAACTTCTCTATGAAGGCAGAGCTGCACGCTACCGGCAAGGGGCCCGACACACATGCTACTTCTCTCAACTTACACATGCAGCGGAACCGCCCTCAGGTTCCACAGGTTGGGTAAGTAAGGAATGACTCTATGGAAAAAGTAAAGGTTAAGGCAAAGCCCTGAAGAATACACAGGACTTACCCACATAGAGCTTCAGAAGGGCATTCGAACGGAAAGAGGACACAAGGAGGAAGAAGTGCACTGAGTACATACACAGACGAGTTGCCGGTGGAGTTGTCTGATCACCCGTGACCGTCAGCAGCCCTAACCACACGGCATTATAATTATCTCAGGACAGATCTAGTTCTCTTGCTAGCAGGTATGCGCTAAGCACCTAGCACGGGACCGCATTCATACACTAAAAACGGCCTGCTGTACAGATGAACGTTCAAAGGTGAAGTGATAGGACGAATCACAGCAAGCTTGTATTGTCACAAGATTTTAGGAGGCTGGTTTCAAAACTTTCCAAATTGCTTAACATTTTTTTAGAACTCATCAACAGTACTAAACATGTTAAACATACTGTTCAAATCTTTTCATTAGAGCAGTTACTGTTAAGACTGCGGTCAATACTGCTATCTTAGTTTCTACAATTACTTCTACTTAACAACACTTCTCTGCCTTGAAATACTCTACAGTCAATGCTTTCCCAGATTGATACCGATACTGTTCTAAGTCATTTGAATTAATGTGCCTAAGAAAGTAACGTTTAAATCTTTGGAATTTATATTATATGCTTAAAAGAAAATATGGACACATGAGAACAAAAGACAAAATACTTATTAGGGTACACTTTCCTACTTTGACAGAAACTTATGGTAAATGAGATGCCATACCTTGATTATAAATGTCAGTAATTTGGAAATACTGATGAACCTATGGAATTCATACATGTGAAAAAAAAATACAAGCATCGAATTAGTTTGATGAGAACTACTCAAGGCTGCAGTCCCTCATCCGTCGTTTAAAAAGCACAAAGGCCCTGCTGGGAAAAGAACCTATAAGAAAACCAAACGACCGGGACAGCCACCATCCCCACCTTCCTGTGCACACACCCCAACCGAGGACTTACCGTGGGGATCGCAGTGGTGCAGCTGACCCTTCGGAGCCGTCTTTGCATCAGGTCATGCTCCATACCGTTAACTTCGGCCTTCAACCGCTCTAGCTCCTCTTTCTCAAGTTTCAACTGCTTTGCTAACCTCTCCATCCTTGCTCGCTGATGTAACAGCAAGGCTATAGTGTTACAGACAGAGTCATTGCAGAGAGTAACTGTGAACGAGAGCCTGGGAAATTTCTCTATGCACTGCTAATGCATAACATACTCCACAGGAACCCTGTCCTCAACGTGAGTGGGCATTCACTCTTGTGTTTTGCTAATGCTATCTTACCTTTCCCAGATCTGCTTTAATTTGGCTCTCGTACCAAAATGACATCATCTATACGTCCCGCTTGCTCTGTCTTTCCCTTTCCTAACATTGTGTTCTTAACTATGCCTGTGTGGGTTTTAAACAGGTTCACTACTAGGCACATTTAATTACAATCATAATTACTATCCCTCTTATACAGTGAAGGAATAAATTCTCAGCTATCTTGAAATCTGAATAGACTTCAATTCTATCCTCCTTTTCTTTAGTTAGGGTCACTATTAACTAATTTAACAATGTACTTCATCACCAATCCCACTTATATACGCCTGGAGCGTAAATGATATATACTTGTATCACATCACCCTCTAGGCCATCCTCTTTAAAAAATATTCAAATTCCTTAACCTTGATCAACTTTAGCCCACCATCTATGAATCTTTTTCCTACTCTAGTTTTTTGACAATATCGATTTCACTTGTCTGTATATAGATAACTCTGAAGCACTAACCCTATCCTTGACAGCCATGCTCCTGCCCAATATTTAATAAATACTAACCATTTATTTAAAACTAAACAGCTCATATAGGGGCGCCTGGGTGGCTCAGTTGGTTAAGCGTTCGACTTCGGCTCAGGTCATAATCTCACGGTTCATGAGTTTGAGCCCTGCCTTGGGCTCTGTGCTGACAGCTCAGAGCCTGCTTAGGATTCTGTCTCCCTCTCTCACTGCCCGCCCCCCCCCCCCCGCCACTCGTGTACTGTCTCTCAAAAAATAAAAACTAAACAGCCAATATAAATTTACTTTAAATAGGAGGCTGCCACCTCACCCCAAAGAATAAATTACATAATAGGGCTAAATAAAATTACCTTGTGTATAGGCATAGTCATCTGATCCAGAACTAGAACTCCTCTGGTATTTATGGCTTCCCTTTTCTCCCCCAGAGCCAGGTATCACTGAAATGGGCTGAATAGGTTCTGGGGCTGCAGAACGTTCTTCTTGGTCCACTAAATTTAAAAGATTTTCAGTCGTTGCTCGACCTACGGTAATTTTAAAAACTGTAGTTGGGTTTGGTATCATTCGAGGAGATGGTGATGGAACACATGAAGGTCCAGTTGGCTGTGTATATGTAATATACACAGGATTAACACTAAATGGAGGTTTTGGTTGACTGGGTATTCCTCTTGAAGGAGAACTTGAAGGTGGTGTGGTGGCTGTGTACAGTGAGTGCTGATTCCGTGGAGACGGTTGATTACTGATAGGTGAAGGACTCCTATTCATTGCTGTCCCAGGTCTTTGAGAGGGTTCAACTGTAATTTCTATCTTCTTCATGGATCCTTTGGGTAAGCTGGATGGTGTGTATGGGAGATAGGCTACCGAATGGCTCCCCTGTTTCTGATAGCTAGGAGGTCCTTGTTGATATGGATGGGGTGGAGTAGTGGAAGGACTAGGTGGCATGAAGACGTGGGAACTTGGATGGCCCAACTGGGAAGGTTGCACTTGATGCTGTGGAGAGCTGAAGGGTGACGGGCATTGAGAAGGAGGTGGTGAATGGTAAGCAGGTTGAGGAATCTGCTGCTGTTTGGGAGAATACTGAGAAGGTTGATAGTTCTGTTGATGTGGATAAACAGGTAAAGGACGTTGGCTGTAATGAGGCACTGGGCCCTGGGGGGAGGACTGCCATGGCGTACTCTGAGGAGTTTGTCTTCCTGATGAACTCTGAGATGTCTGTCTAATATAAATAGAACCCGGAGGCCCATAGAGATTGCTTGGAATCTGTGGAAGAATTTGTAAAGCTCTTGGTACAGTCTGTCCAGAAGGGAGGTTTTGGGATACTGTAACAGTAATCGGATTTGTACTATACCGAGGTATGTGCATGTATGACGGAGGTGGCGGTGGTGGTGGTGAAGGCCCTTGCATAGCAGATGGATTCATTCCTGTTTGCATGGAAGATGGCTGTTGAGGTGGCTGTGAAGGAGGAGTAGCTGCACTTCTGTTCTGTTCATTCATAAAAAATGGATTGTAATTCGGAGTAGCAGCCACAACAGCTGGAGCTGAGTGTGGTTCTTGAACTAAACAGATCAGCTGTTTACTTGCTGCATGCTGTGGATCAATATGCCCATCACTTGAGCTATGTACCAGTGTTCGACCACCGTTAAGCTGGGCTCCATCTCCTGGGTGGTAGCTACTAGGAGAATGAATACCCAGATTAATATGCAAAAGGCGATTTCGATTCATCCTGTTGTCATCTGGACTATGGTATTCCATATATAAGTATTTGCTGGTCTCCTGGGAAAGGGCTCGGCAACAGGCTTCAAGATTGTTGTTGTTCTAGGGGAAAAAATAGTAACATTGGTAAAATTAACAAATCCTAATAGTGGAAGTCCAGCTCTGCCGGTTATGCAAATACAACTGTCCTAGACTAAGTAGAGAATGGTATTTTAAGCATAAAAAGCTTCATAGTCATCTATTCTGACAAGGAGATCCGAAACAATTCATCTGGTTTCACAGTTAGCTCATATGACTACTGCTACAGAAATGTAAAGAACCCACTGATGAACATTGTGACTCAACTCCCAGTTTTCTGAGTCCAAGTCCAGGACACATTTTATGGTTGTTGCATCTCAACAAATTAAAATGTTGGGCTAACCTTGGATTCATCACAACCACTGTAACATACAAGTTAATGACGAGTATTACTTTAATATTTAAACTGAAAAATATGAAAACAACCATGCTTTAGTTTTCAAAAAGCACTGAAACCACAGAAGGAGAAAAATTATAATAAAATTCCTGGAGTCAAAACAATAAAAATTCTAAAGCAGCCTTTTCTTTTAACCAAATTTATCCCTATATAACTTCAACTACCATTATGAAAGATTAACCTAAATAAATAAAGCAGTAAGAACATACACTTTTTGAACTACGGTTCCATGACTTTGCCAAAGTTACGGTAAATTTTAACAGAAAACCATGTCTCAACTGCCTTAATGAAACTCACTCACACTCCCACAGTCTCAATTTTTTACCCACTGAAAGGTTGGTTGCTTGGTAAACCTTCTAAATCACTGGAGGATTTGAATTTTTTGAGTTATGCACATACTCAAAGATGGTAATACAAAAGTGACATTTTAGACACTCCACTCAACAATAATCAAACTAATGAAGGGTTCCTTTTGTGATTTAAAATATCATAAGGTAGTTCTCCATTAAAATACAAAAATAACTATTTTGTTAGCCTCAAGCACTATATTACTCAATGCCTTTAAAATAATAAAGCTTCTTGGGGCGCCTGGGTGGCTCAGTTGGTTAAGCGTCCGGCTTCGGCTCAGGTCATGATCTCACGGTTCGTGGGTTTGAGCCCCGCATCGGGCTCTGTGCTGAGCGCTCAGAGCCTGGAGCCTGCTTCAGACTCTGTGTCTCCCTCTCTGCCCCTCCCCCACTCATGCTCTGTTTCTGTCTCAATAATAAAAACAAGAAAAAAAATTTAATAAAATAATAAAGCTTCTCAATTGATGGGACTTTGTAGTTCATAAATATACACCCAGATATGCACATACATATGTACGTACTACTACGTATTTATTTTAGGAAAAAGCACATTTTATAGAAAAATGAAAGGAAACAACTACTTCTGCTAAGAAGCAAATAAGGTTAAACCTAAAACGGAATATATAGTGCTGTAATTTTTAGAGCTAGAATAACTTCTGGGTTCATCTATTTCAACTCATTTACAGATGACGAAAGAAATGCCCCCAGAGTTACATAGCTTGACACCAAGCACTTGACTAATTAACAGGGAGCCGGCTGGAGACTCTTGGGCCCCTGACTCTCACTGCTGCTTGCACTATGACACGGTCATTTCACGGGAGACAACGTTAGGCCACAAGCAAATTATTATTCTAAAGCTTTAGAAGAAGTATCTTTTTCCTTATATAAAGCTTCTGATAGTAAAACTCAAAGTTGGGCCTTTTTCTTATCCTATTTGAAAATCACTCTGATCTGATCAAGGAAGAAAAGCTGGATATTTAGCAAATTTGGATCCAAAGGATTCAAACTGACTGCCAACTAGAAAACGTCACTGACAGATACCTGAAAGAAAAGAATATGCAAAGTGAAAATGGAGTATCTCTGCAAGTGGATAAAAGGAGAACAAAAACTAGACAGTTTTATATGAAACGTAAAGCAGTTGGGGGTATTAATGCTGTTGAAATTTCATATTTTCTACACTGAAAGAGGCAGCCTAAATAGTATCCTCACAAGAGGACCCAAATTCAAAATGATACAAGGTTGATTTGTCAGCCTATTCAAATGCATGTCTGCAGTGACAAGGTAAGTCAATTTTCTTAGGAAGAAAAAATTTAAACCAAAAATACAAGATATTTAAGTATTATTTTTATGAAAGCATTTTTAAAAGAATGCCCCCAGAGTAGAGTCGAGTGTCTTATTTAGCCCGCTGAATGCCTTCAAAAGAAAAAAAATGGATATAAAATCTGTCAATATAAAAAACAAATCAAAATTATTTAGCTGGATAAAGACATAAAAATATTTTAGAAAACATATAAAGTTTTGAGAAGACTGAGGCAAAAAACCATACTCCTAAAGTGATCATTACTTGAGAGATAGCTCAGAGAGAGGTTTTAAGACTTGTATATTAAATGTAAACTACTGAGTCTTTAAATGCAAACAGAAAAACTTTTCAGAACCAGTAGGTGGTAAGTGTCTCTATGAATAAACTATATTAATCCCAAAGGAAACAAGAAGAGAAAGATTTGGGTCAATGTAAATGAACAACAATGTTCATTAACTTGAATTTTAAGTTCATTCCTTCCGTTTTACAAAATGTGGTAAAGACACTAAGCCATGAAAAAATACAGGTGATAATGGGAAAAATTAAATTTGAAAAAACAAAGAGCTGGGGGGAGGTGGTTAGGATAGGTAAGGAAGGTGCTAGGAAAATGGTTTTAACTAGAAGCCTCACTCCATTAATCTAGCTTCCTCACTAGAAGCTAGATTTCATTCCAGTGGGAAGCACCTTTGCTCTACCAAAGACCAAAATGGGGCTAAAATAGAGAACAGGAAATCAGACTGGGAATGTGTGTTAGAAAAAACAAAGCCAAAGTATAATACAAAAATCATAAGCCCAAAGGTCTAGATCTAGTAAAAGAGCTAGAAAGCACCACTTTTACCACAATTGTTCAGTGAGTCTCTATTTGCAATTAAACTCAACTGTATATAGGCTTAAGTGATATCCTGACCCATTCACACTGCAATAAGGTAGAGTTTGCATATTATGCAATAAGGTAGTATTTGAACTGACTGTGTGTGAGGAAGTCCAGTGGGCAGGAGATAAGTACTGTACGCAAAAGTAAACCAAAAAGGGAAATTCTATAAGGCCCAAACACACCAAGATCCTATGGCAGATGATGCAAAATTCAACAGAGGGAGTATCAGGCCTGTTTCTCTATTGCCCCCTGAATGGGAAAACATATTTTAATACAAGACAACAAAACCAAAGGACTATGATTAAACTAGACAAAGTGGCCTAACACTTACAACTGCATAGTAGTAAGCATTTATCAACTAGAAATACAGGAAGAAAGGGACAGGACTGTCTACAGACTTTTAAACATTGGCTCAAAGTTACAATGATGAGACTCAAAAAATTCAACTCTAAGAATTTGGGGACTGATGAAGCAACTCCAAAATTTAAGAAATGAAATTGTGAACAAAATCATTTTTTCTTTTGCTACATGCCTTTACTCTTAATGGGTTCTTCATGGGGTAGGTTTTGCCTCCCATGAAGCCTTTATCAATGTGTGGAGACATTTTTAGTTGTCACAATTGCAGGAATACTATTATCATGGTAGGAGAGACCAGGAATGCTGCTAAACAGCCTACAAGGTACACAGCAAGGCCCCACAACAAAGACTACCCAGGCCAAAATGTCGATAGCACCAAGGCTGAGAAATCCCGCTCTGAATGTTTCCCGCTGTCCTCCACATTCATAAGAAAACTGAATGGACTTTTAGCCACCACAACACAAAGCCAGCTCTAATAAGGAGAAATGTAGCTTAATATCACTATCACTGCTGGGTAATCTACCTGTAACATGCATTGAGACACGACACCCTCTGGAATCTCCGGGAAACGTTGTCGGAGGTCATGGAGAACCTGCATATCAAGCTGTGGACTGCTTTGCGCCATGCCAGAACAAATGGTGGTCAAGTATCTGTTAGGAAACTGATGCTAACCGGCCTTCCAATAGTAATGATCTTCCAATATCGCAGTCATTTTCTGTTAAAAGAAATTGAAGTTAATCACTGTGTTGTATACCTATTTCAATAAAAAGGTAAAAGAAATGAAAACTACGGTTGCATTTAATTACATATTTCACTGTATTCACAAAGAAATGATCAATACGTTAAAATGGAAAGAGCCAAAATGAGCATATTTGATTCCCAAGTTGTAAAATTGAGTTCAACCTAGCCAGACTTTTCTGATATAATACAGCCAATCAGTTGTTTAGAAACAAAAAGCCAAAACACATCCCAAAACTTCAGTTTCATTTTAATACTTAAAAATACAGCACCTAGATTAAAACTACAGAGTATTATTTGGCAACCAAATTTTTATAGCCTTGAGAAATGCTACTTAAATATAATCACTTATGTTTTTCCAAGGGCTATTACATCACTCCTTTAAAGCAATCATTTCGATGTCTGAAATAAGACAAGGACTTGATGACATCACAAAGCATACTTGTCTTGTTTGCTTACATTCTGCTTGTATTGAGGCCAAAAGTTTGAATTTAAAGTATGAGTAAAGGAAACCCAGTGTCTAAAGGAAATAACTTAGCAAACAAAAATGGAAATGTAGACTTTCTTTTTAAAAATGATGCTGGTGGCCCAGCATTAGCCAGACCTAACTAGGTAGGCTTTCACCTATTTCTGATGCCACCGGCAGAAACACATAAGATGGAAGGATTTGAGGTTACAGTTTGAGTGGAGAAAATTAACATCTAATCTCACTGGCACTACTCAAGTTAAGCACTCATAAAAAAGGCAACTAGTGGGGCGCCTGGGTGGCTCAGTCCGTTGAGCTCTGACTTCGGCTCAGGTCATGATCTCGCAGTCTGTGGGTTCGAGCCCCGCGTCTGGCTCTGTGCTGACAGCTCAGAGCGTGGAGCCTGCTTTGGATTCTGTGTCTCCCTCTCTCTCTCTCTCTCTCTGCCCCTCTCCCTCCCTCCCTCCCTCCCTCTCTCTCTCTCTCTCTTTAAAAAAAAAAATAAACATTAAAAAAAAATTTTTTAAAGGCAACTAGTGAAATAATGAAATCATAAATTAACTGGCAGCATCAAGGATCAATAAGCTAATACACTTTTTAATGCAGTTGACCTTTGAATGACATGGGGATTAGGGGCACCAACCCCTGTGTAGTCGAAAACCCACATGTAACTTTTGACTCCCCAATAACTATTAATAGCCTACAGTTGACCTTACTGATAACACAATGGATTAACACATATTTTGTATGTTAAATGATGTATTATATACTGTATTCTTACAAAAGTAAATTCAAAAAAATGTTAAGAAAATCATAAGGAAGGAAAAGTAGATTTATAGCACTGTACTATATTTAAAAAATGTTTTTAATATTAATTTTGAGAAAGGGAGAGACAGAGTGTGAACGGCAGAGAGAGAGGGAGACACAAAATCCGAAGCAGGTTCCAGGCTCCGAGCTGTCAGCACAGAGCCCAACGCAGGGCTCGAACTCAGGAACCACTAGATCATGACCTGAGCCAAAGTTGGATGCTTAACTGACTGAGCCCCCCAGGTGTGCCTGTACTATATTTATTTTCAGAAGTCTGCATACAGGGGCACCTTGCTGGCTCAGTTGGTAGAGCATGTAACTCTGGATTGTGGGGCTGTGAGTTCAAGCCCCATGTTGGGTGTGGAGATTACTTAAAAATAAAATCTTTAAATAAATAAATAATAAAAAAATGCATAGAAGTGGACCCATACAGGGTGAACTGTACATATTGCCCATTTCAAAATATTTTTTTAATTTATTTTTGAGAGACAGAGGGTCAGAGAGAGAGGGAGACACAGAATCCGAAGACAGGCTTCAGGCTCTGAGCTAGCGGTCAGCACAGAGCCCGATGTGGGGCTCGAACCCACAAACCACGAGATCATGACCTGAGCCAAAGTCGGACACTTAACCGACTGAGCCACCCAGGTGCCCCCATATTGCCCGCTTTTTAACAGGAAAAATGAAGAATATACCATACAGTCTCGTAATATTTCTACTGTGTTCACTCACTAGATACTCAAATACTTTTAAGTATAAGAAGTAAACACCTGTATCTTCATAAGAGGTGTGGAAACCATGATTATAAGATACATATCTAAACCACACACATAAGGGAAGGCCATTCCACACCAAATCTTCTATTTCTTGTGACTAAGCCCCAAAACTTTAAATCACAGCATTCCTATAAATAAATAAATAAATAAATAAATAAATAAATAAATAAATAAAATTAATCATGGCGTTACTTGGGGCAACGTAGAGAACCAATCAACATTTTAAAAATAGAAAATGTCTGGATGGGTCCAAGAAGGCACCATAGGAAGATGCTGAACTCATCTCCCATGGACACACCACATTTCTTCCTCCATGTATATCAATTCCTCCAGAAGCCCTGAAGGCTGACTGAATACCTTCTGCACAATAAAGCCTAGAGAAAACTCCATGAGAATAGCAAGATAGACAGATGCACGGTAACAAGGGCAACTCCACCCCAATGCTCCGAACAGCAGGAGTGCAATCACTGACAGACCCAGGCATAGATCCCCCTGCCTGGGGCACAGAAAATAAGCTGCAGTTTAAAAGGTAACTAGACTGGGACTGAAGGAAAACCATTTATTAACCCCAGAACATCCACCCAGCAGTGCTAAGTAGCGGAACTCTCCCTGGCGTCAGAAATGCCGGTGAGCACCACTGTTTAACTCTCCTCTCCACCTTGAGAGTCCACGCAGGAGCAAGGTCCGGGTGTTCTAGCTGGCGTGCCACTGCAACCAGTCCTGGTCCCCAAGGACAAACCAGCTCCAGCCATCCAAAGAGGGCAGCCTGGGGGTGGGTGGGGGGGGGAGGGGGGACGCGCTCCAGGGCACACCAGGCCTCCAAGGGGGCGTTAAGTGCAAAGCAGCCTGAGACGTCTCCATCCACAGGAGCGTGAGCCCGCTGTCCCAGCAGGGCAGCCCTGATATGGAGTGCCCGGGACCCACAACCATGCCCATGACCGCTCCAGCCAGCCAGCCGGCCACTGTGAGGAGCGCGCAGTCTGCACAGGGACATGCCTACACAAGGCCACTCCTTCCAGACTGGGAGAGGTAGCTGTTCCACCTAATTCATAGAAATAAACACAAAATCCAATAAAAAAAAAAAGGGGGCAGAGGAATATATACAAACAAAATTAAGACAAAATCTCAGTAACTAAATCCAAATGAGATAAGCAATCTACCTGACAGAAATTTCAAAGAAACGATCATAAAGTTGCTCACCAGACTTCAAAGAGCAGATGATCTAAGAACTTCAACAAAAATAAAGTATTTTTTTAAAAAACCTGAGTGAAAGACTAAAAAAACTGAAAAAAAATACACTACAGGTAATCAACAGGAAATTAAAGGATGCATAAGAATAGATCAGCAATCCAGAAAATGGGGTAAGAGAAAACATTCAAAATTGAATAGCAAAAAGAGAAGGAATTTTTTTTAAATGTTTCTTTTTGAGAGAGAGAGCGTGCATGCGTACGCACACATGAGCAGAAGAGGGGCAGAGAGAGAGAGGGAGACACAGAACTCAAAGCAGGCTCCAGGCTCCACGCTGTCAGTACAGAGCCCGAGGCGGGGCTCGAACTCACAGACTGTGAGATCATGACCTGAGCTAAAGTCGGAGGCTTAACCGACTGAGCCACCCAGGTGCCCCAGAAAAGGAATTTTCAATAATGAAGAGGGTTAAGGGACATCTGTGACAATATCAAGCATATTAACATTTGCATTATAGGATCTCAGAAGGAGCTAAGATAGAAAGGGGCATAAAACTTATATGAAGAAATAATAGCTGAAAACTTCTCTAACCCAGGGAAGGAAACAGACATCCAAGTCCAGGAATCAAAGAGTCCCAAACAAGATAACCCAAAAAGGCCTATACCAAAACACATAATAATTAAAATGTCAAAGACTGGGGGGCGCCTGGGTGGCTCAGTCAGCTAAGCGTCCGACTTCGGCTCAGGTCACGACCTCACATTTCATGGGTTCGAGCCCCGCATCGGGCTCTGTGCTGATAGCTCAGAGCCTGGAGCCTGCTTCCAATTCTGTGTGTCCCTCTCTCTCTGCCCCTCCCCTGCTCATGATCTGTCTCTCTCTGTCTCTCAAAAATAAATAAATGTTAAAAAAAAATGTTTTTTAAATGTCAAAGATTGGGGGCGCCTGGGTGGCTCAATAGGTTGAGCGTCCAACTTAGAGCCCTGCGTCGGGCTTTGTGCTGACAGCTCAGAGCCTGGAGCCTGCTTCGGATTCTGTGTCTCCCTCTCTTTCTGCTCCTCTCTCACTCACGCCCTCTCAAAAATAAATAAGCATTAAAAAAATAAAATGTCAAAGATTAAAGATAAAGAGAAAATCTTAAAAGCACCAAGAGGAAACCAATTACGTACGTACCAATTATGTACAACAACAACAACAACAACAAACTCATGAGGGTATCAGTTGATTTTTTCAGCAGAAACTTTGCAGATCAAAAGAGAGGGAAAAGACATATTCAAAGTGCTGAAAGGAAAAAACTTACAACCAATACTCTACACTATAAAGTTTTCACTCAAAATAAAAGGAGAGACAGTTTCCCAGACAAACAGGTTAAAGGAGTTTACCACCACTGAACCAGCCTTACAAATGTTAAAGGGTCTCAGGCAAGACTCAAGGTAAGGAAATTAAGCAAGGAAAAAATATCAAGGGTAAAGGCAAACATACATCAATTACATATAGTGCTAGTATGAAGGTTAAAAGCTAACAGCAGTAAAATTATTTGTATATAAAAAATTAAGGGATTCACAAAATAAAAAGATATAAAATGTACAGAAAAGATGGATGAGAAAGTAAAAATGCACTGCGTTTAGAAAGTGTTAGAACATGAGGCGCCTGGATGGCTCAGTCGGTTAAGTGGCTGACTTCGGCTCAGGGTTCGTGGGTTCAAGCCCCGCATCTGGCTCTGTGCTGACAGCTCAGAGCCCGGAGCCTGCTTCAGATTTTGTGTCTCCCTCTCTCTGCACCTCCCCCACTCATGCTCTGCTTCTGTCTCAAATAAAAAAACATAAATAAAAATTAAAAAAAGAACTTAAGCAACCACCAACTTCATACAGACTGCTATATACTAAGGATGTTATATATGAACCTTTTGGTAACCACAACACAAAAACCTGTAAAAGATACACAAAAAAATAAAAAGAAAGGAATCGAAGCATAGTATTAAAGAAAGTCACTGATCACAAGGGAAGAGAGCAAGAGAATAAACAAGAAAACTATAAAAGCAATCAAAAAATTAACAAAATGACAAGTACATATCTATCAATAATTACTTTAAATGTGAATCGTCTAAATATTCTGATCAGAAGCCACACAGTGAGTGAACGCATTAAAAAGGAGACCCAACTATATGCTGCCTAGAGGAGACTTAACTTCAGACAAGAAGACACATACAAACTGAAAGTGAAGACATGGAAAAACATTCCATGCAAATGAGAAAAAAAAAAAAAGCTTGGGTAGCAATACTTCTATCAGACAAAATAGACTTTAAAACAAAGACTGCAACAAAAGGAAAAGAAGGGCATTATGTAGTAACAGAAGGATCAATCCAACAAGAGATTATTAAAATTGTAAATATACACCCAATATTAGGGCACCTAAATACATAAAACAAATATTAACAAACGGAGAAGCTGAGAGTAACACAATAATTGTAGGACATTGTAACATCCCACTTATATCAACAGATCACTGACACAGAAAATCAATCAAGATACACTGGCTTTGAATGACACATTAGACCAGATGGACCAAATGAACATATACAGAACATCCCATCCCAAAACAGAGGAATACATAATTCATTTCAAGTGCACATGGAACATGCTCCGAGACAGATCACATGTTAGGCCACAAATCAATAAAGTTAAGAAGACTGAAATTATATCAAACATATCTTCTTTTCTTTTTTCAGTTTTTTAATGTTAGTTTATTTTTGAGAGAGAGACAAAGCACAAGCAGGGGAAGGGCAGAGAGAGAGGTAGACACAAAATCTGAAACAGTCTCCAGGCTCTGAGCTGTCAGCATAGAGACTGACAAGGGGCTCGAACTCACGAACCATGAGATCATGACCTGAGCCAACGTTGGATGCTCAAACGACTGAGCCACCCAGGCGCCCCTCAGACATATTTTTTAATGATGATGATATGGAACTAGAAATCAGTAACAAGAGCAACAACAAAAATTACAAAAACACAACCATGCAGAATCATGCAGAACCAATGCGTCAACAAGGACATAAAAGAGGAAATTTAAAAATACCTAGAGACTAATGAAAACGAAAACACAACAGTTCAAAATCCTTGTGACACAGCAAAAGCACTTGTTTTAAGAGGGAAGTTCATAGTGAAACAGGCCTACCTCAAGAAACAAGAAAAATCTCCACACCTAACAGAACTAAAAATATAAGAACAAAGCCCAGAGTTACCAGAAAGAAGAATACAGTAAGAAATAGAGTGGAAATAAAGGAAATAAAGGCTAAAACTCAATAGAAAAGCAGTAAAACCAAAAGCTATTTCTTTGAAAGGAAAGAAAAAAAAAACAAAACTGACAGACGTTTAGACAGATTCATCAAAAATAAAAAGGGGGGGGCGTGGGTGGCTCAGTCTGGTTAAGCGTCCGACTTCGGCTCAGGTCGTGATCTCACAGTCTGTGGGTTCGAGCCCTGCGTCAGGCTCTGTGAGGACAGCTCAGAGCCTGGAGCCTGCTTCAGATTCTGTGTCTCCCCCTCTCTCTGCCCCTCCTCCACTCGCACTCTCTCTCTCAAAAATGAATAATTGTTAAAAAAAAATTAAAAAAAGAGGACTCAAATACATAAAATCAGAAATGAAAAAGAACAATGGACACCACAAGAAAACAAAGGATTTTAAGAACTACTACCAAAAACTATATGCCAAGAAATGGGACATCCCAGAAGCTTCCAAGAATGGATCAAGAAAAATAGAACATTTGAACAGAGTAATTACTAGTAATGTAATTAAATCAATAATCAAAAAACTCCCTCAAAACAAAAGTCCACCACCATATGGCTACACAGGTAAATTCTACCAAACATTTAAAGACTGAATATCTGTATGTTAACTAACTTGGACTTAAATAAAATTTTTTTTAAAAACCCTTCATACCTAATGTCAAAGTATGCAAAATAAATAGAAGGAAAACTTTCACATTCATTCTATGAAACAAACATTAATCTGATATCAAAACTAGATGAAGACACTATAATAAAATTACAGGGGCACCTGGGTGGCTCAGTTGGTTAAATGTCCAACTTCGGCTCAGGTCATGATCTCACAGTTCGTGAGTTCGAACCCCACACTGGGTTCTGCACTGACCGTGCAGAGCCTACTTGGGATTCTCTCCTTCTCTCTCTGCCCCTGTCCCACTCGCGTGCACGTGTTCTCTCTCTCTCTCTCTCTCAAAATAAATAAATAAACTTAAAAAAAAAAAAAAGAAAAGGGGCGCCTGGGTTGCTCAGTCGGTTAAGCGTCCCTACTTCAGCTCAGGTCATGATCTCGCCATTCATAAGTTCTAGCCCCAAGTTGGGCTCTTGCTTACAGCTCAGATGGAGCCTGCTTCGTATTCTGTGTCACCCTTTCTCTCTGTGCCCCTTCCCGGCTTGTGTTCTGTCTCTTTCTCTCTCTCAGAAATAATAAATGCATAAACTTTATTTTAAAAACATGAAGGGGGCGCCTGGGTGGCTCAGTTGGTTGAATGACCGACTTCAGCTCAGGTCATGATTTCACGGCTTATGGGTTCGAGCCCCACGTCAGGCTGTGTGCTGACAGCTCAGAACCTGGAGTCTGCTTCAGATTCTGTGTCTCCCTCTCTCTCTGCCCCGCCCCTGCTCACACTATCTCCCCCTCCCTCCCTCCCGCCGCATCTCAAATATAAATAAATATAAAAAATTCTTTTAAATTAAAATTAAAAAACGAAAATTACAGAGCAATATCCCTGATGAGTATAGATGCAAAATTCCTCAACAAAATATGAGCAAACCAAATTCTATACGTTGAAAAAGTCATTTACCACAATCAATTGGGGTCTATTTCAGGGATGTGACAATGGTTCAATATCCAAGAATAAATGGACATGACACACATTAACAGAATGAAAGATAAAAAGTATATGATCATCCCAATAAATGCATAAAAAAACATTTAACAAAATTCAAAAGACATTCATGATAAAAACTCAACAAAGTGGGTTCAGAGGGAGCGTAACTCAACATAATAAAGGTGATCTATGAAAAGTCCACAGCTAACAGCATGCTCAATGGTGAAAAAGTGAGAGTTTTTCTACTAAGATCAAGAACAAGACAAGGATGTCCACTCTCACCACTTTTATTCAACACAGTACTTCAAGTCCTGGTCACAGCAATTAGACAATAAAAATAAGAAGCATCCAAAGTGGTAAGGAAGAAATAAAACTGTCGCTATTCACAGATGACATGACGCTATATAGAAAAAACCCAAAGATGCCACCAAAAATTAGAATAAATGAATTCAGTCAAGTTACAGGATACAAAATATACAGAAATCTGTTGCATTTCTATATACTAATAACAAAGTAGCAGAAAGAGAAAGAAAATCCCATTTACAAGTGCTTCAAGAAAGAATAAAATACCTAGAAATACTTAACCAAGGAAATGAAAGACCTGTCTCTCTGAAAACTGTAAGACATTAATGAAATAAAGATGATACCAATAAATGGAAAGATAACACCATGCTCATGGAGTTATATAAATTAATACTGTTAAAATGTATTTTATTTTAACACTACCCAAAGCAATCTACAGGCTCACTGCAATCTCTATCAAACTACCCACAGCAGGGCACCTGGCTGGCTCAGTCGGCTAAGCATCTGACTTCGGCTCAGGTCACCATCTCATGGTTTGTGAACTCATGCCCCACTTGAGGTGAGCTTGTGCCCCACATGGGGTGAGCACGAGCCCCACTTCGGGTGAACTCGAGTCCCACATCGGGTAAAACCAGGAGCCTTGCTTCAGGTGAGCCCCACTTCTCTCTCTCTCTGCCCCTTTCACTTGCACCCTCTCTAAAATTAAAAAAATAAAGTTCCCACAACATTTTTCACTGAACTAGAACAAATAATCCTAAAATTTGTATGGAACCACAAAAGGCCTTGAGGAGTCAAAGCACTCTTGAGAAAGAAGAACAAAGCTGGAGGTATCACAATTGCAGATTTCAAGCTATACTACAAAGGTCTAGTAATCAAAACAGTATGGTACTGGCAAAAAAAAAAACAGATGCAGAGATGAATGAAACAGATTGATTAATCTACAGTAAAGACAACAAGCGTATATACAATGGGGAAAAAGTCTCTTCAATAAACAGTGCTAAAAAAAAAAAACTGGAGAACTGCAAGCCTAAGTATGAAACTGTACCACTTTCTTACATCGTACACAAAAATAAACTCAAAACAGATTAAAGACCTAAATGTGAGACCTGAAAGCATAAAACTCCTAAAAGAAAACGTAGGCAAAAATGCCTTAGACATCAGCCTTAGTGACATTTTTCTTGATATGTCTCCTCAGACAAGGGAAACAAAAGAGAAAATAAACTGTGGGGACCACATCAAAGTAAAAAGCTTGTACAAAGCAAAATAAACCATCAACAGAACAAAATGACAACCTACTGAAGGGGAAAAAATATTTGCAAATGATCTATCCGATAAGGGGCTAATATCTAAAATATATAAAGAACTCATACAACACCAAAACAAACAAACAAAAAAAACCACCAAACATTCTGAGTAAAACATGGGCAGAAGACCTGAATAGGTATTTTTGCAAAGACATACAAATGGCCAACAGACACATGGAAAGACACTCAACATCACTGATCATCAGGAAAATGCAAATCAAAATCAGAATGAATTATCACCTCACTCTAGTCAAATGTCTAGTATCAAAAAGGCAAATAAGTATTGGCAAGGATGTGGAGAAAAAGAAACCCTCGTGCACTATTCACGAGAATGTAAATTGGTACAGCCACTATGGAAAACAGTATGGAGGTTCCTCAAAAAACTAAAAATAGAAATACCATTCAATCCAGTGATTCTACTACTGGGTATTTACCTGAAGAAAATGAAAACCCGAATTTGAAAAGATCTATGCACCCCTATTCTTGGTGCAGCATTATCTACAATAGCCAAGGTATAGAAACAACCCGTGTCCAGTGATAGCTGAATGGTAAAGAACATACTGGAATATTACTCAGCCATAAAAAATAATAAAATCTTGTCACTTACAACATGGACCTAGAAGGTACTATGCTAAGTGAAATAAAGAAATAAACCATTCAGAGAAAGACCTATACCATATGATTTCACTTACATGTGGAATTAAAATAAACAACAACAAATGAATAAGCAAGCAAGAAAACAGAAACAGACTCATAACCACAAGAGACCAAACTGGTAGGTTGGGGATGGGCGAAATATACGAAGAGGATTAAGAGGTACCAACACCCAGTTATAAAATAAGTCAGGGGAGCCTGGGTGGCTCAGTTGGTTAAGCATCCAACTCTTCATTTTGGCTCAGGTCATGATCTCAGGGTTTCTGGGACCGAGCCCCACATTGGACTCTGTGCTAAAAGCATGGAGCCTGCTTGGGATTCTCTCTGCCCCTCCCGTGCTCACGTGCATATGCTCTCTCAAAATAAATAAACGTAAAAATAAATAAATAAAATAAGTCACAGGGATAAAAAGTACAGCATAGGAAATACAGTCAGTAATATTGCAATAACGTTGTATCATGACAAATGGTAGCTACACTTATTGTAGTGAGCACTCCTAATGTATGTAATTGTTCCATCACTGTTGTATACCTGAAACTAATATGACATGGCAAGTCTTCAATTAAAAAATTTTTTTAAAGAACTGAATGAATCTTTGAAAAACAAAGAAATAAAAATGTTTAAGGAAACTACTGGATTACTTTTGCTGGCTCATAACTAAGTGGATACTTGAAAAACAACCATCACGTAATCTCAAACTTGATGTTAATTATAGGCAGGGTATATTTCATTTTGCATGCAAACTGGTGGCTTTTACTCTTCTTCCTTCCAAGCCAAGACTTTCAAGAGTTATGTATACTCTTTTTATCTACAAAGTGGCCACAAAGCCCATATGTATGAGACTCTGCCTAACCACAGGTAAAAAGAGTTATTAGTTACTGTTTTAATAACTTCCAGCTACCACACCAAAGATGTCTAATAAAGATGAAGAAATATTAAAAAGTTGGGGATTATAATCGGCACACAGATGGGCTTTCTGTTGACCCTGTACTCTTCTGCTCCCTGCAATTCATTCCTTAGTCTGCTTTAATCTGGCTCTTATCACTGCTCCACTCAAATACCATCATCTGCCTGATGCTAAATCCAGAGGCTATACTTTCTTCTCGTCCCTATGCCCCCTTGACATCTGCAGCACCTGACAATACTGATTGCTACTTCTTTTTTTTTTTAGCCTCTGTGACAATATACTAGCCCGGTTTCTTCCCACCTCTTTTGTCCCATTAAGGTTCCTAGGTTTTTACCCTAAACTACTTCCTCTTTTCATTCTACATCCTTTTTTTTTTTTTTAAAGTTTACTTATTTTGAGAGAGAGAAAAAATGAGCACAAGTCGGGGAGGGGCAGAGAGAAGGAGAAACAGAATGCCAAGTGGGCTCTGTGCCATCAGCGCGAAGCCCGATGCTGGGCTTGAACCCACAAACTGCGAGATCTTGACATGAGTGGAGAGAGAGTCAGACACTTAACCGACTAAGCCACCCAGGTGCCCCTACATCCTTTTAAATAGTGATCACATCTACCAGTAAGCTTTCAACAACAGTTAAAGGCTGATGATTTCCAAACTGGTATCTTGAACATCATCCTCTCTCTGAGACTCCAGATACATATAGCCAACTACCTTCTAGAGAGCATCATCTGGGTATGCCCAAAGATAATTGTCAGTATGTTCAAAAAGGAAATCCTCACCACAACCCTTCCTCAAATGCTCTCTGTTCTGTCCATGAATGTTAACACTATTCAGTCACTTAACGATACTAGAAACCCAGGTGTGATCCCTGCCTTCCAATTCCTGTATGACCAACTAGAGTGTGAAATGAAGTGGTCATGGTTTCTACTCCACTTCTGCCATTTGTTAGTCTCTAAGAAATACACTCAATTCTTATGCCTTTGAAACTTCACCTATAAAATGGAAATACGGTAGGGGTGTAGTCAACTTCATATATCAAACATTAATAAATCAGAAAGCACTAGTTACTATTATTCAAGGCATTTCTGGATACTGTGGTCATCAACATTACAGCTGCAACTACCTGCTGCTCTCTCACCTCTGATCTTGCCTTCCTCCCTCCACATCACAGCCAGAGTATGTGTTTTCTAAGAAGCCGACGTGATCATGTCCCCTCCACTCGCTGCATCCCAACAGAGCAGAGCCAGGTGTGATCCTGTACCACCTCGTCTTAGGGCATTAGACCGTGACCATCCACGTACTTGAGATGTTTTTTCTACCTTCCTCCCTCCCCCACTGTTTCTCTGAGCCACAATGATCCTGTCCATGCTGGTACTGATGGCACTTTGTCTACGGAGGCTTCCACGGACAACCCCTCCCGAGTCCTGCTGCCACACCTCTCCTCCCCTACACTGTGCTAGAGGACCGTCCACTATGCTACCGCAGCAGGTTGGGCTTATCTTCACAGGCACACCAAACACATTATACTGAAGCTACCTGTGTATCTAAAGGTCTCTCATATGAAACTGTAGCTCTACCTGGAACATGCTGTTATGCCACAGAGTGGGGAAGTACTCAAAAAATGATGGGAGCTTATTCTAAGGACCTAGGAGCCAGCTTGAAGAGGCACCCATTGGCCAAATCTGTGACAAATGGAGTGCCAAAATAATTAAGGACAGTAATGAATTACAGGCCTGCATTAAAGAGGAACCCATGAGTCGCTATCAGTATTAAATACACACATACATAAATGGAGAAGGGAGGGCTTTTGTTTACAGTAGAATCCAACTGGTAAACATGCAGAGAGTGGTAAAACCTAAAAAATCATTTTGCAAACAACACAGTAGAGACTGCTTCTAGCAACAATCATCAACGGATGGTGCATCTTGGAATAAATTTGGATGAAGAGTAGGATGCATGAATGGTCTTTAAGTATCTCCCCCAAAGAACTGGTTAGTAGTTTCAAGGGGGAAAAATTAGGTGGTAGACAAATCAAATAATATCATACCTGGGTCATCAAAATTAACATCAAAGAGGGAAAGATGGACAATGGGCACCTCCAGATGTGACACTCTGAGAAAACATATTACTTTATACTATTCCAGTCGGGAATGCAGAACCTTAAACTACTTATGAGGAAACAGACAAACCCAGAATGACAAATATTCTATTATTTTAAAAAAAAAAGAGGGGTGGGGACAGTGTGAGAATGTCATCTGAAAAATGCCAATGTCATAAAAGAAAAAGGCAAGACAAATATCACAGATTAGAGGAAGACAGAGTACATGACAACTAATCTAGTAACTGATTCTACACTGGATACCATATGAGGCAGAGAAAATGTTAGAAAAGGAATCAGTTGCCAAAATTGAAATGGAGATGACAGATTACGAAAAGTATTCCATCAATGTGTAACAGTGAATTTACAAAGTTTACTGAATTGATAACTATGCTATGGTCGTATGTGAGACTATCCCTAGTTTTAGGAATTAGGCAATGAAATACTGAGGGGTAAAGGGCATGACAACTTACTCCCAAGTGATTGAGGAAGAATACATACACCATATATGTGTACACACATGCATATACACAAACACACATGCACAGAGAGAGGGAACAAGTAAAGCAAACAGGGAAAGGTGTTAACGATAGGTGAATATGGATAGAGGATATAAGGTGGTCTTTGTATAATTTTTATTCTTGCCAACTTTTGTACTTTTGGAATTATTTACAAATAAAAAGCCAAAACGAAAGAAAACAACAGACAGAAAGCCTGTAGTTCTATTCAGGGACTCTGCCTTGTTCACTATCCCCCCCCCTCACTTCTAGAGCCTGAGGAATACTTGCTCAAGTGTGTGTTAAATAATGAAGAGTTACTTTTACTGTAGTAAACCAATCTACCTAATAAGATAAAACATAGATAGATAGATGAATCTTGCCCCCTACCTCCTGCACACACCCCCAGTCGAGTATTAGGGCATCAGGGACCACTTATGTAGAACAATTTGTGAATGCTTAGGAAAAAGGAAAAATAGGTTTGAGCTATTCAATTGGTGGGTATGTATTTCCAGTTTTCCACTTTTAAAATATCCCGAATTTGAAATGCTAAGATATTCCACCAGATTAACAACCTAGGCTTAATTTAAAATATACATTTCAAAGTCCTCAGTGTTAATTCAGACCTGTTTGAATTACCTACCATTTTGATCAAAACAAACATTATCCGCCATTTTCACAGTAAGATGATCTGTAATTTGCACTGACCACAGGAGTCCTAACTAGATGATTAACTGCCAAATCACTGAAGCTGCAAGACAGCACTAATAAAAATATAATGCATGTTAAGTGTTCTAGTCGCCACATGAAGAAAAAACAGGTGAATTTTTAATATATTTTATTTAACCCAATATAGCAAAAATTGTTTTTACACATGATCAATATAAAAATCACTGATGAACTATTTTACTTATTTCTCTCAAACTAAGTCCTTGAAATCCAGTGTGTATTTTATACTAACAGCACATCGCAATTTGGAGTGGCCACATTTCAAGTGCTCAGCGGTTACGTGTAGTTACCAGGGGCTACCTTACTACACAGCACAGCTCTAAGGCTTTAGGCTTTTCATTCAATTAAAGGACTAACATGGAGGCACCTGAGTGGCTCAGTCGGTTAAGCATGCGACTCTTGATTTCACCTCAGTTCGTGATCCCAGGGTTGTGGGATCAAGCCCCGTGTGGGGTCGTGAGATTGAGCCTTGTGTGGGGCTCTGCACTGAGCATGAAATTTGGTTAAGATTCTCATTCTCTCTCCCTCTCCCCCCCACCACCGGCACTCTGCCCCACATCACTCCTAAACCCTAATTTCAAGTCTTTAAAATATAAGGATAATACAGTTGCCTTTTTATGAGAAAGAAGAAAAGGGTCAACAAAACTAAAGAGGCTTCAAGTGTCAAGAGCCTGGGTTCGGTTCTGTACACTTCTCAGCTCTCTGGAGCTGCTAGCTCTCTGTCGGCTCTGTCCACCTTTAGAACCTCAGGTGCTATGGAAGCCAAAGTTCCCATTAATTTCATCACTACTGCCATCAGATACCACTGACTGAACAACTGTGCCCTAAAAGGTAGCTGTGATGATCTCTAGTTTACAAATAAGAAAACAAACTCAAGGAAGAGGCATATGGCAGAATCATGACTCAAATCCAAGCCTGCCTTCTCCAAAGGCTGTGTCCTTTCCAGTGGTAGGTATCAAGGACATTGCCAGTAGGGGGAGGATGAGCTCCCTTCTCTGGGGGGGGGGGGAACCCCATCAGCTTATCATCCAATTAGGGGATTATAGGAGTGGGAGGTAGGGCTGGGAGGGGAGGAAAGAATCCTTATATAAATAAGCTGTTTTAGGACACAAAAGAAGCAGAGCTAAAAGGGAAAAAATTGCCTCTTTTTTTGAAGGTTACAAATACTGTACTTGCCTTGGAAAAAACATATTAAAAAGCATCTTTAAAATCAAAGCCAACAACTTACCCACAAAGATGACTATCACCTGAAAAGATGATTAATAGTAGACCTACTTTTCACAAACATGAACCTAAACTGATAAAAATGTCTTCTCTTAAAGGGGTTACGTACATAATCTCCACAGTGGTTAGCACTCTGCCCTATACAGACACCCATTCACGTAAGCAATAACTGACATGGATCATCATTAAGTGTTTCACAATATATAGCACTCTCAAACTTAATAATTACCTGATAATTAAAAAATGTTAAAAGACTTCTTAAAAAAAAATCAATTTCCTTTCTGCTAACTGGGAGGCTAAAGCAACAGATAGTTTACAAACAGAAAATATTCTAGCCAGTAAGATGAGCCTGTTTTCCTCAAAACCAAAGTGAAGTACTACACTACGTTTTTGCATTTAGTCCCACAGAACACAACTAAAATGAAACATTGCCATAGATCATATTACAGATTTCAATATGATGCACATCAAAACACACCATGTATTCTTGTCCATATATTATCAACGTATGCAACAACTATGCAAAATACATATGGACTTTGTTTCTTAACAAGATTTTAATGGGCTGCTACTTTTTATACAATTCTCAAGTGGTGAGTGATGATGTGAAAGCAACCAGAGGATTCAGGCAGTATGTGAAGTGTACTGGCTAGGCTAGGCTGTGACCTAACTCCTGGGACACCCTTGAACCGCCCCCCCACACACACACACAACTAAAACACAGATGGCCACAGCTGTGGATTGTAGAACTGTGTAGGCAGTAACCCTAGATCAAAAAAGAAATACTGGAGGCATAAACCCCACGATCGTCACAGGGTTCCAAAGCCAGATAAACCAATGGGTTCTGCAGTGTGGAGCCTTCCTTGTCTGTCAGCTTTGCGGGGACTCCCAATTTCTGAGGGCAGGATGGAGGTGGCGGGGGGCGGCGGGCTCTGATGCTATGCTTAGCAGTGGAATCACTCTGAGGTTTCCTTCAGTGCGGCTACACCGCCTCCCACATTCAGAAACACCGACACCACAAGGCGCAGTGGGGTTCTGTTCCTCAAAAAGCAGCTACTGGGATTCCTCCCAACAGAATTATTCCTCCCGGAGGGAAAGGTCCCCCAGACTTCTGCTCTGATGCTGTCGTTCTGCACACTCTAGAAAATGACCTCACACCTAGTGCTCTGTGTCCACAGCCTTCTCTGAGATCAGCAAATATGCAGGGTAGTGCGATTATGGGCCTGAGTGTTTACTTCTGCCACATTTTAGCTCACTTCCTAAAATAATTATAGCAGAGGTTACAAACTAATGGTCTGTAGGCCAAATCCAGTCCAGTAATCTGCTTGGTTTGACCTCAATAGTGTTAAAGAAAAAAAGCTGAGCCACATTTTTTTAAAGAGATTTTTTATCTCCTTAAGTAATCTCTACATCCAACATGGGGATCAAACCCACAACCCCAAGATCAAGAGTCTCAATGTCCACTGACGGAGCCAGCCAGCTGCCCCAAAACATACTTTAACATAGAGAAATTTTACGTAACAATCTGGCTATCGAGCTTTCCTCTGAAAAAATGAGAAGCTGGAGCAACATCAGGCAGCTGGCTAAAAGTGCAGCATGGAAGGGACACATACTTCCCAGCTCGCCTGCTTTGCACACTCCCTAGGGCGTCCCAGAGTCAGAGGCCTGACTCTGCCTCAGTCACTGGCATACTCGCGGGGTCTGTGCCGCCCACAATGTGTTCCATAAAAGGTTTAAAGCCAGTACTATATCAGTCTAGTCTAGCGCTTCTCAACAGTAGGCTGCTGATACAATCATGTGGGGTCCAAGAATCCTTCATCACGCAAGCTCATGTGGTGTATCACTAGGTGGTTAGCATCCTGGCCCCTCCTGCCAAATTGCCGGAAACACCCCAGGCTTCTCTAGAAAGGCACAAGTAGCTCAGGCGGACAACCACGGCTAGCAGGTTAAGTTTGGTGACATGAGAATTTCTGAGGTTTGAAGAAAAGTTAGCTTTGACTTGAGAGGACTTATGAGTAAAGGCATTATTCATTTTTCTGATAAGTCTGGCCCAGCTAATAACCAGTGAACAAATATATGTGTACTAGTATAAACCGTTGGAACTTTCATCCATTACTTGCTGCTTCAGAGGTTTTGGTTTTAGATGACATTTATTGAGCCATATGTACGTACCAGGCACTGTGCTAAATGCTTTGTCTCATTTAATCCCCCTTATCCCACGGGAGAGGCAGTAATACCACTCACATTTTAAAAATGAGGAAATATGAGGTTCAGAGAGGGTAAATAATTTGCCTGTAGTCACATAGTTAATAAGCAGCAAAGCTAGGATACAAACTTAAATATCACTCTCCTTCCACCTCAAGTCAGTTAGTACTTAGAAAGAATTTCCTTTATTTCTGGCTACATGGTAAGACTCTGAAGATGTCAAAACTCTTAAAGACAGTTTAAAGTCCAAACCAAAACTTGATTATAAAACAGAAGGGATTTTTGTACCAGATAGTAAATTCTTCGAAGTAAATAGCAACAAGAAGTGGCCTGAACAGTGGAACATAACAAATGATCTTTTACTGGCACAGGTAAGGGTTCTAATTTCAGGATTCTCCATGCATACATGTAAAGGTACAACCAATTAACAAGGGAGAGACAGGAGTATGAAAGTTGTTATTTCCCCTAGATGACCCTTCCAAATAATTTATAATACAATCATCTCATAGGATTCTGACTGTAGGGGAAACCATTGTGAAATAGTCACATTTTCGCTGCATCTATCTCATATTCTATTATATTCTCAAAAAATATATATTATGGATCGATATAATATTCATATTAAAAGAATCAAAAGCATTTTCATGTTAAATATAGACCCCCTCCCAGATGCAAAAAGAAGCATATTCAGTTTAAATTTATCCTAACACCTCCTCCCAAGTGAACATCTGCTTGCCAGCTGTCCCCTATACAGGACCTATCACACATGACACTCCTGCCTTCCCCGCCCAACCTCCCCAACAAAAATACAAATGAAGGTATTTGGGATCTTCTCCCAGTTCTGAGTTTGGTAACCAAAAAGTAGGATACCATTATTTGCTTTTTAAGTAAGCTATACACCCAACATGGGGCCTGAACTCATAATCCCAAGATCAAGAACTGGATTCTCCACCGACTGAGCAAGCCAAGCGCCCCAAAGAAGTAGGATATTAAAAAATAAAGTGAAATGACCTTATGCAGTGGTATACAAAAAAAGAAATGGGAAATCCTTGATTCTTATTAGAAATAATTTGTTCATTGAGGATTACTGAGTTGGTGATAGGGAAAAAAAACAATACCTAGGTTAGAAAAATCAGAGATTTCCTTTATAAAATGACTTTAAAAATATCTCAAGAACATTCTGGAAAAGAGAAAATTATAGAGATAGTAAAAAGATCAGTGGTTCACAGAGGTTTGTGGGAGGAAGGGCTCACAGGTGAAGCACAGGCAATGATAAGGGTGGTAAAATTATTCTGTTTAATACTCTAATGGTAGATACATGATAGTATGCACTTGTCAAAACCAACAGAACCTGGTAACAAAAAGAGTGAACCTTAAAGTATGCAAATTTTAAAACAGGTCAGGGGATCCCAGGAACAGAGACCATAAGATGTAATCTATTTGTATTACAAATATATGAAACTATCACTGCAGGGGGTAGAGGGGAAAGGTGCTGACCTAAATAACCTTGGAAATGAGTGGCATCTCTAAAAGTAAAGTAAAGGCAAAAGGAAATGTACATAAGCACTGTACTCTAGTTGATAAAGTTGTTTCTTATGGGGGTAGACGTTAACAAAACTGATATACAACTATACATGTTTACTAGGAGTGAACAATTAAGTACATGGATGGTGAATGTTGGAAGCCAGGTCTCACCGTTGGAAGTGAGAGATCACAGGCAAGCAAGGGGAGAAGACTAGTATGATCCATGTAGTAATAGATTAGGTTGGAGACATCAGTACCAACTCATGTTTAGCCTAATAGCTTAATACTGATAGAGGTATATAAAAACAGATATAGGAAAACATTTATAGACATGCATAAATATGAAGATAGTCTATACATGGGATTTCAGCTAGCAGAGCCCAGAAGCACCAACACCCCGAAAAGGTAATGAGCACATTTAGTACTCAGATCTCGATGTCTAATAGCATTCTCTAATAAAAGGAAACTGGGCTTTGTGGAGAAATGGCTGGTTCTAGAACTCCAACAGGGGATACACAGGATAAGCCTGAAGTATCTTACAATGCTAGAAAGTTAGGAAGTGCTCAAAAGGAACACCCCCCCCCATCACCATGGAGGCATGTTAAAGTGACACAGGGACCAATCGAAAGAGTTCATCAATGGCCAAGGCTAGAAAAAGCAACAAAATAAAGTAGTAATGGCTTATGACCCAAAATATAAAATAATTATCCATGAACCCATACTGATATAAATAAATGACTAAATGAGTAATTAAATGGGGGAGAGGAAACAATCTTCCATTCGAAGAATTCCCAATAATTTATGTAGAACACCCTCAGGAGACGGGTCATAACTTCCCACTGATGTGGGGACTACACGGTGACTTCATTCCCAAAGACACAGTGTGAGAAAGAATTAAAAAAAAAAAAAAGTAACATTACAGTGGAGAACCCTGACATAAACCTCAGCCAGGTGACCAAAGCCAACATGAACAGTGACAAACCATGTTGAAGTATGTACTCCTGATGTGCTAAGAATAGAAGAATGGCACTTTACCTCTGTGGTCCTCCTCCCCCACACCCACACCACCAGTCTAATAATGAGGAAAACACAAGACAAATCCTGCCTAAGGACATTCTAGAAAATACTTGATCGGTTCTCCTCAAAACTGACAAGGTCATCAAGACAGTGAAAAGTCTGAGAAACTGTCACAGCAAGGGGGAGCCTAAGGACACATGGTGACCACTCGTAATGTGGTGTCCCGGGGTGGGGGGGATCCTAAAACACAAAAATCACATTAGGTAAACACTTAAGAAATCTGAATAAACTGTGGAGTTAGTAACAATGTTTCAACATTGGTTAACTAACTGTAATAAATGTATCACCGCTAATGTCATCTATTAATTAATTAATTAGAAGAAACCGGGTGCTGAGTAGACAGGAACTCTCTGTATTACCCTCTCCATTTTTCTGTAAAATTAAAACTGTACAGAACAAAACAATCTATTTAATTAAACAAAACTTACCTGAAGATGATTTATGAGCTCTGGCATGGGAGTCTTATTCACATCTCCAGCTCAAAAAGCACCTTCTTTTCAGTAGTCTGCAAAGGTGACAAAATGAGGAGCTGGTTATCCTTGTGCTGACTTCCTAACTCAATATGGAAACAAGACGAAACCCCACAGACTTCTGGTGCCTTAAGGTAACAGCACACAGGTGCTAGACCACACTTTTAGGGCAGAGGGTTCATCCCCAAGGATCATCACAAGCTGCATCACTGTCCTTTCTTTTAGATCACAAATATCTTCTGCATTAATTACATTCTACGTTATTCCAAGAAGAGAGCAGCAGTTCAGAAAAACAAAAAAATAATCCACCACTTGTTTTCTGAAGTCTTTTGTAGCACACCTGGTTGTGACTTACCATCCTGAGCCCCCCATCTAATTACAGAAGAAAGGAGGAAGCTCAGGCCTCGCAAGCATGTATGAAACTTTAAATTGTATGGTCAAAGGGCACCTGGGTGGCTCAGTCGGTTGAGCGTCCGGCTTCGGCTCAGGTCATGATCTCACACTTCGTGGGTTCGAGCCCTGCGTCAGGCTCTGTGCTGACAGCTCAGCTGTCAGCTGTGTCTCCCTCTCTCTCTGCCCCTCCCATGCTCACGCTATCTCTCTCTCTCTCAAAAATAAATAAAACATTAAAAAAATAAAAAATAATAAATTGGTCAAAATAGTAAAGACCTTTTTAAAATATGTGGACTACAGGGGTGCCTGAGTGGATCAGTTGGTTGAGCATCCAACTCTTGATTTCAGCTCAGGTCATGATCTCACGGTTGGTGAGTTCCAAGTCCCGCGTCAGGCTCTAAGCTGACACTGTGGAGCCTGCTTAGAATTCTCTCTCCCTCTCTCCCCTCCCCCTTTTGCTCTCTCACCCTCACCATAAATAAACCTAAAAAAATTTTTTTTAATGTGGACTATAATACAAACCATTTCTGTTCCACAAAGGGCAATTTAAAAAAGAACAATAACCTTACAGGCTTCTTTTGACAGATGAGCATTCTCTCTCCCCTTCATTCAGAAACTACGGTAGTCCCCTCTTATGCATGGTTTCGCTTCCTGCCGTTTCAGTTACCCCTGGTCAACTGCAGTCCAGAAGGAGATGATCCACCTTCCAACTTACCATCAGAAGGTCAATAGCAGTCTAACACTATGTCACAATGTCTACACCTTTCATCTCACTGTAGCTCATCATGTAGGCATTTTATCACCTCACATCATCACAAAAAGAGGGGTGAATACAATATTCTGAGATGCCACATTCACTAACTTTTATTACAGTATATTGTCATAAATGTTCTCATTTATTATAGCTAATCTCTTCCTGTGTCTACCTCATAAACTTTATCATAGATAGGTATGTACAGAAAAAAACCATAGTTTATATAGAGTTCGATACTATCCATGGTTTCAAGCATCCACTGGGGGACTTGGAACATGTTCCCTGTGGATAAAGGCGGGGGGGAAACTGCTGTATCTTCACCCCAGTAAATCTAATACTCCAATGTGAACTTTACCATTTGGGGGTAAACACTGGCTTCTCTCAGAGGCATCTTGGATACAAGTCTCAATCTCCTGACAGAACCTCATTTTATAACCACAGGAGAGCTAAAATAACATGCCGTTTTTACTGTATATTTTCAGCATTTTACCGTATTTTTCTTGTTTTTTAATTTCTCAATTCCTTTATCTTAAACATTACCCAAAAAAATGAACTTCAAGTAGGAGCAAAAGTCCCAGGCACCTACATGAATACTGTTTTCTTCCATATGTGATGGCTTTCTCAAATCTGACAGGACAACACAAAGTCCACCCCACGTTCATGTGAACTTTCTCTCCTCAACCTTAATCACCATAGCTCTCTCCCTTTCCTAAATGCCCAACAAGTTGAGTGTCTGTCACCCCTATTAGCACCTGAAATAATGTTTCTTAACTTTTGATCCTCCTCTAGGTTTCAGCACTACAAATCTTGAGAACAAAAATCAAACAAGCTCTTTTAGTTACAGTGCCTTGTGCACACTAAATACTTAGCATAAATGACAAAATACAGGATTTTAAATTATTTGGAAATCTAATTTTCTCTGGTTGAGGTGTTCCAAATTTTTTTGTTTTCTGTTTTTTAAACAAAAGGGTCTTTATTTGTAAAAAGCCAAAGGGCTGTTGGGGCGACAGGACAGGCCAGCTTCTCAGGGCTTGGGGGCATCTGGGCAGATGTGCTTGGAATGGGGATGCCCTGTGAGTGACTGTGTCACCCAGGGCTGCCTAGGGGACAGGTGGCACTGGCTCAAAGACAGGGTAAGTTTTGGGGGGGGGGGAGGAAGGCGGCACTCAGCCTCCAGCAATTCTGGAATAGGATCGACCTTGGTCAGCAATGGGAGTGCATGGGTGCTGCCTGCAATTATGCCCTCAGGATCTCTGTCTTGGCCCAGCCATGGGGGCTGAGCATGCTCTGGGACCTCTTCCAGTGGTTGGGCAGGAGGCACTGGGCGGCTGGGCTAGGGGGTGTCCCCAGGGCTGGGCTCGCTGCCCTTTTGCAGCAAAGTTTCCCAATGAAACTGTGGTTACTGTTCTCATCGCTGCGACCCAGCAGGATGAGAGGGCCACCCCCAAGGGACTGGCGCCCTTACCCCGCCACTCCAGGCCTCGGAATGTCTCTGTCCCCAACATCTGCCCTCTGTCACCCCTCCTCCTGGGGATCTACCACTGGCACCCAACTTGAAAATGTGAAGGGAAGTGTGGCCCACAGCTCACCTAGCACTCCTCCCATCTCCAAACCTTCTCCATGGTTACCATCACCTTCTTGACGTCATCCTTGGCCCAGCTCCGGGTCTCAGCCCGCATGGTCCCACAGGCCATGCTGATGGGGCTAGAGCCGAGACCGAGGCTGCAGCTTGGGCTGCTTCTCGTCCCACAGGCTGGGGCTCAGAGCCAGACAGGTGCTGCTGTCTTGGCCTGCCAGCCCGCCCTCCAAGGTCTTTAGTCTCAAATGACATTATTTAAAAAGAAAGACAGGACAACTGACTAGTAACACATGCCAGAGGCAGATATCTCCACCTTTTATAAAGAGATTACTTAGAACACTTTTGCAAAAGGTAGGCTGTAGCCTATTAGTGACGTATAGAATAAATTTATTGGGTGATGACAAATATTAAAGAAAAAAAAGTCACAGAAAATAGCACAGTGCTTGATACATAGTAATGGTAAATCCGGATTCAAAAGTCTTGTATGAGGGGCACCTAGGTGGCTCAGTCAGTTAAGCGTCCGACTTTGGCTCAGTTCGTGATCTCATAGTCTTTGGGTTCGAGCCCCGCATGGGGCTCTGTGCTAACAGCTCAGAGCCTGGAGCCTGCTTCGGATTCTGTCTCCCTCTCTCTCTGCCCCTCCCCCACTCATCCTCTGTTTCTCTCTGTCTCAATAATAAATAAACATTAAAAAAAATTTTTTAAAAGTCTTGTAAGAGGTATAGGTATGTATTAGATCATGATTAAAATGTGTCGCAGTTTTTTTTGTTTTTTTTTTTTTTACTGTGGGTTATTCTGAGAAATACTGACTTAGAGTATGGTGAGGTATTCTAGGCTATGTAAAAAAAAAACATTTACTATCTTTCCATTTTACTTTTATCTCAACAGATGACAACTTTCTTAATTTTTTTAAACGTTTATTTGGAGAGCGCATGCACAGGCAAGCGGGGCAGGAGGAAAGAGGGAGAAAGAACAGAGGGCAGCTTTCTGTTTAACCACGTGGAGTTGTTTGAGAAACGTCTGCATATAAAAGCTGAAACAACTCTTTATGTTATGAATTTTTGTGTGACTTTGTCTTTCTCAAATGCAGCCTTGATGTGTTCTGTGTGGCTCCCTCACATACTACTGGAGGGTTCCTGCCTTCTAAAAAGATTTTAAAAAGGTGAGCCTGGGTGGCTGAGCAGGCTAAGCATCCGACTCTTGATTTCAGCTCAGGTTCATGGGATTGAGCCCCTTGTGGGCTCTGCGTTGATAGCACTGGGCCTGCTTGGGATTCATGCACGCGCTTTCTCTTTCTCTTTCTCTCTCTCTCTCTTCCTGGCTCCTCTCCCACAAGCACACACATGCTCTCTCTCTCAAAACCAACAAATAAACATTAAAAACAAAAAGATTTTAAAAAGTAATCAGTTTCCTGGAGTGCCTAGGTGGCTCAGTCCGTTGAGCACCCGACTTAGGCTCAGGTCATGAGCTTGCCATTCCCGAGCTCGAGCCCCACATCGGGCTCTGTGCTGATGGCGCAGAGCCTGGAGCTGCTTGGGATTCTGTGTCTCCCTCTCTCTCTCCCCCTCCCCCACTCATGCTCTCGCGTGCGAGCTCTCTCTCTCTCTCCCAAAAATAAACAAACATTAAAAAAAAAAAAGTAATCAGTTTCCTAAACCCAGAAATTCAAGATCACAAACTGTGGGAACTTCATACTGGAAGGGTATGAAAGATGAACAAAAATATCATTTATAATCACTTATTTAACAATGTCAAACCTGATAATCCTCCCAATTCCACTGTTCATTCATTTAACAAAATCTGAGCACTCAGCTTAGAGATGCAAAATACCCATGCCCTCAAAGAAACACACTGACAGTTACAGTAGAGGGGTTAAGTCATATAGTAAGTTGCCAGATAAAGAAACAAGGTAAGATGAGGAAAAAAGAGTACAGAAGAAAGCTTCGTGGAAGAGATGACATTTAAGATAGGTTGCAAATAGGATTTTCTAACATAAAAACGAGAGAAATATAAAGTTGGAAGGAACTCTAGATATCATCTAACCCAGTAGTTCCTAACTGCAGAGAATTTTGCCCAAAAAGGCACATTTGGAAGTGTCTGGAGACAACTGGAGTTGTCACACTGGGGAGGGCTGCTGCTGGCATTTGGTACGCAGAAGCCAAGGACACTGCTCACCACCCTGCAAGCCATAGAAAGCCCCTGACAACAACAAAGAATTATCTGGCCTCAAATGTCAAGAGTGCCAAAGGTGTGAAACTTTGAATCCAATCTCAGTACAATGTCCTTGTTTCATATAAGAAAACTGAAAGCTGCGGAGATTTTAAAAACTTGCTAAAAAGCTAAAATCATACAACAGGACTCATAACATCTTGTCCAGTGTTTAACTCACACCCACACCCACACAGGTTATTATACTAGGAAAGAGAGGTTTTATAAGAGTGGGAACGTTTGTGTAAGGTGGAAAAACTAGGTAGAAATCAAAGCTGATATTATTATACAGCCTTTCTTGAAACAGTTCTATCAATGGTTCAAAGAACTACAAAACCATCTAAAAAATTATACTTGTATTTGCTCATAACACTAGATTTATCACCCATACAACTCCGTTACTGAGCATGGACCTCTAAGCACAGTTACAACAAACACTAGGCAGATGGAAGGTGAGCACACACACACCCCACACTCAATTACTCCGTAGGGCAGGACTCTGAAGCCCTGCCAGCTCCAGCCACAGTCACTGAGGCTCTGGGACCTGGGTGCGATTTGCCCCTTTAATTCAAAATCATATGCTGTGCTTGCTTTGGCAGCACATACACAAAATCATATGCTAAGTCACCCTTCCCTTTGCTGATAAGGTTTCTAGTAACAAATTAAATGGACAAAGACCTTCTTAGGGGCCTGATTTAGGGCCTACATATAAACACATCAAGTTACCCAGACATCTTTTATTTTTTCATCCTTGCTCTTCACTGCCCAAAGAGGTGAGAGTGAGGGGAGAGGGTAAACACATGCTACCAGCAGTACAGATTAGGTTCCAAAAAAGTTTCTGGCTCTAATAACTACAGACATAAAGATATATAGATATACACTCCTTACCTCTAATTTTTCGATTGCTGAAACTTCCACTAAGATACCTTGTCCAGTTTGACACACAACAATTCACGGTGAAACACTTGAGAAAAGGCTGCAGTCAGTATCCTAAAACAAAAACGAAGACCAAAGAGGTTTCAATTACAAAAGGTTTAAAGACAGCCTGAGCAAGTGACAGTGTATAAATAAAAGGTCATGAAATAGTAAGCAGTGTTTGTATACCTTTACTACCTGAAATTTCAGTGAATAAAGTTTATGTTCAATCAATACAAACAGAAAGTTCGCATGACTGCATTAGCCACTCTGCCCCTCTTCCCATTGAGTCACTGCTAGTGCCTAAGGGAGAGCTAGCAACAGCAGAGAGGACAGCCACAGCTTTTCTGAGGGTTCGTCTTCAGAGAAAGCTAGCGGAGGGCACAGGAGCCTGGGTAGGTCCGTTAGTTAAGAGTCTGACTCTTGGTTTCAGCTCAGGTCATGACCTCACGCCTGTGCTGACAGCACGGAGCCTGCTTGGGAATCTCTCCCTCTCTCTCTGCCCCTCCCCTGCTAGTGCATGCACTCTCGCTCGCACTCTCTCTCAAATATATAAACTTAGATTTAAAAAATTTTGGGGCGCCTGGGTGGCTCAGTCGGTTGAGCGTCCGACTTAGGCTCAGGTCATGATCTCACAGTTCGTGGGTTCGAGCCCCGCGTCAGGCTCTGTGCTGGCAGCTCAGAGCCTGGAGCCTGCTTCCAATTCTGTGTGTCCCTCTCTCTCTCTGCCCCTTCCCTGCTCATGATCTATCTCTCTCTGTCTCTCAAAAATAAATAAAAATGTTAAAAAAAATTTGGTTTAAAAAATTTAAAAATTTTTTAAAAAGCTAGCAAGAGGAATTTTACTTGCATCCCTGGTAAACCATCAGGGGTCGCTGCAGCTCCCCATTTATATTACTCATTAAAATTTAATGAGTTTCGGGCTCTTTAAGAGCCATAAGTCTTAAAAGTCCTCTAGGACTCCATACTGAATCTAATTTACTTTCTGGTAAAGTAAAATAATTTTTTAAATTTCCAAACCCCCAAAGGAGCACCACACCCTCACTGCAAAGCCCAACTTTTTATTACCTGCTATATCTTCTCAATAGAATTAGAACTGCTTACTCAAAACTGGGAGGCCCTCCCCATAATCCAACTCACAAAATCACACATCTATCATTCAAAACTACGAAAAAAAAAAGTATTTGATCATAAGCCTCAATGAAATAATAGTCTTAGATAAAGAGGAAAGCAGGATACATACCAATCAATAATTACTTTAAATGTAAATGGACTAAGGCTCCCATAAAAAGATACAGGGTGGGTAACCACCAACAGGATACTGGACCCACAGAGGCTGAACGAAGCGCTGAGGGACAAGCCCCCACGGAGCCAGCGTAACCTGGGCCTTGGACGACCCGACGCGGGACTCCATGAACCTGCTCGGCATGATCTTCAGCACATGCAGCCTCATGCTCAAGCTGGGGTGGTGCACCCGGGTCAGTGTCCTAATGTTCCTTCATCAGCTTTGCCAACGCCCACAGCTCTGAGGACTCTGAACAGACGATGAGTAGCTTCCTGCTGTCCATCTCTGCCCCGGTGATGTCCCCTCTGCAGAACCCACAGCCCACGACGCTCCCTTGGTGATTTTAGCTTAGGACCCCTCTATCTACCTTGGCCCAGGCCTGGCCCACCGGCTGCTTAGCCTCCTGCCCTCACCTGCTCTCCTGGGTTTCCCTGAATCAGAGAATCTCAGGGTCCGCTCCTGGATGGAGAAAATCTGACCCTTTCTCTGGGATTCCACTTCCGCTGGGCAGAGGGGAATACCCTAGGCCTACCGTTCCTGCCTGCCTTCACCAACCTGCCTGCTGGTGGGGGAGATGCTATCCATGTTTCTAAGTGTATCCACTCTTTTTTGTTGTTCTTGTTGAAACCAGTTAATGATACAGTTTTGCATTCTGGCAAAAAAAAAAAAAAAGATACAGGGTAACTGGAATTAAAAAAAAAACAAGACCAGGAGCACCTGTGTGGCTCAGTCAGCTGAACATCCAACTTCAGCTCAAGCCATGATCTCACAGTTCATGAGTTTGAGCTCCACATCAGGCTCTCTGCTGTCAGCACAGAGCTCGCTTTGGATCCTCTGTCCCGCACTCTCTCTGCCCCTCCCCCACTCATTCTCATTCTCTCTCAAAAATAAATAAAACATTTAAAAAATAAAGAACAAGACCATCCACATGCGGTCTTAAAAGAGACTCACTTCAGATCTAAAGGCACATGAAGAATGAAAGTGAAAGAGTGGAAAAGCATTTATCATGCAAATGGAGTGAAAAAAAAAAGAGCCAGGGTAGCAATACCTGTATCAGACAAAATAGACTTTAAAACAGAGACTGTAGCAAAAGACAAAGAAAGACAGTACATAATGATAAAGGGAACAATACAACAAGAGGATATAAAAATTGTACACATCTATGCACCCAACACAGAGACACCAAATATATAAACCAATTATTAACAGACACAAAAGTAGAAACAGTAATACAATAACACTAGGGGACTTTAACACCCACTTACATCAACGGATGTATCATTCAGACAGAAAAGTAAAAGGAAGAGTGGCTTTAAACGACACATTAAACCAGATGGACCTAACAGATACATACAGAACATTCCATCCAAAAACAACAGAAGACACATTCTTTTCAAGTGTACATGGAACATTCTCCAGAATAAATCACATGTTAGGCCATAAAACAAGTCTTAGTAAATTCAAGAAAACTAAAAACACACCAACCATCATTTCTGACCAAAACAATATGAAAACAGAAATCTATTACAAGAAAAAATCTGGAAAAAAACACCAGTACACAGAAGCTAAACAACATAGAACTAAACAATGGGTCAACCAAGACATCAAATGGGAAACCCAAAAATATGTAGAGACATATGAAAATGAAAATACAGTAGTCCAGAATCTTGGGGATGGAGCAAAGGCACTTCTACAAGAGAAGTTTAGAGCCAGAGAGGCCTACCTCAAGAACACGAAAAAAGTCAAGCAACCTAACCTTACACCTAAACAAGCTAGAAAAAACAAGGCCCAAAACTAGTAGAAGGAAAGAAATAATAAAGATTAGAGGGGGAAAAAATGACATAGAGAATAAAAATACAATAAAAAAAAAGATCAGTGAAACCAGGAGCTGGTTCTTCAAAAAGATAAAACTGACAAATGTTTAGCCTGACTCATCAAGGAAAAAAGAGAGGAGTCAAATAAGTAAAATCAGAATGGAGTGTCTGGGTGGCTCAGTCGGTTGAGTGTCCGATCAGGTCATGATCTCACAGTTCATGAGTTCGATCCCCAAGTCGGGCTCTGTGCTGACAGCTCAGAACCTGGAGCCTGCTTCGGATTCTGTGTCTCCCTCTCTGCCGCTCCTCCACTTGCACTTTGTCTCTCTCAAAAATAAACGGTGAAATTTTTTTTTTTAATAAATAAAATCAGGGGCGCCTGGGTGGCTCAGTCGGTTAAGCGTCCGACTTCAGCTCAGGTCATGATCTCACAGTTCGTGCGTTCGAGCCCCGCATCAGGCTCTGTGCTGACAGCTCGCTCAGAGCCTGGAGCCTGTCTTTGGATTCTGTGTCTCCGTCTCTCTCTGACCTTCCCCTGCTCACGCTGTCTCTCTCTCAAAAACAAATAAAAAACATTAAAAAAATTTTTTTAAATATAAAAAAATAAAATCAAATGAAGTAACAACTGACACCACAAAAATAAGGATTATTAAGAGACTACTACCAAAAACTATCCACCAAAAAAATGTACAACTTAGAAGAGATGACGAAGCTCCTTATAAGCATATAATCTTCCAAAACTGAATCAAGAAAAACACAGTATTTGAACAGAGTGCTTACAAGCAATAAAATTGAATCCATAATCAAAAACCTCCCAAAAAACAAAAGTCCAGGCTCAGACAGCTTCATAAGTGAATTCTACCAAACATTTTAAGAGTTAATACCTATCCTGCACAAAATATTCCAAAAGACAGAGGGGAAAACTTCCATATTCTTTCTATGAGACCAGAATTACCCTGATACCAAAACCAGACAAAGATGCTACAATAAAAGAAAACTACAGAGGAATACCCTGATAAACAAAGATTCAGGGGTACCTGGGTGGCTCAGTCGGTTAATCATGGGACTTCAGCTCAGGTCATGTTCTCATCATTTGTGAGTTCGAGGCCCACAACAGGTGAGCTCAAGCCCTGCCTTGGGTGAGCCCCACTTCTCTCTCTCTCTCTCTCTCTCCCCCCCAGCTCCTCAGGGGATACTCTCTGCCCCTCGCTCACTTACACCTTCTCTCAAAAGCCAAAAAAAAAAAAAAAATGCAAAAATCCTTAAGAAAATATGAGCAAACCGAATTCAACATTACACTAAAAAAAAAAAAAAATCATTCATTGTGATCAAGTAGGATTTATTCCAGGGATGCAAGGATGGTACAATATTCACAAATTAATGTGATACATCACAGTATCAAGAGAAAGGCTAAAAACCTTTATGATCATCTCAAGAGATACAAAAAAAGCGTTTGACAGAGTACAACATCCATTCACAATAAAAATTCCGCACAAAGTAGGTTTAGAGAGAACATACCTCAACATAATAAAGACCATATGTGAAAAGCCCACAGCTAACAGCATACTGAATGGTGAAAAAGTGAGAGCTTTTCCTCTAAGATCAGAAACAAGACAAGGATGTCCATACTCAACACTATAGCTCAACACAGAACTGGAAGCCCTAGTCAGAGCAACCGGACAAGAAAAAGGAAAAAAAAAAAAAGGCAACAAACTGGTAGGGAAAAAGTAAAACTCACTATTTGCAGATGACATAATACTATATAGAGAAAACCCTAAAGACTCCACCAAGAAATTTTTTTTTAATTTTTTTTAACGTTTATTTATTTTTGAGAGAGACACAGAGCGTGAGCGGGGGACAGTCAGAGAGAGAGGGAGACAGAGAATCAGAAGCAGACTCCAGGTTCTGAGCTGAAGTCGGCCACTCAACTGACTGAGCCACCCAGGTGCCCCTCCACCAAGAAATTAGAATTGATAAACGAACTTAGTAAATTGCAGTCTCTAAAATATACAGAAATCTGTTGCATTTCTTTACACTAATAATGAAGTAGCAGAAAGAGATCTTAAGAAAACAATTCCATTAACAATTGCACCAAAGAGAATACCTAACAATAAACCTAACCAAGAAGGTGAAAAATCTGTAGTCTGAAAACTATAAAACACCGATGAAAGAAACTCAAGAGGACACAAATGGAAGGATACTTCAAGCTCATGGATTATAATAATCAGCATTGCTAAAATATCCATACTCCCCAAAGGGTTCTACACATTCAATACAATCCCTATTAAAAGACCAAGAGCATTTTTCACAAAACTAGAATACTACTAAAATCTATATGGAACCACAAAAGACCTTGAATACCCGAAACAATCTTGAGAAAGAACAAAGCTGGAGGTATTACAATCCCAGATTTCCACATATATTATAAAGCTGTAGTAATCAAAACAGCATAGTACTGGCACAAAAAGACACACAGAGATCAAAGAAAAAGAGAGCACAGAAATAAACCCACACTTAGGAGACAAGAGTGAGTATACAATGGGGAAAGGACAGTCTCTTCAATTAAACAGTGCTGGGAAAAGTGGACAGCTACATGTAAAACAATGAAATTGGACCTCTTTCTCACACCATATACAAAAATAAATTCAAAAGGGATTAAACACCAAATTGTGAGACCTGAAAATATAAAACTTCGAGAAGAAAACATAGGCAGTAATTTCTTTGGCATTAGCCTTAGCAACATGTTTCTAGATATGTCTCTCAGGCAAGGGAAACAAAAGCAAAACTGAACTACTGGGACTACACCAAAATGAAAAGCTTTGGCCAAACAAAGAAAAGCATCAACAAAATGAAAAGGCAACCTACTGAATGGGAAAAGATATTTGCAAATGATATTAACTGATAAGGGGCTAATATCCAAAATATATAAAGAACTACAACTGAACACCAAAAAAAACCCAAGTAATCTGAGGGGCACCTTGGTGGCTCAGTTGGTTGAGTGACCAACTTCGGCTCAGGTAATGATCTAGAGGATCGTGAGTTTGAGCCTCACGCTGGGCTCTGTGCTGACATCTCAGAGCCTGGAGCCTGTTTAGGAATCTGTAACTTCCTCTCTCCCTGCCCCTCCGCTGCTCACGCTCTGTTTCTGTCTCTCAAAATATAAACAAACGTTAAAAAAATTTTTTTTAATAATCTGATTATGAAATGGGCAGAAGACCTGAATAGACATTTTTCCAAAGATGACATACAAATGGCCAAGAGACACATGAAAAGATGCTCAATTATGAGGGAAATGCAAATCAAAATAACAATGAGATACCACTTTACACCTATCAGAATGGCTATTATCCAAAAGACCAGGGGCGCCTGGGTGGCTTAGTCAGTTAAGCATCTGACTCTTGATTTCAGGTCAGGTCATGATCTCAAGGTAGTGAGATGGAGCTCCGCATCAGGCTCTGTGCTGACATGGAGCCTGGATGAGATTCTCAGTCTGCCTCTCCCTCTGCCCCTCCCTTGCTAAAGCGGGCACGTGCTCTCACTCAAAAAGAGAGAGAGAGAGAGAGAGAGCGCGAGCGACAAGAAATAAAATGTTGGCAAGGATGTGGAGAAAAGGGAAAGTTCATGCACCACTGGTAGAAATATAAATGGGCGTAGCCATTGTGGAAAAGAGTATGGAGTCTCCCTCAAAAAATTAAAAATAGAGGGGCACTTGGGTGGTTCAGCCAGTTAAGCGGCCAACTTGGGCCCAGGTCCTGATCTCACAGTTTGTTGAGTTCTAGCCCCGAGTCGGGCTCTGTGCTGGGAGCCTAGAGCCTGGAGCCTGGAGCCTACTTGGGACTCGGTGTCTCCCTCTCTCTCTGCCTCCCCTGCTCACACTCTGCCTCTCTCTCAAAAATAAATAAATATTAAAAAATAATAATAATAAATTAAAAATAGAAATAATATAGGGGCGACTGGGTGGCTCAGTCAGTTAAGCGTCTGACTTCGGCTCAGGTCATGATCTCACGGTTTGTGAGTTCGAGCCCTGCGTCGGGCTGTGTGCTGGGAACCTGGAGCCTGTTTTGCATTCTGTCTCTCCCTCTCTCTGTGCCCCTCCCCTGTGCATGCTCTGCCTCTCTCTCTAAAATAAATTAAAAACATTAAAAAAATATAGAAATACTATACAATACAGTAATTCCACTACCAGGCACTTACCCAAAGAAAATTAAAAATACTGATCCAAAAAGATATACCCCCTTATGTTTACTGCAGCATTATTTATAATAGCCAAGATATGGAAGCAGCCCAAGTGTCCATGCATAGATGAATGAATGGAGAAGACACAGAATAGTATGCATGTGTATGTATATGCATACATAATATACATAGATGTACATATCTACAAATATATACACACAAATAATGGAATAATACTCAAACATAAAATGGTATCCTACCATTTGAGACAACATGGATAGGAAAGGTATTTTACTAAGTGAAGTAAGTCCAAGAAAGATAAATACCACAGGATTTCACTTACATATGGAATCTAAAAAGCAAAACAAATAATAAAACACTCTTAAATGAAGAGAACAAACTGATGGTTGCCACAGGGGAGATGGGTGGGGGGACAGGTGAAACAAAGAGGATTCAGATGTGCAATCTTCTAATTGTAAAGCGAATAAATCGCTGAAATGAAAAGTAACACAGGGAATATAATCAGTAATATTTTAATAATGTTCTTTGGTGACAGATGGTGACTACACTTGTGGTGAGCACAGAGTAATGTAAAGAATTGCTGAATCAATGTTATGCACCTGAAACTAATATAATGTTATACACTAATATAACTTCAATTTAAAAAAGAAGAAAAAAGTCTTCAGTTCCCCAAGAGGCAATGTTAACAACTCAAGAACTGACTAGATATTGCAGGTTAACCAAGGAGCCCTAGTGAATGAGGAAAAAATTCTTCCATAGAGAAAGATTTCATTTCAGCTAATAATGGCAGAAGCGACCAAATTAGAACAAGCGCAATTTTATAACTTTAATTTTTATTTTTAAAGTAAACTCTACCCTCAATGTGGGGCTCGAATTCAGGAGTCTCATGCTTAACCAGCCAGGTACCCCTCACTTTTGTAACTTTTAAATAACTCATCCATGCAATGGTAATCAGTGGATGGTAAAAGAATTACGTAAAAAGTGGGGCTTCATGAAGGGATCAGGAGGATATCACCTGAGCCCTCTGACGAATCAAACTATACAAAAAAATTTTCAAGAGAACTGGGGAAACTTGAACATGACTAAGTATCATATAAGCTATTAAAGAAATTATTATTGGGGCGCCTGGCTGGCTCAATCAGTTGAGCATCCATCTGACTTGGTGTCAGCTCAGGTTCTGATCTCACAGTTCCGGGATCGAGCCCCGCGTCAGGCTGTGCACTAACAGGCGGAGCCAGCTTGGGATTCTCTCTCTTTCTCTCTGCCCTTTCTCCCACTCATGAGCACGTGCAGGTGCGCGCGCTCTCTTTCAAAATAAGTAGTTAAAAAAAAAAAAAGACATCATTATCAGGTATGTTGTATATGATAATGCACTGCAGTAATGTAGAACAATGTGTTGTTTTATAGACATATTTAGGAATAAAACAATGTCTTGGATATGCTACAGCATAAATTCTTAGCAAAAAAGAGACATTTGGAAACGTTCACAAATAAAAAGGTAAAAATAAAAGCACTCAACTAGTAGTCACTACAGAGTCCTTTAAGGAGAAAACATCAATAAATTCAAATTAATATTTAAAAGTTGATCATTTTCATTATTTTGTACAGACTCTGTAGAATAAGATGCTAAAGATATAAAACTAATGCAAGGCTTCTTAAGGCAGTCCTGAAATAAAACCCTTAAAAAGCCAACACCATTATATTAAAGTATCAATTTAATATTAATAAACTTATTAGTAATTATAATTATCAATATTAACATTTATAATTGATCATATTACACGTTAATTTAAGCATTTATTGAATTATTATATGCAAGGCTCTGCAATACAATAAGGCAAGATGATGACACCCATGCCCTGTTTTAAACCTTCCACTTGAGCTGGTAAAAAAGAACATACTGCATACTCTGGGTGCAGGTAAGGCAAGTTTACTAAAGAAAAATACTCAAAGTAGACAAAAGATACAGGATTCAAAAAAGGAAAGGAAAAAATGCAAATATTCTGATGAGGATATTCAAAACATAATAGCATCAGCCACAGTACTATCAACATTTTAAAAGCTCAAAAGGTTTGTCAGTAAGACAAGAGGGGAAACTAATGAATGAACTTCCAAGAAAAGAATACTTAGGGATTAGAAATAAGCAGTTCTTGAAAGAAAATGGAGTATCTTCAATGTGAGGAGGCCACATCCTCATACCCTAAATCCCTAGTAACTGAACACAATGTGACTGACTACGCCAAGTAAACAAGGGCATTTGAGCTTCACAGACCTAACGTAAGGTAACTGTGGAAAGCTACCATAACAAAGGCATGGAATAGGCAATGTGAGCACCATGTAGGAGCAGAAGCACCACCATATTTCTGGTGAAGCACTGACTGCTAAAAGGGTCCAAAGCAGAAAAGCTTTTTGTCCTCCCAAAGATTCAGATGATCAGAGCAAACAAGATTTTGGCTGGGATCTACATCAAGAGTGATTAGAGGGGCACCTGGGTGGCTCAGTTGGTTAAGTGTCTGACTCTGGCTCAGGGCATGATCTTGCAGTTCCTGAGTTCGAGCCCTGCATCAGGCTCTGTGCTGACAGCTCAGAGCCTGGAGCCTGCTTCGGATTCTGTGTCTCCCTCTCTCCCTACCCCTTCCCCGCTCATGCTCTGTCTCAAAAAAAATAAATAAATAAACATTAAAAAAAAAAAAGAGTGATTAGAAAAGGAAAAGAAGCCTTACAGGAGATATCCAGTAAGGGAGTTGGAGGGTTTGGGTTTAGCCATATGAATGACAAGGGTTGCAAATGTGTTAGAAAGAAAAGTGGTATCTTTTTTGGAACTGGAAAAACTGAGGCAAGTCTAAAGAGAGGGAAAGGGACTGACTGTACATGTGGGGATGAGAAAGGACTAGTGATAAAGCAAGCTTTCCAAAAGGACAGAGGAACTGGCAAATTCCAGAGCCAGTGGAATCATGTGCTAGAAATGGGGAGGGTGGGAGGGGAACTGAGGATGGGATATGAAGGAGTAATCTCCCCACTGTCTCCATCTTTAGGACATGAGTCATGAAGTCATTATATCATTTAGTTTACAGAAATAAGAAAGCATTAACATGACAACCCTGGGAAATCAGTGAGTATGTATACGCAAGTGTTAACGGGTCACAAGTGGTCAGAGACAAAGAACATTATGCCATTAGCCAGGTGTGGGGCCACAAGTGACGTAACTTCTCTTAGGCTTTGTTCCCTAATCTTTTGCTTAAAACTGAGTAAGGATCACACCTCACAAGGGTCTTGTGGAAATTACACAAAGAAGGAAAATGGTTCTCACCTGTAAGGAACCATATTCCTTCACAAGGCTGCCTGAGAGCTCTCACAGGACAGCAAAGAGGAATCTCAGCAGAACTACATCCGTGTTTCCTATTTCAAAAGGACAGATATGTATTATACCTACCAACAGGTAAACTATGATAGATGTAATGATGGTTAAAGTGCAGCTGGGAAAGCATTTTTTTCCATGAAAGAAAAAACTCAGTTGATACTGTGCATCCCAACAGCCATTAAGAGGGATGTCATGTTCTGAGAGTAACTCCAGATGCTATTTTTTTTAATTTTTAAAAAATATTTATTTTGAGAGAGACCCAGACAGAGTACGAGCAGGGGAGGGGCAGAGAAAGAGGGAGACACAGAATCTGAAGAAGGCTCCAGGCTCTGAGCTGGCAGGACAGAGTCCGACACGGGGCTCGAACTCACAAACTGGGAGACCGTGACCTAAGCCAAAGTTGGACACTCAACCTACTGAGGCACCCAGGCGCCCCCCCCACACTATTTTTAGCTAAAACTTAAATACAATAAATCTGTCAACTGTCAAGATCTAGAAACTGCCTAAGGTTGAAAAGACTTAAAATGCTACTGAGTATTCTGGTAAAATTTTATTTAGATTTACATGCACGCATATACACAGAATACAAACTTCTAATACAAATGTACAAAATTAGCCAAGTGAGTAAAATTACATAAAACAAAACTTAAACAGAACTAGCGGCTGAGTCTGAAGCCTTAAAGAAACGTGACAAAACCATACTGTGCCATGAAGAGCCAACAGGAGGACTTCTTCCTCTCTCAGTTACGGCACATTAGGAACCAACCTTCCTGCTGAAGACATAAAAATAGAGCTGCACAAAATATAAGAAATTACTTTCTTAAAGGACTGAAAAGCCAACAGGATAGTGCTTTCAGATTGATTAGAGGACCAGAAAATTCAGAGAGGTGACCCCAACAATCCAGAAGAAACTAGAAGTTAAACGGCACTGGACAGCCTGACCGAGTCAAGGGGACAAAAGGGAAATCCTCTTCCCCCAACTCCCGGTGAGGAATCTGAAGGGCAGCATCTTAGAAGTCAGGGTGAACCCGAAATAACCAGTCCATACACTGAATGCAATTTGGCTTTTGAGTCATCTGGTTGGCCCAGAAAAATCTTGACAGACATTAGACTAAGTAATCCTGGATTCCCTCAAGCAGATGCCACAAAAATAAATCCTTTCTGGAAGGTATCATCCTTGGTCACAAATAATTTGTCAAATAACTTTTCAAATCCAATGCCCAGCATACAATTAAAGACAAGCAGGCACTTGAGGAGACAAGAAAACAGGATCAAAAGCCATAGAAATAGCAAACAACTAAAAGAGACTCACAGGAACTCCAAATACTGGAATTACCAAACAGAAATTTTTTAATTACAACTTAATCTCAGTAATGAACTAAAAAGCTATAGTGAATGACATAACAGATTTTTAAAAGAAGCAAAAAGTTATTGAAAAAATACAAAAACTGAAATTAAGAATTCAATAAACAGGTTTAGCAGCCAGTGAGATGGTAAATCAGACAGCTGAGACAGTACATCAAAAGACAGATGGGCAGGGGAAAAAAAGCTCAGAATGAAGACAGTAACAAACATGAAGATACAGTAGAACGTCCACCATACAACACAGTTAACTGGAATCCCAGAAGAGGAGGTAGTATGGGGCAGAATCAATATTTAATTAGCTGAAATTTGGGGTGCCTACGTGGCTGAGTCGGTTAAGCGTCTGACTTCGGCTCAGGTCATGATCTCACGGTTCGTGGGTTCAAGCCCCACATGGGGTTCTGTGCTGACAGCTCAGAGCCTGGAGCCTGTTTCAGATTCTGTGTCTCCCTCTCTCTGCCCTCCCCTGTTCGTACTCTGTCTCTCTCTGTCTCAAAAATAAACAAACATTAAAAATTTTTTTAAAAAGTAGCTAAAATTTTTCAAAAATGATGAACGATGTCAAACCATAAACTTAAGATTCTCAATGAATTCCTAGCAGATAATCAACAAAGAAAAACTTAAAATTGTCCTGCGGAGTAGGGGTGGGGGAGAGTTACTTTCTTTCTTTTTTTTTTTTTTTTGTTTATTTATTTTGGGGGGGAGGGATAGAGAGAGAAGGAGACAGATCTGAAGCAGGCTCCAGGCTCCAAGCTATCAGCACAGAGCCTGATGTGGGGCTCGAATTCAAGAGCCATGAGATCACGACCTGAGCAGAAGTCAGACGCTTAATCAGCTAAGCCACCCAGGCGCCCCCCTCTTTTTGTTAGTATTTATTTATTCTTGAGAGAGACAGGAGAGATAGAGACAGAAAGAGCACGAGTGGGGGAGGGGCAGAGAGGGAGAGGGACACAGAATCTGAAGCAGGCTCCAGGCTCTGAGCTATCAGCACAGAGTCCGATGCGGGGCTTGAACTCACAAACTATGAATGAGATCATGACCTGAGCAGAGGTCGGAGGCTTAACCAACTGAACCACCCAGGAATCCCAAGATAGCTTAATTTGCAACAATAAAAATGGAAGCTAATAAAACAATCACTAAGGAGCAGAAAGAAAAACAAATGCCAACCTAGTATTCCACTGCAGAGAAAATATCCACCAAAAATTTAAATGAAGGGGTCTCCTAGGTGGCTCAGTTGGTAGTGTTCAACTCTTGCTTTCAGCTCAGGTCATGATGTGATGGTGAGTTCCAGCCCTACATCGGGCTCTGTGCTGACAGCGCGGAGCCTGCTCAGGATTCTTGCTCTCTTTGTCTCTCTGAACCCCACCCCCCAATCAAAATAGGTAAACATTAAAAAAAAGTAAATGAAATATATTCTCAAATAAAAACAGAGTTCACTTCAAGCAAACCCCAATCAGAAATCATAAACAAAAAGAAAACTGATCCAAATTGGAAGGTCAGAGACACAGAAAAGAATCAATTACCATGAGGGGCGCCTGGGTGGCTCAGTCGGTTAAACGTCCGACTTTGGCTCAGGTCTTGGCCTCACACTCCGTGAGTTGGAGCCCCGTGTCGGGCTCTGTGCTGACAGCTCAGAGCCCGGAGCCTGCTTCAGATTCTGTGTCTCCCTCTCTCTCTGCCCCTCCCCTGCTCACGCTCTGTCTCTTTCTCTCTCTCTCAAAAATAAGCATTAAAAAAATAAGCATTAAAAAAATTTATAAAAAGAACCATGAAAGTTTAAGTGGGTTTAAAACCTAATGGAACACTGTATAAAATAATGTGTTGTGGAGTTTAAAATACGTACAGAAACTTATCTCCAAATTCATTAAATTATACATATTAAATATGTATGCCTTTTGTAAAAAAAAAATCTTTTTTACAGAAAATGGAATTACAGGACAACAGCATGTATGTCAGGAGGTGGTTAAATGACACTAAGGAGTTTTAATGTTCTTGCTTCAATCAAGAGGAAAGTATCACTTAACACTAGACTTTGATAAATGAAATACACATGCTGTAAGTGCTGGGGTAATCACAAAAAGAATTAAAATGAATATGTGGTATTTGAACCCAAATGGAAAAACTGACACAAAACATAAACTAAAGGAAGATAAAAAGAAATACAGAACAGGTAAACCGGAATGTTCCAGAGACGCTGGAAGTAATCTCAAAATAACAGTAATTATATTAAATGTGTATCAATTAAATGTTCCAAAAAAAGAAAAAAGAAAAGAAAGATTATCAGACTAGATTAAAAAAAAAAAACCCTATAAATAGATGTTGTTTTTAAGAGTCTCATCTAAAATATAACACATAAAGATTAAAAGTAAAAGGACAGAAAAATACATCATGCAAACATGAACCAAAACAAAGATGGAACGGCTAAATTGTTTCAGACACAACATCGACATCAAAGGAAAAGCATCACTATAGTTAAGAGTCACTTTCAAAATGAGAAAATGTTTAATTCACCAGAGCAACAGAATGAACTAAATTTGCATGCAATTGTTAACATGCTCTCAAATTATATATACAGGTAAAATACACTTACTAGGAGAACTAGACATAGGTCACTATCATAGTGGCAGATTTAAAGTCTCTCTCTTGGGGCGCCTGGGTGGCTCAGTTAAGCACCCGACTTCAGCTCAGGTCATGATCTCACAGGTCATGAGTTCAAGACCCATGTCAGGCTCTGTGCTGACAGCTCGGAGTCTGGAGCCTGCTTCAGATTCTGTCTCCCTCTCTCTCTCTGTCCCTCCCTCACTCATGCTCTGTTTCTTTCAAGAATAAACAAACATTAAAAAAACATTTTTTTTAAATAAAGATCTCTCTCAGTAGTTAAAAGAACACAGACAAAAAAATCTGTAACGATACATATCAACACAACTAACAAACTTCACCAATGAGCACACATAGAATACTGAATCTAAGAGCTACAGGTTATATGCTTCTCAAGCACTTACATATTTACATAAAATGACAATATTGACCATAAAATCTTTAGAAAACTCAGACTAAAATCATTCAGTGGAAGTTATCTAATGAAAATGTGATAAAGCCAGAAATCAATTACAAAATATGCATACTTAGAAAATTCTCATTATTAATAGAATTTAAGAAATACTTTTTAAAATATTTATTTTGAGAGAGAGAGAGAGAGAAGGAGGGAGGGAGAGAGAGAAAGCGCGCGAGTGTGTGTAAGGGGCAGAGAGAGAGGGAGAGAGAATCCCAAGCAGGCTCTGTGCTGACAGTGCAAAACCCAACATAGGGCTCGACCTCACAAACTGTGAAATCATGACCTGAGCCGAAATCAAGGGTCAGATGCTTAACTGACTGAGCCACCCAGAAGCCCCAAGAAGTACACTTTTAAATAACCCACTGATCAAAGAAAAAATTACAAAGGAAATTAGAAAATGATGTGAAATAATGAAAATATTATCTATCAAAAATTATGGGATTCAGGTAAAGCAATACTTGAAAGTGAAATGATAGTTTAAATCCCTGTGTTGGAAATCAGGTTGTGAATTAATACCTAACTACCCCTGTTAAGAAGTTAGTAAAAGCAAAGTAAACCCTAAAGAAGCAAAAGGAAATAATGCACATAAAAGCAGGTATTAACAAAAGAGAATGGTTTTCTGGAAAAATTACTATAATTGCAAAATCTCCATGCAAATTACTTTTTATTTTTTTCATGTTTTTATTTTATTTTATTTTGGGGGGAGGGGAGTGGGAGTAGGGGAAGGCAGAGAGACAGGGAGACACAGAATCCAAAGCAGGCTCCAGGCTCTGAGCCATCAGCACAGAGCCTGACGCGGGGCTCGAACCCATGAACCATGAGATGATGACCGGAGCTGAAGTTGGACGCTTAACTGACCAAGCCACTCAGGCGCCCCACCATGCAAATTATTTTTAAAAAGGGGGAAAAGATACATTTACTCATTAATAAGAATGAAAAATGCCCAAGAGAGATGAAAATATACATTTGGACAAAAACTTGTACATAAATGTTCATGATAGCCAGAAAGTAAAAACCACCCAAATGTCCATCAATTGATGAATAAATAAAATGATATATCCACACAGCGTACTATTTTCTCACAATAAAAATATGAAACTGATACATGTTAAATACAGATGAAGCTTAGCATTATGCTCAGTGAAAGAAGCCAGTCATAAAGCAGCACATATTGTATGACTCCATTTATATGAAAATTTTCAGAAGACACAAATCTATAGGGGGCAAAAAAACTTGTAATTACCTAGGGCTGATGAGGAGGGACAGGGCTGAGGGATAATGGGGAATGAGTGCTAATGGGAGGATTTCTTTTTGGGGTGATGATCATGTTCTAAAATTGATTATGATGATGGTGGACAACTCTGTGAATATATTAAAAACCACTAAACCGTACACTCAAGTCTATATAAGAAAAGAAAATAAAAGGGAGAACTATTACTAAGCAATGTGCACACATTTAATGATAAGAGTATAACTGTAATGCCAATACATTTGGAACTTCAGGCAAAATAGACAAATTTTCATAAATATATGATTTACCAAATGGTTGTAAGAAGAAATAAAGCCATATTAAGCATCTTTCCCCAACTACAGTGCTATGAAACTAGAAACCAATTCCAAGAAGAAAAACAGCAAATTCACAAAAATGTGAGATTAAACATTCTACTGAACTAATGTGTCAACAAAGAACTCAAAAGAGAAATAAAAAAAAATACCATGAGACAGCAATCTACACATTTAATGTACACGCTACCAAAATTACCACCAGCATTTTTCACAGAGCTAGAATGAACAACCCTAAAATTTGTATGGAATCACAGAAGACCCCAAATTGCCAAAGCAATCTTCAAAAAGAAAAAGCAGAGCTAGAGGCATCACAATTCTGGACTTCAAGCTATATTACAAAGCTGTAGTCATCAAGACAGTATGGTACTGACACAAAACAGGCACAAAGATCCATGTAACAGAATAGAATACCCAGAAATGAACCCCAATTATACAGTCAATTAGTCTTCGACAAAACAAGAAAGAATACCCAAGGGGAGTAAGACTGTCTCTTCAATAAATGGTGTTGGGAAAAGTGGATGGCAACGTGTAGAAGAATGAAACTAGACCACTTTCTTACACTATACACAAAAATAAATTCAAAGTGGATAAAAAAACTAAACAGGAGACCTCAAACCACAAAAATTCTAGAAGAGAACACAAGCAGTAACTTCTTTGACATCGGCCATAGTAACTTCTTTATAGATATGTCTCCTGAGGCAAGGGTAACAGAAGCAAAAATAAACTATTGTGACTATATCAAAATAGAAATTTATGCACAGCAAAGAAAAACAATAAACAAAACTAAAAGGCAATCTACTGAATGGGAGAAGATATTTGCAAATAACATATCTGATAAAGAGTTCGTATCCAAAATATAAAATAACTTATAAAACTCAACACTTGGGATACCTGAGTGGCTCAGTCGGTTAGGCGTCCAATTCTTGCTTTCAGCTCAGGTCATGATCTCAGTTGAGGGTCGAGCCCCATTTCTCTCTCTGCCCCTCCCCCATTTGCGTGAGCTCTCTCAAAATAAACTAAAAAAACAAAAAACAAAAAATAAAGAAACTCAATACTCAAGGGGCACCTGGGTGGCTCAGTTGGTTAATTGGCCGATTCTTAATCTCAGTTCAGGTCATAAACACTCAAAAAATGAATAATCCAATTAAAAAACAGGCAAAAAACATGAATACACATTTTTCCAAAGACATACAGATGGCCAACAGACACATGAAAAGATGCTCAACATCACTGATCATCAGGGAAATGCAAATTAAAATTACAATAAGGTATCACTTCACACCTGTCAGAATGGCTAAAATCAACAATACAAGAAACAACAGGTGTTGGCAAGGATGTAAAGAAAGGAGAACCCTCTTGCACTGTTGGTGGGAATGACTGGGACAGCCACCCTGGAAAGCAGTATGGAGGTTCCCGGAATATATAATGAAATATTACTCAGCCATAAAAAAAGAATAAAATATTGCCATTTGCAATGACATGGGCGGAGCTAGAAAATATTATGCTAAGCGAAATAAATTAGACAAAGACAAATAGCATATGATTTCACTCATTTGGAATTTAAGAAACAAAAGGGGAAAAAAGCAAAGGGAAAAAAGGGGGAGACAAATCAAGAAAAAGACTTAATTTTAGAGAACAAACTGATGGTTACCAGAGGGGAGGTGGATGGGGGGATGAGTACAATAGATGGTGGGGATTAAGGAAGGGACTTGTGATGAGCATCAATCTGGTGATGTATGGAAATGTTGACTCATTATATTGTACACCTGAAACTAATATTACACTGTATGTTTACTAACTGGAATTTAAATAAAAACCTTTTTTTAAAGTACCTTGAGTCAAATGAAAATACAATATACCAAAATTTATACAATGTGGCAAAAGCAGTTCTAACAGAAAACTTCAAAGCAACAAATGACTATATAAAAAAAGAAAAAGAAAGAAAGAACGATCTCAAACAGCTTAACATTAAATCTCAAGGAACTGGGAGAGGGTCGGGGGAAGCCCAGAGTCAGGAGAATGAAGGAAATAACAAAGAACAGAGCAGAAATAAGTAAAATAAAGACAAAAGAAACAACTGTAAAGATCAATAAAATTAAGAGCTGGTTCTGCAAAAAGATAAAACTGAGAACCGTTAGGGGCACCTGGGTGGCTCAGTTGGCTAAACGTCCGACTTCAGCTCAGGTCATGATCTCACGGTTTGTGAGTTTGAGCCCCACAACGGGCTCTGTGCTGACACCTCAGAACCTGGAGACTGCTTCAGATTCTGCGTCTCCCTCTCTCTCTTTGCCCCTCCCCTGCTCAAACTCTGTCTCTCTCTGTTTCTCAGTAATAAATAAATGTTAACAAAAAAAAATTTTTTAAAGAAAATAAAGGATAAAAATCATGATCATCTCAATAAATGCAAAAAAAATTCAACACCCTTTTATGATAAAAACTCTGAACGAAGTGGGTATAAAGGGAACACACCTCAATATAATAAAGGACATATATGACAATCTCTCAGCTAATATCATACTCCAACAGTAAACAGCTCAAAGCTTCTCCACTAAGATCAAGAACAACACAAGATGCCCACTCTGATCACTCTGATTCAATATTGTATCAGACATCTTAGAGCAATTAAGGAAGAAAAAAATAAAAAGCATTCAAATTGTTAAGGAAAAATGAAAACTGTCACTATTTGCAGATGACATATTATGTAAAGAAAACCCTAAAGACTCCACCAAAAAACTGTTAGAACAAATGAATTCAGTACTTGCAGAAAACAAAATCAATATACAGAAATCTATTGCATTTCTATTAACTAATAACAAACTATTATAGAATTAAGAAAACAATCCCATTTACAATTGCATCAAAAAGAATAAAATATGTAGGAAAAAATTTAAAGAGGTGAAAGACCTGCCTATACTGTGAAAATTCTAAGACACTGATGAAAGAAATTGAAGACACAAACAAATGGAAAGATATTCCATGCTCATGGATTGGAAGAATATTGTGAAAATGTCCATAACCATCCAAAGCAATCTACAGAGTCAATGCAATCCCTGCCAAAATACCAGTGACAGTTTTCATAGAAATAGAACAAACAATCCTAAAATTTGTAGGAATAACCTCCAAAGGACCCCAGTATGGTCAAAACAATCTTGAGAAAAAGGAACAAGCCTGGAAGCAGCATACTCCCAGATTTCAAGCTATATTACAAAGCTACAGTCATCAAAACAGTATGGTATTGGCATAAAAACACACAGACCAAGAGAATAGACAGATCAGAAATGAACTCATGCATATATGGTCAATTAATTTATGACAAAGAAGCCAAGAGTATACAGGGAGGAAAGGAGAGTCTCTTTGATAACTTCTGTCAGGGAAACTGGACAGCTACAGGCCAAAGAATGAAACTGGATCACTATCTTACCCCATACCCAAAAGTTAAATCAAAATGGATTAAAGACTTGAACATATAACACATGAAACCGTAAAACTCCTAGAAGAGAACATAGGCAGTAATAAGCTTGACATCAGTCTTGGTGATGATATTTTTCAATCTGGCTCCAAAATCAAAGGCAACAAAAGCAAATTAAACAAGTGGGACTACATCCAACTAAAAGGCTGCTGCACAGCAAAGGAAATCATCAACAAAAATGAAAAGACAACCTACTGAATGGGAGAAAATATTTACAAATCATATCTCTGAGAAGAACTCCTACAACTCAATAGTAAAAAAAACAAACAACCCAATTTAAAAATGGGCAGAAGTTCTGAATCGTTTTCCAAACAAAACATGCAAATGGCCAATCGCTACATGAAAAGATGCTCAACATCATTAATGATCAGGGAAATGCAAATCAAAAGCCCAATAAGGAGCACCAAGTTTGCTCAGCTGGTAGAGCACATGACTCGATCTCAGGGTCATGAGTTTGATACCCACATTGGGCATAGAGCTTACTTCAAAAAGAGAATAGTTGAGGGGAAAAAAAAAACACAATGAGATAATATCTCACACCTGTCAGAATGGCTAATATCAGGGTCCCTGGTGGCTCTGTTGGTTAAGTGTCCAACTCTTGATCTTGGCTCAAGTGATGATCTTGTGGTTCATAAGATCAATCGAGCCCCATGTCAGGCTCTGGGCGCTGACTGCATAGAGCCCACTTGGGATTCTCTCTCTCTTTCAAAATAAATAATAAACATTAAAAAAATAAAAGAATGGCTAATATCAAAAAAAACAAGAAATAACAAGTGCTGTTGAGGATGTGGAGAGAATGGAACCCTGTCTACTGTTGGTGGGAATGCAAACAGAACAGCCACTATGGAAAACAGTATGGAGGTTTCTCGATGACTTAAAAATAGTACTATCATGTGATCCAGCAATTCCACTTCTGGGTATTTATCCAAAAATAGAAAGAAACACCACCTCCCATATTCATTGCAGCATTATTTACAATAACCAAGAAAGTAAAATACCATATGATCTCACTTATATGTAAAATCTTAAAAAAAAAAGCTCAGTGATAAAACATATTAGTGGCTGCCACAGACAACAAGCAGGGGTAGGCAAATGGATGAAGGAGGTCAAAAGGTACAAAATTTCAATTATAAATAAAATAACTAAGTCCTGGGGATGTAATGTACATCATGGCAAGTATAGTCAGTAATACAGTACTGCACACTTGAAAGCTGCTAAGACAGTAAATCTGAAAAGTCTTCATCAAAAGTGGGGTGCCTGGGTAGCTCAGTCAGTTAAAGCATATGACTTCAACTCAGGTCATGATCTCACAGTTCATGGGTTTGAGCCCCACATCCAGTTCTGTGCTGACAGCTTGGAGACTAGAGCCTGCTTCAGATTCTGTGTCTCCCTCTCGCTCTGACCCTCCCCTGCTTGTGTCCTTGGTCAGTCTCTCTTTCTCTCTCAAAAATAAATAAAGATTTAAAAAAAAAAAGTCTTCGTCGAAAGAAAAAAAATGGGGTAAAAATTATGTATGGTGACAGATGTTACCTAAACTTACTGTGGTGAACATTTTGCAATATACAGAAATATGGAATCATTGTGTTGTGGGCCTGGAACTAAACTGGTATGTTACGTGCTATGTACATACCTCAATAAAAAAAAAGAAAAAGAAAAAGAAAACACCTGAAGTACATTACTACTACTTTAAAAATTGAATCTGTACATAAAAGCTTTCCTACAAAGCAAACTCTAGGCCTAAATGGCTTCAGGGCTCAGTTCTATCACACCTTTAAAGAAAAAATAAAACCCAATCTCATCACACTCTCTGAAAAGAAACAGTCTACAACTATGCACAATATATAAATAAGTCCCACATTCATAATGTTGCCCAAGAATATACTGGGATTCCATCTATAGGAAGCACAAAAGTAGGCAAAAGCATATACTGTTAAATGCCAGGAAAATGATGAAGGAAATTAAAAGGTACAAACTTCTGGTTATTTAAAAAAAAAAAAGTCAGGGAAATGACTGGGGGTGTAGGGTAGTAAGTGATCAGACGGGCACATAAAGGGGCTTCTACATGGCTGGTAATGTTCACTTTCTTGATCTGGGGCTGGTACCAAAGTATACTCAGTGAAAATTCACTGAGCTGTTTACTACGGACATATGCTTTCTGCACATTTAATAAACTTTTAATAAGCTCTTTTTTAAGTAAGAAGGAATACTTATTTTTCAAAATTTGTTAAAGGACAGGAGAGTAAAAATGTCTGAAGCCCACTGCTTCAGGGCAAAGAAATCAAATAACTAACAACAACTTAAAAAAGCAGGTATCAAGACAACATGCTAAACAGCAAAACATGTTCACAGAAGTGCCAAACCAACTAGAAACTCTCAAAACTTACAGAAAAATTGGTTTGAAACTATTCAAATCCGAAAGGTAAATTGACGTATATCTAGATTTAGTGACTAGTATTGGTTCATAAAGATCTAAGACAAGTCACTTGATGTTTTTATTAAATAAGAAGGTCTTTCAAATCTTAGAAATGAACTAATAGATTCATACCTCTGGTCAAATCTCCTAATTTTATAAATGAAGAAACCAAAGTCCTTTGAGTTGGGTGATTTGTCCAAGGTCTTAAGCAGGTCTCCATAAGTAAAAACAAGTGTAGTTAATTTAGTTTATCACTCTCCCAATTTTCTTTCAGTTCTAAAGGATTCCCACCCAGCAAGAGAATTTGTTTACTGGCAGTGTCCTTCAATACAGGCTATATTCAACTTAAACATTTTCATCCACATGTTATCAACTCAAAATTAATTTCTGTGCCATCCATGACTTATAGCCAAAAGCTATTTCTGGAGCAGAAAAGATAAGACTTTCTAAAAGTAAAGTTCATGATGTGGAACCTAACCGATAACTTTCTATTTACACTAAATGACTCTGTGTGGCATGTGTGGTAATTTAGAATGACAATGGCACCTACAACATAAGGTACCCCTGAAAAAGACCAAAAACACCAATAATGACCATAACCTGAAATCAGTACATAATAAAAAAAAAAAAAGTGCTAAACCTGTGACAATAAATTTTTTTTAATGTATGTTTATTATTGAGACAGAGAGAAACAGAGCGTAAGTAGGGGAGGGGCAGAGAAGGAGGGAGTCACAGAATCCTAAGCAGGCTCCAGGCTTCCAGCGGTCAGCAGAGAGCCTGACGCGGGGCTTGAACCCACAAACCGTGAGATCATAACCTGAGCCAAAGTCGGACACTTAACCGACTGAGCCACCCAGGCGCCCCTCTGTGACAATAAATTTTTGTACTAACTTAATATTAATTTCTTATTAAATTGGTTTTAAAAAATTAATTTCTCCAATCATTCCAGTTAACTTCTATATCCAATATGAAGAAAATATGCTTTCTATGTAACTTTAACATTTTTAAAAATTTTTTTATTTTACAGAGAGAGAAGATGAGCAGGGGCAGGGAGGGGGAGAGAGAGAAAGAGAAAGAGAGAGAAAGACGGGGGGTGGGGGGGGGAATATTTCAAGCAGGCTCCTGACATGGGGTTCGATCCTGCCACCTTTGGATCATGACCTGAGCCAAATTCAAGAGTTGGATGCTTAACCGACTGAGCCACCCAGGTGCCCCAACTTCAACATTTTTAGAAGAATGACTTGTCATTCTGAAGCTAACTCCATCAAAAGTGTACAGTACATAAAACGACCCATTTAGTCCTGTGAAAACATATTTTTAAATTACATATATAAACACTTTAGTCTCCACTCTATCCCCATAGCATTCTTTCCACTACCACAGGACTCTCTTTTATTTCAAACGAGAGAGTTCAGCACCAACACGAAGCCCTGTACTCGCAATCCCCAGGGGAAACACCTGGGCTTCTGAAGATCTGCAGAAAACTTAATTCAGAAAATGGTTTATGGCCACAGACACTTATTCACTAAAGAAACGGAGGTCTTAATGATATAAATACAAACATTAAAAATGACTTAACAACTGGGGTGCCTGGGTGGCTCAGTTGGTTGAGCGTCCGGCTTCCACTCGGATCATGATCTTGCAGTTTGTGGGTTCGGGCCCCGTGTTGGGCTCTGTGCTGTCAGTGCTGAGCCTATTTGGGATTCTTGGTCTCCCTCTCTCTCTGCTCCTCCTCTGCTCGTGCTCTCTCAAAAATAAACATAAAAAAAAAATTCTAATGACTTAACAACTAATGCAACATGGTATCCTGGATGGGATCCTGGCGCAGAAAAAGGGCATTATTGGGAAAGCTAGTGAAACAAACAAAATTGCAGTTTACTTGTATACCCGGGTGAAGGGTATATGGAAACTCTGTACCATCTTTGCAACTTTTTGTAAAACTAAAGTTATTCCAAAATAAAAATCTTATTGAAAAAGAAAATTTTTGACAGAAAGAAAATCTACCAAAAGTTGAGAAGTCTGTACCTCAATTCTAAAAATGTTACCTATTTTTCCAATATTACTAAATAAACCCCGGAAAAGCTTCAGAAAAAGAAAAAAAGATGCTTATATCAGGCAGGTATGAAAATGAAAAGCTATGAAATCATTTCTCAGTGGAAAAGGAGAACGATATTATTTAAGTATAAAAGACATAGGCAGTGGACAGCCAAGAAGAGAGGAGTACTTTAGAGGTCCTAACAAACTAACAATAATAAATATACATGTAACATTACTTATGCACTGGTCTATGGGCTAGCTGCTACTGTGAGTGCTTTATATGTATTACCATACTGAGCCCTCCCGAAAACCTCTAAGGTAGGCAGTACAGTACCAGTAAGTACATTCTACAGATGAGAAGTTCTGTAAGTGACAGAACAGAAATTTGCAGGCAACTGCTATACTAAACAGCCTTTTGAAGACCCACACCAGGAAAAAAGTTCTGCCTTCTAGAGGCCAGGTCCTACTATTCACCCCGTCCTCTGCATCCACTGGAGAAGCAAGCCCTCTGCCCAAGACTTGGGGAGTCCTTGCTAAGATCCTGAAGGAACGTGACTCACCCGTCCCATCTTCAAGATTGTATTCATAATCTTGCAGTACCTCCTGTACTCAATGCGGGCTCTTGTTGAGACACTGTTATACATAGAAGTTAGTTATTATAACAGTATCAGTCTTCAAATTCAGATATGTGGGACTGGCCTGGGAATATGAAGGCCTTATGTGACATTATTTCTGTGGGAAAATGGTGGTGAATTCCAAAAAGATAGTCTTAAATTGACCATTTAGAAACTGAGGTTCCTTCCACACAGAATTTGGCCTTATAGATGCCAAGGTAATTAAATAAATTTCAATAAAAGACACTGCAGTTACTCACATAATCAATCCACTTTTGCTCATATATCAAGGTGGCACAGTTTCTTATATTTAACATAATAGGAATAGTGTTACTGAAAAAAATTAGCTTAATATTTTATGCACTTCCCACACTATAGCCAATTTTGGATATATCCAGCAGTTAATATACTGCTCTCCCTCCTCCCTCCCCCCATCAGCTCTGCACTAAAAATTACTACCAAGGGGCGCCTGGGTGGCTCAGTTGGTTGAGTATCAGACTTGATTTCAGCTCAAGTCATGATCCCAGAGACATGGGATCAAGCCCTGTGGCAGGCTGCACACTGAGCATGAAGCCTCCTTCAGATTCTCTCTGCCTCTGCCCTTCTCCTCTGCTCACACACACTCTCTCCCACTAAAATAAACAAATAAAAAAATTACTACCAAATACACAAATGTTTTCTTTCTCCCTCTTTCTCTCTCTCCCTCTCTCCTTCACACACACCCCCGCCCCAGGACAGAAGGGGTGTCATTTCAGAAGTTACTAATAGCAGTAGTAACAATGATGATGACAGTATACTAAGAAAAACTAACTCTTCTTGAGTATTTACCATTGCTAGTTATGTTCTAAATATGCACTATACATCCTCTGGCTCATTTCATCCTCACAAAAACCCTGTGAGGTAAATATTACACTACCCCAATTTCCAAAATGAGGAAACAGGTCAGTGATTAAGCAACTTGCCCAAGATCACAGAGCTAGTGTCAAAAGAAAGACTTGAACATTTGAGCATTTTACCCCAGAGATGTTTTTAACCACTGCACCCTGGGTGTAATTAAATAATTAGGCAAACTCTTAAAGAAAGGGTGCTTACTCCATTTTTAAAACAAGAGTGCTTTGGAGACCAAAAAAAAAAAAAAAAAAAGATCTTGCCTTTCATTAGGATATCTTTCAACCAAGCTAAGACTGAACACATTTACAGAGAACAAATTTAAAATGTATTTTGCTTTGCTTTTATCACTTTGAAATCCCTCACTTGTCTGAACACTACAAACAGTGGTAATAGCATGTAACTCCAACAACAGACTAATAAAACTTAATTTTAAAATCTTCAGGTAAAACAAACACTGTCCCTGTTTATCATTACGAAAACGAGGATAAAATAACTGCTACAGTTCAAATACCCTTGAAAAGTTTCAAAACAGCAACAACAGATAGTGGGAACAAGATATGATTTTTTCTTTTAATTTTTTTATTAATGTTTTTTATTTATTTTTAAGAGACAGAGAAAGCGCGAGCAGGGGAAGGTCAGAGAGAGAGGGAAATACAGAATCCGAAGCAGGCTCCAGGCTCTGAGCTAGCTGTCAGCACAGAGCCCGACGCGGGGCTCCAACCCACGAACCGTGAGATCATGACCTGAGCCCAAGCGGGACGCTTAACCGACTGAGCCACCCAGGCGCCCCAAGATATGGTTTTTATGACAAAGCAAAACTCTGTTCTTTCCACAACACTGTAACATCTGCTTTGAGGACAAACATTAACCTGGGATGGACTTAACAACTATATTTCAAAACATGTGCCTAAATTTAAAAATTCTTCACTGACAACCTAAAAAGGCTATCTGGGGCGCCTGGGTGGCTCAGTCGGTCGAGCGTCCAACTTCAGCTGAGGTCATGATCTCGCAGTCTGGGAGTTGGAGCCCCTCGACGGGCTCTGGGCTGGCAGCTCGGAGCCTGGAGCCTGATTCAGATTCTGTGTCTTCTCTCTCTGCCCCTCCCCTGCTCATGCTCTCTCTGTCTCTCAAAAATAATAAATAAACGTTAAAAAAATTAAAAAAAATAAAAAGACTATCTGTTTATCTCCCCCAAGAGCCACCTGATCCACACAACACATCTAATTTTGGACAGCTAATAGGTGTGTTCCATACCATCCCGCTGAGTAATTAACAAAAAGCATGCAACCCCCAACAACTTCTGGAGTGCACACGGATTTTTTAAATCATCTATTTGAATCTCAGAACTTGACTTCCCAGCAAACAAAGGTCTATGTGGCAGGAGTCCAAACCAGTCCGCAAAAGCTAAAACACCCGTAAGGTTACCGAAGTATAATAAAATACCAAACCTGCATGGGCAACATTTCTCTGGGAAAACTCATTTTGCAATCAACTTTACAACAAAACCAACTACCCCTGCTCCACTCAGCCCTCCAGTAGCAACGAATTCTTCACCCCCCTCCCCCAGCCCGCTGCAGGACCACAGGCCCAGGCTTCCATGATCAAGGCAGAGCAGGAGAAAAGGCACGGAAGACGGCAGTTGGCAGTACATGAGGCTTCCGAGTTAGAAGGACGAAAAGGCAGAGCTGCGGTGGGAGGAGATCCTGGGATAAGGCAGGCAGGATCTACTTGGGAGAGCAGAATAAAGGGTGGGATGGCAGCAGAAAGGGACAAGAGAGAAATGTGAGGGTCAGGGTGGGCTACAGCAGAGGACAACAGAGCAGGGCCCACTCCTGGAGTAGATGAGCTTTTACAAACTTTCCTTCTTAACGCCTGAGAGGGAAGGAAAAGAAAAAGAGAAACCGTGGCAAAGATCTTGACACTGCCCCTCTCACTCTGGCTACTCTCATTCCCCTTTTCAATAAGGAATGGAGTGGGTTATGGGCCGTCTGGGTGGCTCAGTCGGTTGGGCAACCGACTCCGGCTCAGGTCATGATCTCACAGTTTGTGGGTTCGAGCCCCGCCGTCGGGTTCTGTGCTGACAGCTCGGAGTCTGGAGCCTGCTTCAGATTCTGTGTCTCCCTCTCTCTTTCCCTGCCCCTCCCCAACTTGTGCTCTCTCTCTCTCTGTCTCTCTCAAAAATAAATAAACATTAAGAATGGAGTGGGTTCAGTAAGGGGTCTTGTCCAGGTCATTCTTGATCCCATCGAGCACAGGGATTTGGAGAAGGGGAGTGGACCTAGAGTTTTGTTTTCCTCCTTGTCAGCATCCACTCTGCCGACGACTTCAGTGTCAATTAGAACTAAGGGAACTAAGGACTCCAGGTACCAGCAGGAACAACTAGTAGTAAAAAGAGAGGAAGGAACCTAAGGAAATTTGACACAGGAAGTGGGATGCTGCAGGGTCAGACAAACAAGTTAACTGAATTACCAATGAATTAAACTATAATAACCATTCTTAAATATTTAGGATTAATAATTTTGACAGTTTCCAGGATTTCATTAGGTCCATTTCACTCTTACACAAACAAGTATTTGTGGCCATGGTAATAAATTGAGGTTTATTATGTGGAAGATATGAAAACACACTTCTAAATACATATGTGATAATTTCCTGGTGCTTTTTCTTTATACAGTGGGAATATAAATCAATTCAGAAAAGGCTTTTTTGTTTACTGAGCACCAGTTACATTATCATCTTTCAATTTTTTTACCCCAATGGCCCAAACATCATGAGTAATTACCTTCGCAAATAAGGAAGGATAATTAACTCTTTCTTGGGAGTATAACTGTAATGAAAAACTTGCTCATTCAGACCAAACACCGCCTGTCAGGACTGGAAGTTATTATTTTCAAGCAAAGCTCCAACTCACACAGACAGATGTATCCTGAGGAACACAGCCTCTAATGCCCATGTCTTCACGAGACGGGACTACCTAACCGAAGGTCCCCCCAAACAAGTTACTTCTTAAACGATGGCACAGTAAATCCCAAATTCCAGAATAACATTTCCACAACTCCCAACCAGGGATCATTAATTCAAGAGGTAAACCTAAGCAAATGACCTGCTGCAGGGCAAGTGCCAGACCCTTAGCGCCCTTTTTTCTCCCCCTATTATTTTAGCTGCTACTCTTCCAGGTGAGCTCTCTCCAGAGCCGAGATTCTGGCCAGGAGGCAAGCTCAGCAGCACTTCAAAGATGCCAAGAGCAGAGACCATTAGGGGACAAAAAGGACCATCAGCCATGCAGTGGCAAGATGTTCCTGCTGTTTCACTGACATCTCAGATACTGCTTGGGAACCTACAAGATTTTTCACTCCCTAGCCCCACAGAAGATTATAGTGGATCCCAGAATAGCTGCCACATTTTCTGCAAACAACAAAGTGGATCCAAAACCTCTGTACTAAATTAAAGAGAAGAAAAACAGCGTCTGTTATCAAATACTCCACTTGTTGGAGAAGGTAGGAGGGTGGGTGCGTGTGTGTATACCTCCAAGCTATGATAAAGAAATTCAAACCGCTAGAAATAGCTGGTATTTTATTTTAGTAATGTAATTTGAAAAACTATTCAGGACGAGAATAAACAAAATATTTGATCTTTGAAGTATCCTGGGCATGCTGAAACTGGAGGCAAAGTTACTGAAAACATCTGAATTTCACATAGGTCACTACCAGCTACTGGGAATCCTTACTAATCAGCAGACTTCTGTTAAAATGTTACCTCTGGCTAGAAAATGAACAGGTTTGAAAAGAAGAGTGAAAAAAAAAAACCTCTTGAGATTATCTTCAACCAAGAACACTGAAATCTTTCAAGATTACCAACAGACTGAAAGGTTTCTTTGTAACAAAAATTTCCATTTTCATGAAATTTTTATCAGTCAGCACACACACTTACGCAGAGTATAGTAGAAAAAGCACATATTCTAAAATAAGACACACATGAATTTGGGTTCTAGCTCTGCAGTTTGCCAGCTGTTTAACCTCCTTGGGAAAATTCCTGAAGAGTACTAGAGGTTACTGTGCTTATCTGTACAACAGGAATAACATTACCTGCAGACGGGAGCTATGAGAATGAAATGCAAATGTACATAACCCACCAAACCCAGTGCCTGAATATAGGCAATACTAGCCAGCTTTCTTAGCTCCAACACAGGCTGCACAGAACATGGCAATGAAAAATATCTACGTAACTGAGAAGACTGTGTCAAATCAACATGTGAAAGCAAATTCAGAGTGACAGAACATACATTATTATGTTCTGTTCAACGCAAAGATGAAAAGTCATATATTTATCTTCACCCAAGTCTTTCCTTTGAGCCAGTCGTAAGCAAACAGGGCTAGGGGGCTAAAGTTGAAAAACTTCGTATGCCAGGCTGCTTTAAAACATGTACGTGTATTTGCTTGCATTCTTGACATTATCACCAAATTTACCACGGATGACGATGCCTTTTATCATACTGTTAAAAGCTAAACTCTCATCTCAAAAACCTTTTCTTGATAGACATGTTTCTTCTTACAAATGTTCGGGTATACTATTGCAAAACATTTGCAAAGAAAGAAAAGACATAAATCCCTTTATTCTTGTAAAATGCAAAAGTGAGAAAAAGAAGCTAAGTTTGTCAAATTGTTCTTCTTTCTCATTCATTCTTGTTCTTTCACAAACCAGAACTAAACACATCACACGCTAAAATTATTGTCGGATTGACAAACGTCACTGAAGCACACATGAAATTGACAAGCCCTGTCTGGACCAAAGGTGACAAATGTTCTTAAGCAATTTCAATAAATTACGTTTCAGTAAAGACAAAAAAATTTTTTATCAACACTACGAACTTTTGACTTTATATGCAGCCTACTTGATAACCCACCTTATCCCTCATCCCAATCCCCCAAATCGTTTTTATGCCCTTTTAATGAGCTGGGACACAGGACTAAACTACACAACTCCAACTGGGAATAACTAATCTGTTGTCGGACCTCAGAGGACTGCTTGTGCGATCTTTGTTAAAAAAAAAAAAAAAAAAAACACAAAAACAAAAAACGGAGACCAGGTTTTCGCCTTACTCCACACCTGCCACCAATTTGCAAACCCCGTTTAGAACAATTACTATTACTACTAACCTTCCCCCACATTTCTCAATACCCTCAAGAGACCCAACCTTGATGCTGATTAGTCCTCATCCCCAAACGCCTTGCTGGGGGCTTGAAGCCCGTCCACCGAGGTTCACGTCCAGGGTGCGGCGAGGAAGAACACCATCCCCTCTGCTTGGGGGGCGAAGGCCAACCAAGGCCCCCGGCCACTCCCTCTCTTCTCGGCCTCCCAGGGCGTCTGGGACGGGCGCGCCAGGCCGTGCGCAGACCTCCAGCAGCCCTGCAATTCCCAGTGTCCGCCGCAACCCCAGGCCGAGCCGAGCCCCCAGGACACCCGCATTCGCGCGCACACCTAGCGCCCGGGAGCTGGGTCAGCCAGACGACCCCGGGGCCACCCCCGACGCCCGGGTTCGGGCAGGTGCCCGGCCCTTCTCGGAGACACTCACCCGGCAGCCGCTGCTCCCTGTCTGCTGCTGCCGCTGCCTCGCCTTCTCGCCCGCCGCCTGCTCCCGCGGGGGGGTCCGGGCTGGCGCCGCTTCCCCGCCCGACCCCCCTCGGGTGCGCGCCGCGCGGGGCCCGGTCTGCTGCGAGGAGCCGCCGCCGCCGCCGCCGCCCCCTTTCCTTTCCTCCCTCCTCCCTCAGTGCGTCCCTCCCACCGAGGCCCGCCTCGTATTTCCTGGATCCGGTCTCAGCAAGAGCTCGGCAAGCGAACCCCGGCTTCAGGACTCTCGTCGGGTGCCGTCGCTCGCCAGGCACAAAGATGGCGCCGCCGGGGACTGCCGAAGGCGATCTCGCGAGACTTCTCCCACAGCGCCTGGAGAGCGGGGGCCCACAGGAAAGGTGGTCAATTAGGGCAGCCTCAGCTGCCCTCAGAGCAAACACTCCTCCAAAGCGAAAATGGGCGGTACCGGTTACGACGGAAGTTATTGCGGCTGCGCGGAACGGGGAGTGACGCATGCTCAGAACGGCTCCTGAAGTAAGACCCAGTTCTCCGTGTTTTACCTGTTTCCTTCCAGAGCCAATGGGCGGAGAAAGGGTGGGCGGAGGAACCAGAAATGAAACCCGGGAAAGGGTTGGGCAGGACTGGTTGGGAAAGTGGGAGGTGTCCCTTGAAGCTTGGTCCTCCCTCCAAGCCTGAACGGTCAATTGGGCGTCCCCAGGAGTCCCAGCCCTTCCCTTCTCCCTGGTCTCCCCAGTCACCGAGTATTCTTTGCAGTCTCAGCTGCCCTTTCATCCTGTTGTCGGGTTCCCGTTTTTTTACTGGGAGCTCGCTGGGTGCTAGGAGCTGGGTTCGCTGCTGGAAGCCACAGCCCTCCGGCTTCTCACATTACCAAATAACTTTCTGTTTCATTTTGGCGCTACGTGAGCCTTCCAAATGGCATACAGTTAACTGCTTCTGTTCCTGTTTTATTTTTTTTAGGTCATTCATTTATTCATTGATACCAGCGTATGTTGTTCAGAGTTTCCTATGTGCTAGGGACTGAAGAAACAGAGCTGTGCTCTGACCTCAGGGAGCTATTGGCCTGGGATGGCGATGGATGAGAAAAAAACAATGATAACAGTTGAGCACAGTGAATTCTCTAACAAAAATGGGTACCGAGAGGAGTGACAGGTACTGGGAGCAGAGTATCATGAAATATGTCAAAAGGGAAAATTCTTGAGGGTAGTCTTATAGGCATAGGATTTAGTCCATTGAATCAGGGTAATGTCAGGGAACAAGCCACCCGATTATTTTAACGGAATTTAATATAAAAAGGTGAGAATTAGATAACTGAAAATGCAATAAGAGTTCAGTATAGGACGGAGATAGCAACTGTGCTACAGTGGCGTAGCAGCTACTCTGCTGAGAGCTAGGGGTACCAACTGGAGAGACTGGGTTTTTACAGTCTAAATATTTAGAGGAGGGGCTGTGTGGAGCTGAAATTCAGACCTCTGAGGAGGGAAGAGCACCTACTGGTGCTGGTGTCTCTGATGGGGGCCCAAGATGCTGTGTCTGCCCGTGTGGAGAAAACTGCAACTTGGGTCCAACTACTGCCATGGGAAGGAACTGGGACTGGCCTAAGAGTTCCAATCTCCTTCTGACCTGGGTACAAGGGAGACCCTCGAGTGGAGCTGGACTTGACACATCCAGCAGGAGAGCAGCTCTCGTGTTGACAGTCATTTTAGAAGCTGGATGTGGCCAAAAAGGGAGCCTTTCACTCTTGTTACCCACCCAACATAGTGGGCATCCTCCTGTTAAAACACTGATGGAAAACTTGCTTTGAGTTCAGGGTTTCATACCAAACAAAGGTGCCCCGCCAGCCCACTGACAAAGCCATGAGTGAGAAATAAATATGCATTGTAGTATGCCGCCAAGACTTTTGCTTATTACGTGGCAAAAGTGCACTAATAATAGCAGCTCTGTTCCACAGAGTGAGCTGGAGTTTCCTTTTTTTCTGTCTTCTTGCTCCACCATCCCTCGAGTGCTGACCTAGCGTGTTGGGTCCAGAGTGGCTCAGCACCACATCACGTTGCAGTCATCAGGAAGGGGAAGATCTACCCATTTCCTTTAAGGGTACAACCCAGAAGTTGTTAACATCGTTTATGTTCACGGCCTGTCAGCCAGAGCTTATTCACATTAACGTATTTACCTGCAAGGGAGACCGAGAAATGTGTTCTTATTTTAAGCAGCAACTCTAAAAATTCCGTGACTCTAGAAAAAAGGTTGGTGGGTTGCTGTGAAGGGGGTGGGGAGGGGGATTGGGGGTGACGGTGGGGAACCAGCAGCCCAATAAAATAATCAAATCTCAGAACTTGATTTAAAGTTATGTCTTGTCCTCTCTTCCAGCTGGGTTCTGCCGCCAGTGAGGGGCTTAAAGTCAAAGAAGCGAGTATAATCCTCTTTCTGTTCCTTCTGCTTCTACTTCTTCCCCGTTCTTCCAACCAGGAGTTTCTTCTCCTCCCAGGATGAAGATGGCAGGAATGGAGACAGACAATTTCCTGCTTTACAGGTTACAGTCATAAGATGGCTTTGCCCTCTCTGGACACGGCAGATGCCTAAATTGGCTCTTTATCTCTTGATTGCTTTTGGAGGTTCTTCTTAGGCTCCCGTTGGGAAGATTGGATAGTACATCCTAGGGCACATATGATGCTCTTCCCCGGCAGGCCTCTCTCTCTTCAGTCCCTGGTCTCTTACTTTTTGATGTTGCTAAAAGTCCTCTCTTGATTGTCCATATCTTCAGTGTGACTGGCATCCAAATGCTGGCTCTCTTATGAGGTGAGTGTGATTCTTCAGCACCCTCCTCATGGTATAGTTCTTTCATAGAAACTGCTGTTACGGAATACCCACAACTTCTGGGTATTCCCTCACCCGTTAGCAGGGCCTTTGGCAGGGCACAAGCAGGAGGCACACGCTTTTTTGCTTTCTGTGACCATCATTTGATCCACAGGAAACATGCATATCCTTGCCATGCTACGTAACAGACACGCGGCCCTGTCATTGCTGCCCCAGGGAAGCTTCCTGTCTTCAGAAGTCTTCTGGGACAAGGCGGCAGTGTCTGTGCTGACTGTGGTCTCGAAACTCCAAGGATATGTGGCCGGCTCTCCTGAAAATTCTCTGTCTCTCCCCTAAATTTCTCAAATAACTACAGTTCCTTCAAGCAGCTGAAATGTGACACATCTTTAAGACACTCCTAACTCAACTCTCCGAGGCCCCCTTGCTTAGGCTTTGCCTTCTCCAGTGAAAGAGAAAATCTACAATAATTCCTGAGAGATGAGAGCTAATGAAAATCTCCTTTCTAGTCTTCTCTCATTTCAGCTGGAGGAAGTGTTCAGGTTATAGTTCTAGACCCAGGTTTGCTGCCTCTTGGTGAACCTCTAGGGAAGGATCTAAAGCTCTCATTAGAATGTGATAGAACGTTGCATGTATTTTCTTCAGCTGTATCAGAAACAACTGTGTACCATTTCAGATATTTTTGGCCTCATTTGTGTTAATAATCTATTGCCACATAACAAACCATTGTAAAACATAATAGTCTAAACTAATAACCATTTTATTTGCATATTATACAGTAGGTCAACAATTTAAGGGTTTGTTCTTTTTTTGTTTTTTTTTGGTAATTTCTACACCCACCATGGGGCTTGAACTTCCAACTCCAAGATCAACAGTCACACGCTCCACCAACTGAGCCAGCCAGGCACCCCAGTTGTCAGCAGTATGGACTGGCCTCCGCTGGGCTGCTCTTCTTCTGGTCTCACTCAGGGTAACTCATGGTGACAAGAGCAGTGGCTCTTCATGGGACTAACAAGGGCCCTCGCTCACCAAGTTGCCCCAACCCCACAAGGTACATACAGTCTAAACACTAAAAAGTTGTGCTCACTCTGGCAGCACATATACTAGGAACTAAAAAGTGAGTTGGGCCTGTAATGGGCTATTTTATTAAATTGTCTGCTTCTGAGTGGTGAAGTATATGATGCGACCATGGGTTCTCACGGTCCTGTGCAGCTCCTTTGCAGTAACACAGTCTGCTGGTTTTAAGCAACACTGTATGGAATACCATATCAATGGATGACCATTTTACAAACTCTTCAACGGTAGTACTGCTGGAGGAACTATGGATAGGAAAGGCAAACTCATAACTAGAGTGTGAATCAGTCCTGAAAAGAATGAATTGCTACCCCATAGTCACACACACCCCATGTGGAATCGATCCAAAGTAATTATTTGCCCAAGTGGCTGGCTGGTCTCCTTGAGAAATGGTACCATGCTGTGGCTCAGTGCTGGTTTCTGCAGGTGATGGGTGGGGCCAGGAGCAACTAAATGAGCCTTAGTGAGAGAGAATCCTTGTTGGACCTGAAAGGTGAGCCTGGGTTCCATTGGCAAGAACCCTTCTCATAGAGCAAGCCTATGAGGAACCTCATTGGTGATGGACTAGTTGGACTGTTTGGTGTCAGGCAATCTGGATTTGGGGGATCTGCTGTTTATAGGAATTCTCCAGGACCTTGAGGTTAATGGGATGTTCCAGTCCTCCTGTGAGAGGAAGAGGTCTCATGGGAAGCTAAGCTTGAGTGCCGCCTACGCCTCTGGGAGAAGGGCAGATCTCCAGTTCCAGTGAGCTTTTTGCTTGCAAACTAGCATCATGTTTTGTCAGAATCACTTTCAGACAAGTGTACTCTTTGTACTAAAATATTCTATTTAGGTTATGTGGAGGTTCACTTCTGTGTGGACCCCTTGATTGATTTTTACCTTACAATTTGGTGATTCTCAATGGGGAAGAGGTTCCTCAAAACCGAAATTGTTCCCTGTGTTCTACCTCCTATTTTGCTTCCCACCTAAACTTCATTTAGCGCTTGTCCCTGTACTGGCCAGTACCATAAATAATGAGTATGTCCAAGTGCCTCCTGATCTTGCTGGAAGAAGTAAGGCAACTGATTCTAATTGTCCCTATCGAAACCACAAGAAACAATAGAATTTAGCCCTCTTATAACAAGACGTTTAAAGAAGAAAAACAAAATTATGAATTAGGTGCAAAAGTGTAAGAAGGAAAAGATACCGGTTGCCCAGCACCAGCACCCTTTCACCCCTGGTCCCAGGGCAGGACACACTCATTGTCTCATGTTTCAGCATTCTCTGACTTGGGAGTTGTGATCTGGTGATGGATAATGGGATAGTGCTCTTTCTGGAACATGACTCATCTATACTCACTAGAACTCTTTTTAGAACAGGCCAGAGAAATAGGATTGGTCTCAGGCCATCACCGGAACTGGATGGATACAATACACCAATCTCAGCAACTCCAGTGGCTAACCGGGATCAACCCTTTCACATCCATCCCTTTCCTTGCTAGTCCCCATTCCTAACCACCTATGCCCCCATCCAATGGCCAACTCTCTGTGGTTCATCTCTACCAAGGCTGACATCTCAGGAGTGGAAACCTATTTCCCTTAATATAGCTTAATTAAAATAGGCTCAGTGTCTTTTTCTTATTTAAAGTCAAAGGTTGGGGCCCCTGGGTGGCTCAGTCAGTTAAGCGTCTGACTTTAGCTCAGGTCATGATCTCATGGTTCGTGGGTTCGAGCCCCGCATCAGGCTCTGTGCTGTCAGCTAGCTCAGAGCCTGGAGCCTGCTTTGGATTCTGTGTCTCCCTCCCTCTCTGCCCCTCCCCGGCACGGGGTCTGTTTCTCTTTCTGTCAAAAATGAATAAACATTAAAAAAAATTTTTTTTAAATAAAGTCAAAGGTTAATAATAGAAATGGGGGCCTGGATGGCTCAGTTGGTTAGGCATCTGACTCTTGATTCCAGCCCAGGTAATGATCTCAGGGTCCTAAGATCGAGCTCTGCGTGGGGGGCTCTATGCTGAGCAGGGACCCTGCTTAAGATTCTTTCCCTCTAGTGGCACCTGGGTGGCTCAGTAGGTTAAGTGACCAACTCTTCATTTCAGTCCAGGTCATGATCTCACAGTTGGTAGTTTGGAACCCCACATCAGGCTCTGTGCTGACAGGGCAAAACCTGCTTGGGATTCTCTCTCTCAATCTCTCTCTCTCTCTCTTTCTTTCTCTCTTTTTTTTAAAATAATTTTTTAACATTTTATTTATTTTTGCGAGACAGAGAGAGAGAGAGAGAGAGAGAGACAGAGTATGAGTGGGGGAGGGGCAGAGAGAGAGGGAGACACAGAATCCGAAGACAGGCTCCAGGCTCTGAGCTGTCAGCACAGAGCCCGACGCGGGGCTGGAACCCACGGACTGTAAGATCATGACCTGAGCTGAAGTCAGACGTTAACTGACTGAGCCACCCAGGCGCCCCACTCTCTCTCTTTCTCAAAAAATAAATGAATAAACATTTAAAAGGGCATTAAAAAATAATAAAGTGAAAAAAAAAGATTCCCTCTCTTTCTGCCCCCCCTCAAAAAAATAATAATAATAGGAATAAAAACATTTAGGGGTATAGTTCTTTTGACCAGTACAAAGTAAGCCCTAATTCCTCTTCCAAAAGAGTGCATTTCAAATAGAAAATACACTCAGTATTTACTTCTAAATAAATTCACTGTGACTCTCAGTGTATCTTTCCTTAATGCTAGATAATCTCCACAATGCTCTGAGAGAATCCTAATGAACAGGCTGACAGTTGCCCACCTTCCTCAACTCTCCAGTTGAGAGAATCACAAATAAATTTCTTTTAAAAATCTCTCTGGGGGTGCCTGGCTGGCTCAGTCCATAGAGCGTGCAACTCTTGATCTCTGGAGTCGTGAGTTCCAGCACTGTGTTGGGCATAGAGATTACTTTAAAAAAAAAAAAAAAAAGTAGTTTTGAAGAGCCGGGATGGCTCAGTCGGCTGGGCGTCCGACTTCGGCTTGGGTCATGACCTGATGGTTCCTGAGTTCAAACCCTGCATCGGGCTCTGTGCTGACATCTCAGAGCCTGGAGCCTGCTTCAGATTCTGTGTCTCCCTTGCTCTGTGCCCCTCCCCCACGCACACTCTGTCTCTCTCTCTCTCAAAAGTAAAACATTAAAAAAAAGTTAAAAAAAATAGCAGTTTAAAATAAGTAAATAAGGGGTGCCTCTGTGGCTCAGTCGGTTGAGCCTCCGACTTCGGCTCAGGTCATGATCTCACCAAAAAAGCTCATGATTTGTGGATTAATACAGTTTACAAAATATTGTATCTGAGAATCTTTGCTCTTGGGAAGACTAGAGCCAACCCCTCAATACATATAAAAACTGGCTTCTGTTTTAGTCACTTTCTTTCCCAGATAGTCTTGAGGTGTTTCTGAATCACAGAATTTCCTTTTCATAGTAAACATGTGTAGGGGAGGAATAATTTTATTCTAACCTTAAAGATTCTTCTAGCTGGCCTAAGAGTTAAATTGACATGAGACAGATGAACAGGAGGAAAAAAAAAAAGTTTATGTGTACATCGAGGACGAATAATAAAATTGAGACCTAAAAAGAGTGACCAAGGCAGGCAGTTTTTATACATTTTTTTAACAAGTTTTATTTATTTAAGTAATCTCTGCACCTGACATGGGGCTCAAACTCACGACCCTGAGATCAAGAGTCACATGCTTTTCGGACTGAGCCAGCCAGGTGGCCCAGGTTTTATACTTTTTAAACAAGAAAATAATAAATTTGTAAGAAATTGACAGGACAAAGAAAACTTACGTTTGTGAGGTTCAATTAGTAAGGAATTCTAAACAGGTTTCTAAACAGAAAATTAGTAAAAGTAACAGTTCCTTTAGACAGCCTTCTTGGCTCTGAATTCCCTGTCTCAGGTGATAAGGATGTCTCTACCTCCTGGTGCAGGGAGGAGGGGACCTTTCACATGGGAGATTTATTTTCTGCTTTCTGGCAACAAAGGTCAGGGTGTTCTTTTTTTTTTTTTTTTAATTTATTTATTTTTGAGAGAGAGAGAGAGAAAGAGAAAGAGACAGAGCCCAAGTAGGGGAGGAGCAGAGAGAGAGGAAGACACAGAATTCCAAGCAGGCTCCAGGCTCTGAGCTGTCAGCACAGAGCCCCACACGGGGCTCAAACTCACAAACCATGAGATCATGACCTGAGCTGAAGTCAGACGCTTAACCGATTGAGCCACCCAGGCACCCCAAAGATCAGGGTCTTCTTCTTGCACTGGCTGTTTCTTAAGTAACTTTAATTCATAATTTTTTTTCAAATATTTTAAAGTAATCTGTATACCCAACGTGGGGGTTGAACTCAGGACGCTGAGATCAAGAGTCACACACTCTACCACCTGAGCCAGCCAAGCACCCCAGCTTTAACATGCCAAAGTTGCACATTTTGGACAGACTGCCCATGGTACCACAGATGGAGAAGTACAAAGAAAATTGAAAATGAAAATTGAGGTTAAGAGAATTGCCTAAGGTAATAGGTAACTGGACCAATCAATATGGGACTTTGATCCTTTTCTTCCCAAATGCAGTAAGCTCTCAGCCAAGAACACCAGAAACAGCAAGTGCCATTTGATCATATCTTAGGAATTTATTCATAGTTCAACACACATTTATCGAACCAGATTCTGAGGCTACAGAGATAAGACAAAGTCCCTGCCTTCAAGGTCTATTGGAGAAAAATGTCACATAAACAAATAAGCATAATAGAATGAAACAAATGAAGCTGTCCTTTATACATTTGATATTCTAGAAACTCTGGTCTAGAGGGTGTTTGGCATAGTGGGGAGTGGGAAAATGTATAGGAAAGAGACAATTGTCTGGGGAGAGTGTTCCCAAAGAGGTCTTGTGTAAACTCTTAATGAAATTGAGTGAAGAAGGGTGCCTGGGTGGCTCAGATAGATGGTTAAGCGCTTGACTGAGGATTTTGGCTCAGGTCATGATCTCACTGACCGGGGTTCAAGCCCCACCCTTGGACTCCGAGCTGATAGCGTGGATCCTGCTTGGGATTCTCTCTCCCTCTCTCTCTGCTCCTCCCCCACTTACATTCTCTCAAAATAAATTTAAAAAATTTTAAAAAAATTTTAATGAGTAAATACGTGTTTAGTTATTATAAATGAAATATTAAATACTGAAAATTAAAGTTTATCATTATTTCAATTTTACCAGGGAGTTTTTAAAAACTTTTCATATCTAAAAAGATCACTTGTTTATTCTCAAATCTCGACCTCCCAATCAGAGAGTAGTGACGTCACAAGAATTCTTTTTAAATTTCTGATTCTATAATCTTCTGACCCACTGTCATTAGTCTAGAGATGTGGGGGGGTAATAGCTTGGAGATAATAAATCAGGGTGCATGAGAGTAGATCCTCATTATGTTTTGATTTATAATAAGAAATACATATTTGGTCTTTGTCCCCATTCCTGGCATAAAGATCTAAAACCCTTGGAATTCCTAAGCGATAAGAGCTATAAAAGTGCCTTTTGTTATTCATAACAAGCTCCTTTCAACCACACCTGAGTCTGTGTCAAAAGGTAACTTTTGGAAAACCCCTAAGGATAGGAGCTGGTTGCCAAGGGAACCAACCTTGTAATTAAAGGGTACTTTCAGCCCCTCCCCCAAACCTCTGGGGAAGGGAGAGGGGCTGGAGGTTGAATTAATCATCAATGGACAATGATTTTTTTTTTTTTAAAAGAGAGGACTCAAGTAAGAGAGGGGCAGAGAGAGAGAGAGAGAGAGAGAGAGAATCCCACGAGGGGCAGAGAGAGAGAGGGAGAGAGAAGGAAGTGGGGCTCCCCTGAAGCGGGGCTTGTGCTCACCCAAAGCGGGGCTCGAGCTCACCCAACATGGGGCTTGAACTCACAAACTGTGAGATCATGACCTGAGCCGAAGTCAGATGCTTAACCGACTGAGCCACCCACGTGTCCCCAGTGGCCAATGATTTCATCAATCATGTCTATTTAATGAACCCTCCATAAACCAGCAAAAGGCAGGCTTAGAGAACTGCAGGTTGGTGGCTCTGTGGAGACGCCCCGTGAGTTGCATTCCAGCGAGGGCAGAGAAGCTCTGTCCTTGCGTCTTCCCCGATGCCGTGCCCCACACATCTCTTCCATCTGGCTGTTCCCGAGGTAGAGACTTTTATAATAACCTGGTAATCCATTAAGCAAACTGTTCTCCTAAATTCTGTGAGTGACTCTAGCAAATTAATTGAACTGGCGAGGGGGTCATGGGAACCTCTGATCTATAGCTCGTTGGTCAGAAGCACCGATGAAGACCTGGACCTGTGATTGGTATCTAAAGGCGGGAAGGGTAGTCCTATGGGACGGAACCCAAAACCTGTACGCTCTGCTGCCACTTCCAGGCCGGCAGTGTCATGGATTAGAATTTAATCATCTGGGGGCACCTGGGTGGTTCACTCGGTTAAGCGTCCCAGCTTCGGCTCAGGTGACGATCTCACGGTTCATGAGTTCGAGCTCCGCGTCAGGCTCTGTGCTGAGTGATCGGAGCCTGGAGCCTGCTTGGGACTTTGTGTCCCACTCTCTCTTCCCCTCCGCTACTTGCGCTCTGTCTTTCCCCCTCTCTCAAAAAAATAAATAAACGTTAAAAAATTAAGGGGCACCTGGGTGGCTCAGTCAGTTAAGTGTCTGACTTCGGCTTAGGTCATGAATTCTTGCAGTCCCTGCGTTCAAGCCCCGCAATGGGCTCTGTGCTGACAGCTCTGAGCCTCGAGCCTGCTTCGGATTCTGTCTCCCACTCTCTCTGCACCTCTCCCACTGGCACTTGCTCTCTCTCTCTCTCTCTCAAAAAATAAACATTAAAAAAAAATTGAAAAAATTTTCAAAAAGAACTTAATCACATGATTACGTATAACTCCATACACCCAGGAAACAGATTAGAATGGACTTTGGTGGACAGCTAGCAGACTGTACAATAGTGTATATAAAATCTTTTTGTAAATTTTGCTTATTATGTTAAACATTTTCCATATTTCTTCATAGCCTTCATTATCGTAGTAGATTATTTTATTGTTCAGAATATTTGTTGCTCCCTTCCTCTGGGACTTTTCCTACACAGCCAGTTCCTGGTGAGTCTCCTTGTAGGAGCAGTATCGGCCCTGTTGATATATTTTTTTAATGGTTATTTATTTATTTTTGAGGGAAAGAGGGGGAGGGGCAGAGAGAGAGAGGGAGACAGAGAATCTGAAGCAGGCTTGGAGCTTTCAGTACAGAGCCTGATGTGGGGCTCAAACCCATGAACCGTGAGATCATGACCTGAGGCTGAAGTGGGGTGTCCCTGCCTCGTTGATATTAAGCTTCGTCATATGACTTGCTTTGGAGAGTGGAATTTGAGCAGAAATGACACATTCCCACATTTGAGCTTAACTGTTAAGAGCTATTCTATTACCCTGTCCTTGCTCTTTTTCTACTGCCTTGAGACCAACATAAGGCTGGTCCTTCCAACTGGGACCTAGGATGAAAGAGAGCTGCAGCTAACCTGCAAGGGATAGGTAACTGAGTGAGAACCCTGTGATAAACTAGAGATCTGGGGATCATCTGTTACTGCGGCATAATCTAGCAAAAGCTGACGGATGCAATGATTATAATGGTTGCATATTATTCCATTGTGTTACATATTCCAATTCTTTAGTCCATTCTCCTCATATTGAACATTTAGGTGGTTTCCAATTTTCTGCCATTATAAATAATGCTGAAATGGACATTTGTGAGCACATTTTTGTTACTGTTTCTATTAAATTATTTTTTTAGGCTACATTTTTAAGGACAGAAAAACTGGGTCAACATGTATGATGGGTCATCAAGATTGCTTTTATTCCCAAAAGGTGTGTGTTGTCTGTATATTAGGTCATGTTCCAGCAAAAACCCACAAAAAGCACTCTAGTATTTTTGACAGAGGGAAAATAAAATAGGAAAGGGACTTTACAAATAATGGAGAAGGTGAAAAGTCAATGGTAAATGAACTCAAAGATTGACAGCAGCAGAAATATGCTGCCACCCCACCTAGGGATGGAGGGACTCATGGATGAGGCAGTATTGCCAAAGCTCAGAAACCAGGGCCAGCTGAAGGGAACCAGAACCACAGGCAGGTATGTCTGGTCACAACTGTCCAATAGTAGCTTGAGCCATCAAGAGAGGTTTGGTCCAGCGATGCCGGATCCATGGAAGAGATGCTACCAGAAGCAGAAAGAGAGAGGGAGAAAAGTACTCTGAACTCTTTGTCCTTCATATTCTCCAGTCCTCTGCAAACATTCGCCACTGGGCAAAAGGACCCAGAAGTCAGAGAATAGAGGCGTCTGGGAAATTTGGTTTCCTATAATACAGAACAGAGCAAGAGCAGGGCAGTGAGGTGTCTGAGAGCAAACTGGACAGTATTGAATGAGTAAACTACTTTGCTAGTCTTGCCAGTATTGTATGTTGTCATCATTATAAATGTTCTTTTGGCACGGGAGGCAATATAGTTTAGTAGTTGAAGTACGGACTCTAAAATCAGACATGCCTGGGTGCGAAATCCTGCTTTAACATTTACTAATTATATGACTTTGGGTGAGTTGCTTAAACTCCTCAAGTGTGAGTTCTTCCTATATAAAATGTTGTGAAGATTAAATGATCTGGGGCACCTGGGTGGCTCAGTCGGTTAAGCAGCCGACTTCAGTTTAGGTCATGATCCCGCGGTTGGTGAGTTCAAGCCCCGCATCAGGCTCTGTGCTGACAGTTCAGAGCCTGAAGCCTGCTTCAGATTCTGCGTCTCCCTCTCTCTGTTCCTCCCCCACTCACACTCTGTCTCTTTCTCTCTCAAAAATAAATAAAGATTAGGGGCACCTGGGTGGCTCAGTCGGTTAGGCCTCTGACTTCGGCCCAGGTCATGATCTCACAGTTTGTGAGTTTGAGCCCCGCGTCAGGCTCTGTGCTGACAGCTCAGAGCCTGGATCCTGCTTTGGATTCTGTGTTTCCCTCTCTCTCTGCCCCTCCCTAGCTCACGCTCTCTCTCTCTCTCTCTCTTTTTTAAAATTTTTTTTTACATTTATTTATTTTTGAGAGACAGAACTTCTGAATCTAGGCTTGTAAGGGGATGGAAGTAGGGGTGGGGAGCTACTTCCTAGCTGAGAGGGCAGTGATGGAAGAGGCGTGGCCTATCTTCAGTCACTAAAAGAGGCCAAGAATAAGAAGCTCAAAAAGAAATCCAGAGGAAGAGAATACAAGTACAGAGAATCTCTGTGCATGACTCGTCCAGTCCTTTAACTTCCCAGCTAATCCTGGGAAGCAGAAGAGGGAAAGACCTGTGTCTTCCCTTTAAGGGCATAACCTGGAAGTTGCACACATCATGCCACTCACATCTCATTGGTCAGAACTTAGTTTCATGACCACATCTAATTACAAAGAAGACTGAGAAATGAAGTTCTTATTTTAGGGGCTACGTACTCAGCTCAAAATTATATTACGATTAGAGGAGGGGGCAAAGAGATTTGGGGTGATCCATTGGCCTCTACCATTCTGATTTTCTGGACACACGAACATCTCAGTGTATCCTTCTTCCCACACACAGAACATACCCATTGCGAACTCACCAGTACAATCCCATTAGAAGGGGAACAGATGATGCCACCCTAAAATACGCCTGTTTGTTATATGGATCATCTTGAGAGCTAGTTAGTTTTAAGAAACCCCAGACACAGGAGAAGTTCTGAAGCCTAGTTGAAGTTACCCTTTTGTAAGACATTTACATTTATAAAGGAAATCTCCATCTGTAAGCATGTCTCCCTAGTACCAGGAAGAGGAGGATAGCTGAAACCAGAAATGTCAACTGCATAACCACCTTATCCTTGTTTACTGGGCTTTTCCTGGTCACCTCCCATAAATGGCTCCCCTTCCCCCTAATGTCTTTAAGGGGGTGGCTTGGGCCATTTCACGGACTTACTCAATTTTCCTGGGTCTCTCCCATGTGTATGGGAAGTACACGTTATTAAACTTCTGTTTGTTTTTCTCTTGTTAATCTCCCTTTTACTATGGGTGTGTGTGTGTGGGGGGATTTCAGCCGAGAGCCCAGAAAATTAGAGAGATGATGATTTTTCCTTCCCTACACTACATACGTTTCGAAGTTCAGGATCTCTGAGAATGTGTGATCCCCTATGCTAGGTTCAAACGTATCTTCTTGTGATCTTGCGATCTATAAAAAATAAGACAAGCAATGTGCCCCATCCACAACACAACGGGGGAGTAGGAGCAAGGTGACAAGAACAGAAACAGTGATATTGTAAAGAGAGAGGGAGAAACACCAAGCAGTCGTCAGTTTGATGGGGTTTTGCAGTGATGGGTGGGATTCAGAGCCAATGGCCAAGAAAGAATTCTTGAGATGTCTTTGGTGCAGAAAAAGGTGATTTTAGTTAAGCATCCGGATAGGACCCATGGGCAGGAAGGGCTGCCCAGGGACCAGGAGGCGAGACTGATTATATACTTGGGAGTTGGGGGAGGTAAAGTCAAGGGGACGTTTCCAAAGGGATTTTCTTATGTTAAAGAAGATTCACCAGATACTAGAGGCCTAGCTATTGTCAAGCTAAGGTTGTTTTTCCCTCTAGCAAAGCATTAGCATTAAGACAGTAGAGAGTTCCTGGAGAAACATTTTACTCTGCCAGCCTCAAGTATTTGTCAGTGGGCTGCAGGTTATAAGGAGATTTAATTCTGTCTGCCATTTCCTTCTTGGCTTTGTTCCCCACACCAAGTTCATGGCAATTATTGAGTCTGACTGGCTTGGAAATGCAAAAGCTCCTTGTCCTAGCATTGGATCAAATTCCTTAGCTCATCTGACAGCCCTTACCTCTGCTCCCTTAAAGAAAACCCTTGTCCATTGTCCTCTATGGCCCTCCGGAAGGTTCATTTCCATTGATTATTATGGCCACATTTAGGGATTGGGGGTTGGGGATTGGTAAGTTTTCGCTGTCTGTTCCTTGGTGAGCAGTTTGGAGGTCCTAACACTGCTTGAAGGTGAGCGGAAATTGCCACCCCAAAGCATACCTCTTTGGCATAGGATGATTTGAGGCTGATTATTTTTAAGGAACGGCAGACACAGGAGAACCTCTGAAACCAAAGTAGAAGTTACCCTGTTGTAAGAGACAGTTACAGGTGGAAGCGGAATCTGCATTTGTAAGGGTTTCTCCCACTCCTACCAGGAAGAGGTGCTGGACTCCAAATCTCTAGAAACAGTCCTCAATGGAAAAGGCATGGATTTAAATCTGCATAACAACTACGCCCTTGTTTGTTTACCGGGCTTTGCCTGATAGCCTCCCATCACTGACTCCCCACCCCCAACATATTTTGTCTTTTGCTGAAACTGGTATTTAAAGTGATGGCTGCAACTATTTCTGGGAGTTACTCTGTCTTCCTGAGTCTCTGCCATGTATACAGGAGGTATGTATGTCGTTAAACTTCTGTTTGTTCTTATCCTATTAATCTGTATTTTATTATGGGGGGACGGGGAGGTCTCAGCCAAGAACCTAAAAGGATAAAGGGAAAATGATTTTTCCTTTCCTGTGCAGGATCTAATCATCAAAGGCATTTGCAGACCTGGCTCTTGGTTTCTTTGGCTTTCAGATTCTAACATTTAATAGGCTTCTAGTCTATTTGCTACTTGTCAGTTACATCCAGAAAAAACCATCCCAGGGGGTCAGCCTCAGGGCAGCAAGAGTCTGTCTTGGCCCTGAACTCCTCCGGAGGAATGAGGCAGGAAGCTGCAGGGCCCAGGGGTTGAAGGACTCATGGACCCTGGGAACTTGACGGAAATGTGCAACTGCCCAAGGCTCTGTCCTCTGCTCTGGACCCCTGCGTGCCCTTCCGCAGTGACCCCAGTTCCTCACCTGGGCAGCCAGCGGTGGCGGTTCGTCCCCCAGGGTCTGACTAGCTCTGACGGGGTCCATCTCCTCTGTAGGATGTTCCTAAAAGGAGCAAGATGCAGCGGACGCTGTCTAACGTTATAAATGTTTCTTATTTACCCCAGTGCTATTCTTCTGAGGCCTCTGAGCTGCTTTCCAAGATCTTGCTGACCTTTGTTAATGCTGTGCCTAGCTAAAATTTCTTTTTCCTTAGAAGAAAGAGAAAATGGGATGTTGGGGGGAGCACTCTCTGCCACAAATGTCTATGGATTCAGACAGGTTCTTAATTCCACTCCATCAAGTGAGTCAGCAACTTGTAGAAGGCATGGGGCCAGTGAAATAGAAAACTGGTTCCCTCAGATTGCCGTATCGTACAGCGGCAGAGGGCTCATTCTGGAACAAAAACCCAGACAGCCCCACCCCCCACCCCCCGAAAAAGTTGCAGCTAAACTTTTGCTAGTTTTGGTTGATTGATATAAATGCTCAAAGGTTATAACTCACAATGAGGCTGATTTTCTGGGCCCTGTCAAAAACTTGACTTTGAAAGCCTGGCAAAACAGCTACACAGTGACTTTCAAAACTAAAGTTGAGAAAACCCATGTACTGTTACAATTTTTCGACATGGTTGTCATATTGCTTAAGATACTTCTCAAATTCTTTTATTCTCTTTTAGGTATATTTAATGTGGATCTGTAGCTTGTAATGTATTCTAAATGCTTCATGGTGTTTCCTCCCTTCTTACAATGTAAAATAGACCTTTAAAGAGAATGAAAAATGAATGATTGTCAGAAAGAGATTTTTCTTCCTCTTCTCAGCATGTTCATGTTCTTTATCTGTCATTTTCTCGATGTTCATTTCATCTAATAAATCTACTCTAGATTCCTTCATCTCTAGCACTAAAGATAGCTTCATTAGTTTGCACTGTCCATACAAATTAAATTCCAATTTTATTTGAGAACGGAGACGATGACCATTCTAAACCGAAGTTCTGGAACCAAGTCAAGAGACTCTGAGAAGTTTGTATCATTATAGTTATTTATACTGGTGTGAAATATAAAGGAGTTTGATCTCTTTTGTTCACTGTGATAAAGCTAGCACCTAGAGCAGTACTTGGTGGGCACTTAATAAATATCTTTTGATTAATAAATTAATGGATTTTCCTTTTTCATCATCCTAAAATACACTTGAAAACATTTAACCAAAGTAGTTGAATAGAGTTGGATCTTTGCGATTCCTTATAAGGTGGGATTATATAATTCAGACTATTAAAATTCATGAAAGCATTCAGACTGAGTGAGAAGGTATTTCACCTCAATTTGATGTCTCTAAATATTCATACCAGGAGACAGGAGGAGGGGCACACAGTGTGGGAACACAATTATGTGATACAACAGTTTCAGATGTGCCTCTGGTGGAAGATAATGGCCGAGAAGACATTGACCCAAATGATTGGCAACATAATATGGAAATACATATTTTCAAGTGTTCTTCATAGAGTTTCTGGGTCTCCCAACAGATTAGAGAGTGGTTTTTATTACTATTCTCATTTAACAAATGTGGAAATTGATCTTCCAAGATGTAACTTGTCCAAGGTTCTGGGGCTGATGATTGGTAAAGCTGAGGCCTAAAGGTCTTTGAAAGTTAAGGTCACAATGGGTAAGAGGCTGGCTTTTGTTCCACTGGCATTCAGCTGCTCTGCAGTTCTCTCTCGACCCCTCAGCCATCTTCTGCAGCATATTTCCCTTTCTTTTTGTTAAGAATATTGTACTGATGTTGTAATTTCATTATGTGCCCTGAGTTAATAAAGGATTTCTTTTGTCTTCTAGTATCCGAAAGGATACATAATATTTGCTGGGTCTTCTAGAAGGAAATAATGATAACTGGAACCAAAGTTCCATTGTCCTCCACAAGCAACCTGCCATATTATGGATTCCTGGGAGAGCTATTTGGTAGGAACTCTCTTTAGGGGCCGAAGATTTGTGCCCTCCTCCCATTCATATGTTGAAGCCCTAATGTGATGGTATTTGGAAACAGGACCTTTGAGAGGAGGTTGGGATAGATGAGGTCTTGAGAGTGAGGCCCTCAGGATGGAATTAGTGGCTTTCTCAGGGCAAGAAATGCACATGCACTGAAGGAAGGCTGTGTGAGGACACAGAATTTAGCCATCTGCAATCTAAGAAGAGACCTCACCAGGAACTGAATTGGCTGCTCCCTTGATCTTGAACTTCCCACTAAAATTGTGAGAAAATAAATTTCTGCTGTTTAAGTCACCCAGCCTATGGTGTTTTGTTATGGCGGCCCACGCAGATTAATATGCATTCTGTGTGGACATCTTGGCCCAGGGGAGGTAGATTATATCACTAGTGTGGAGTGAGCACTGTTTTTGCCTGGACTAGAAAATGGCTTTTCCCATGTGTTCTTTTTCCAGAGCCTGAATCTAGGCTTCTAAGGGGATGGAAGTGTAGGGGTGGGGAGCTACTACCTAGCTGAGAGGGCAGTGATGGAAGAGGTGTGGCCTATTTGTCATCTTCAGTCACTAAGAGAGGCCAAGAACAAGAATCTCGATGGGGCGCCTGGGTGGCTCAGTCGGTTAAGCATCTGACTTTGGCTCAGGTCATGATCTCATAGTTCGTGGGTTCCAGCCCAGAGTTGGGCTCTGTGCTGACAGCTCAGACAGAGCTGGAGCCTGCTTCGGATTCTGTGTCTCCCCCTCTCTCTGCCCCTCCTTTACTCATGCTCTGTGTCTCTCAGTCTCTCAAAAATTAAAAAAAAAAAAAAAAAAAAGAATAAGAATCTCGAAAAGAAATCCAGAGGAAGAGAGGACAAGTACAGAGAATCTCTGTGTATGGCTCATCCAGTCCTATAACTTCCCAGCTAATCATGGAAATTGAGGTCATTGAATTCAGCCTTTTCTTCTTTTGCTAGAACTTTCCCTCTAAGCACTGTTTAAGGTGCATCTAACAAATTTTAATAAGTCCTATTTCATTGTCATACAGTTCAAATACTATCTAATTTTTCTTGATTTCTTTATCCATGAACTAGAGTTGTGTTATTTGAGAATTTTCCAGAGATCTTTCTGTTTGATATCTAATTTAATTCCATTGCGGTCCTATAACACACTTTGCATAATTTGAATCTTTAATTTATTGAGACTTGCTTCATGGCCCACACTGTGATTTATCTTGGTAAATATTCCACGTATTCTTGACAAGATCGCATATTCTGCTCTTGGTGGATGGAATATTTTATGAATGTTAATTAGGTCATGTGAATTGATAAGAGCTGATAAGTGTTCACCTCTCCATATACTTGCTGATTTTCTGTTTACTTGTTCTATTAATTATTGAGAAGGGAATATATATATATATATATATTTTTTTTTTTTTTGAGAGACAGAAAATGCGCGCACATACACGAACAGGGGAGAGGGGCAGAGGGAGAGAGAGAATCCGAATTAGGCTTCGTGCCCAGTGTGAAGCCTGATGCAGGGCTCCATCCCACAACCCTGGGATCGTGACCTGAAATGAAACCAAGTCAGACACTAAACTGAGTCACCCAGGTGCCCCTCCAACTTTATTTTGATTAGGGTTAGCATGGTATATTTTCCCATGCTTTTACTTTTTTTCCCCCTCATGCTTTTACTTTTAACGTATATGCATTTTTTAATTCAAAGTGGATTTCCTGTATTTGTTTTAAATTTTTTTTTAACATTTATTTATTTTTGAGAGACAAAAAGAGACAGATCATGAGCAAGGGGGAGCAGAAAGAGAGAGGGACACACAGAATCGGAAGCAGGCTCCAGGCTCTGAGCTGTCAGCACAGAGCCCGATGCGGGGCTCAGACCCACAAACTGTGAGATCATGACCTGAGCCGAAGTCGGACACTTAACCATTTGAGCCACCCAGGTGCCCCAGAAGTGGATTTCCTGTAGACAGCATATTTGGATCTTGTTTTTCATGCAGTGTGATAATCTCAGAAATTATCAGAAGTTCTATACATATTTAATATTTTAAACTTAATAAAGTTGTGTGTGTGTGTTGGCACATGTCAATATTTCATAAATGAAGACATGTATATATATAGGAGATACATATATGTGGAGATGGAAAATCTTTTTACTGATGGGGCAAACAATCAAAAAAAGCATAGAAACTGTGGCTTTAATGGCAATGCGAACAAGTGACCAATCCTCATTCCATGTGACCAAAAATAGAACGGAGGGAGTGACAGGGTCTAAACATCACACGACTCTGGTTGACTGGCTCCCCTTGCATCGTGTACGTGAATGGTGCTCCCTGTAGTTGTGTTAAGCTATGGCTTTTGCTAGAGAATCCATTTGGAGGGAAGAATTAGTCACATGTGGAAAAGGCTGAGAGGAGTCTTTTCCCAAGTGGACACTAGGCCAAGCAAACTGTCCTAAGGCATATCATTGCCCATGTAGGTGAGGAAAAATAATTATACCTCTATCTTTCTAGGTTCTTGACTGAGACACCACCCCCGCACTATAATAAAAGACAGATTAACAGAAGCAAAACAGAATTTCAGTAGCATGTATATCTCCTGTATACATGGAAGAGATCCAGGAAAACTGAGTTACTCTCCAAAATGGCCCAAGCTACCCCCTTAAGTAACCATCTCCAGCTGAATAAAAAGAAGATGGGGCTCCTGGGTGGCTAGTTGGTAAAGCATGTGACTCTTGATCTTGGAGTCGTGAGTTCAAGACCCACGTTGGGGGTAGAGTTTAATGAAAAAAGAAAAGATATTGGGGTGGGGAGTCAGCTATGGAAGGTTACCAGAAAAGCACAATAAACAAGGTAATGGCTGTTCTATAGGTTTTAAGTCCTTGCCTTCTCCATTGATATATTTCCAGAGACTTAGAGACATTCTTTCCCTGGTACAGAAAGGAAGACACACTAACAGAGATCCCCCCCCCCCACTTTTTTTTAATGTTTTATTTATTTTTGAGAGAGAGAGAGAGAGAACAAGCAGGGGAGGGGCAGAGAGAGAGGGAGACACAGGCTCTGAAGAAGGCTCCAGGCTCTGAGCTGTCACGATACGGAGCTCGAACCCATGAACCGTGAGATTATGACCTGCGCTGAAGTCGGACGCTCAACCAACTGAGCCACCCAGGCGCCCCGAAGTTTCCCTTATAAACGTAAATGTCTTTTACAAAAGAGCAACTTGGCTGGGGCACCTGGCTGGCTCAGTTGGTGGAGTGTGTGACTCTTGATTTCAGGGTTGTGAGTTCGAGAGTCTCACGTTGAGTGTAGAGATTACTTAAAAATCTTTAAAAACAAACCAAAAACACCCAAAAAGGCAACCTCTCGATTTTTAGAGATTCTCTTGTGTCTGAAGTTTCTCAAAAATACTCAGCTCAAAATAATCAATATGCCAAAGAGGCTTACTTTGGGGTGGCAAATTCTGCTCCCCTTCACCCATGAAATCCAGAAAGATTGTCCAGTGCAGAGAGATGTGGGTGCTGGGCAAGGTACTGGAGGGTGAGGGGACTAGATAGAAAAGATCCAAAAACCTGCATAGGGATCCCTTTGAGGGCTACAGCCGAATACTAAGCTGGGAATGTACAGAGTTTAAATACATAGTCTGTCCAAAAGTCATGAAGGCAAAAATTTAAACTACCCCCTCTGCAAAGGAGATATTTTATAAAAGCTAAGGCTTAGCAAACATGCTATTCAAATAATTTACTCTCCTAAACAAGTACATTCAACTGAAGAATACTGGTACTCACCTTTGTTAAAAAGGATAGTTTTAGGCTCCTCGGGCTGGCTCTCTTGGTAGAGCATGATGCTTGATCTTGGGGTCATGAGTTTGAGCCCCACATTGGGTGTACAGATTACCTTTAAAATAAAAGGATGGTTTTAAAGAGTAAATGTGTATGTGGACTGTTTAAAGATCACCTCACTCAGTATCAGGATCCTTGACTTTAGTTTGTAAACTTCCAAAAAGTAATCTAAAACCTGGTATTTTCCAAATTGTGGACTGAAGGTGCGCATTTCTCTCAGCCCCTGTAGAGAAGTCCTTTTGAATTCATTTCCTGGACATGAGATTGCTCTCTCCAAAGCAATTTTGGAGGGAACCATTAAGTGTTTTTAATCAGAGCTGTGTAGGAGCCCATTTAATCACAATGTAACAGAAGACTTTAGAGGGAGGCCCCTGGGTGGCTCAGTCAAACATTGATTCCTGGTTTTAGTTTGGGTCACAATCTTGTGGTTCTCATGGTTTGTGGCATCAAGCCTCGCATTGGGATCTGTACAGGGCAGAGCCTGCTTCGGATTCTCTGTCTCGCTCTCTCTCTGCCCTCCCCTTCTCTCTCTCAAAATAAATAAACATTAAAATAAAGACATTAAAGGAACAACATTTCGTTTAAGGTACTTAATTGAGGAATTCATTTAAACTGGGTATTCTCTGACTTAC
>CM053579.1:81665974-81701299 GCA_028646485.1 Cryptoprocta ferox | reverse complement strand
TGTAAATGGAAATTCACATGTTTGGGGTTTTGTCCTTGCAAGTTACAGTCCCCTCTGACAATTCCCTTTCTGTTTGAGAACAGCTAGAGTGGTGCTGTGTATTTTCGGTCATATTCTCCCTGGTATCAAATGTCACAGCTGGGTTGTATGAGGTTTATTTATATTATAATAGCATTTCCTTTAGATCTCAAGGGGCCTCTATCTCTAAAATCACTTGTCTACAGGAACTTCAGGGAGAATAACTTGACCTTTTAAAAGTAAACTTTCCAACTGAATGGCTCCCTCTGGATCTAGGTTCCAATGGTTGTGTGTGTGTGTGTGTGTGTGTGTGTGCGCGCGCGCATGCGCGCGCGCTCTCTCGGGTGACTCGAGCTTTTAGGTTAATATAGATTCTGACTTTGCAAAGTGATAACAGTGTGTCAACCAGGGAGGTTTTGTTGATTGTGATGAAGTGTGAACAGTAGGCATTGTGGGAGGATAACTTATTGAGATTATAATGTACGGTCTTCTTCCCCCCCATTCCAGAAAGTTAGTCAATTCTTTTGAGTTAGTTTAGTTGATAATTCCTTCCTCCAATTATATTTATAGGCAGAAAAGGTGACCAACTGTCCCAGTTTGCCCAGGATGTGGGGAGGGGGAATTCCTGGCATGCAGAACTTTCAGTACAAAAACCAGGAAAGTCCCAGCCAAACCGGGATACGTTGGACACCCTGGGCAGAAGTCATATATAAGACATCTCCCAACCTGGAATTTTTTCTAAACCCTGAGTTCACTGAAGAGAAGTGTTCCTACAGCAAAAAGAGCAGAATAGCATATTAATGTAAACTTCTTAAAGAATTTCTAATTCCAGCATAGTTAGCATACAGTATTAGTTTTATGTGTACAACATAGTGATTATGGGGCTCATCATGACAAGTGCACTCCTTAATCCCGACCAGTACCACCCATTCTTCCACCATATTAATTCTTCTATCATATTAATGTAAACTTTTAATTAAATACAACAAATGTGTAATGTACAAATCATAACTATGTAGCTCTACAAAATTTCACCTAGTATACACATACGTAAGTATGTAAGTAGTATCCAGATCTAACAAGATAATATTTCCAGAATCCTAGAAGCCGCCTTATGCACCTTTCAGTGACTACCTCCCCCTTGAATAACCATGTAAGGGAAGAGGGGGATAATTTTCCCTCTACCCTTCTGAGCTCCCCTGAGCCCTTGGCTGAGACCACCTGTAATGAAAGACAGATTAATAGAAAAACAGAAGATTAAAAATATGTATGCCTCCTATATACATGGGAGACACCAAGAAAAGGGAGTAAAACTCCCTGAAATGGCCTAAGATGCCACCTTAAATAAGATTGTCAGCTAAAGACAAAAGAAAGACGAAGGGCGTTGGGGATTGGGGGAGGCCTGATATGGAAACTATCTGGAAAAACACAGATTGTTGTACAGATTTAAGGCCTTGCCTTCTCCATTGATGAGTTTCTTGCAATATAGAGTCATCCTACCTTTCCTGATACGGAGACACTCTTGCAATTGGAGATTATCCTTCTAAATGTAAATTTTTCTCACAAAAGAGTAAATTCTACTTTGGTTTTAGAGTTTCTCCAGTGTCTCCTTTTTTTTTCTCAAAAATACGCCACCTCAAAATAATTCTTATGCCAGAGAGACATATTTTGGGGTGGCATTCCACTATTCTTCAACTATTATCCTTACTTAAAATAATTTAGATTAGTTTTACCTGTGTTTACAGTTTATGCAAATGGAACCATACACTTTGTACTCTTGTTTCTAGTTTCTTTCACTTAACATTAAGTCTGTGAGATTCGTTCATGTGGTGCGTCACTTAGTTTGTTCATTTTTGTTGCTGTGTAATAATATCCCATTGTATGACTATACCCCAATTATGATTCTCCTTTTTTTAATCCATTCTACTTAAAATGTTTTAATTTAATTAATTCATTAGTTAATGAACTTATTTACTTATTTTGAGAGTGTGAGAGCACAAGTGAGGTAGGGACAGAGAGGGAGGGAGAGAGAATTCCAAGCAGGCTCTGAGCTATCAGCACAGAGCCCCATGAGAGGCCTGAACTCATGAACTGGGAGATCATTACCTGAGAAAAGATCAAGAGTTGAATCATTAACTGACTGAACCACCCAGGCACCTCTATCCATTCTACTTTTGATGGACATTTGGATTGTTTCCAGTTTGGAGCTATTACAAACACTTACTATGCATACATTTGATGGTAAAGAGGAAAAGAGGACAGAGATTTGGCAGAATCTTTTTTGGGGGGGGGCGAGGGGGGAGCAGAAATACCCAAAAAGGTTGGTGTAAGGTGCACATGGACCCTAGATATGGAGGTTCTCACTTCTGCAAATTCTATGACCCACACAGGGCACAAAAGCCGGGGACTGCTATACTTTAAGGGAAACTCAGTCTTTGACAACAGAACAACCATGTACAATGAGATGAAGTTTAGTGGCCTTCATGTAGTTAAACTGCAAGTTTAAGTGTACAGTTGTGATATGAGGTTGGGAGTGAACGGGTCAACAAAGAATTCTTGAGACCTTTTCGATGCAAAAAAGTGGTTTTATTAAAGCACTGGGATAAGACCCTTGGGCAGAAAGAGCTGCGCTGGGGTTGTGGGGAACAATTGATGATATACTGTTAAGCTGGAAAGGGACAGAGATAAAGGAAGTTTCCAAAAGGATTTTCATAGGTTAAAGAAGACTTACAGGATTCTGGATTTGTCTCTAGCAAAGCCTATAACATTAAGGCACTCGTGAGTTCCTTGAGGAATGTCACACTCTGCCTGTCTCAAATATTTGTCAATGGGATGCAAGTTGTGAGGAAATTTAATTTTATCTACATCCCTTTGCCTTTATTCTTATCACTACAGACTGCCACGTCTGCCCAAGATTTCTGAGTTTTTTTTTTTTCCTTCCAGTTTTACTGGGGCATTGTGTGTGTGTGTGTGTGTGTGTGTGTGTGTGCATTTTCTTAAGCTTTTTATCCATTGATTCTTTCTTTCTTTTTTTTTTCCAGTTTTATTGGGCATAGTGTGTGTGTGTGCATGTGAATATGTGTGTGCATTTTCTTTATCCATTTATCTATTAATGTACACTAGGTTGTTTTCTTGTCTTGCCTATTATAAATACTGCGGCAGTGAACATGGGAGTACAGATAGCTCTTTGACATAGTGATTTCTTTTATTCCTTTTATTTAAAAAATTTTTTTATGTTTTTTTTTTTTATTTTTGAGAGACAGAGAGAGACAGCGTGAGCAGGGGAGGGTCGGGGAGAGAGGGAGCCACAGAATCCCAAGACAGGCTCCAGGCTCTGAGCTAGCGGTCAGCACAGAGCCCGACGCGGGGCTCGAACCCACGAACCGCGAGATCATGACCTGAGCTGAAGTCGGACGCGTAACCGACTGAGCTACCCAGGCGCCCCTCTTTTATTCCTTTTGAATTTTAAGTGAAAACTGTTTTTAAGTACGCTCCATGCCCAAAGTGGGACCTAAATTCAAAACCCTGAGATCAAGAGTCACATGCTCTACCGACTGAGCCAGCCATTTCTTTTAGGTATACACCCAGAAGTGGAATTACTGGATCAAATATTTTGAGGAACCTTCAGTCTGTTTACCATAGCAACTGTACCAATTTACATTTCCACCAACAGTGCACAAACGAGTTTCTCAAAACCACCTTCAGGTTGGATAATTCCCTAGAAAGACTAACAGAACTCATTAAAACCTAGTATACCTGCAGTTACATTTATTACAGGAAAAAGATACACTAAAATCAGCCGAAGATGCATAGGGCATAGTCTAGGAGGGTTCCAAAGGGTTCTAAACTCAAGACTTGCATTTTTCTCATCATGCATTACCCTCCTGATATAGATGTGCAGCAGTGCACACAGGGAATTGCTGACGCTATTCCGTGTCTATTGTCAATCCAGGAAGTTCACCCAAGCTTTGGTGTTCAGAATTTTTATTGAGATTTAATTATGGTGGTATGATGTATTGATTTGTGGTCAAATTCAATCTCCACCCCACCTCCTATCACAGTTAGTCTTCAAAGTCACACTACATAGAAACACTGTAGTGTGGTTACCTCCACCCTGATTCATCTTGTTAGCCTAAACTATCAGGTGTGGTCCAAGGAGCTCACTATGAAAAAGAGACAGTCCTATCACACAAGAATTTTTAAAAAATCGATGTGGGGCTCGATCTCATGAAACGTGAGATCATGACCTCAGCCCAAATCAAGAGTTAGACATTCGGGGCGCCTGGGTGGCTCAGTTGGTTAAGCGTCCAACTTTGGCTCAGGTCATGATCTCGTGGTTCGTGAGTTCGAGCCCCATGTCAGGCTGTGCTGACCACTCAGAGCCTGGAGCCTGCTTCGGATTCTGTGTCTCCCCCCCCTCTCTGCTCCTCCCCCGCTCATGCTCTGTCTCTCTCTGTCTCAAAAATAAATAACACATTTTAAAAAATTAAAAAAAAAGAGTTGGACATTCAACTGACTGAGCCACTCAGGCACAAGAGTTTGTAAGGATTTAGAAGTTACCTCCAAGAGCCAGGACAAAGGCTAGACCACTCTTTTGGCAAGGCCACATTCCTTATTGCACAGGACCCTCTCCCCTTTTCTCTACAAGACTCCTGGACTCTGATGTAATAGTGAGAGGGGAATTTTTCCAATTATGATTGAAATCATCTGCCTGGCGGGAATGGGGACTCAAAACAGCATTCAAGGTGACTTATAGAAAACAAAGCAATGTCATATTTCCTGTTGCAGAATTGTATTCAGAGATATAAACCAATGTGGTTTTCATTACTGGTAATTTCTTTATAGCCCCACATCCCTTTCCTTATTAAAATCAGCAGAAAGAGTGTTAGAAAGTGGGGGAGGGACAGTAAAATATCCTCCAAACTGAGAAGTCACTTGGAGACCAGAAAATGAAGCAAAAGACTCCATCCAGTTTACACCAAGTTTCACCCAGGGTAATTTACAGCAGGGGATTGGGTGGAGGAAGATCTAGGGCAGCTGCACAGTTATCCTCTGCAAAGTGTGGACAGGAGTTTACAGGTTTTATAGAACAAGGGGACATACAGAATGGCATTGTAGTAACATCAAAGGGTTCTCATGGACCTAACTGATAGTAAAAAAATTGTTTTGTTTGTTTTTATTTATCTTAGAGAGAGAGAGAGAGAGAGGGCAAGCAGGGGCTGGGCAGAGAGAGAGGGAGACGCAGAATGCGAAACAGGTTCCATTCTCTAAGCTGTCAGTGCAGAGCCCGACGCAGGGCTCAAACTCATGGACTGCAAGATCATGACCTGAGCTGAAGTTGGACACTCAACCAACTGAGCCACCCAGGCACCCCTTGAGAGCTAACTTTTAATTCCATCTTGTGGCACGACCTGTGTGTCAGGAGTGGGAAGTAGTATGTTATCTCTAACAGATCCATGGAGGCCAAAAGAAGCCTCCCCCTATCCCAGCCTTGGTGGGCATTTCTAAGGTATGTACGCTAATCTCCAAGGGGCCCAGAACACATAGCCCCAAGATGGGTCATTGACGGAACATGAGCAAGATGGAGGGCCAAAGATGGAGTCACCATTGTCAGCATTCCTACAAAAAGAGAAAAGAGAATCATTTCCTTTTGTGGTACAAACTAGGCTTCTGAAGTCTTTGAGCTGATATTCATGAGAGAAATGGTTTTCAGATTACAAAATCCTGAGTGGTTTGGGTATCAAAAGCCAAGGCCCCGAAGGCTTCAGGGTAGATACAGAAAGATCTGGAAGAAGACCAGATCAATCAGAACAACCGAAAGCAATGCAAAGGCTTCCCAGGACTAGACAGAGGAGAGACTAGACTAGAGGAGAGGCAGAGGGAAAAAAAGAAACTTACAAAGAAGTGGCTCTGTACTCTCCGCTTCTACCCAGGCAAAGAAAATGAAATGGCAGAAACATGTCCAAAGTTGCCCATACCTGACCATCTCAGTGCCCCATCCACAGCCCTCCCATCATAACCGTTTCAGTGTGCTCTCTCTGACTCCACTGGCCAGTAACTGTATCTCTGTATCTAAAGGGTTTTTGTCCCTAGAACTATTCTGCTTGGTGCAGCAGGACAGAAGTGTCAGGGAACCAACTCTCTGCGAACAGTCCTTAGCCCAAATTCTCACCATTATTATCTCTCATTGTCAATACTATCTCACTATTAATACCCCAGCTCTGTCCCGCCTTCGGGGGCACAATTTCGGGGATATAAGTTTTACACCATTTCTCTGAATTGCCTCCTGGCTTAAGCTCCAGATGCCCACCCACAGTAGTTGGCTTAAAAATGTACCTTATCTGCTTCGCCTTCCTTGGATCACTCCCCAGCCTCCCCGGGGGATTTCTGTACTGTTCAAGTGAATTTGCGCTTGAATCGTTGTCTCACGGTCAGCTTCTTGGACGTGCCCAAACTAAGGCACAACTCTTTCCATTGCTTAAAGAAGCAGATGCTCTTTTATTTATTAGGCTCGTTAAAAATAAGAGAAAATGGAGCACCTAGGTGGCTCAATCGGTTAAGCGTCTGACTCTTGATTTTTGGCTCAGATCGTGATCTCACAAGTTAGTCGGATTGACTTCTGCAATGACAGTGTGGAGCCTGCTTGGGATTCTCTCTCTCCCTCACTCTCCACCCCTCCCTTTCGCTAGCTCTCTCAAAATAAATAAATAAGCATTAAAAAAATAAGTAAAGCTGGAGTGGTTGTATCAATATCAAATTAGATTTTGGAGCAAAAAGTAATACGAGGCATAAAGAGAGAGTTTGGGCCCCATGTTGGGCTCTACTCTGACGGTGCAGAGCCTGCTTGGGATTGTCTCTTTCTCCCTCTCTCCCTGCCCTTCCCCTGCTGGTGTGCTAGCTCACTCTCTCTCTTTTTCTCTCTCTCTCCCCTCCCACCCCATAAATAAACTTAAAAAAAAAAGATTCTTTAGGAAAATAAAAATAAGGGAAAAGGAGAGGATAGTTCCTCCACACCTATTAGATTTCTTTATGATTCCTTGCAATAGATTTTCTGGTTAATAGCATTACTCAGGGCAGACATGCTGGGCAGCAAGTGCCCTCATGTGCTTTGTAATTTGTTTGTTCTGAGCTCAGTTAAGGCAGGAATTATCTTCCAAGAGAGTCCTCAGTGTGCTCTGGGTTGAGGAAGTCTCTTAATTGGATGGCTTAACATTTGCCTCTACTCTGGGCTTGTAAAATTCATAGATTCAAGATTAGTTTCAAGTAAGTTTCCCAGCAGAGGAAACTCCTACTCTAAGGTAGTGTAAACTTTCACCACCTGAAGCGATAATCATTCTTGGGGTTCCAGTTTTTTGCAGATAGCTCTGTTTTCTCCAGTGGCCCGACATGAGCACCCTGCTTGTTTATATTCTCCTCTATAAGGATTGGGAAACTCCTTTCCAGTGCTCGCCTTTATTTAGACAGCCCAGGTCTGTTTTCCTGATTTGATTTGTTCCTTGAGCCTGGATTCCAGTGTTGTTCTTAAGTCAGCAGTCCAGACTCTGAGTTGTGTCTCCAGGCTCAGTCCCCCGACAACTTCCTGGCTTCAATTCCTTCTCACTGCTTTGATTCTAAAATTCCTTGTTCTTGTGACACCTGCAGATTTACTTTCGACCTCATCTATGGTTTAAAAACATTTTTTTTCATGTCTTATCCGGCATTTCTATTTGTTAGGAGTAGGAGGGGCTACAGCATCTTACGGGGCAACAATAGTTAACCATGACGCAAAGCAATGTAAACACTCAGCATGGCACCTTGCCCACAGTGAAAGACAATTTTTTACATTTTACAGATGAGATTAGCTCCTCAAAGTCCATTCTGGAATAGGATCTTGGCTTCACTTTTAGGTATCCCAGGGGCTTCCAAATGCGAAAGAGGAATTTAAGCCTCTGCTTCAATGACAAAGGCTGTGTTTCCAGATTTCAAAAATTTCAGAAACAATTTTTTTAGATGGTTCTCATGGTCAATGAGATCTTTCCCTTTTACCACAAGTCTCAGCAAGAAGAAAACTCTTCTCAAACACCTGGCCCAAAATGGGGGCCTATATTTGACATGAGAGATAAGTAGCCTAAGCTATCTCTCCCAATTCTAGAGAAAACCTCAGGGGGTCACAAGTTTATTCCTGTTCCAATATATATCAGCATGCCCATCTTGAAAGGTCATCTAGTATCAGGCAAGACCAAGGACTTTGAAGTCAAACATCATAGTGTCAAAGAATGATTTTCAAAAGTTAAAAACATGGTGCTCATACAAATTTAGAATGAATGTATGTCAAAGATTTTATTCAACTCATTAATGAGGGGATCAATAAGGTAGTAATGCTGGTTCAAAAAGCATTTTGGGGACTGGCATATTTATAGTCCACTAGGAAAGGCAGTTTGAAATAAATTTACCAAGTTAGAGACAAAACGGATTAATGTCTAAAGGGCAATGAGACTGTAACTTTGGGGCTATATTTTCTATTGGACAGAAGAATTACCATATAACTTCAGAGTCTGAGCCTTAATTAATAGCAAGTGGCAGTTACACACAGATATATGTTCCCTAGATAATTAAATAATCCTTGGGTATCCTGTCAACATCCCAAGATGGCTTTGAAAGGAAATGCAAGGAGCCAAGAGCAGGTGACCCCATAATAGGCCACTTTGGTGTGAAGGTTATTCTGAGCTGAAGGCAATCAATACCCTATGGGCTCAAGAGAAAATTGGCTCCTCCTTAACTACATAGAAGAATCCAAATTGGTGATCTTTGGGGCGCCTGGGTGGCTCAGTTGGTTGAGCATCGGACTTCGGCTCATGTCATGATCTTGCAGTCCGTGAGTTCAAGTCCTGCGTCGGGCTCTGTGCTGACAGCTCAGAGCCTGGAGCCTGCTTTGGATTGTCTCCCTCTCTCTCTGCCCCTCCCTGCCTCACGCTCTGTCTCTGTCTCTCTCTCTCAAAAAATAAACAAACACTAAAAAAAAAAGGTTAGTTTCTCAAATTGGGGAATAAGGGTTATTAGCAGAAATAAACTTTATCTGAGTGGCCCATCTGTATGGCAGGGCAAACATCTAATTACCAAATATTTGTTTTTCTTATTGTTTACGAATTGCATTTCTTTCCTCTAAAGTCCTAGACCTCTACTCTCTTCTCCTTAGTTCAGGATGACATATATACCTTATTTTGCCAGCCTGTCTTTGGAATTTCTATGTCTGTGTGGATTCCCCATATATACACTATTAAATTTTAAACAGATTTTCTTCTGTTAATCTGTCTCATGTCAGTTTGACTCTTAGTCCACCTAGAAGGACCCTTGAAGGGGACAGGAATTCTCGCTCGCTGACACAACTCAACTTTACTCCTTATTTCTTAAGTTTTAAATAATGTGCCTTAACAATAGTTAAGACCTCTCGCTTCACAATATACTGGCTTTTGAGCAATTACCCAAATTCAGTTTTGGACTCATAGTTTCTTCATCTGTAAAATTGAGATGATAAATATCTATCTTGCCTGATTATTTTATTTTTTTCTTACTCCCCAGCTAATGGAGACAAAGCAAGGATGACCTCTGGGTAGGCAGATGATGGAGTTGGGTGCCTTTTATACGCATGACTGGGACAGAAACCAGGGGGTGGCAGGGTATAGGTCAGGAAACGGACCAAAGCCTGGATCACTGTATCTGAGGGATGGAAGCCAGGAAAGGAAACCTAGTGAAAATGAGCAACAAATCTAAGTCGAAGAAACCCACAGATAAAACCAGGAATGTGTGTCAGCCAGAGGCACCTGCAAGTTTGGAGTTCACAAAAGAAAGTAGTGGGAGAAAGGGGACAAGAATGAGTCTGAACCCGAGTCAGGGAAGGTGGCAGATTTCTTCTATTCAGTTTTGCCAATAGTGTGGGATGGCCTATCTTTGGAGACTAAGGTTACTCTTGGACAATAAATAGGGTAGAGGCTAATGATAATTTATGCCATGCACCTTGTTTAGTAGCTAAAAAAGCAGGTGCTTAATGATGGTACTGATTAGACTTTTTGTCTACTTGAATGTCAGTGGGGATTGTAGGCGAGACAGTTCTCTTTCAAAAGAAATGGCAAGAATAAAAGTCTCTCTGCCTTTCGTGTTTAGTATAGAAGGTATTCAGATTACCGGTGAAAACGAGGAGGATCATCTGTCATTTTTGCGTGCCCTAGCCATGACTGAGCGTAATGTGGCTATAAAGCCCTGGCCATTCCTGCTGAACATAGGTATTCAGTAACGGGCAATCTTTGCTCAGAGCTCTTTGGTTCCTTTGGACACTTCATCAGAGCTGCACTATGGTCTGAAGCTCCCTCTGCTCGATTCTTTCTTCTCCTTTTTTTCACAAGGGTCAGATCTGCAACACAGTTTAAAGCCTTTCTCTCTTGATTTTGCTCCCTCTTTGCTCCCTGTCTTCGTTTTTCCCACATGTTAAACTCATCCAAAGAACATTTTTACTCTTCACTCTGCTCATTGTTTGCTGCCCAGAGGATCTGAATGGACACAGCTGGTAATGGCACAGGAAAGGTAGAGATGGGTGACGGTCACTTACCACCTATCTGGCAAAGAAGACCCCATCCTGGGTAGTATATAGGACCTGGGGAATGTTGTGATCTAATTGCTAAAATGTACGCTGGTGGTGATTTGGGAGAAGGTTCTCATGGCGGGGAATGCTCAGGCTAGTGCAAGGAATTGCAAAGTCTGGAGGTGTGGGGAGTGGAGGCTGGGAGAGTGGGCGGAGGTGGCAATGCATATGAGAACAATGGAATTGTCTGGTTGCTACTAAGTTCTATAATACTCTACCAAGAGATAAATAGTCAACAAACAATTGAAAACCAGGTGTGAAGGCCAGACGTCCTCTTTGGTAATTTACAAAGAGGCTCTTATCTCCTGCAGTGGGAGAGCAGAAAAAGCTAAAGGCAAAACTCAAGATTATAATAGTTACATTCATTGGCCTTCAAAACTGATCTAATGTTTGACGGAGGCAGTCTGTTATGACAAGGTCAGAGCCCTCTTTGGGGCAACCTGGGACTCTGCTACATAGGATGAGGACATGTGGGTGGATGCCTCTGAAGATTTTGGCTTCCCAGTGTTAAAGAAACTAGATCAGGCCCACATTGGAGTCACTCATACTAAGCCCCCTGACTGCTCACCTAAACCATACTAAATTTCTGTGCTTGGCTTTCCCAGAAAAGACCTGGGTCAATTAATCAGCACTTAGGTTGCTCAGCACAAGTTAGCTGACCCGGCTCCAAGACTTCCCTTTGCTCCAGATAAGGAAAGTAACCCTGCTTCAACCAATCAGCAAATGCCCAGCATAACTTCCTTGTTCCTGTTTCTGTTGGTCTATAAGACCCTCTTTTGAATTGTACAACTCTTTGGAGCTCCTTTCTCTTCGTTAGCTTGAATGCTGCCCAACTCATGAATTGCTAAATAGAGCCAATAAGAACTTTAAGATTTATTCAGTTGAATTTTGTTCCTTAACACTAGGCTCCTTTGAACCTTGAGAACCTTCAAAGGTGGCCCAAGCTTCCCGCTTAAGAGCTAGAATGCTCCCCACCTCCAGTGTAGAAAGATACTATAGAGTCTTCTCCCCAAAGAGGCAGCAGCATGTCCCTACCACTACCACCAGGATCTGCCCAACTTTATCTCTTGGTTGCCAGGCCAATAACTAGAATCATGCAACAGCATAAATCAGCTGGGGCAGGGCTGGGCTTGATAAAGGGGGAAAGGGGCCATACCCCAGTGGAACCACAAGACCTGTCCAGCATGTGCCAGCAAGAGCTGTGGGAGAAACAATGGACTGGGTTTTGAGGTTGACTGATCAATGGACCTAAAAACTAGGACTGAATAGGGGAGAGATTATGGACTTGCTGGTGCTCTCTTGGGACACTCTGGCAAGGACCCTGGAGAGGGGGCAAAATCTCTAATGGGGTAGTTTCCAGATGCCTAGAGAAAGTGGTAGCCCTAACTGAGCAAAGCTGAAATGCCTAAATTGTCACAAAAAACAATAGAGCAAGGAATTAAGAGTCTGAGAGAGGTGGGCAGACAGGAATGCATATATTATATGAGACCAGATGACTCACCAGTGGATTATGCCCCATGGAAAAATCCAGAGGATACGGCTTTCACCAAGACCGTCAGAAATGTGCCAGGGAGCTGGCTATCGGCTTTACTGAGACATTTAGTGGAGGATTCCACTGTAGGGTTACGACAGAGACACTGTCACCAAGTTTGGCTTGTTGATAGTTAAAGGAGATGATAAAATGGGACTCAACAGCAATAGCAGCCAGATGGTGGTGCTTAACCGCCAGAAGCTATGGGAGTGCAACGATCATGACCAGAAAGGATGGAGTAGCAGCCAAGGGGCTTTAACTAGGAGAGAATTGGGAAGATGGTTATGAAACTATAGCTCCCTAGGGCTAAACTATAGCCACCTAGAGGAAAACCGATGGGCATACAAGGATGCGAAGGATGCAGCTTGATATATACAGTAGTCTTCCCTTATCTGCAGAGGACATGTTCTAAGCCTCCTCCCCTCTCCCCCGCCCCCGCCGTGGATGCCTGAAACCATGGATGGTACCGAACCCTATATATGTTGTGCCTTTCCCTATACATATATATCTATGGTAAAATTTAATTTATAAATTAGGCTCAATGAGAGATTAACAACAATAATTCATGGGAAATAGGACAGTTGTAACATTGTACTATAATAATAGTTATGTGAATATGGGCTCTGCCTCTCTCTTTGAAAATATCTTACTGTATCATACTTCCCCTTCTTGTGATGATGTGAGATGATAAAATACCTACCTGCTGAGATGAGGTGACGTGAATGATACAGGCATTGGGACCTAGCGTTTGGCTACTATGGACTTTCCGACGAGGGGGTCATCTGCTTGCAGACTGCGGGTAACAGAAACTGCAGGAAGCAAAACCGTGGATAAGGGAGGGCAACTGTATAACCAAAAAGAAGCAAAGGTGGATGTGCAGAAGGCTTAAGAGGGTCGCTCCAAGAAAAAGTCATGACCTGCTGCCTTTGCATCATCCATTTAGTCAGCTTTCAGTACTAGAATGTAATGAATTAAGAGGTGGCCACGTCTTCAGGACCCCAGGGGGAAGGAACCCACAACACTATGGCAAATACAGACAATCACGATTCCCCCAGTGTTTTCCCAAAGGAGTCAGCTGTTGTTTACTCAGGTAACTGACTACGTGCGAAGTCGAGCAGAATTTGCCGTCCCAAAATATTGTCTTTGGCATAAGGATTATTTGGGGCTGTTTATTTTTAAGAAACTGCAGACACAGGAAAAGCTCTGAAAACTGAGTAGAAGTTACCTTTTGGTAGGAGACATTCACATTTATAAGGGGAATCTGCATTTGGAAGGGTGTCAACCTCCCTGTACCAGGAAGGAAAGAATGACTCTAAATTTCTAGAAACTCTTTATCAATGGAGAAGTTGCATGACAACCACACCCTTGATTACTGTGCTTTTCCTGGTAATCTCCCATAACTGACCGTCCCCTTGCCCCCAACATCTTTTGTTTTTGACAGAAGATGTTACTCAAAGTGGTGGTTTGGGCCCTCTTAGAGAGTTACTCAGTTCTGCTCGGTGTCTCCCATATAGACAAGAGGTATACATGTTAGTAAACTTATTCTTTTTTTTTTAAAAGAAGATTTTATTTTAAGTAAGCTCTATACCCAATGTGAGGCTCAAACTCACCACCCCAAGACCAAGAGTTGCATGCTCTACTGACTTAGCCGGCCAGGGGCCCCCACATTACTACACTTCAATTTGTTTTTCTCCTGTGAAACTGTCTATTATTGCAGGGAAGGGGTCTAAGCCAACAACCTAGAAGACTAGATGGAAAATTATGTTTGCCTATCTACAGTTAGGAAAGGGAAATGTGCAAACGGTTTGAGGATGATTGGACATAGACTCCTAGTTGACATTGATATACAGAGACTCAGAACATCATCAGGGCTCTTCTTAGGCATATGGGGGCCAAAGTCTAGCTTATAATGTCTCTACTTTCTTTGTGGACGTGCCCATTAGTAATTTTCCTAGTCCTTGAATGCATAATCGGGGTAGACATACTTCGCAATTGATTTAATCCCCACATTGGTGCTTGTGGGGGGTGACGGCTATCATAGTAGGGTAGTCCAAATGGATGAAACACGATCCGATCCCTCCTACCCGTACTCCCTCACCCTTACACCAGCAGCCAAGGTAGTAACTCAAAAACAACATTGTATCCCAGAGGATGGTGATTATTGCTATGCTTAGGGACCTAAAAAGATCTCATGAATCCCTTAATTTGGTGGTCTGGCCCCTGCAGAAAATGGATGGATCCTGAGAAATGATCGTGGACCGTTGCATGTTAGCCCCATTCACAGTTGCCATGCCAGACATGGTATCAATATTAGAGTAGATTAACATGGTCTCAGGTACATGATATACAGCCCTTGATTTGGCAAATGTGTGCTTGTCTTTTCCATATACATTTACTGTTTTGCCACAAGGCTATGTTAACTTCCCTATACTCTGTTATCACAAAGAAATCTAGGCAGTTCCACGGCGTATCACATTGATTCATTGCATTGGTGACATTATGCTGATTGGGAAGGATGGGAAGAAAGTGGCTAGTAAGGTGGAGGCCAAGGTAAGACTTGCACTGTGGAGTGTGGGACATAAACCCTATACTTCAGTATATGGGAGAGAAATAAACTTCAATTGCACTGAAGCTAATGTTTCTTGACTTGCTGTCTCTAATAGCCAATCTTAATCATGATACAGGATCATTTGCTCCAGATAATGGTGTTTTAGAGTAATTGATCTTAGTTATTTCTGATAACTAGATTACAACTAATTGCCTATTGATATTGCTGCAAGCTCATGTCAGCAGTGAAAGATACAAATCTTTCTATCCTACAGTGCGACTTAAAGTGAGGGGATATGATTCTAGGTTATCTAAACGAGGTTTTTAACAAATGGTCAAGATACAAAGTGAGGGGAGGGGAGTAGAATGCAGGCCTGTATTACACCACTTAAAATTATTGACCTAGAGGGGTGCCTGGGTGGCTCAGTTGGTTAGGCGGCCGACTTTGGCTCAGATCATGATCTTGCGGTTCGTGAGTTCGAGCCCCGCATCAGTCTCTGTGCTGACAGCTCAGAGCCTGGAGCCTGCTTCAGATTCTGTGTCTCCTTCTCTCTCTGCCCTTCCCCTGCTCACGCTCTGTCTCTCTCTCTCAAAAATAAACGTTAAAAAAAATTAAAAAACATTATTGACCTAGCTATCAGGAGGCCATTTGAAGAGACGCTAATTCTCACAGTGGTGCTTAGGCATGGGCCCTCATAAGTATGAATAATCGGGGGTCCCTATTGAGATCAGTGACTTGCCATTCATAGCTGACAGTCAATAGTGAAGGAGTAGCCAATTAAATTAAAATGACCTACAACTTGTTACTCTCAACAGATGTTTCCAAAAGTTATGAAAGAGTATATTAGTAGCCATTCATGCCCATGTAACATATTGTCTGAACAATCTTAAACATAAGATTTGTCAAGTAGGAGCAGATAGTGAATTTCAGTTGAGTGATAAGCAGACCAATAAGTTTGGTTGGGACTAGAAGATTGCCCATAAAAGTGATTTGATACTATACAAAGAAACCTTACCAGGGGTGCAATTTCAGAAACCTTAATAAAATTATAGGCCATGTCCTTGCATTATAAAAGCTGAGTCAAGAAAGTTTTCTGCGTGTCAACAGATGGGTTCATTACGTCCTCTAAAGTATGTCCATTAGTGCTTCTAGAGGCTTCCCCTAGAGTCATCATCAAGGACATGCTTTACTTAGGCAATATTTTTACTTAAAACGTTTTACAACTTGTTATTTTGCTGAAGCTATTTCTTAGGTGACAACAAGTTTGTATTAAGAGTTTACTTTAATAAGATCCTCCAAGGTGACCTCTTCTGTATCCCATTTCACCTGGCACCACACTAACTTGGTTAAGGTTTTGTTTTGTTTTGTTGCGTCTTTAAAGTACTTGTCAAACCAGAAACTGGAAGGGTGAGGCCCACATTTACCAAAACCCGGAACATGATTTTAATTTTCAATGGTCTGTCGTTAGAAACGAAAGGGGAATTGTCACTCAGGCACTCAGGGCAATTTCAAGAAACAGCAGGAAATTGCCAATGGAATAAAAAACCTCTTGCTCTGTATTACTTTTTTCGACCTTTTAATCTCCCCATCCAAATTAGACTAATTAGACTTCAGGACAAGTTAAGTCACCAGCTGAAGTAAAAGAATACTGTATACTTTCTGCAGAGTTCAAAATACCTTTAATACAATGGATAGCATTGGTCTCAAGGGGTAGAGGCAATATTTTTTCAAGATTTGTCACATTTCCTGTGACTCAGCAGAATACAATTTATAATTGTAGGTAGTCTGTTGAGAAAGTCTACATTTAAGCAAACACAGCTCTCAAAAAAGCTTTCAAAAGTGCATTTCTTTTATCTAAGCATTTCCACTTGAATTTCTTGTAAGCATATAATCATATAATTGAACAAAGACAATAAAATATTTATTGTAGTTTAGGTTATGACAATGAAATATTGGAAACAGACTTGACAATATAAGGTTGGTTAAAAATCATGATACAAATGTATAATGAAATATAATAAACCATTAAGATACTCTAAATATTCATTAACATAAAAGATATTCATGACACTATTGAGTGAAAATAGCATGTAATAAAGTACTATGAAGTCCACGAGCTCAATATTGTTTAATATATGTATTTCTTTAATGTTTTATTTATTTTTGAAAGAGAGAGAGAGTGGGGGAGGAGCAGAGAGCAAGGGGAACAGAAACTGAGATCATAACCTGAGCCAAAGTTCTATGCTTAACTGAACTGAGCCACCCAGGCACCCCTCAATATTGTTTAAAATAAATACCTGATACTTGATACATTAACATTTTGCTATATTTGCTTCAGATATGTTCTAAGTGATGAAACATTTCAGGAATACATGAAGCCCTCCATATTGACCCCTCAAAGCCATTCCTCTCTCTCCCTCCTTAAGGTTACCATTAGCCCAAATTTGCCAAGATGTTATCTTTAGCAGAACGGTATATTTAATACATATGTAACATAAATACTATAACTCCACATATGCATCTACATAAATAATATATCATATATGTTATATGAATATAATACATGGTATTGCTTGCATCTTAAAAAGTCTCTTTAAATGCTATTATAAAAATGGATCCTGCAACTTCTTTTTTCTATTAATAGTGTGGTTTTAAGAGTTACACATATTGGGAAGTCTGGCCGTCTCAGTCAATAGAGCATGCAACTCTTGACCTTGGGTTTGTGACTTCAAGCCCCGTGTTGGGTGTAGAGCCTACTAAAAAAAAAAAAAAGTTACACATATTGATATATGTAGCTCTGGGCCATTTGTAAAGTTAATATAGCATTCTACTTTTTCATGTACTACAAAGTATCCATTCAACTATTGATCCATATATAGATTATTTCCAATTTTATACTATTATAAACAGTGCAATTTTTATGCTAAAAATACTTTAGCATCTCTTCGTAACCAACTGTGTAATAATACCTTTACACTATGTTCTTATTAGTGGAATTGCTGAGTCTATTTCTGTCCCAATGTCCCAATCTCATGGTGTATATAACTTTATAATGAGGAGGAATATCTTGTAAAGGAACTCTCCCTTTCTTGATGGTCTCCTTTAAAATAAATGGCTTTGGGGCCACCTGGGTGGCTCAGTAGATTGAGTGTCCAACTCTTGATTTCAGCTCAGGTCATGATCTCAGGATCATGGGATGAGCCCTGCATAGGGCTCTGTGCTGACAGTGAGGCACCTGTTGGGATTCTCTCTCTCTCTCTTTCTCTCTCTCTCTCTCTCTGCCACTCCCCTGCTTGCTCCTGCACATATGCTTGGTCTCTCTCTCTCTCTCTCTCTCTCACTCTCTCTCAAAATAAATAAATAAACAATTAATAAAATAAAATAAAATGGCTTTGGCAAGTTTTGGTACTGTGTACTGCCCTAACAATTTTCGAATCAGCTTTCTGTGTTCTGCAAAAGCAAAACAAATGAGAGAAACAAAAGGTAAATCAATCAAACTCCCTGTGATAACAGCAATAAATATGTTGGGAATTTTTTTTTTTTTTTTGAGAGAGAGGGCACAAGTGAGCGAGAGGCAGAGAGAGAGATTCCCAGGAGGAGCGGTGTGGGGAGGATGGGGGAGAGGGGGGGAGAGGGAGAGGGAGAGAGAGAGGAGCAGGGCTCACTTGAAACAGGGCTTGTGTTACCTAGAGTGGGGCTTGAGCCCACCATATGTGGACTCGAACTCACGATCACAACCTGAGCCAAAGTCAGATACTTAATGACTGAGCCACCCAGGTGCCTGGGAATTTTTTTGAATTGCATGAAACTAATTATTTTGGGTTTTTTTTCCTTTTTTGTTAATTAATGAATTGTAATTATTAATTTAATTTTAGTTTTAAAATCTTTTTTGTGTTTATTTTTGAGAGAGAGAGAGAGAGAAAGAGAGAGAGAGTGGGGGAGGGGAGACACAGAATCCAAAACAGGCTCCAGGCTCTGAGCTGTCAACACAGAACCCCACACAGGGCTGGAACTCACTGAGCTGGGAGATCATGACCTGAGCCAAGGCCGGATACTTAACCGACTGAGCCACCCAAGCGCCCCTATTTATTTATTGTTCTAAATTTACATCCAAGTTAGTTAACATATAGTGCAATAATGATACCAGGAATAGATTCCAGTGATTCATCCCCTATATGTAACACCCAGGGCTCATCCCAACAAGTGTCCTTACCACCCCTTACCCATGTAACCCATCCCCCCACCCACAGCCCCTCCAGCAACCCTCAGTTTGTTCTCTGTATTTAAGAGTCTCTTATGTTTTGTCCCCCTCCTTGTTTTTATATTATTTTTGTTTCCCTTCCCTTATGCTCATCTGTTTTGTATCCTAAATTCCACGAGTGAAGTCATATGATACTTGTCTTTCTCTGACTGACTAATTTTGCTTAGCATAATACACTAGTTCCATCCACTTTGTTGCAAATGGCAATATTTCATTCTTTTTGATTGCTGAGTAATATTCCATTGTGTATATACCACATCTTTATCCATTCATCTGTTGATGGACATTTGGGCTCTTTCCATACTTTGGCTATTAATGATAGCGCTGCTATAAATATTGGGGTGCGTGTGCCCCTTCGAATCCACACACCTGTATCCTTTGGATAGTGCAATTGCTGGGTCATAGGGTAGTTCTATTTTAAATTTTTGAGGAACCTCCACCCTGAAACTATTTTTGGAAGAACTGACGTCTTTCCAATATTGAGTTTTCACATCTGTGGGCATGATATGGCCATGTCCATTTGAGGTAAGGTTTGGCCGCTTTCACCAAGCTAATGTGAAAAGTAACCTGTGACACTTTAGAACAAAACTTGAAGAGCTGTCACATCTCTCTCTTCCCTCTGCCATGAGAGCCGCAGTGCCCCAGACAGAGGCCGCCCCCCTCAGCCAACATGCCAGAATGCAGACAAGCGTCAGCAGAACACAGGTGTCCTGTGATGGACATGTCACAAAAACAAAAACTCAACTTTGTGTTTGGAAGGCACCGAGATTTCTGTGTTGTTTGTTAGTGCTTTATAACTAAGCCTAAAGTGACTAAAGGGGATAATTAGTAGCAAAAGTGAGACGCTGCCGTAAAAAAGCAAAAAACAGGGGCGCCTGGGTGGCTCAGTTGGTTAAGCATCCGACTTCGGCTCAGGTCGTGATCTCACAGTTCGTGAGTTTGGGCCCCGCCTCGGGCTCTGTGCTGACAGCTCAGAGCCTGGAGTCTGCTTTGGATGCTGTGTCTTCCTCTCTCTCTGCCCCTCCCCCACTCACACTCTGTCTCTTTCTCACTCAAAAATAAATAAACATTACAACGAAAACAAAACCCAAAATCATATAACTATGTGGTATTGCTTCTGAAGTTAAGTGCTGTTTGGAAAAGAAATAGTCTTTAAAGGCTGGGAAGAAGACAATCCTATCATGAAGTGGCAAACGTTTGGTGAAATATTATTAGTGACACCTGGGAAAGGTAGATTAGGGTGCTGAATGAGCCTGTGGGTTCAGCGAGACAGGACAGGAAAGTAGAGATAGGTAATGTGCCTTCACTCCGATGGGCTGCCTTTGGAGAGATGCCACAGGAAAGAGATATGCCCAGCCAAGATCTGGCCACTTTGCAAACAAGAACGAGAGGAAGGAGTGGGAGCCCTGAATTCAGGGACTTGGTAGGAATAAAAGCTACAGCGTCTTCACTCCAAAGTCGGCACAATCTAGCCAAAGTTGACTGATGAACACACCTCTTACTTTCTTTATTCCTTTACGTCTTTTAATAACAGTGAAACTTACTTGCAGGTACCAAACCAGTTTTGTGATTGTTGGAAATGAGATCTCTCTTTTAAAATACTTTTCAGTATTTTCAGTTAGTTTTACGGGTAAAAACCATATATAAAACTTTTTTTCTTATGTACAACAGATCATCAACTTTACCAAAATATTAATGATTGCCATGATTAATGTTTCCCCCCATTCTTCTCTTTAGATTCATTCTCTTGTTGCTGAAAGTTTTCCTTTAATATTTATTTTAGGGGTAGTCTGAGAGTCTGTGCTAAACTGTCCCTCACTCTTGAATGATAGTTTCGCAGGCTGCTGTCAGACAGTCTGATGTAGATAATTTTTGTTCTCTTTTGTAGCTGTGGCAGAGACTAGCTACATGATTAACAACCCAGTTTTCTTGGGCACAAAACTAAACTATATTTCCCAGTCCTCTTGCGTCTAAGCAGAGCCGTGTGACTAGTAGTTCTTGCTGATGTAATGTGAATTGGGAGTGTTGTGTCACTTCTGATAGGAGGCAGTTAAGAGCTGGTATGTCTTATTTACATACTCTCTCTTTATCTTCTGATTGGATACGGCAGTTCTAGTAGAAGATCGCAAGGACCTAGAAAATAGAAAGAGATGGGATCTTTGGAAGGTCACATGGAAGGCTTTTGTTATCCCTCCCTTGCCCACCCCCCAGTTTTATTGAGATATAATGGACATACAACACTGCATGAATTTAAGGTGTACAATGTGTTGATTTAAATATACTTATATTTTGCAGGGCACCTGGGTGGCTCAGTCGGTTTGGTGTCTGACTTTGGCTCAGGTCATGATCTCCCAGTCCATGAGTTCAAGCCCCACATCGGGCTGTGTGCTGACAGCTCAGAGCCTGGAGCCTGCTTCGGATTCTGTCTCCCTCTCTGCCCCTCCCCTGCTCGCACTCTGTCTCTCTCTCAAAAATAAAATTTATAAAAAAGCATAAAAATATATATACTTTTATTTTGCAAAATGATCACCACCATTGGGTTAGCTAACACTTCCATCCCATTACATGATTACCATTTTGTTTTTGTGGTGAGAACATTCAAGATCTCTTTTTTTTAATTTCTTTAATGTTTATTTATTATTGAAACAGAGAGAAACAGAGCAAGAGTAGGGGAGGGGCAGAGAGAGAGGGAGACACAGAATCTGAAGCAGGCTCCAGGCTCTGAGCTGTCAGCAGAGAGCCTGACGCAGGGCTCGAACCCACGAGGCGTGAGATCATGACCCGAGCCGAAGTCGGACGCTTAACCGACTGAGCCACCCAGGCGCCCCAACAAGATCTCCACTTTTAACGGGACATCTGAGTGGTTCAGTTGGCTAAGCGTCTGACTCTTGATTTCAGCTCAGGGCATGATCTCACTGTTTGTGAGCACTATGTCAGGCTCTGTGCTGGTAGTGCGGGGCCTGCTTGGAATTCTCTCTCTCTCTCTCTCTCTCTCTCTCTTTTTCTCTCTTTCTCTCTCTCTCTCTCTCTCCCCTCTCCTCTGCTCACACACTCTCTCTCTCTCTCAAAATAAACAAATAAACTTAAAATTTTTTTTCACTTTTTAAAGTAATCTCTACACCCAATGTGGGTCTTGAACCTACAACTCCCAGATCAAGAGTCACATGCTCCATTGACTGAGCCAGCCAGATGCCCCTCCAATTTTTTAATACAGGAAAATTCTCCAATGTTATTTCTTCAAATATTTCTTTTTTTCTTTTTTTTTTTTTTTGCTACTTCTCTCTTTCTCTTCTCTAACCCTATCAGAAATATATGTAACTTCACAGTGTATTTTCCATGTCTCTTATTTGTTATTTATCCCTGCTCTTTTTATTGTGATAAAATTACTATTTTAACTACTTTTCAGCATACCATTCAGGGGGCACTAAGTGCATTCCCAATGTTGTGTAACCATCACCATTACCTATTTCCAGAACTTTTTCATCATCCCAAACAGAAACTCTGTACCATTAAATAATAACTTCCCATTAGTCCCTTCTCACAGATCCTGGTCACTTCTACTTTCTGTCTCCATGAAGTTGCCTTGTACTAGACACTTCATATAAGTAGAATCATACAATAATTGTTTTTCTGTTTCCGACTTATTTCACTTAGCAAACTGTTTTCAAGTTTCATTCATGTTGCAGCATGCGTCTGAATTCTTTTCCTTTTAAGGCTAAAGAATATTCCATTGTATGTATATACTATATTTTGTTTATCCATTATCTGTTAATGCATACTTGGGTCGTTTCAACTTTTTGGCTCTTCTTGTGAGTAATGCTGCTCTGAACGTGATTGTACAAATATCTGTTCGAGTTCCTCCTTTCATTTCTTTGAGTGTACACCCATAAGTGGGATTGTTAAATCATTCTATGTTTAGCTTTTTGAGGAACTGCCAAAGTGTTTTCCACAGAGGCTCTACTATTTTACTTTCCTACCAGTAATACACAAGGGTTCCAATTTCTCCACATTCTCAACAAAACCTATTTTCAGGATTTTGTTTGTTTGTTTGTTTGTGCTTGTGTTTTGGTAATAGCTATCCTAATTAGTGTAAAGTACTATCTCATTGTAGTTTTGATTTCCTAATGACTAATGATGTTGACCATGTTTTCCTGTTTTTTTTGGCCATCTGTGTATCTTCTTTGGGGAAATGTCTATAAAGCCCTTTGCCCATTTTTCAACTGGGCTGTTTGTTGTTGTTGAGTTGTAGGAATCATTATATATTTCTCTTTGATACATTTTACCTCTCTCAGTGTTGCATTCTATGTCAATCCTCTAGTACTCTCTTCCAAGGGACTAGTCCTCTTGTAAAATGGGTTCAGCTTATTTTGTCCTATTGAGTTTCTTTTCAGTACCTTTTAATGTTTCCTTTCAGAGAGTGTACTTTTCATTCTAGAAGTTCTGGTTGGTTGTCTTGTCTTTCATTTCTCTCTTCACTAGCCTCATGTTTTGCTTTAAATACTTGAACACAGTTATAAGAGCTGTTTTATGTATTTTGTTAAAGGTTTCTGTGTTTTTATGTTTTTTAATTTTTTTAAGGATTTAAAAAATCTTTTTATTTATTTATTTTTTAAGTAGACTCCATGCTCAACATGGGACTTGAACTCATAACTCCGAGATCAAGAGTCACATGCTTAACTTAGTTGAGCTGGCCAGGTGCCACTTAATAGCTGTTTTAAAGTCCTTTCTACTAAATACATCATCACTGTCCTTTCTGATTCTGTTTCTGGTGACTGCTTTTTTTTTCCTGCTTATGGACCATATTGTCCTGCTTCTTTGTATGTCTAGTCATTTTTGATGAAATGCTGAACGTTGTGGTTTTTACGTTGTGGAGTGTTAGGTCTCGTCTTTCTTTAAAAAGTGTTGGGCATAACTAACTGGAATTAAAATAAAATCAAATAAAAGTGTTGGTGGGGGGCACATGGGTAGCTCAGTCAGTTGATTGTCTGACTCTTGATTTCTGGTCAAGTTATGATCCCAGAGTCATGGGATTGAGCTCCATGTTGGGCTCCGTACTGAGTGTGGAGCCTGCTTGGGATTATTTCTCTTTCCCTCTGCCCCTCTTCCTCTCTCTCTCTCTATCCTTCTCTCTCTCTAACATTAAAAATAAAGTGTTGGGGCATTGTACTCCCAGACATTTAAATTACTTATAGATCATCTTCATCCTTAGGAGGCTTATTTTCAGCTTTATGTGGGTGAATTTAGAAAAGCCTTTACCCAAGGGTTAGTTTAGTCTCTCTGCTAAAGCATGCTCTTCTGAGCTCTGCACTGAGGGCTTAGATATTCAATGGGCAATTTCTCTACTTGGTCAGCATTTAAACATCGCATGGTCCTGTGTGATCTCTGGGGATTTTTCAGATTACAGCTTCGGTTTCTCTTTTTCCCGACATCAAGTATTTTCACCCTATGCCTGTGTAGCGCAGTATTCAGCAACAGAGTGAATGGCCCCCTTAAATTTATTTTTAGAGCTATTTCTCTACACATCCCCCTCTTTCCTGATACTCTGCCCCACAAATTATGATCATCTAAGTCTTCCTGAACACTATCTGTCTCTTTAGCAACACCTCCTTGCTGTGCTTGGGAATTTCCATCACAGTCTGGAAATTGCCTCCAAACAGAATACTGGATTGATTATAAGACTCACTTATTTGTTTGTTTTTCTTATTTTTAAAACAAGTTTTTAAAATTTATTTAAGTAATCTCTACACCCCATGTGGGGCTTGAACTCACGACCCCAAGATCAAGAGTCGCACACTCTTCTTACTGACCCAGCCAAGTGTCCCTGGTTTTCTTATGTTCTTATGGCCCTGTACTGCCTGTTGTCCAATGTCCAAAAATTATTGTCTCCTATATTTTTACCTGTTTTGTAGTTGTTGATGGTGGGAGGGTCTGTTGAGTCCCAGTTATTCCACTATGGCTGGAAGTAAAAACTTGTCTTTGAGTCTTTAAAGCCACATTTCCTCATGAAGAGCTTGGATAGAAAGACAAACACTTTCACAATAATTCAGATGCGATGTCTATGGGAGAAAATTATTGTTAACTATAGCTCTCCTGTATTATTGAGAAAGATAAGTTTGGAGATAATAAGTGTGGAAGTGACGAGAGATTCGCTTGGAGATTTTGAAACCATTCCAAGGGTCAGTAGAGGAGAGAGAGATTACTTAATACAATAAATGCCATTGATATCCTGCCCCATATCCTCCTGGCTTGCTTGAGTCACTTGAAGATATGAACATTCACAACAAGCAACTAGCTTCCTACTGCAAAGAATCTATGTATCTCTGTCTTTTTGCCAAGGGCTTTCCATGGCACAGCCAAACTTGCTCAGCTTCGTGTAGACACGACCTACTAGGAATAGTTGATGGTCTTAGCAACAACTCTCAACCAAGGGGTGGGAAATAGGGAGTGCTGGATAAATTCCTCAGCATCCTCAATCCCCAATGGGACAATTTTGTAAAAATGTTTATTTATTTTGAGAGAGAGAGAGCAAATGGGAGAAGGGGAGATAGAGCAAGAGAGAGCGAGAGAGAATCCCAAGCAGGCTCCATGCTGTCAGCACAGAGCCCAACGAGGGGCTTCATCTCATGAACTGGGAGATCATGACCTGAGCCAAAATCAAGAGTCAGATGCCTGAGCTACCCAGGCGCCCCCCACAACGGGACCATTTTGAGAGGTGTTTCATACCATATCTTACAGGATTCTCAGCAGAATTGAGCCTTAATTACTTACAATGATAATGTTATTAATTATATATTCTTTGTAGAATTTTCTCCCTTCCTTTTCTCACCTTCCCCAATTCCTCACATGTGCTTCCTAAGACCATCTTCCAAATAAACTATCTGCATTAAAATTCTTGTTTTCGGGTCTACTTTTAGGAAAACCCAAGCTAAGATACCTAATTTACCCTGTTTATGATAAGGGCTCTTACCATGATGTTTCCCCTCTAAAGACTATGTCTTCTGCCTACAATTACAAAAGTAAATGCCCAGATTAAATCTATGGACTCAAAGACATGTTCTTTTTTCTTACCCATTCAGTGGGTCTATTCTATCTAGATCTTAAATGAATGGTCCATCTCTGTGTTTGATGACACTGGTCCTATACCCAGATAGAAAAGCAGGAGAGGGAAGGCAGGGTATTAGTTTGGTTGTAAATTTCAGAAACCTACTCAAAGTAGCTGTCTTAGTCCTTTTGGGTTGCTATGAAAAAAATACCACAGACTGGCTGGCTTGTAAACAGCAGAAATTTATTTCTCACAGTTCTGGAGGCTAGGAAGTCCAAGATCATGGTACTGGTAGATTTGGTGTGGTGGTTGGTTAGGACCCACTTCCTGTCTTATAAGGGCACTAATCCCATTCACGAGGACTTCTCCCTCATGACCTTCCAAATGCCCCACCTTCTAATACTATCACCTTTGGGGGTTATGCTTTAACATATAAGTTTGGAGGGAACACATTCAGACTGTAGCAGTAGCTTAATCAGAATGGATCATTTATTGCCTGACAGAGTTCCAGGATATCCCTGAGCCTCTGGAATATTTGGAAATGGGGTATGATTGCTAATACTTCTCCCCACCCCCCGATCTTATCTTTGCTTCTCTCATTACTTTCACTGAATTTTTTGTCATTGCAGATCAGTTCTCTTCTTTTTCTCCTTCTCGTCCTAATGGCTAATATTTATTAGGCTTCTATAATATTTTAATTGTTTTACATGAAAGTTTCATTTTATGCTCAAGCAAACTTATGAATTAGGTGCTCTCATTAGCCCAATATTTCATTTGTGTGATTGATCATGGGTAAGTTACTTAAATTCTCTGGTTCTTATTTTTCTCATTTATATTATAAAGATAATGAATGTACTTATTTAGTGGAGTTGTTTTGATGATTGAACCAGATAGTATATGTGTAAGATCTAGCACAGTGTCTTGCCCACAGTAAGTGCTCAATAAATATTAGCTACTTTTATTATTATAGAGGGTCATCAGCAAAGTAAATCAGGTACATACAACTAGCGCTTTTCCTTTCCATGCATTGTCTTTATGATAACATTTTTTTCTTTAAGTCTGCATATGATTTTTTTTAAGTTTATTTCCTTTTTTGAGAGAAAGATAGAGAGAGCATGAGCAGGGGAAGGGCGGGGGGGGAGAGAGAGAGAGAGAGAGAGAGAGAGGATCGCAAGCAGGGTCTGTGCTGTCAGCACAGAGTCTGGCACAGGGACAGGGCTTGAACTCACGAACCGTGAGATCATGACCTGAACTAAAATCAAGAGTCAGACGCTTCATCGACTGAGCCACCCACATGCCCCGAGGCTGCATATGATTTTTAAAAGCCAGGTTATACCAGGGTATAAGTGTACAAAGTAGAAGGATGAAGCATAGAATATCAAGCATTGCAAGTCTAACCACCCTAGGGATAGCCTGATACATGATCAGGAGTGAGAAAGGTTATAAAAATTCCGCCAGCTTGTAGAATCCCTCTTCAACTTCCTGGGCCCTTTATTTCTGATTCCAAGTAGAATGTCACACATGTCCTTCTTTATTTTAATTAAAAACTATGGGCTGTTTGGGCTGACTGTGGCATGAATATTAATAGTGTGGTCAATGTTTTTTGAGGAAGTCATCTTATAATTAATTGCGTGTGACGTAAGAAGGAAAGCGAAGCCTAAATGTAGTTTTGATACTTAGGGGGAAAAAATCAGCTGCTATTATAGGTAATGCAAATTTCTGCAAAAGGGAGTCATGCCCTAGAAAGGTAAGGTATTTTGTTAAAGAATAGCATGTCCAAAACTTTGTAAATTCAGATTTTAAGAAGATCAATTGTGAACGGCTTTGTGTTTCCTTTTTTTAGCCCCATAAGTTTGAATAAATACTGAGTTCAAACTAAGAAGATATTTATTATGCAGACATTAGTTGAAATGTCATCTTATATTTTATTTTTATTTATTTAAATGTTTATTAATTTTGAGAGAGAGAGAAGACCAGAGAGAGAGAGAGAGAGAGAGAGGAAGACAGAGCGCAGAGCCCAACATGGGCCTTGAACACACGAACTGTGAGATCATAACCTGAGCCAAAATCAGGAGTCGGCCGCTTAACCGACTGAGCCACCCAGGTGCCCCGAAATGTCATCTTATATTTTTAAAGAGTTTAGAATTTTCAAAGAGCATTTTTTCATTTCACTCTTTTTGTGACTTCCTAAGTGAAGTAGAACATGACGATTATAAACAACGAAGAATGCAGGATGCTGTAAGGGTAATTCCTGCCCGAGACCAGGTAGAAATTCCATTAGGGTGGAGAAGGAGTATAATTTAGGGAAAATGAGAGCATTAGAGATAACTGAGAGTCCGTAAGAGAGCAGTGGAGCCTGGCTGTCAGTCTCTGGGATGCGTCTGGCGTGGGAGGAGGGGATGCACGCCTCTGATGGGATCTGGGGTGAAAGAAAGTGTGTCACACATCTCAAGTGTAGCCTGGAGACTGCAAACCTTTGAGTAGCCTCTCACTGAGCAAGGCACCAGAGCAGAGGATACTGCTGGTGAGAGGGGTCCCCCAGTCTGAGAGAGCACTCAAGGGCCTGAGGTGTCTGGGGTCAAGATGGAGAAGAATCACGATGCTGTCTTGGTCATCACAGGCCATGATGAGATGATGGGCTTTAGCAATGAATGCTGGGACTCCATGACGAAGACCAGAGGAGTAAGTTAGATTCTAGTTAATTCCGGTAAAAGACAGGACCTCCGTATTTAGAAACCCTGTTCATATTGAAGCCTGATCTGTAGTGAGTCACCCAGAAAGAACCTTGCTTATTTCCGAGGAGAAGGGGGATGGGACTCCTCAATTGCTTCGAAGTGTCTGCGTTTCAATCTGGAAATGACTGAATTACCTTGGATTGGCAAGATTATGCTTTATACTGCTGACTGCCTTGGGGGCTCAATAGCTAAGTTAAGGAGAAAGAAAGTTGCATTTAGTTCTTTGAAAGTTTAATTATTTTAGACAAAATGTATTTAAAACACATTGATTATTTAAAGGATTTCTATTGTGATGAGTCTGCAATAGTGAAAAATTATCCTATGTAATTAATGAGTTATCTAACTTCCGGTAAGATATTTGCACATTATATTCAGAAGTTACGTTTTTACACACTCAAATTTTGTGGATTTCATATGTACTACCTTTGGGAAGTTAAGTCACAGATTTCCCTATCTCATGGAAGGTCTTCTGCTCCTAGAGGGTTGTAGACAGTATCTATCTGCATGTATCTTCATCTCCATCTTTATCTCTGTCTCTGTCTCTATGGCTACTTCTCTCTCTCTCTCCTGTCCTTCTTTCTGTCAATAGTTCTTGAAGCATCTAATTTAGCTCCATCCCTAGTATTCTCAATAAATGGGCCAATACATTTTATTTTTTCTTTGAGCTTGTCTGCTCTGGTTCCTGTCATTTGCAACTGAAATTCTGGACTAATTAAAAGAATCTAACACAGGGGCGCCTGGCTGGCTCAGTTGGTAGAGCATGCGACTCTTAATCTCGGGGCTGTAAATTCGAGTCCTATGTTGGGTGTAGAGATTACCTTAAAATAAAATTTTAAAAAATGAATCCACTTAAAATCTAACAAAAACAAGTCTTTTATGAGTAAAATACTTTACATTATGTTCTAGAGGCGGATCTGAATAAATGGAGAGATATAGCAAGAAGACATTTTTCTACTTGGGAAGGGACTTCTCTTTTGTGTAACACTGGTGGGACCACTGTGAAAAATAAAGGAGGAAAATACTCCCTCCTGTCATTATTCAGGGAGGGGATAAGTGAGCATATGATGAGGGCTCAGTCAATGAATGCCATCCTCCTTGAATCTTGAAGGAGTGATGTCACAGTTCAGAAAACTTTGGAAATTATTCATAGGCATAGTGGTCATAAGAATTGAGCAACATGGGGCACCTGGGTGGCTCAGTCGGGTGAGCGTCAGACTCTTGATTTCGGCTCAGGTCATGATCTCACCGTTTGTGAGATCGAGCTCCGAGTCAGGCTCTGGGCTGACAGCACGGAACCTGCTAGGGATTCTCTCTCTCTCTTTCTCTCTGCCCCTTCCCTGATGGTGCTCTGTCTCAAAATAAATAAGTAAACTTTAAAAAAATTCATCACCAGTGGTGTGTGATGCTAGTGCCAGCATCTACATCCTAACTGTGGTAAACACACCCTAAGGTGACCCTCCAATGAGTCACACCCTTGAATAATCCCTTTCCTTTGAGTGTGGGTGGAATCTGTGACTTGCTCCCAGCTAATAGAATAATGAAGCCACCTGCTATATTGTGAGGGGGCCACAGAGCAAAAAACACTAGGAGGTGGGAGCCACCCCTGGCCAATAGCCATCAAGAAAGCAGGGACCTCAGTCCTACACATACTGTGAGGCCCTGAGGAGCAGAGCCGGGCATGCCGTGCCCAGTGTCCTGACCAGGGAAACCATGAGATGATAAATGTAGGTTGCTTTAAGCTGCTGCATTTGTGATAAGGTGTTACACAGCAATAGAGAACTAACAGGCTAGGGGCGCCTGGGTGGCTCAGTTGGTTGCGTGTCTGACTCTTGGTTTCAGCTCAGGTCATCATCTCATGGTTTGTGAGTTCCAACAGTTCTGCTGCTTGGGATTGTCTCTCTCCTCTCTCTGCCCCTCCCCTGCTCACGCTCTTTCTCTCTCTCTCTCTCTCTCTCTCTCTCTCTCTCAAAATAAATTAATAAAAACTTAGAAAATAAAAGTAACAGGCTAACCATACTCTTTTTATGTTCATTATCTCCTAGCTCTACACTCACTTTTCATTTTTCTCTTGTATCCTGCTGGGGTTAAAACCCTACAAACTACATTCCCCAGACTTCCTTTTTAGCTGGCTTTCTGTTATGTTTTGCTGATGGAAAATAATGGCGGAAAATTTTAGGGCAGAGGAGAAGTCTTTTCTCCCACTTTTGGAGGAAGTCTCTGACAAGAGCACCACCAGAGAAAAGAACTGAGAGTAACTGTAGAAAGCTCTGGGCTCCAGCAGTATTAGTGAGAGTGTGGGATACTGGTTGCCTGCTCAGCCATAGCGTTGCTGCTTTTTCTGTTGTTTTTTTTAAAATTTATTTTTATTTTTTATTTATTATTGAGAGACAGAGAGAGACAGAGCATAGGTGGTGGGAAGGGGCAGAGAGAGGGGGAGACCCAGAATTGGAAGCAAGCTCCAGGCTCTGAGCTGTCAGCCCAGAGCTCGATGCGGGCCTGAATGCACAAATCACGAGATCATGACCTGAGCTGAAGTCAGTCATTCAACTGACTGAGCCACCCAGGCACCCCTGTTTTTCTTTTTTAAGTAGGTTTCACACCCAGCGTGGAGCCCAACGCGGGGCTTGAACTCAAAACCCTGAAATCATGACCTGAGCTGAGGCCCAGAGTCAGACACGTGAAGGACTGAGCCACCCACGCGCCCCCACAGTGCAGTTTCACTAGTAGTGGCAATATTGTTGTCTGCAGAACAATATTGTTGTCTGCAGATGGTGGCTGTACGCTCATGGGCTCCAGCCCAGGCACGGTGGTCCTGTACTGATGTCTGACTGACACTTCTATACATAGTGACTGCTTCTCCCTTTTTCTCTGGCCTCCTTTTTCATTTTGCTCTTTCAGTACTTCCAACACGCATGTAACAGATTCCTTGTATTAAATTCCCTCTGCTTGAATACCCAGAATGGTTTCTGATTTTTCAGTTGAACACTGACTGACACAAAAACTTTAGTCATGCATCTTACTCTTGGCCTCTCTTCGTATTTGTTTTAGTTCCAGACCTTGGTTTTTCCTAAGATTTGTGAGTTCTATAAGATCTCTAATATCATTTCAGTATATTCCTTTTGTATTTAAGTTAGCCAGAGTCTATTTTTTTTAAGTTTATTTATTTATTTTGAGAGCAAAAACGAGAGATCGAGAGCGAGCAAGCGAGAGAGAGCGAGAGAGCAAGCAGGGTAGGGGCAGAAAGAGAGGGAGAGAGAGAATCCCATACAGGCTCTGCCCGATATGGGGCTCACACCCACAAACTGTGAGATCATGACCTGAACTGAAATCAAGAGTTGGACGCTTAACCAACGGAGCCCCCCCAGACGCCCCTGGCTGGGGTCTATTTCTGCTGCTTGCAACCAAATATCCCAACTGTTATAGAAATTGCTATATTGTAGAGTGTATTAATTTCTGCTGCTCCTGTAAAAAAATTACTAAGAGTGATTTTTATTTATTTATTTTAAAAGTTTATTTTATTTTATTATTTTTTTAGTACTCTCTACCCCCAACGTGGGGCTCAAACTCATGATCCTGAGATCGAAAGTTGCATGCTCTTTTGACTAAGCCAGCCAGGCCCCCCTAAAACTACTACAATTGTGGTGGCTTAAAACAACATTGATTTATTTTCTTATAGCTCTACTGTTTAGAAATTGAACTTGGCCTTCACTGGGCTAAAATAAAGGTGTCAGCAGAGCTCTATTCCCTTTTACAGGCTCCGGGAGACAATCCATTTCCTGGCCTTTTTCAGCTTCTAGCGGCCACTGCACTCCTGTGCTCAGGGTCTCCTTCCTCCATCCTCAACACCAGCAACATTGCGCCTTCCTGATACTTCTTCCGTAGGCATATCTCCCTCTGACTCTGGTTTTCTGCCTTCCTCTTTGACTTTTAAGGACCCATGTGATTACTTTTGCCCTACCCAGATAATTCAGCAAAATCTGTCTTAAGGTCAGCTGATTAGCAACCTTCATTCCACCTACAGCTTTAATTCCCCTTTGCCATGTAATATAACATATTAATAGGCTCCAGCATTAAGACATGGGCATCTTTGGGGGGACATTAATATGCCTACCACAGAGAACTGTCATTTCCCCCCCAGAATTAACCTATAAATTTAATGCAATGTTAATTAGAATCTTGATAAGGTGATTCTAAATTTAATGTAAGAGAGATAATATACAAGAATAACAAAGTTTCTGAAAAGTAGGAATGGTGAAGAAGGGCTTGCTCTTTTTCTTTTAAATTTCTTAACGTTTATTTTTATATTTGAGAGAGAGATAAGTGATGGTGGTATGAAAACTGGCAATTCATTGGGTTAAAAGTAAAGCCCTTCTATGTCAAATCCAAAGTAAATTGCAGATGAATTAAATGTCTCAATGTTATAAAACCTTTGGAAGTAGTAGAAGTACGCGCACACGCGCACACATAGAATCTGAATGGGGAAAATTATTTGAAAAAGCCTGGAATACAAAAAGGAAAATATTGACATATTCGAATATATGTAAATTTCACATTTTTGTACATTGAAATATACCATAAAACCAAGATAAAAGATAAGTGACAGGATGGGAGTGTATTTTAAATATATACATGAAAGGATTAATATCCATTGTGTGTGCGTATGTATGCAAAAGAAAAACAGTGCAATTAAAATTGATTACAGGAAATGTTTATTTATTGAAGAAAGTTCAATGTCCAATAAATGTAAGAACTAATGCTTTTTTGAAATCTGGGAAATGTGAAATAAACAGTAATAATCTGTTTCTAATAAGATTAGGAAAAAATATGTAAACTACCTGGTATTCACTAGGGTGGTGGAAATGAACCCCTATACCCTCTTTGGAATAGGATTTTTTTTTTTTTTGGATAGTCAATTTGGGAGTATTTTTGAAAATTAAAACTATTTCCATATCTATAAATAGAAATAATCTCGGGGTGCCTGGGTGGCTCATTTGGTTAAGCATACAACTCTTGATGTCGGCACAGGTCATGATTTCATGGTTAGTGAGTTTGAGCCCCACATCTGGCTCTGCGCTCTCAGTGCAGAGCCTGCTTGGGACTCTGTCTCCCTCTCTCTCTGCCCAACCCCGATTTTCTCTCTCTCTCTCTCAAAATAAATAAAAATAGGGGAGCCTGGGTGGCTCAGTCAGTTAAGCGGCCGACTTCGGCTCAGGTCGTGATCTCACGGTTCGTGGGTTCGAGCCCTGCGTCGGGCTATTTGCCGACAGCTCAGAGCCTGGAGCCTACTTCAGATTCTGTGTCTCCCACTCTCTCTCTCTCTGCCCCTCCCCTGCTCGTTCTCTCTCTCTTTCTCTCTCTCTCTCAAAAATAAATAAACATTAAAAATTCAAATAAATAAACATTAAAGAAATTTAAAAATAAATAAAAATTAAAAAATAAATAAAAATAACTAAAAATGCTCACATATTTATAATACTGTATGTGTAATTACATTTGCTGAGACACTTTTTAAAAAAAGTATCCGCATAATTATGTTGCAGTAAAATTTTAAAAACAGCCCAAGTGTCTATGGATAAGAGATGGGTTAAATAAAGCATGGTACATGCACTATTTGCATAGTTTTTAAAAATGTGGTAGATCGGGGGCACCTGGTAGCTCAGTTGGTTAAGCTTCCTACTCTGGATTTCAGCCCAGGTCATGATCTTCCGGTTTGTGACACTGAGCCCCGGAGTGGGGCTCCACCCCTGCTTGGGATTCCCTCTCTCCCTCTCTATCTGCCCTTCCCCCCACTGGCACTCTCTCAAAATAAATAAATAAGCTTAAAAAAATGTGGCAGATCTATATGTCTTAATACACAAAGATCTCCAAGACACACTGTTAAGTGAAAGAGAAAGTTGCAACAAATATATCTAGAATTATCCCATATATGTAAAACAAAAATATATAATATCTGCATATAAGTGAGAAATAACTTACTATAATGCAATAGAATCTTTTATGTACTATGTGTTTAGAAGAGTACACACCATATTGATCCTTTTGTAAAAATCTTGTAAGCCTTTGATTCTTTGACTTTTTTTTAAAGATTTTAAGTCTTCTTTTAATTAATTTTTTTCCTTTTATAGTTTATTGTCAAGTTGGTTTCCATATAACACCCAGTGCTCATCCCCACAAGTGCCCTCCTCCATGACCATCACCCCCCTTCCCCTTTCCCCCTCCCCCTTCAGCCCTCAATTTATTCTCAGTATTCAAGAGTCTCTCATGGTTTGCCTCCCTCCCTCTCCCCAACTGTTTTTTCCTCTTCCCCTCTCATGGTCCTCTGTTAAGTTTCTCCTGTTCCACATATGAGTGAAAATATATGGTATCTGTCCTTCTCCGCCTGACTTATTTTGCTTAGCATGACACCCTCGAGGTCCATCCACGTTGCTACGAATGGCCAGATTTCATTCTTTCTCATGGCCATGTAGTATTCCATTGTATACATAAACCACATCTTCTTGATCCATTCATCAGTTGATGGACATTTAGGCTCTTTCCATGATTTGGCTATTGTTGAAAGTGCTGCTATGAACATT
>CM053579.1:81599962-81665474 GCA_028646485.1 Cryptoprocta ferox | reverse complement strand
ATGATGATAGCTTTGTAGTAGAGGCTAAAGTCTGGGATTGTGATGCCTCCCGTTTTGGTGTCCTTCTTCAATATTACTTTAGCTATTCGGGGTCTTTTGTGATTCCATACAAATTTTAGGATGGCTTGTTCTAGCTTTGAGAAGAATGCTGGTGCAATTTTGATTGGGATTGCATTGAATGTGTAGATTGCTTTGGGTTTTTTAACAATATTTATTCTTCTGATCCATGAGCATGGAATGTTCTTCCATTTCTTTGTGTCTTCAATTTCCTTCATAAGTTTTCTATAGTTTTCATCATACAGATATTTTCCTCTTTGGTTAGATTTATTCCTAGGTATTTTATGGTTTTTTTGTGCAATTGTGAATGGGATCAGTTTCTTGATTTCTCTTTCTGTTGCTTCATTATTAGTGTATAAAAATGCAACCGATTTCTGGACGTTGATTTTGTACCCTGCGACTTTGCTGAATTCATGGATCAGTTCTAGTAGGCTTCTGGTGGAGTCTGTTGGGTTTTCCATGTAGAGTATCATGCCATCTATGAAAAGTGAACATTTGGCTTCATCTTTGCCAATTCTGATGCCTAAGATTTTAAGGTTTAAGTAATCTCTTCAACCAACGAGGGGCTCAAACTCACAACTCCAAGATCAAGAGTCGCACGGTCCACCAACTGAGCCAGGCAGGCACCTCTCTTTGACTTTTATAATAAACATGTGCTCATATATATATATATTTTAATGTAAACTGTACACCCAGTGTGGGGCTTGAATTCACGACCCCAAAATCAAGAATTGCATGATCTCTACCGACTGAGCCAGCCAGGCATCCCTCTTTGACTTTGTATAATAAACATGTGTTCATATATTAAATGCATGATTTAAAAAACATAATAAAAAAACGCTGTTTTTCTTGATTAAAGAAAAATCCAGCATAGAGAAAATAGATGGGAAAAAAATGCCCCCAAATTAACGGAAGATGTTTTGGGACAATAAGACCTTGAGTGCATAGATAATCTTCTTATGCCATTTTTATGTATAGGCATGAAAATAAAGAGTAAGAAAAATGTTTAATGATAACTAATTTTAGTTTATTTCTGCTGGGTGGTAACAGCTGAAGTAGTGAAAGCAAAGACATACTTTAGGCTTTGAAGTCCAAAGGCCTTTGTTTATACCCTCGTTATTATATCTCATTCTCTTAATTTAGTCAAATTATTTACCATCTTCAAGCCTTAGTTTTCTCATCTGTAAGATGGATTAATAATGACGCTACTTAAGAGGATCATTTTGAGGGTTAAATGAACTAATGTGTATAATTAACTAGGGACATTGCAGGTGCTCAATAACCATTAGTTCCTTCTTCACGTTTGTCAGGCCGCCTTAGAGATGGAGTACTCCTGCAGTTTTGTGCTGGTCTTCATTTATTTTCCTTAGGCTAAGTTGCACTCCTAACGTGTGTGTAATTATAATGACAGCTTAATTTTGTACCCTGTTTTAATGTTTACCAATATTTTCACGTACAATGCTTTGCTATACACCTCAAATCCTTGTATATAGTTGTGTCAATCTTATTAATTTATTTATTTGAGAGAGGAAAGAGAGAGAGAGAGATAGTGTGCGAGTGGAGATCGGGGCACTAGATGAGAGAGAGAGCATCCCAAGCTGACCCCGCGTTCAGCACCGAGCTCAATGTGGGGCTCAATCCCATGCCTCTGGGATCATGACCTGAGCCGAAATCCAGAGGGGGACGTTCAACCGACTGAGTCACCCAGGCATCCCCCAATTGGGTCAATCTTACTTTTAACTGTCTTCCGCTTGGGTGCTCAGGAGTAAACAGGATGGTACATATATCTCCAATAATGTTTCTACAAGAAGGGGCGCCTGGGTGACTCAGTCGGTTAAGTGACCGACTTCGGCTCAGGTCATGATCTCACAGTTTGTGAGTTCAAGCCCCGCGTCGGGCTCTGTGCTTGACAGCTCAGAGCCTGGAGCCTGCTTCAAATTCTGTCTCCCTCTCTCTCTGCCCCTCCCCTACTCACGTTCTGTCTCTCTGTCTCTCTCAAAAATAAAAATAAACATTAAGAAATTTAAAAAGAAAAAGAATGTTTCTACAAGAAGAAAATTCTAGCGCTACCTCAGTCCCCTCATTTTACAGCATCCAGAGGGCTTACGTGTTCTAAGGGCCATGATGTCAGTGAGCTTTTGCTGCAGCTCAAATACCTTAAAACTTAGTGCTTCAAATAACCATTTATTTGACTCTTCATTGTGATGGCAGTTTTTATGATCCGAACCAGGCTCAGCTTTTCTGGGCTGGGCTCACTGCTAGGTCTGGAACCCTGGCTGGGATGGCTGGAGTAGCTAGATCACCTGTCTACACAGCCTCTTAACCTCCAGTGAACTAGTCTAGGTCTATTCACTTAGGGGTGTCAGCTTCCAAAAGCAGCAAGACTTACAACTCACATGATGTCACTTCAGTTGCTGTCTTGTAGCCAAAGCGAATCTTGAGAACAGCTAGGATTTTAAGGGCAGGGCAATTTTTGATAGTTGAAGCTGAAACAGGGAAAGGCAACTGACAGGGGAGGTTTTTATGCAGTCTATCCTGATACATAGCTAATTAGTGGGTATGCTTTGATGAAAAGTCAAATCTGATTAGTGTTGATCCAGCAATTCTGCTTCTGGGAATATATCCAGAGAAAATGAAAACACCACGTTGAAGGGATGTGTGAAGCCCCAGGATCACAGCAGCATTTTTACGACAGCCAAGTCATGAAAGCAACCTAAAGGTCCATCGGTGGATGAATGGATCAACAAAATGTGAGATAGGTATACATATATAATTCAGCCATCCTAAAGGAAATGCTGACATTTGCAACAGCACGGATGGACCCTGAGGGCATTATACTAAGTGAAGTCAGTCAGACAGAGGAAGACAAATGCTGTGATCTCACTTATACATGGAATTAAAAAAAAAAAAAACTCATTGAGAGACACCTGAGTGGCTCAGTCGGTTAAGTACCCGCTCTTGGTTTCAGCTCAGGTCATGACCCCATGGTTTGTGAGACTGAGCCCCGCATTGGCCTCTGTGCTGACAGCATGGAGCCTGCTTGGGACGCTCTCTCCCTCTCTCTCTGACTCCCCTGCTCATGCTTGAGAGAGATCTCTCTCTCAAAATAAATAAATAAACTTTAAAAATATATATGGATTATCAACAGAAAAACAAACAAACACAACACTTCGTAGAAAAAGAGATCAGACTTGTTACCAGAGGCAGGTTGTGGGAAATGCAGGAATTGGAAGAAAGGGGTCAAGGGGTACAAACTTCCAGTACTAGGTTTGTCACCAAACAAACAAACCCCAGATGCTTGATGAATCTAGACTCTGTGCAATATATTTTTGTAACAACAGCAACACTGAAATCTGAATGCGTTCTTAATTTGCTCTTGTCTCTTATTGCCCTTAGAAATGCATGAGTTTTAGTGAAAAGACTAAACTGGAGATTTTCTTTTCGTAGGATCTACTAATAAGGACTTAGCCACCTCAGAGAAGTCGAATGACTTCTTCGTGACATTCTTAAAGAGTGACAGTAAAACTTGTCTTCTATAGACTGAATCTAGGACAGAATTGTTGAAAAAGATGAGGGGGTGATGACAATATACATAAGGACTTTAATGTCCCTGAGTCAGTCACGAATGGAAAGTTAAAAAAGAAAACCCACGATACTTAAAAAAGTCTGCCTCAGGCAATCTCAAAACGTTTGACATTTCATTTATTGGAAAAATGTAGCTTTTTGTAATTAAAAAAGTTTTGACAACTGAAAGTGACTTTAAGACCTGTTAAAATCAGGTCAGCGAGGCTGCTGCCGATCTCCAAGTTTTTGTCTTAACGTTGAGGGCTTGGCGGCTGTGGATTGGTAGCTGGATGTGTAAGAGGTACCGCAAAGGGAAACTGCATCCCAATGAAACATTTTTAGATTGTGATGATGCATAGGGTTGCCGAAGCCTCGGGGATTCAAAATGAGTTTTATTCATGTCCTACTTTTACATGGCAACCACAAAAGAAATAAGCCCTATTAAGGTAGCATTAAAAATTTTTTTTAATGTTTATTTTTGAAAGAGAGAGAGACACAGAATGCGAGCAGGGGAAGGGCAGAGAGAGAAGGGGACACAGAATCCGAAGCAGGCTCCAGGCTCCGAGCTGTCAGCACAGAACCCGACACCGGGCTCGAATTCACGAACAGCGAGATCATGATTAAGGTAGCATTTTGTTGGAAGTAAACCTTATTTGATTTGTCAACTCTGTCAACGGTATCTTGACCTGCGAGATAGCTACTGACTGCAGCGTGAAGGCAAGGAAAGGATTAATTAATTATTCCAGCGGGGTCCTCCCCTCCCCTCCCCTCTTGTCTAGGTTCAGTGCATCCCTTATTTGTGTCCACACTAGTGGATGCTGGGATGGTCCAATCATTGCTCATAGTTCACTCTAGATACATAGCCTATGCAACTACTAATTGCGAAGGAAAAATGGTCTACTTCCCCGAACGGCCTCTGAGTGATTATCGCACTGCAGTCTGCAGCCTCCTTCACTTCGCGCTCTCCCTGTTCTCGCAGCTTCCTGTGTCCTGCCCGCTCTAGGGCTAGGGGAGGAGTGTGCCAGCTCTTTTCATGTGCCAGGAAAGGCACTTTCCCATCAGGGTTCTTAACAAATACGAAGTCTCTTGAATGCTCAGTTTCAACTAGACTTTTTTATTTGGAAGGAAAGTAACTGACTCCTGTACCCTTCAATGATAAAGGACTTCACTAAGAAGATGTGAGGTCATCCACCGAATCAGAAAAAAGGCTGAACTAGCAAACCGTAGTAAAGACCGGAACCAGGGACATTCCAGGAATCAGGCAGCAGGAATGAAGGAGAATCCTTCTGAGATCCAAATTCCAGAGCGGGGAGGGCGTTATATTGGTCCGGCTTGTATCAACTGGGCCAGAACAAGGGCAGGCCATCTTGATCTTGATCGACACTCCACAGAGACCGTATGCGATGTGGGAGGGGGTGATTGCCGAAGGAAACGTGAGATCCTCCCCTCTAAATGAGGTGGCAGGGGGCTGCCTGGCCGGTTGTCTCAATGGGGAGAGCATGCAGCTCTTGATCTCTTGGGGTCATGAGTTCAAGCCCCACTTTGGGTGTAGAGATTACAAAAAAATATATGAATAAATGTGACAGGAGTGCTGAGTGGGCAAAACAGCAGATACTCATACACTTGGAAACCTAGGTACCCCAGTGCACCCTCTTTGGGTGTAGACATACGGGGTTTTGTTTTGTAAACATTCCACCCTTGAACTTCAGAGCACTGCTCTTGAGTAGGGAAAGGATTGACATTAGGCAGGGATGAATCAGGGACCTTCAGGGAGGCAGACTTCCAGCTACAAGTGGGAGGCTGAGGAAGTGGCAGCGGAGTTTGGGGGAGAAGAGGACAAGATAAATGTGTTCCAAACCCGCCGGGGCTAGATGCTGTGCGTGGCGTCACACACACTTTCTGATGAGGCCCCAGTAAAAAGCCCGGGGCAGAAACCCGCAGCGGCTACCCACTCGGGACCCCTCTCACTCTTGAAAACTTGATCCTTTCCCTCAATAAACTCTCTTGCTTTGCTCGCTTGCTGTTGTCTGCATCTCCCCCACCCTCCTGTAACACTCTGGGCCACATTTATCTGGATTTTGGAGACAGTATGCCTGGATTTGAAGCCCGGCGCTGTCGTTTCCTAGCTTTGTGAGCTTGAGATTGAGACTTAACCTGTCCGGATCTTGGTTTTCTTATTAGAAAACTGGAAATAGTAAAAACATTTTCATCATAGTGTTGTTATGATGATTAAATGAATTAATCCATCTTAATTCACTTAGACCAGTGTCCAACATCTAAGCTGTGTACTTCTCGGCTATTATTAGGGAGAGATAACGTATTATTGTATTGTCCGAGATCTTTAATTATGGTTTAAGGTATTCATTATTCTTGGGGGCGCCTGGGTGAGTGTCCAACTCATGGCTTTGGCTCAGGTCATGATCCCCAGGTCGTGGGATCGAGCCCCACATCGGGCTCCAGCCCCACATTGGGCTCCGTGCTGAGTGTGGAGCCTGCTTAAAATTCTCTTTCTCTCGCTTGCTCTCTCTCGCTCGTGCTTTCTCTCACAGCCTCTCCCCTCCCCATTGTGCGTGCTCTCTCTTGCTCTGTCTCTCTCTCAAACAATTTTAAAAAAAGAAAGGCAAAATATTATGCATATTGAAACTATGAAATGGCCTTCCTCGCCTGGCCTCACAGCTCATAATATTCCTGTCGGATTTTCACTGCATTTGTTTTCTTTGTGGCTGTGACAAATGAGCACAGATTTAGTGGCTTAAATATACAAATGTATTTCTTGCAGTTCTGAAGGTCAGAGTCTCATTCCTTTTGGAGGCTTTGGGAGCAAATCTATTCCTTGCCTTTTCAGTTTCTAGAAGCTGCCTGCATTCCTTGGCTCCTGGCCGATTCTCCCATCTTCAAAGCCAGCGATCACCTCCCTCTGACCTCTGTTTTCTGGCATCACATGACTTCCTTTTTCCTTATAAGGACCTCCTCCCTCTTTCCCTTACAAGGGCCCTTACCATTATCTTGAGTCTGCCTGGGTAATGCAGGATACTCTCTCCATGCCAAGATTTTTTTTTCCCTTTAAAGATTTTTTTTTTTTTTTAAGTAATCTCTACACCTAAAGTGAGGCTCGAACTTATAACCTTGAGATCAGGAGTGGCATGCTCTACTGACTGAGCCAGCCAGGCACCCTTCCATCTCAAGATCTTTAACGTAATCACACCTGCAAAGGTTCTTTTGCTTTGCAGGTTCTGGGGATTTGGACATGGACATCTTTTGGGGAGGAGCATTATGCTGCCTGCTGCAAGCACTTAATAAATAGCTGCCACATTATACATTTCTAATTAGTCCTTATCAAGAATGGTTAGCCTGTTCACTGAAGTCAACATAGCTCCTTTGTTGTCCTCTTCTATCAGATAGATCTTGGCTAGATTTTAAAATGAAGTTAAGAAAAGGATCCGCTCCCAAATATAGTATTGGCAAGTCTGACACCTTTGAATTAATGAAGTCTAATCCTTGGGGTCTGGACCAGGGGAAAGTCTTCTGCATTCTGTGTCATGTTATAATTTACAGATGCTTATCTGTATCTTACCTGTGAATGGCTTTGTGTCTCCCTCTAGTGCAGCGGGTCTGGATGGGGGGTGATTCTGCTCCCCTCCCTCACCCAGGGGGATATTTTGATTGTCAGTGACTGAGGGTGGGTGGACATTTGGCGGGCAGAGAGCAGGGATGCAGCTAAACATCCTACAATACACACCCCTGCGGAAAGAATGTTCCCACCCACGATGTCAGTAGTGTTGAGGCCGAGAAATCCTGCTTTAATGAGGATTCCAATTTTGTCCCTTGACTATTTTTTTCCCTTGATTATTTGATTTCTTCTGAGACAGTACCTTACAGATTACAGGAAAGGTTGTTTTAACCAATTGAATTTAGATTTTACTGAACCATGTTTTCCTATCATTAAGCAAGTATTTGTCTGTTAAAAAAATAACCTATACATTGTGATGATTCTTTTAGAAACGTCATGATATAAGACTGAAAAATATTCTGGAAATAAGGAAGAAATTTATTTTAGACTCAGTCTTTTTTTTTTCTTTTTGGAACTCTTTCATAACATTGATTTAAATAAAACATTTATTTTCCTTTCTGTGTGAGGGGAGCCTGATTATAACTGCAAACGTTTTCTCAGTGGAGGGTTGGTGAATCTTTGAATGAACTGTCCGATTTTCCGCATCAATCCATCATGTAACTCCCTGATTTTGTAAAGGCAGCCTCTATTTTAGAGTTTTCTTGTGAGGCTATAAATTCAGAAATTATTTGATGTAGATGATGAAGCCGTGTAAAATGATCTCTAGTCTCAACCTGACTGAAACACACGGGGTTGGGCAACATCTATCTCAGCTACTTAAAAGGCAAAAGGGAAGAATGAGCTATCTTTCCATTAATTGATGAAGGTGATTTTAATCTTGAGCTGTGACTTTCTCCCGGCAGCTGGAGTCCTGCAGCTGGGTGAAAATCCACCAGTCCCCTGGAGATGGCAGTAGCAGGCAGGGATGGAGATCTTTTGCCAAGCAGCCACAGCCGGAAGAGCGGGCTCCTGCTCCCATCTCGGTCCGCCCGGACCGGCAGCCATGATGGAGCCTTGTAGCTGCGGAGGGCTGATTCTGCTGGGGCTTGTCCCAGTGAAATTCCACCTTCTCCTTCTCTGAAGTTCTGTTGTAAAGGGCTGCCTTAAGTCCTTTCTGAACAACGTCTTGTGTAAATGAACGAATACATAAATAATATTCCTCGGGCTGGTTAAGCGCTTACTGCACTTGAAAACCTATTGAATTGCAGGCACGATATTAACAGGCACCGAGGTACAAAAGGTAGTAGGAGCGAGTCCTTGGGCTGGAGAGGTTTGAAAACACACAAATCGAGGATTTCAGCCTAATATATGACGACCAAGGAACCCAGTGCTATGAACATCAGGGGATCAACCTAACCCAGCCAGAAACACCCTCCCGATGACATGGCGCCTGGGCTGTGTTGAAAAGGATAAATAAGAGTTAGCCAGGTGAAGAAAGATACAAAGAGTATTCCAGGGGCTCCTGGCTGGCTCAGTCGGGAGAGCATCTGACCCTGGATCACTGGGTTGTGACTTCTAGTCCTCTATGTCCTATGTTGAGCATAGAGATTACTTAAAAAAAAATGGGGGGGGGGAGAGGTGGTATTCCAGGCAGGAGACACAGAATGCATAAAGACCTAGGGGTGGGACACATCACGACATTTGTTGTATTACTGGATTGCAGCATGTAAGCCAAGGTGCCTGGAGAGTGAAGCAGCGGCCAAATCAAGAAGTGCTAAAAAATAAACATGCTTTGGAATTAAAGAAGTCAGTGGTATGCAGCGGCCTCATCCGGGGGTCTTGTTTTCCGTGGGTTTCCTGACTATCTGCAGAGATCTCTCCACACCCTGCCAGCTAGTGGACTTCATACTGGAGTTGAGTTAATCACGTTCACTCAGTTCCAAGCATGTCGTCATCTCTGTCCCGGCAAAGTTCTTCCCTCTTATGCTTACTTGTTTGTCTCCTTATTATTTACCAATTTTCCCCCCTTTGTCCCTGCTCCTCAAGGCCATTACACTTCAACTCTGCTACCCTCTCTATTCGTGGATCTTTATTTGAAAAGAAATCGTGTATTTAAAAACATATTCATTTTAAATTTATGCAACAGTATTGTGCTCTAAGTCATGTCTCTTGCAATTTTTGTTACAACCCTTCATTTTTCTGCCCTTGTCACATTGCTCTGTGGTACATCTAGCTCTTCGCTTCTAACTGCAGTATGACTGCACACATTTTGCTTATCTAGTGTATCATGGTCAATACATTGTTTTTCCAAATCCTTCCATGGCAAACAGCTCTTTGCTGAGCATTCCCTTTCACACCCCCTTAAGGGCCAGATAAACACTTTTCTGCCTCCCAAAGTCCTGATTCAATGGGTCTGAAGTGGGTCCCAGATAATTTTTTAAAAATTTATTTAAGGGGTTCCTGGATGGCTCAGTTGGTTAAACATCCAACTTTTGTTCTCAGCTCAGGTCACGATCTCACGGCTAGGGCTGACAGCGTGGAGCCTGCTTGGGATTCTCTCTCTCTTCCCCCACCCCCCCTCCCCCGCCCCACCTCTCCTCAGCTCTCACTCTCTCTCAAAATAAATAAATAAGTATTTAAAAAATATTAAAATAATTTTTTTAAGTAATCTCTGTGGATGCCTGGGTGGCTCAGTTGGTTAAGGGTCTGACTCTTAGTTTCAGCTCAGATTATGCTCTCATGGTTCGAGCCCCTCATCTGGCTTTGGGCTGACAGTGGGAAGCTTGCTGGCGATTCTCTGTCTCTTCCTCTCTCTCTGCCTTCCCCCACTCTTGCCCATGCTCTCTCTCTCTCTCGCTCTTGCTCTCGCTCTCTCTCTCTTAAAATAAATAAACTTAAAAAAAATAAAAGTAATCTCTATACCCAACATGGTGCTCGAACTAATGATCCCAATTTCAAGAGTTGCGTGCTCTTCGCACTTAGGCAGGTAGCCCCCAGGTCCCAGATAATTAAATACAGTTAGGCTGCTATTGTAGTGAGGTGATTTAGTGAGAAGAAAGGAGACATAGTTCTCTAACTCAGGCACTAATCAGAATCACCTGGAGGACTTTGGGGACAACTGCTAGACTCAGGTCTGACCTTGCATTTGCATAAACCCAAGAAGTAGATGCCTCCTTAAATTTTGCCTAATTCTAGTTCTGGCCCTGGCTGGACTGGACCCCATGCCCCGAGTTCTTGATTCAGTAAGCAGGTAGGTCTTGGCAGCCGGTCTGAGAATTTGCAGCTCTACCAAGTTCCTAAGTAATACTGCTACTGCTGTTCCAGGGACCACACTTTGAGAACCACTGCTTTAGGACCTTGCTATTCACCATTTAGCCTGCAGACCAACAACACTGACATCCCCTAAGAGTTCATTAGGAATGCAGAACGTTGAGGCCCACCCCAGATCTACTGAACCAGAATTTGCATTTGAGCAAAATCCCCAGGCGATTGGTAAGCAGGATAAAGTTTAAATTTTTTTAAATGTTTTATTTATTTTTGAGAGAGACAGAGAGTGTGAGCAGGGGAGGGCCAGAGAGAGAGAGGGAGACACCGAATCTGAAGGCAGGCTCCAGGCTCTGAGCTAGCTGTCAGCACAGAGCCTGATGCGGGGCTTGAACCCACTAACCACGAGATCATGACCTGAGCCGAAGCCGGATGCTCAACCGACTGAGCCACCCAGGTGCCCCGAGCAGGATGAAGTTTAAAAAGTACTGCTTTGGAAGACACAGGGAGGGTACATCTTTCCACCAAGGGAATTAATTACAAGGATGTCTCCCCCCCACCCCAGGTTCCTGGGGGGTATTTTTCAGGGAAGCTAAAGTATCTACTTAAGGTATCTCATCTGGAGGCCAACCGTGTCTGCTTGCCCTTTACTGGTGGTGATTTTGATCACTTGGCTAGGGGATGGTCTCATTGTTCTACAATGAAAATATGGTTTGAGAAATTATGTTCACCTCTTGTTTGATGCGGTTACTAGAGAGAGATTGCCCTTGGATAAGGTATGAAGGTCAGCTTGGCTGTCTCCCCAGCTCTTTATTTCTGCCCCAGGACAAGTAACAAAAAGGTCAGAAGATCTCCCTCCCTTCAAAGAGTGTACCTGGCAGGCCTCCAGGGCTTGGTTGTAGAGTGAGGTCAGTCCACTCCTCAGATCAGGTAAACTAAAGCAGCTTGTGAGGCAGAGCAGCTCACAAGTAGGAAGACGAAGTCCGTCTACAGCAGAAGACTTGATGCTGTGTAGATCATAACACTCCTTGACATCACTTGGAATTGTCTTGGACAAGGAATAAAGTTAAAATCCCACAAGCACAAATACTCAAACCCGACTACCGGTGTTCAGAAACTTCTATGTTGTTGATTTTAAGAGGATCAAAACGATGTCTGGTTCAGAGAAAAGAGCCATGCCTAACTTTTATAAGGATCTAAAACACCTCCCTGTCTGAAACTCATACAGTGTTATATGTCCATCAATAGTACTTCAACTACAAAATTAAAAACAAAGAAACACACCACCCTGTTGCATCTCTCCCTTGAGGCACCTTGCACACACTCATCCACCTGCTTGAGCAGGAGAAACAAAGGAAGAAGCATGGGGGAGAGAACATTTTAGTTAACATTTCAGAAGTATTATCCATCCATGCCTCTGCCGACACATAAGCAGATTCTGTGGATGAAGTTCCTCAGAGCACAAGGACTCCCTCTTCTTGTAAAAGATAACACTTGTATATTATATAGTTATGTAAACTGCCTTAGTAGGATTAGAGTGGAAACGTTCCTCTGCATGTAGTTGAGGATTATGCCTCTTCAAGTTAAGCCCAATGGGAGATTTCTGTGGTGCATACACTCTAGGGAGTGTTGAGCAACTAGCTCTTGCCTAACACAGCTCCAGGGAGAGAGTATCAGCGCCCCCAGCAGGGGAAAATAAGAGATGCAATGAATAAACAACAGATCACCATTTCTTAGATATGCTACCTGCTTTTAGGACTCTGCCCTGGCTCACTTTTCCCCACAGCCTGGAATATATCCGCCCTCCATCCTCTTCCTTCTAATCTCCAGCTTGAAATTCTCCAAGGCCCAGCTGATATAACTTTCCGTGAAGCCTTACTTGATTCCTCCCATCCCCATTTACCAACTGGAATCCTTCTCTATCTGGCTCTCTCTCTCTCTCTCTCTTTAATGTTTGCTTATTTTTGAGAGAAAGAGAGGGAATGCGAGTGGAGGAGAGGCAGAGAGAGAGGGGGACAGAGGATCTGAAGTGGGCTCTGTGCTGTCAGCAGCGAGCCCAACGCAGAGCCAAACTCAAAAGCCATGAGATTGTGACCTGATCTGAAGTTGGATGCTCGACTGATTGAGCCACCCAGGCACCCCTCCTCTCTCTGGCTCTTAACACGTTATTGGTGTTTCTAATAGAAAGCCTGTGCCTTTCACTTTTGGGGGGGAACATTTTATATTGTAAAATATATATAACATGAAATTTTCCCTTTTAACCATGTTTAGATGTACAATTTGGCATTAAGTTCATTCACAACATTGATCAGCCATCACCACTATCCATTTCCAGAACTTTTTCATCATCCCACACAGAAACTCTGTACCTATAAAACAATAACCGCCACCCTCTACCCCTGGTGACTTCTATTCTCCTTTCTACCTTTATGAATTTGTTTATCCCCGATACCTCGTATAAGTGAAATCATACAATGTTTGTGCTTCTTGGGTATCTGGCTTATTTCACTTAGTGTACTGCATTCAAAGTTCACCCGTGTTGTAACATGTGCCAGAATTTCCTTCTTTTTAAGGCTGAATAAGATCCCATTGTATGTGCATATCAAATTTTTATTTATTTATTTGTTTATTTAAGTAAGCTTTATGCCCGGTGTGGAGCTCAAACTCACAACCCCAAGATCACTCCACTGACTGAGCCTTCAGATTCGAGCCGTCAGTAATAGTCTGTTGAATTTGATGGTGCAGATGGCAGGAGTTTTATCCACATACTCATGACCTCACTGATTCAACCACCTCCTCTAAACTACCAATATGTGAATTTACAGACAGGCTGATACAGTACCCACTGTGTACACTGGGGAACATTTTTTTCCCCTAAATTCTTGCCTAGAACCCAGCATGAATTTTTCAGCCAACCTTATTGAGATATAATTTACACACAATAAAATGCATAGGTATAAAATATGTAGTCTGATGAATATTGACAAATATAAACAACCCTGAAACTTCTACATCAGTAAAGATATAAAACATTTCTACTACACCAGAAAGTTTCCTTATTCCCCTTGAAGTCAGTCCTCCTTCAACACAGGCATTCCTGTTGCCCCAGGGAACTACTGAACTTCTTTTTTTTTTTAAGTTTATTTATTTATTTTGAGAGAGAGAAAGAGCACAAGCAAGGGAGGGGCAGAGAGAGAGGGAGACAGGCAGAATCCCAAGCAGGGGCTCCACACGGAGCCCCACGCAGGGCTTGAACTCACGACCGTGTGATAATGACCTGAGCCAAAATCAAAGGTTGGATGCTTAACCAGCTGAGCCATGCAGGCACCCCGAACTTATTTCTATCACCATAGGTTAGTTTTATGTGTTCTAAAACTTTATATAAATGAAAACTGTATAGTATGTGCTCCTTTGTGTCTACCTTCTTTCACTCAACACAATGTTGGTGAGATCCATCTAGGTTAGTGTAACTATTAGCAGTTAGTATCATTAGTTTTTATTACCGGGCAGTAATCCATTATATGAATATGCCACCATTTGTGTATCTATTCATATGTTGATGGACATTAGTATAGTTTCTAGTTTTTGGATATTATGAATAAAGTTTTTCTGACATCTTTTTTTAAAATTTTTTTTATAGTTTATTTATTTTTGAGACAGAGACAGAGCACGAGTGGGGGAGGGGCAGAGAGAAGGGGAGACACAGAATCTGAAACAGGCTCCAGGCTCCGAGCTGTCAGCACAGAGCCTGATGCGGGGCTTGAACCCACGAACCGTGAGATCATGACCTGAGCCGAAGTCGGACGCTCAACCGACTGAGCCACCCAGGCGCCCCTTCTGACATCTTATATAAGTCTTTTTATGCATACGTGTTTTCATTTCTCTTGGGCAAATACCTAGGAGCGGAACTGCTGGGCCATACAGTAGATGCGTGTTTCAACTCTAAAAGAAACTGCCAAACCTTTCCCCCAAATGGCTGTGCCATTTTCTACGACCACCAGCAACGTATGCGAGGTGCAGAAATTTACTTGTAACAAATATTTCATTTTAGAAGGAGAGGGAGAGAGAGAGAGATTGAGAGGGAGAGAGGCCGAGCGGGGAGAGAGAAAGGGGTTGGGGAGGGAGAGAGAAGAGGAGAAAAGAGGCAGAGAGAGGAAAAGAAAAAAAAAGTTCAGTGTCTAAGAAATAGAGTCATAAAGACAATCAGGGTTTCCGGTATCTGCTCTGATCTCTTATCAATGAGACTGCATTGCCTTTCCAGGGAGAAATATGAAGCAGTATTCTTCCTGTTACTGATGGGTGGCATGAGCTAGGCATCACAGAGAGTTTATTCTAGGAAGCCGGTAGGTTTTCAAGTATAATTTGCATGGGAAAAACTGCAATTCTACAAGAATTATTTGCATGTTAGGAACTGGTAATAATTTTGAAGTTCCTGTTCACCTTGTAAAACCTGGCTGTTTTGTACTTGTGGGAGGAGACATCTTTTTTTCTTTTGTTAATGCATGAAAACGAAGCCTTTATTTATTGTAGGCGCGTTCAAACTAATGATCAGCAAAAGAGGCAGAAGCCAGGAGCTGTGACAGATAACATGGGGGGAGAAGGGCAGGACATACATTCTTAAACTTCACTGTTACCTAAACAAGCACAAAGCTGATCTGGCTCAGCAGGGAAATACAATGAATGTAATTATGAGGTGCGATTCAAAGAACTAGTCTTTCTAGGATGAAAGCCTGATCCTTCTGAGAATGATGAATTTGAATACAGAAAGCAAAAAAGGGATTCTAAGTAGCGAGGCCAAAAAAATGGGTTTAAAAAGATTTATTAGAAATGACCCCCATTACGAATATCTGCTCAGTATTGAAACTGTTCTCCTTACTGAGACATAATTTTTAAAAATTTCTTTTAATGTTTATTTGTTTTTGAGAGAGAGAGAGAGAGAGAGAGAGAGAGAGAGAGAGTATGAGCCGGGAAGGGGCAGAGACAGAGAAGGGAGACACAGAAGCCGAAGCAGGCTCCAGGCTCTGAGCTGTCAGCACAGAGCCTGACGCGGGGCTCGAACCCATGAACCATGAGATCATGACCTGAGCCAAAGTCCGACACTTAACTGACTGAGCCACCCAGAGGCCCTGAGACATCATTTGTTTTTAAGTTTATTTATTTATTTTGACAGAGACAGAGACAGCACGAGTGGAGTAGGGGCAGAGAGGGAGAGAGAGAATCCCAAGCAGGCTCCACACTGTCAGCGCATAGCGGCGTGGGGCTCAAACCCATGAAGCCGTGAGAACCTGAACCAAAACTTACACGTGTAAGTTAACCGACTGAGCCACCCAGGTGCTCTGAGACCTAATTTAATGTCACTCCTCTGCTCCCTGATGCAGGACTCTGGATTATTAGTGCCCGTCAGCTTCAAATCTAGAATACAGTGAATGACAGAGGTGTCCCTAGCTTTCTCCCTTTGGGGTCCTTACTGTGTATTCACTGGGCAGCATCTCCCAGGGACAGTTGGTGGGGAGTTTGCATTAAAAGAGACTTTTGTCTCACTAACCCCAAATCAAGTCTTCCCCAGTGCCCTGACAAGCACAAGCCAGGCCGACAGGGTGAGCCACCACGGCTGCCTTTCACCAGTACCCCACATGCTGCTTGTGATCTCATTCCCTCTAAAAGATGTTCTTAACTAATTTTATTAAGGTGCCTGATGTCTGGAATACATACAGTAAATATGAGCTACCTTTCATTCACTCATTCATTCATTTATGTACTTAATATTTATTGAGGTCCGGCTGTGGACCAGGTACTGCTCTAGGTGCTGGGCATATATAGTAATGAATAAACCAGACAGAAATTTCTCCCTTCATACCAGTAGGGGGAGACAGATAATAAAAATAATAAGTATGTAAATAACGGCAAGTATTAGAAGATGACGTATACGGAGAAGACAAAAAGCAGGATAAAGGGAACGGGGGTGGGGGGTGGGGGCAGGGAAGAGGTGCTACTGGGTTAATAATCAGCTGTTACTACTATCATGTTTATTGAAGCCAGATTTCCCCGAGCCCACAAAGTGGGATTTATCTCACCTCTCCCTACGCGACCACTACTGTGACAACCTAGAACTATGTCTGAGTGATTCCAGATGGTCCATTCCCCATTCTGGAGAAGGAGACTGAATTGGGATGTCATTATGTTCTGTGTAGGTAATGACATCACCTTCACGCAACTCGATATCTTGCGGTTATCAGGTGATAGGTCAAGACCAGGAAATAAGGTACCAGGGCCACTGTATGCAGTGCAAATTAAGGAGTGAATCCTGCCGCCACCCCAGTGCATATACAGGGCATATATTGACTGATAGCCTGCTTTTTTTCCTTTTCATATAAGTAGTATATCTTTCCTCAGGTCTAGAAATGTCTTTTATAACACGGTTGTATCCCCGGCATGGTAATTTCCTTTGTATGTGTTGCGATTTCTGAACAATTCCATTATTTTAGAACGTTTGGTTAATTTCCAAATTTTCACTGTGATGAAATAGTTACATATGTAACTTTGGACTTATTTGTGGTTTTATCCTTAAGGCCATTTGCAAAAATGAGTTCAGAAGATATGCAGACTTTTAACATTAAAAAAATTTTTTTAATGTTTATTTTATTTTTGAAGAAGAGAGAGAGAGAGTGTGAGCGTGGGAGGGGCAAAGAGAGAGGGAGACACAGAATCCGAAGCAGGCTCCAGGCTCCCAGCTGTCAGCACAGAGCTTGACGCGGGGCTCGAACTCATGGACTACCAGATCATGACCTGAGCCGAAGTCAGACGCTCAACTGACGGAGCCACCCAGGCGCCCCTAGACTTTTAACATTTTTTTAAAATTATTTTTTACATTTATTTATTTTTGAGAGATAGAGACAGAGCATGAACAGGGGAGGGACAGAGAGAGAGGGAGACACAGAATCCGAAGCAGGCTCCAGGCTCTGAGCTAGCGGTCAGCACAGAGCCGGACGTGGGGCTCGAACCCACGAACCATGAGATCATGACCTGAGCCGAAGTCAGACGCTCAACCGACTGAGCCACCCAGGCGCCCCAACATTTTTTTGATGCAAATTACCAATTACCCACTAGAAAGCGTGAATTTAGCCCCACCTCGCCAGCTATGTATGAGAACATTTATTTTCCTATATTCTTACCAATGCTTGTGACATCATTCTTTTTACTTTGTTTGTTTTCTTCTTTTTACTTTATTAATTTGAAAGGCGATTCTTGGTATCTCATTAATGTTTTCAGTTGCCCTATCTTTGATTGTGAGGGTTACTGGGATTTATATGTTTCCTTTTGGAAATTGCTCATCTTTAACTGGAGTGTTTGTCTCTTTCTTATTGGTAGGTAAGAGTTCTTCAGATAAAGGGTCTCAGCTTTTTTCTGCCATATATGTTGCAAATATTTTCCCCATTTAAAAAATTGTGCTTTAGTTTTATGTATAGAGTTTCTAAAAGAGATATTGATGCTTTGGCGTGTAAAACCTCTTCGTTAAATTTATTATGGCCTTCTTCCTCTGCTTTCTTGATAAGTGCTTTTTGTGTCCGCCCAAATTATGTAACTATTCATCCAAATTCTCTTCACTTTCTGTATTTTTAACGTTTAGCTCAATGGTAATATCTGGAGTTTTTTGTGTGTGTGTGGATTGATGTAGGACTCCCACTTTACTTTTTCTCATATGCTTGTCTAATAGTCTCAGGACCATCTCTTAAATAATCCATCCTATCCCCACAAATATAAAACACCAAAAGTATCACACAACTATATATAATTACTTATAGATACAGATATGAAACTAAACAATATGAAGTTGCTATTTTAGAGCCAAAAATAGTAGAATACTGGCAACCCTATACGACTCCACCTAATTCTAACTCGTGGCAAAGTAAATTTCCGTTTTTTAAAAAAGGTTTAGTTGAATATTTGAATAATTGAAAAAATAAGCTCAATTACACAGTGAGATCCCCTCTCACACCTGTCAGAGTGACTGACATTAACAACTCAGGTAACAACAGATGTTGGCGAGGATGTGGAGAAAGAGGATCTCTTTTGCACTGCTGGTGGGAGTGCAAACTGGTGCAGCTACTCTGGAAAACAGTATGGAGGTGCCTCAAAAAATTAAAAATAGACCTACCCTACGACCCAGCAATTGCACTACTAAGTATTTATCCAAAGGATACAAGTGTGCTGTTTTGAAGAGGCACATGCACCCCAATGTTTATAGCAGTGCTATGGACAATACCCAAGGTATGGAAAGAGCCCAAATGTCCATCAACAGATGAATGGATACAGAAGATGTGGTGTGGGGCACTTGGGTGGCTCCGTCAGTTAAGCGTCTGACTTTGCTCAGGTCATCATCGCTTTGTTTGTGAGTTCGAGTCCCGCATCGGGCTCTGTGCCGACAGCTCAGAGCCTGGAGCTTGCTTCGGGTTCTGTGTCTCCCTCTCTCTCTGCTCCCCTCCCCCCAACTCGTTCTCTCTCTCTCTCTTTCTCACTTTCTCAAAAATACACATTAAACAAAAGAAGTTGTGGTACATATATATACAATGGAGTACTACTTGACAATCAAAAAGAATGAAATCTTGCCATTTGCAACTATGTGGATGGAACTAGAGGGTATTATGCTAAATGAAATTAGTCAGAGAAAGACACGTATCATATGACTTCACTCATATGAGGAATTTAAGATACAAAACAGATGAACATAAGGGAAGGGAAGCAAAAATAATATAAAAAACAGGGAGGGGGACAAAACATAAAAGACTATATAAATATAGAGAACAAACAGTTGCTCGAGGGGTTGTGGGAGGGGGGATGGGCTAAATGGGTAAGGGGCTTAACGAATCTACTCCTGAAATCACTGTTGCACCATATGCTAACTTGGATGTAAATTAAACAATAAATGAAAATTAAAAAAATAAGCTCAGTTTAAAAAAAAGATTTCAGATGTGTGTAACCAAGACATTTTAGCTGGCAAGAATAAATGAGTTGCCATGAGGTGAAGTCGGTGGGTGGGGTTGACTTTCAAGCTTTTTTTCCCTTGAAAACAAACGTAAATGCTGCACACTGCATTTTCAAAATATAATATTCTTTCCCCCCGTGGACTTTCGGGCCCTCTTCACACTAGCTGAGTTGGCTCACTGAGCAGAACTCTCCTTGTAAGGTCTTTCCTCCTCTCTGCCTTTTCCCTGCTGGCCTCATTATTAAAAATGTGCTACTGTCAGATATAAATGATGTTTCTCACTAAGCATGCTCAATAATAGCATTTTCCCTTTCACTCTGTTTTTCCTCCATATCTAACAATAAGCCATCTTGCCTTAGTGAAAGAAGATTCCAAGCGTCTCTGACGATTCCCAGGCTTGCGGGTTGGCCGCACTGGTGGTCTGAATGATTGATCCATAACCTTTGGGCACGTGGGCAATTATAAGTTGCCTGTAAGCTTTGCTGTGCCAGCAGGAGCAAATAAAAAACTTGGGGATCTAATTCTGGGTCAGCAAAGCTCTCTTTTCGTGATGTCATATGAAATAAGAGGGGGAGGGGAGGGCAAGGAAGGAAGGAAGGAAGAGAAAGAAAGAAAGAAAGAAAGAAAGAAAGAAAAGAAAGAAGGAAAGAAAGAGAGAGAGGAAGGTCGACTGCCTGCCCACCGACCTACCTACCTACCTACCTACCTATCTACATCTACTATATTTTTTCGTCACACATATTTAAAGTGGAGATACAATTCACACACCCAAATTCCCATCCTTTCTAAAAGTGTACAGTTCAGGGGCGCCTGGGTGGCTCAGTCGTTAGAGAACAACAGAAATTATATTTTCCCTTCTAAACCCCATGAAACATGATACCGATTACTTCTTTGTTCTTCTCTGCCCATGCCTAAATTTTTTCCTACTTCTGACCTTCAACCTTTCCTTCTAGAGCCTTTCCACTAATCTAGGAACATGAGCAGTGAAAGCCAAGTTTCTGGTGTCCAAAGAAAAATGAAAGTCAGAAATGGCCCTTGTAAATCAAAGTTTCAATATTTCCTTTCCCATAATCCTGGGAGTTGTCAATGATTTTTATTTTCACTAATGAGGCAATAACTCAAGAGCTGGCCCTCTTCTGTCAGGAGACAAATATTATGAAACAGAATTGTCATTTGTCTCCGAGCTGTGCTTTATGCAGGGGCATGTGTGTGTGAGCTTTTAAGAAAAAAGGGCATTTTCTCAGCCAAGATAGAATGAGCTGTAATAGACTGATTACTAAATGGTTTATCATAAAAATCTCAGTACTGAAAAAGAACATTAAAGGTCATACGGTTCAATCTCCTGTTGACAAATACACACATTCAAAGCTTAAGGGCCAAGTTAACACGTTTTCAAAGCTGCTAAACACTATCATCATCTAGTTGTCTGACCTCTCTCTTCCCAAAATGTTCTATGACACACGGATTTTCAAATCGATTGTCTAGAATTTTCTAACATTGAGAACAATTGCAGACGTCCTAAACTAGATTACGACACTCTTAGGAAAATGTTTTTCCGGAAGCAGAACTGGTTCGCTTTTCTCTTTGGTTTTAGCTCTTATTTATTGGCTGTAGGAGGAAAGCATTGCTCCTAATCTCCTTGTGGTCCATGGCTAAATTGACGGCTTTCCAGGCACCACACCACACGTCCCTGTCTGCTTTTGTGCAGTTCCCCACCCTCTCCATAGATCCTAGGCTTGGTCATGTGACTTCCTTCGACCAATGGGACATTAGCAGATATATCACAAGCAGACACTAGTAAAGTGCTTGTGCACTGGCATTTGCTTACTCTCTAGCTGCTTTTATTTTTTATTTAAAAAAATTTGCTTTTAATGTTTATTTTTGAGAGAGAGAGACAGAGAGACAGAAAGACAGAGTGCGAGCCGGGGAGGGGCAGAGAGAGAGGGAGACACAGAATCCCAAGCAGGCTCCAGGCTCTGAGCTGTCAGCACAGAGCCCAACACTGGGCTCAAACTCACGGACGGCGAGATCATGACCTGAGCTGGAGTCAGACACTTAACCGACTGAGCCACCCAGGCGCCCCTCTCTTGCTGCTTTTAGAATCCAATTTTCATGTGAACAAGGCTAGGCCAGTCATCTAGAGACTAGAGGACCAGCGTAAGGAAGAAATCATGTAAAGTCAAAATTGCCATTGGATATCCCTTAGGCATTTACCATTTACAGTCAAAGCAAACATTTTGGGAGAGATTGGGAGACATTGTTAATTTTTCTTTTGAGCAACAGATGAAATAATTGGCTTGTGTTTGGGGCCATGTTATGTGAAGCACACATTTTGTATCTTTATTTTTTAACCAATTTGTTTTTGAGAGAGAGAGAGAGATTGAGAGTGGGCAGGGGAGGGGCAGAGAGAGAGGGGAAGAATGGAAAGCAGGCTCTGTGCTGTCAGCACGGAGCTCAAGGCAGGGCTGGAAGCCATGAAGATGGAGATCATGGAGATCATGACCAGAGTGGAAGTCAAGAGTTGGATGCTTAACTGACTGAATCACCCAGGTGCCCCTCTGTATCTTTAAGTATTTGTTTTTCAATCCATTGGATCATCACTAAAATCACTCCTCTCTTGCAAATGCCCCAAACCCTTGTGCCTCTTCTCATCATGTATGCCTAGCAAAATTCTAACCCTGGTCACAGTCAATGATCCTCTACATAAGTGATGGAGAAACTGAAATTTGCTGGAGAAAATGACACAACCTCTGTTAAAGATTCTCACTTTAAATTTGTTACCAAAAATCTCCAGAAAGCCTTCAGTACTCTTCGCTGATCCTATTATATTGCTCTTGTAAATTCACTTTCCAAATGGGAAACAAGTATTTCATACTTTCTTCTCTCTTGGGTCTCCAATATCCCTTCCTTCCCCCAGCACTGATTTTAAGTGTAAGGTTCAGTGATCTCTGACAAACGTATACACACTGTAACTACCACCATGATCAAGATAGAGAACACTTCCATTATCCCAGAAAGTTCTTTCATCCCTTATATTAGACATATCTTTTTGTTTCTCTCGAGTAAATAATTGGAATGGAATTGCACGGTCAAAGTGTAGGTGTATTCACCTAGAATTTGCCACCAAATCCAAGAATCAGTGAATTTGGCCAGCATCACAGAAGGCAGCTTTGCAATGAGTTTCTCTGGTACACGGATACCGGTTTATGGTTTGCCATCCCAGGCCTGGGCCACCACAGTGGACTTCTCTGTCATCCGGGGGCCACACCCTCTCCAATAAGGTGTCAATCTCTGAAATGGTTCTTCTCCCAGTTTGTTCCTTCCTTGGCTGCTCTCCCAAAGCCTTAGCAGTAGTGGCTGCTTCCTCCATTGCCGTTCCTGTTAGAGTTAGTTTCACTCTTCTTAGCAGTTAAGCCCCTGTTACTAGTTAAGAATGACTTACACTAAATTTTCCCTTTGCAAATTATTGCTGTGGGTTTCGGGTTTTTGTCTCCTGAGTTGATCCTGATCTTTTGTACTATCCCCACCTTTTTCTACTATACCTCAAGAACGCGTCCTGAAATATCTACCCCTTCCCATTTCTACCGCTAGCAGCCAAGACCAAGCCCCCAACATGTTTTCTTGAACAAATGCAACAGTGTTCTCTCTGGTGTCTCTCCTTTTCCATTGTCCCGTCCTCAGACTTCTACAGTCCATTCATATAACAGCCATAGTGAGCCTTTTCTTTTTTTTAAGTAAGCTGTACACCCGATGTGGGGCTTGAATTCCTCTGCCTGCGATCAAGAGTCGCATGCTCTACAGACTGAGCCATCACATTTCAATGTAAATTCAATCATATTACTATCCTGACTAAAATCCTCGAATACGAACTTCGGTTTTAGCTTAGAGATGGAGGGAGACAGCTGGAATGAGGGTCTCTCTCATCCACACAACAATGAAAATCTGGACCAACTGAAAATTAGTGGTTTTTCTTGAATGAACCAGAAAACTGAGGTTATAGGAGAACCACCTAATGCACCACCTGAAGAATGCCGAGTTCTTGCAGGGATATAGGGGACCTGAAGGTTGGCTTCTCTGGGGCAGATGCTGCTCGACTCCATACGAACTAGCAAGAGGATTCAGCCAACTGCTTTTAGGAAGCTGCTCAAGGCCACATGTGGCTAGTTTGAAGACTTCATCCTTTTGCAGGATTTTCCTCCACAAACCCCAGCAGGCAGTCACAGGGAAGTTCAGGGAGACTTGTGACAAAACTTCCATCAAGCTGCTGGTTGGTAGGCAGAGGGGGACAGTAGCCATGGTTGACATTCTGCCCAGCCCATCTTTCCTACTTCCCCCTACATTTCCAGGGGGACACACAGCACAAGTAGTTATCTTGAGGCACTGGTGACCACCCACTGTAGTTGAGAAGACAAGAAAAAAACAAACTCTACCTCTGAAGGAAAAGCAAGAATATGTACCAGGTAAGGGCACCTGGCTAGCTCAGTCAGAAGAGCATGTGAGTCTTGATTTCTGGGTCATGAGTTCGAGCCCCACATTGGGTGTAGAGATTACTAAAAACAATATGTGTAAATAAACTTACAAAAAAGAAGAATATACACTAGGTCAAAACTAGTCAAGAGCACCTGTGAGACTCGGAGACTCTGCCTAAGACTGATGCTTAGTCAGACCATCAGAGGATGCTCTTGTCTCCTGCCCCTCATCACAGGTCAACAGGCATCAGGTCAAAATACCAATACAAGAGAGTTGGGGAGGGGTTTGAGGGGATTTGCAAGACACACATACTTTCAGTGCTATGGCACACATGGGCAATCCAAGGCCAGAAGAGGAGACACTGAGAAAGTAACTCTGGCAAACCAGCCCACATCAAGTATTTTCCAAACAACCTTGCTTATCTTGCTCATTGTTGTGTCCCTGGAATGTAGAACAGTCCTGGCGCTTAGGAAGTCCTCACTAAACAATGAGCGAATGACCCTCTGTTAGCTGCTGCATCCAGAGACCAACGGAGAGAACATCAGCTTCAGATCTCATTCGATGAAATGATCAGAATCATCTGATATTTAAATATCAATTTGTTTAAATTTCAATGTTTTCAAAAGCACTATTTAAATGATTGTTTCTGTTTTATTCTTTTTTTGCTTAATGAATGTAGTTTAATCCGTGTAAGTGAAATGAATAGATGATAAAATTCCACTGTGATGTCTCTTTCCTTTAAACAGTGTTCTATGCCTGAGAAACCCCTTCAGAGCTGCAATCATGCAAGCTAAGTGCTGTCGGTTGCTGTATCTTCACCTGAAATGACTGGTTTAGAAAATTATTCAAATGAGGATTTGATCAAGGAGATGGCTTCATTCATAAACAGCTGGCCAAACATTAATGATGAATCAAAGCAAATCTAGAAAAAGCAAGCTCACTATTTTGGGGATCATAAGAGACACAATCCCAGAATCCTCACTCAGGTAAAATATGTGCAGGGGTGGGGGACATTGGTAGGGGAACCCAAATATCAACGAAATAACTCATCTTTCTTATTATATTGTCTTATAGGGTAACCTTCAGCTCACTGGGCATCTTTTTCTTATTTGTAAATTGGTAAAATTGGACCAATGACCTCTAGGGTCCATTTTAGTTTCTTGAAATTGCTAAAGAAAATTAGAAAAAAAAATCTAGAATAGATAGCATTACTGAATTGAGAAATATACCACATTCCTCTACATATACACGTGCACGCGTGCACACCTTGTTGTTTTCTGGTGCATTTGACATATGCCTTAATTTCCTGACCTCCGCGTTCTGTGGTATGTGTGCACGTCTGCATGCGTTCGTGCTTGTTAATGTGTGGGTGTTTTAGACCTGGCTCCACGCTTTGTAGGTGGCAAAAAACCATTCTGATAGTCTGAAAGTAGACTTTGATTCCCAGGTCTCCAGACTTGACAACTGCATTGCAAACATTCTGCTTTTGATATTTAGTGGAGTCACAAATAAGAATAGAGAAAAATGAAGTCATTAAATAATTATATGACTACAAGTTATGTTGGGCAAAATTCTCTTTAAAGTGGAAGTACTTTACGAACTCAGTGGAGATAGGTTTTTAGGTGATTTCTTTTTTTTTTAATTTTTAAATGTTTATTTATTTTTTGAGAGAGAGAGAGAGACAGAGTGTGGGGAGGGTCAGAGAGAGGGGCAGAGAGAGAAAGGGAGACAGAATCGGAAGCAGGCTCCAGGCTCTGAGCTGTCAGCACAGAACCCGACATGCGGCTGGAACTCAAGAACAGTGAGATCATGACTTAAGCTGAAGTGGGACGCTTAACTGATTGAGCCACCCAGAGCCCCAGGTGATTTTTTGTAAATACATCTGACTCTGAAGAAAAGGCTGTATTAGCTTCTTATTTCAACTAGCTTGTATACCCTTTTGATTTAAGTATTTTTAAGGATTTTATTAGGAAGGAATCTCTACACCCAACATGGGGCTCAAACTTACAACGTCGAAATCAACAGTCACGGGCTCTACCGGCTGAACTAGCCAGGTGCCCCTACAGTTTTGATTTCAAAAACTTACATTGTTTCTTGATTGATAAATATAATCATTCAATAAAACAAACATCTGTGGATCACGTACTATGTGCCAAGGGTTAGTTTCAGTTATGAATAGCATGTAGTCCCTGATCTCAAGAAATTTGGGATAGAGTGGGGATGGGGTAGTGAGAAAAATCTGACAAACTAGCATAATAATGTGTTTGAAAATTTGGTAGAGTGTTAGAATGTTGCCTAGTAAGAAAGATAAATTATTTTAGAAAAAAATGTGCAAGAATTCAAATGATCTTTTCATTTATTATTACTAAAGACTTATAGAAGTGTGCCTGTTTGGCTCAGTCAGAAGAACATGTGACTCTTAATCTCAAGGTGCTGAGTTCGAGCCCCAAATAGGGTGTAAAGATTACTTAAAAATAAAATCTTAAAAAAAAAAACTTATAGAGATCACCGATAATGTAGAATATATTTATTTAAGGGTTGAGAGTCTTATTTTTTACTTTGTTAATTCACAAATATAATTTATTTCTGTCCTGATTTTATATCTCTTTTTAATTCAGTTACTTTGAAAATTAAAATTTACGTGCCCATAGTTAAGAGCAATGGTTCTCGAAGTGTGGTCCGCTGACCCATGGGAGTCCCCAGCGTACTCTCAAGGGGGCCCATGGGGTCAAAATCAGAACGCTAAGACTTTATTTGCACTTTTCCCTGTGGTGCCAGTGCATGGTACAAAAGCAAATGTGGGCAAAACTGCTGACTTCTTAACACAAATTAAGGCACTGACACCAAACTGTACTAATAGTCATTATATTCTTTATCTCCACACAGTTGCCAAAAAAAGGCAGTTTCACTTAAAATGTCCTTGAATATGCAGTAAAAATGGTTAATTTTATTAAATTTCGATCCTCGAACGTGTATCTTTTTTTTGGAACACATACCTTTTTAATAGTCTGTGTAACGAAACAGATAGTATATCAAAGGATCGGGGCTGTCTCAAGGAAAACGACTTGTGGGATTGTTTGGATTCTGAATTGAATCGGCTGCTTTGTTCAGGGAGCGCCATTTTTACTTCAAGGAGACCAAGCATGGTATTTCTGATGTGAATATTTGGCAGACATTTTCTCAGTAATGAATGAAGTGAGTCTGTCACTATAGGAAACTCAGCTGACAGTATTTGTTGCCAGTAAAAACTTATTAACTCTCCTTCTTGTTCTTTTTCAACATGTCAGTGTCTCCTGAATGTTAAGGAATTTGTGAGGTGGACCCAAAGACCTTTGGAGTTTGTTGAAAGACAACTCAGTTTCCCTGAGAAACAAAGTACAAAGATTACTATGTAGTTCTGAGCACCTTGTAAATAAATCTGTTTGTGATTACTTGCACAATCCTGTCATTTGTGACTATGTTTTGCAGGTAGTTAAACGCATCATGAGTTTACCCACATATTCTGTGTCTTTTCTTGGAGGAATTTCAGTTGTTTAAGGCAATTGAGCTCACTTGAGAAGAAATACTTTCCTTGCCATCTGCCATTACCTATATCTACTGTTTTACTAGGATGCCCGTATCTGTAACTGCAGATGACGTTTACATGTGTATAGCAGTGTGGTCAAAGTATGGGAATAGATCGTATGAAAACGGCTGAACTATTGGCAGACAAACTTAAAAAAAAAACCCACATAGTAAAGTTAATTTAAAAACGTTTTCTAGCATAGAACATTTATGATATTTTAAAAAATGATGTACTTTCTCATTACATAAATAACACATACTCATCTTGCAAAATTTGGACAAGAAAGAAAATCGTAAAAAAGAAAATGAAACTTCTCCATAATCTCACTATCTAAAATTAACCACAGTTAATAATTTGGTGGGTTTTCAGCCAGGCTTTTTTCTCATCAGAGCCCGGAAGAGCTGGAAGGGACCTCAGAGATTATCTAGTCCAACCTACTCATTTTACAGATGAAGAGAATCCATTAAAAGGTTGACTCTATTTCTGGTTTTGTTTCAAGTCATTTCAGCAAGAACATTACACTTAAGGAAAAATCCTGGGTTGTATCTTGGGTGCGACCCATGACATGGAGCCTGATGTAACCCAGTGGCTTCTAAGGCCATCTTGCTTTGATCATTGCCTAGGATGATGTGACATTTGGAGCTGCAGCAGTCATTTTGTGACCCAGGGTGACAAGCCTGAGGATAAGAAGCTCGCACACTGAAGGTGACAGAGTGGAATGACAGAAAGAATATGGGTCTTTAATGGCATAATTGAGCTCCCAGACTGTCCCTAGAATTGCCCGTCCTCAGATTTTCTTGGTGAGGAGAGTACATACTTCTCTTGCTGAAGTTCCTTTCAGTTGGATAGTCTGTTACTCATAGCCCCCAAAATCCAAATCCATAAGCCCTGTGACCTTGAACACATACAAGTATTAACTATTCGCTGCCTAGGTGGCTTAATTGGTAAAATAGAGATAATACACACACACATTTGACAAAATTATACACACTCATTTGTATTCTATTTCTGCCCTATAACATTGTATAATGAGATTATCCTGTGTTCTTCAAATTTTTTCTAAAAGCACAATCTTTGGTGGCTATAGAGATGTTTGTCCTATGTTTTTCTCAAATGCCTTATTGTTGAGCATTTACACTGTCAACAAATTTTCTTTTGTGAAAGGAAAGGCTGCAATGAATCCTCCTTGTACATGATGTATCTTCAATTCTTTTTTTGAGGATAAATGTCTAGAATCAGAAATCCTGTGTCACATGTTTAAGGTTTATGATATCAATTGCCACGTTGTCTCCTCTCTGTCTCTCACAGACGTAACATTGCTTTAAAAAGTGTACATGAGGGGCACCTGGCGGGCTCATTTGGGAGAGCCTGGGACTCTTGATCTCTAGGTTGTGAGTTCAAGCCCCGGACTGGGCCTAGAGCTTACTTAAAATAAAGTAGAATAGAATAGAATAGAATAGAATAAACAAAATTAAATAGGAGCACCTGGGTGGTTCCATTGGTTAAGCGTCCGACTTCAGCTCAGGTCATAATCTTTTGGTTTGTGAGTTTGAGCCCTGCACTGCACTGGTGGTGCGGAGCCTGCTTGGGATTCTCTCTCTCCTTCTCTCTCTCTCTCTCTCTGCCCCTTCCCCAATTGTGATCTCTCTCTCTCTCTCTCTCTCTCTCTCTCAAAATAAATGAATAAGCTTTAAAAACAAAATCAAATAAAAAGTGTACATTAGTGGGGAATATTCTTTTTAATAAGTAATGCATTTACATGGTTCTAATTTCAAAAGTAGTGGCATCTGGGTGGCTCAGTTGGTTGAGTGACTCTTGATTTGGGCTCAGGTCATGATCCTAGGGTCAGAGGATTGAGCCCCACATCGGGTTCCATGTTGAACGTGGAGCCTGCTTGGAATTCTTTCTCTCTCCCTCTGCCTCTCTCCCCCATTTGTGCGTGCACGCTCTCTCTTTAAAATAAAAAGAATAGGGGCACCTGGGTGGCTCAGTCGGTTAAGTGTCCGACTTGGGCTCAGGTCATGATCTTGCGGTTGGTGGGTTCTAGCCTGAGTTAGGCTCTGTGCTGACAGCTCAGAGCCTGGAGCCTGCTTCAGATTCTGTGTCTCTCTCTGCTCCTCCCCCACTCCTGCTCTGTCACTCTCCCTCAAGATTAAATAAAACATAAAAAGAATAAATTTGAAAGTATAGACTGGAAAATTTTCCTTCCATTTCTTTTCTCTAGCCACCCAGTTCCTCTCTCCAAGGTTTCTGGGAAAAACTTCCAAATACACTCTAAGCATATATGGGGCCCTGGCAGGAAACAGATGGTACAGTCAAATTAATCAATTTGAGGAAAGAGATTGTTTACAAAGTAAAGAGGGGTGTTGGGATGCCCACAGTAACAGTGTCATACCCTGGAACCAGTAACAGGGGGTTCATAGGACCAACGGGGGAGGGGGGAGGGAGAATGGGGTGGGGGACAGGAAGTGACCCTGGAGGCAGAAAAGCTGTGTGGAGAAGGCAGCCTTGACCTTCAGTGGAGACCCAGCTAGCCTGTGGCAACCCCACAGGGAGGCGCTGGGTGAATGAAACCCCTGAGTTTACTGGTCTCCTGTTGGTGCCCCGTTCTGGTGGAAACCAGAGGGCCAGGGAGCCTACTCCTGGCATTTCCTTTCATATTAGGAAACCTCCTTTCGCGGCTGTATCTCTCGTTCTCAAGGTTGGTGTACAGAGGACGGCTACGCTGCATTTCTCAAAGCAAGTGTTGCCCTTATCACCGGTGCCTTCTTTATTCCTTTAATGAAGGAAGCGTCCTGTGGGCCCTGCCAGAGAAAAGTCAGGGACCGAGGCTCTCCAGTTACCTGTATTTATCTGTTCCTACGTTCTCCCTCCCTCACCCTGTAACCTTTTCCCAGGGCTCTGTCGGGCAGCTCCAGCCTGTCTGCCACAGGCCATCATCACATCTGCCCAAAGCTTCAAGAACCATCCCAGCAAAGTACTAAGACTGGTACCAGGTGTCCTTGCCAGGAATTAAGCTCTGAGGCACGGCAGAGTGCCTCGGTGACATTAGGTTCTTTTCCATCCAGCCTTATGACCCAGTCGGGGGTCCACGCCCACTGATCCCAATTGTCCTTTCTAGGATTCTTTAGAAAGGAGAGCCTGATTCAACGCTTAAAATCAAAAGCGTTATTCAGAGTGCAATTTGCCTGTGACTGTCCAGGTTTTAACACTGATTGTCCCACATCCTGGACATCCCTGCAGTCCTAGGCAAGCCTGGCTGATAGGTTACCCTGGGAAACACGTATAATCCCAGGGCAGCAGCAATGAGGGAAAAGGGAAAGCAAGGCAGGGAAGAAGGGACCAAGGGAAAGCAAATGCAAGGTGCTGTGTTAAACTGGTCAGACCTTCAAGAGAAAAATACAGCTGATTACTTGGTCATGTGACTTCTCTCCAGACAGCCTGTGCCAAACCACTGCTCCCAGGAACGGTCGGTTGGAAGGAGAAAGGAAGAGGAGCGTGTCTGCCAATTTGCTCCCGTCTCCTATCTTTCATTGGTCAGAGTTCACCATACGGGAGGGTTAAACCCCCTGCAGCTCCGGGCTCTGCCACCTAGCCTTTCCGAAGGGCCGCTAGAGAAGCCGCGTTGCTTACTTCCTGCTGCGAAACTTCTGAGTCTCAGGGGTGGGGGAGAAACCTCAGCCTCTGTGGTTCTGGCCATGGCAGACCTCTGGGCACTGGAGCTGTGCATCATTAGATATATCAGGTGATGCCACAATCTTTATTTTACTTATTTAATGTTTGTTTGTTTCTTTATTTATCTATTTATTTTGGGAGACAGCGCGGGCAGTGGGGGGACGGGGGCAGAAGATCTGAAGTGGGTTCTGCACTGACAGCACAGAGCCCAATGCGGGTCTCAAACTCACGAACCGGCAGAGCTGAAGTCAGATGCTCAACCGACTAAGCTACCCAGGCGCCCCCCCCCAATCTTGATAAACACTATCAATGCATGGCAATCAAACTCCATAACCATTTGCTTTCACAAAACCTTGCCCTTCATGTCCACTGTGTGATAATTTGAATTCTTGTGATATCACTGAATCCACAAAGATTACCAGAGTCCCAAGGAAGTTTTCTGTGGACACTTCAAATTTGTGATTCATCTTATCCCAGAATGCCATTTTGGCGGTCTGTGTCTTAGGGCCAATTCTGGTATCAATTACTATATCATTCGGGGTCCCAGCATAAACCATATGGCACATTTAAACTGGTTAATTGAGGTGAGTTAATAAAGGGGCCATTTAAGGGGCGCCTGGGTGGCTCAGCCTGTTAAGTGCTGGACTTCGGCTCAGGTCATCATCTCACCGTTCATGGGTTTGAGCCCTGCATCGGGGTCTATGCTGACATCTCCGAGCCCGGAGCCTGCTTCAGATTCTGTGTCTCCCTCTCTCTCTCTGCCCCTCCCCTGCTCACACTCTGTCTCTCTCTCTCTCTCTCTCTCTCAAAAATAAACAAACGTTAAAAAATATACATATTAGAAAAAATAAAGGGGCCATTACAAAGGTGGGGGCAGGGTTTAAAGAAGAGTTGGTGTAATACTCGAGGGCTAGCAACAGCATGAGGGAGCAAAGGGAGGGAAGAACTACCAGAACCAGGTGAGAATAACTGTATGGAAAGGACCAGTAGACAAATTTATGACCTTTGATAGAAGGATGATGGCAACTCACGGTCCAGCAGAAGAGGAGTAAGTATCCTGTCCTTACCCTCCTCCCACTTTCCAATCTTCTCAAGATGACAGTTCAGTTTTGGGGGCACAGAACGGAATATGGAGAGGTAGGGAGTAGACTAGATGCCCAAATGGAAATATCCAGCACAACTGTAAATCCTGTGCTTCTGACCACGATATGTGAAGACACTAGCCCACATCTATTGTTTGTAATACTTAAATAATGGGGAATCTAGGAAAATGTCACTATTATTTTATTTTATAACCATGATTTCATAATTCGCATTGAGATTCCCCAGTTTCGTGGAGGCATCCCCTGAGCAGTGTACAGGTGACTGTCACCACAGAGTTTCAAGGACAGTGGTACTTACATTTACCACATTTTTAAAGCATATATATGTCATACATTTTTGATATATTAAATTTAAAAATTTAATTAAAAGTTATGATATTGAATGGAATGCCTGGGTGGCTCAGTCGGTTAAGCTTCCAATTCTTGATTTCGGGTGAGGTCATGATCTCACGGTTCGCAAATTTGAGCCCCGAGTCGTGGTCTGCGCTGATGGTGCAGAGCCTGTTTGGGATTCTCTCTCTCCCTTCATCCCTCTCTGCCCCTCCCTCACTCATTATCTCTCTCCCTTTCTCTCTGTCTCTCTCTCTCAAAATGTTTTTAATTTTTGTTTTTTATATATAGAGAGACAGAGCATGAGCAGGGGAAGGGCAGAGAGAGAGGGGGAGACATAGAATCTGAAGCAGGCTCCAGGCTCTGAGCTGTCAGCACAGAGCCCGACGTGGGGCTCGAACCCATGAACCGTGAGATCATGACCTGAGCCGAAGTCAGGTGCTTAAGCGACTGAGCCACCCAGGTGCCCCTCTCTCTCTCAAAATAAAGAAATAAACTTTAAAAAAAGAGACTATTTTGGCCATGTTAGTTTGCTACCCATGTGGAGATATCCAGTTGGTAGTTGGTTCTTGAAGGCTGGCGTTCAGAATAGAGGGCAGGTTTGGGGGTTCCTGGCTGTATCAGTCGGTGGAGCATGGGACTCAATCTTGGGGTTGTGAGTTCAAGTCCCACACTGGATGTAGAGATTACTTAAATAAATAAATAAATACTTAAACAAAAAAAGGAGAGCAGGTTTGGAGATACAAATGTGGGAGTCATGAGCCAACAGGCAGCATTTAAAGCGGCGGGACAGGATGAGTTATGCAGGGAAGTAGTGTAAAATAGAAAAGCCCAGAGGCTCAACCGTTAGAGACTGGAAAAAAGAGGCAGAATCTGAAAGGAGATTGTAAAGGGCCAGAGTGGTAGGTGGTCGGGGGAGTTTGGTTTTCTCGAAGCAGGTTCAAGAGAGTTGAGCAGGCAGAAATCCAATTAAAGATTATTTAGGAGAAAGGAAGTAGAGATGATGAGTGTGCACAATTCTTCGAACAAATTTTACTGTGGATGGAACAAAGAAATGGAGGTATACGTTGTTTAATCTTTTCTTTTTCCTCTCTCTATAAATACCGTGTTTAAAGATGGTAACTTTTATGACATTTAAAAGATTTTAAAAGCTTAAAAGGGGGTTGCCTGGGTGGCTCAGTCTGTTAAGCGTCTGATCTTGATTTCAGCTCAGGTCATGATCTCATAGTTGTGGGATCAAGCCCTACATGGGGCTCTGAGCTGAGCATAGAGCCAGCTTGGGATTCTCTCTCTCCCTCTCTCTCTCTGTCCCTCTCCCCTGCTCGTGCTCTCCCTCTCTCAAAATAAATATATAAATATTTTTTTTAACAAGCTTAAAAGGTAGGGGCACCTGGGTGGCTCAGTTGGTTGAGCGTCTGACTCTTGATTTTGGCACAGGTCATGATCTCTCGGTTTGTGAGTTCAAGCCCCTTGGTGGGCTCTGTGCTGGTGGCAAGGAGCCTCCCTGGGATTCTGCCTTTCCCTCTCTCTGCCTCTCTCCAGCTCACACGTGTGTTCTCTCTCTCTGGAATTAAATAAAACTTTAAAAAAAAAGGTTTCAAGGGTATTTTTTAAAAAGGAAAATATTTATAATTCCCTTTTATTTCACTGGCCCTTCTTCTGGTCTAGGTAACCTAGGCTGAGGTTGGCTCATCTTGGATGGCTTCATGCACGTGTCTGGTTATTGTCTCTATGTCACGTGATGCAGGGGGTGACTTGACCACATGTCCCTCATTATTCAGTGGCCTAGCCTTGGCTCATTCACATGGTTGTGAACAACCAGGAACAAATACTTTTCACGTCTTCACTTATGTCACATTTGCTATTGTTCCATTAACAAAGCAACTCACATGGGCAAGCGAAGCGTCAGTGTCAAGGGCATGGACAGAAGGAGGAAATTATTACAGTTCTTTTTGCAAACAATCTCCTACAACTATTAGTGAATTTCTAATTACGTGAATTCATCCTTTGAGTTGCTCACGTTAGAAACCTCAAAGTTATTTTCTACATCTCTTTGTTTCTCCTAGTGTAAAATGGAAATTAATAAGCTAAGTAAAAATGTATTTTGTGGGAAATCATTTTCTCTCAGTACTTCAATAATCCAAATACTAATATAAACTTTGATTACAGATCCATTACTGCTTTAATTAATTATATTCAGAAACTGGAAAGAAATAACATAATTGGCAGACTAAAATATAAAATTTATTTAAATTCCTTACAACAAAATGTGGCTTAATATCTCGGTAATACATTTCATTTTATTTGTTTTCTTAAAAATATGCGGAGGTAATCACGAATAAGCGGTGATATTTAAACACTTAGAAAAAATATTGAGTGGTACTCCTGCCTTAGATGATTGTGTATATGCTTCTTACCTGAAGTTGGCAGCAAGTGAAATTAAATGGTTTTCCAAATGACTGCTTTGTCGATCTATTTTCCTTCAGCTAATTGACTGATTTCTGTCATTGCTGCCTCACAACGGAGTCACTTGCACTGACGTGGAGTACTGACAATCCCATATGGCGCTAAAGCTTCCTACAACCGTCCGTTGAGTCCGTTGATGCAACCCTATAAGAGGCCTTTAATTAATTAATTATTAAAATTTTATTTTAATTCCAGTGTAGTCGACATATGGTGTTATATTAGTTTCGGGTGTATAATATAGTGATTCAGTGATTCCATATATTTATTACTCAGTGCTCATTGTGATAAGCATACTCTTTAATCCCCATCAGCTATTTCACCCATTCCCCACCCCCACCCCTAGTTACCTCCTGTCTGGTAACCATCAGTTCATTTGTTCTCTGTAGCTAAAAGTCTGTTTTTTGGTTTGTCTCCTTTTTTCCCCCTTTGTTCACTGTTTTGTTTCTTAAATTCCGAATATGAGTGGAATCATATAGTATTTGTCTTTCTCTGACTGGCTTATTTTGCTTAGCATAATACCCTCTAGATCTATCCATGTTGTTGCGAATGGCAGGATTTCATTCTTTTTATGGCTGAGTAATATTCCATTGTATTTATGTACACCACATTTTCTTTATCCATTCCTCTATTGATGGACACTTGGGCTGCTTCCACAATTTGGCTATTGTAAATAATGGTGCAATAAACATAGGGGTTCATATATCCCTTCAAGTTAGTGTTTTTGTATTCTTTGAGCAAATACCCAGTAGTGCAATTACTGAATCGCAAGGTAGTTCTATTTTTAACTTCTGGTGGAAACTCCACAGTGGCTGCACCAGTTTGCATTCCCACCAACGGTGCAAGAAGGTTCCCTTTTCTCTACATTCTCACCAAATACTTGTTTCCTGTGTTGTTGAGGTTAGCCATTCTGGCAGCTCTCAGGTGCTGTATCAGGGTGGTTTTGATTTGCATTTCCCTGATGCTGAGTGAGGTTGAGCATCGTTTCATGTGTCTGTTGGCCGTCTGGATGTCTTCTTTGGAGAAATGTCTGTTCATGTCTTCTGTATAAGGGGCCTTTTAGAAAACACTGAATATGGATCCTTTCCTACCAGGAGGGGTGCAAGAGGACACAAGCATGGCATAGTAGAGGCATATTATTGGTCTCTGCTCAAATTAGTTTTGTAACAACCTTGGACCTCAGTTTATTCATCTGAAAAACAGGGGATTGCCTTACGGTCTTCCTGCAACCTGTGGCATTCTGAGTCCACGAGGGCTCTGCTGGTGCAATGAAACCAGCACTCTGTTAATAGTAGAAACAGAGAAGGGGCCCTGAACACCCCCGATTCTGGTTAATACAGGAGGCAGGAGCAATCACCACGAGTATCTGGTAACATGTTAACCATCCTTCGGACACAAATGCAAAGTTCAAGTGACACAAGGAACAGCAAGGTAGGAATCCCGAACTTCACGCACACCGAAGAGTTACAATCATCTGTGGCTGCTGTTGGCTCCACAACGGAACCTTCAATCTTTTTCACATGTTAGAAAATATCTGTGCAGCATCACCTTGAGCTGAAATGACTGTCCCCCCTGCTCTCTGCAGTTCATCAGGGTGACCAGATCCGGAGGGAGTGTCCACCACTTTCTGGGTCCCAGATCTCTGAGAAGCTGAAAGGGCTCCAGGTGCAGTCAGTCCTCAGTGTAATGTGCAAGTGCACAGGGCTCCGCCCACATGGGCGAATGATCAAGAAGGCTTCCTGGGTCTCAGGTGCCGCGGGAAGCTGTTTGCCTGGTAACCACTCGCTCCCCTTCCTACTGCTGCCCTGGGTCAGGCCACCCGTCCTCACTGTCTCAACCCCGGCTGCACCCAAGTCAGTCCGGCCACTCAACTTGAAAGTAAATTCCTCACCTCCAGGTACCTGCGTCCCATTATGTTTACTTCCCTCAGATTGCTTTTTCTCCGTACTCCTCAGGGCTTCACTGTTGAGTAAACATTTTGTCAAACTGGTGTCGCATTAAGAGATTTTAGAATAGATCTGGGAGTCCCAAGTCTCATAGTCTTCAGAGCTGAGCCCTCAACTTTGCTCTGAAAAGCTTTGCTCTGCCCCATCTCTTTCTTCCTCCCTCTCTGCCTCCCACTCTTTGAACCACAAAGAGCCAAGAGCCCTCTAGTTCCCCAAGTGCTATGGGAAACAGAATTTTTTTCCTGAGCACATAGGACCTCTATTGTTGTTCAAAAACGCTTCCCCTGAGCCGCTGAACAACAACTGTGGCTCTCAAGGGGGTGGAGGTGAGGGGTCCATCATGAGTCCTTTAAGCTGCAAGTAGCATAAAACCTGCCTTACAGCAGCTTAAATACAAACAGGGCTTATTATTTTTTTCCTCAAAACAGAAAGTCTGAATGTAGTTGGTTGTTTGCATTCATCCATGAACTCAAGGACTTTGGAGCGAGCAACTCTATAATCACTGGAGCCTTTCCATCGGTTTGACCCCCTACGGTTTTTATTCCAGCTTTATTGAGATATCATTGACACAGAGCATTGTGTAAGTTTAAGGCGCACAATGTGATGATTTGATACACTTCTATATTCTGAAATGATTACCACATTAGGGTTCGTTCACCTCACATAATTATCATTTTTTCCCTTTCTGTGGCGAGAACATTTATGATTTATTCTCAGCAACTTTTAAATATACAATACAATATTGTTAACTGTAGTCACCATGCAGTACATTAGATCCTCGGAACGTGTTCATCTCATAATTGAAGGTTTGTCCCCTTGGCTGACATCTCCACCACCCGGCCCCGAACGTGCCCCTGGCGGACCGCCATCCCCGTCTCAGCTTTCCTGAGGACGACTTTTTCAGATTTCACACATAAGCAGTAGCATACGGTATTTTCTTTGACTTATTTCAGTCAGCACACTGCTCTGAAGATCCATCCGTGTTGTTGCAAATGGAGGAATTTGCTTTTTTCTCATGGCTGAACAATTATCTGCTGTATATGTGTGCTGCACCTTCCTCATCCATTCATCTATAGAAGGACAGTTAGGTTGTTGACATATCTTGGCTATTATAAATAATGCTGCAGTGAACGTGGGGGTGCAGATATCTCTTTGAGACCCTGATTTTATTTCCTTTGGATGTGTACTCAAAGGAGGGATTGCTAGATCACCTGGTAATTCTATTTTTAATTTTTTGAGGCACCTCCATACCGTTTTCCATAGTGGCTGCGTTAATTTACATTTCTGCCAATGATCCACAGATTTCGTATTCTCCACATCCTTGCCAACACTTGTTGTCTCTTGTCTTTCTGATAATTGCCATTCTTTTTTTATAAATTTTTTTTTTGGTTTATTTTTGAGACAGAGAGAGAAAGAGCATGAGTGGGGGAGGGGCAGAGAGAGAGAAAGAGAGAGGGAGACACAGAATCTGAAATAGGCTCCAGGCTCTGAGCTGCCAGCACAGAACCCGATGCGGGGCTCGAACTCACAGACCGCGAGATCATGACCTGAGCCGAAGTCGGACCCTTAGCCGACTGAGCCCCCCAGGCGCCCCTGATAATTGCCATTCTAACAGGTGTGAGGTGATAGTCTCATGGCAGGTTTGATTTGCATTGCCCTGATGATTAGTGGTGTTGAGCATTTTTTCATACATCTGTTGGACATGTGTATCTCTTCCTTGGGAAAATGTTGATTCGGTTCCTCTGCCCAGTTTTAAACGGGATTGTTTGTTTTTTGTTTTTGTTTTTGGTTTTTTTGCTTTTGAGTTGTATGAATTCCTTATATTTTTTGGATATTAGCCTTTTATCAGATATATTGTTTGCAAATATTTTCTCCCATTCTGTAGGTTGTCTTCTCATTTTGTTGATTATTTATTTTTACTTTGGTTGATTGTGCTCATATTCAAAATACTGCTGCCAATGGGGTGCCTCGGTGGCTTATTTTTTTCCTTTCTTTATTTAAAAAAATTTTTTTAATGTTTTTTATTAATTTTTGAGAAACCGAGAGACACAGCGCGAGCAGGGGAGGGTCAGAGAGAGAGGGAGACACAGAATCCGAAGACAGGCTTCAAGCTCTGAGCTGTCAGCACAGAGCCCGATGCAGGGCTCCAACCCACGAACCGTGAGATCATGACCTGAGCCGAAGCTGGACGCTTAACCGACTGAGCCACCCAGGCGCCCCCCTCAGTGGCTTAGTCGGTTAAATGATCATGATTTCACGGTTCGTGAGTTCGAGCCGTGCTGACAGCTCAGAGCTTGGAGACTGCTTCAGATTCTGTGTCTCCTTCTCTCTGCCAATACCCTGCTCACGCTCTGTCTCTGTCTCTCTGTCTCAAAAATAAACATTTTTAAAAAAATTGCTGCCAAGAACAATTCCAATGAGATTTTCCCCTATTTTTTTTTCTTCTAGGAGTTTAATGGTTGCAAGTCTTAGGTCTAAGTCTTCAATCCATTTTGAGTTAATTTCTGTGGGTGGTGTAAAATAGGACTCCACATTCATTCTTTTTGTGTGATTATCCACTTTCCCCAACACCACCTATCGAGAAGACTATCCTTTCTCCGTTGAATGTTATTGGTTCCCTGTTCAAATATGAGTTGGCCATGTATGCTTCAGTTGATTTCTGGGCTCTTGATTCTGTTTCATTGGCTTATTTGTCTATTTTTATGCCAGTACCATACTGTTTTGATAATGATAGTTTTGCTATGTAGTTTTAAATCAGGAAGTGTGATGCCTCTAACTTTATTGTTTTTCTTGGGATTGTGTTGGCTATTTGGAATCTTTTTGGGTTCCATATGAATTTTAGAATTGTTTTCTCTACTTCTGTGAAAAACCTCAGTGCAGTTTTGATAGATAATGACATTGAGGCTGTAGACATTTTTTGGCTAATACAGACATTTTAACAATATTAATTTTTCCAGTCATGAACACAGAATATCTGTCCTTTTATTTGTTTCTTCTTCAGTTTCTTTCATTAAAGACTTAGTTTTCAGAGTACAAATCTTTCACCTCATTGGTTGAAAGTAAATACGTATTCCTAAGTATTTTTATTGTTTTTGATACTATTATGAATGAGATTGTGGTAATTCTTTCTCAGATAGTAAGCTGTTCATATGTTGAAGTGTAACTGATTTCTGTATGTTGATTTTGTATCCTGCAACTTCACTGAATTAGTTCATTAGTTCTATAAGGGTTTTTTTGGGGGGGGATGGAGTCTTAAGGATTTTCTCTATATAAGATCATATCATTTGCAAGGATAGCCATTTTTACTTCTTTCTTTCTGATTTGCATGCCTTTTATTTCTTCTTGCTTAATTACTCTGGCTGGGGCTTCCATTTCTGTGTTGAATAGGAGAGGTAAGAGTGAGCACCCTTATCTTGTTCCCGATTTTATTTTATTTTATTTTATTATTTTTTACATTTTATTTATTTTTGAGAGACAGAGACAGAGCAGGAACAGGGGAGGGGCAGAGAGAGCAAGAGACATAGAATCCGAAGCAGGCTCCAGGCTCTGAGCTAGTGGTCAACACAGTGCCCGACACGGGGCTCGAACCCACGAACTGTAAGATCATGACCTGAGCTGAAGTCGGACGCTCAACCGACTGAGCCACCCAGGCGCCCCTCTTGTTCCTGATTTTAGAAAAAAGTTTTCAGTCTTTCACCAATGAGTTTGACATTAGCTGTGGGCTTGTCATATTTGCCTTTACTATGTTGAGGTACTTCCTTTTGTACCCAATTTGTTAATCATTTTTATCATAATAGAACTTATATTTTGTTAAATGCTTTTTTGTGCATCTATTGAGATGATGCTGTGATCTTCTCATTTTCTTGTTTATTAAGTTTTTATTTAAATTCAAGTGTAGTTGATTTTGAACTTTCACTCCATTAGTGTGGTGCATCATGTTGATTGATTTGCATACGTTGACCATCTTTGCATCCCAGGGATGAATTCCGCTTGGTCGTGATGTGTGATACTTTTAATGTGCTGTTAAATTTGGTCTCCTAATATTTTTGTGAGAATTTTTGCATCTATATTTATTAGATATTGGTCTATAATTTTGTTTTCTTGTAGTGTCCTTATCTGGCTTTGGTATCAGAGTAATGCTGATCTTGCGACATCAGTTTGGGGATGTAAATTTCTCTTAAATTTTTGGAAGAGTTTGCAAAGGAATGGCATTCATTCTTCTTTAAATGTTTGGTGTCATTCCCCAGAGAAACCTTTGAGCCTCTGATCTGTGCCACCTGGAGAAGGGGTGACAGGGGTAAAAAACTATTCCTTTTACCCTCTCCAATATGTCCAAACTCAAAATTCTTTTTTCCTCCGACGGTGTACTGGAAAGTCCCAGTTCTGCTGGGAACCTGGACTTGCACAAAGGCTCTCTTGTCCATGAGCGATTGTCTAAGACTGTTCTCCAAGGGCTCTGGACCATGGCCAGGAGGGAATGGGACCCGTTCATGGGCCCCTGCGGAGTCCACAGCTGAGACCAAGGTCTGTGTACTCATTACCTGATCCACGGATGGGTAATACTTTTCCCAAGCCCCTTGGCATACGGTGCTGAATCACACAGCTCCCACAAAGGCCCTTTTGTCCATGGATAGATTCCAAATTGTTGTTAAAGTGGGGATATGAGTGAAGGATATCTTACTCAGCCATGATATCGCTTCTGACTTTTTATGGTTTTAAGATGACTGTCTCAGTTCCATATTTCCAGCAGACCCAGTATAGTATATGCAGTATATCCAAAAGTTAACAGTTCCCAAAACAAGGTTTCCCAAAACTGAGTGACCATGGGTAAGTTTCGTAACTTTCTGAGATTCATTACTTTAGTCAACAAATGTTTGTTGCTATGTGCAGAGCCCTTTGCTAGGGAAAGCTTAGCAAACCAGTGATAGTTGTTGTAGTCAAGAAACATACATTGTAATTGCATGTTCCACCCTAATCAAATACCCAAGCAAACAAATGTGTGATTATAAATTGTGACAAATTATATGAAAGGGAAGAGAAAAATTCTATAAGAACCATAGTATCATCTGTAAAATGGGATTATACACTATCTGTCTCAAGGATTAAGTGAGATAATGGACGAAAATCACTTTGCATAGCATTTGGTGTTCAATAAGTGCTTAACGAACATGAGCGATTTGGGTATTAAAATATTTTTGCCATGTAATTCCAAACTATAAACATCTTATATCTCAACGTATTGCTGATTTATAATGATAAATCATTCTTAGCAGTTTATGGCCCATTATTATTATTTACTACAGTTAATTCACCAACTTGTTATTCTATAATGAAGAAGTGAGTATATGCAGCTTCTCTGTCCCAGTACAAATATATATGGTTTGTTCCTATGCACACTAATCACAGGGTTCTATTAACTCTATTGCTGTCAGATGGAATTGACAAATTATGTGATATTATTTGCGTTATTTTCTGCCAAAATACTAAGAATTGATATTATTTATATCATGCAAAAACCAGACTGACATCTAAATCATCCTTGCCAGTGTTTACAATCAACTATTTACTTAGGTCTGTTTTCGTTTTTCCAGCCGTCCCGCAACGTCTTACTATTTTGATTTATTTCAGCTCGATGCCAGTCTCTCCTCTCCACTTGGAAAGCATTCTTGGCACACGGCGCTAGGAGGCAGATTACCGTCCCCGGCAGCCTCTGTGCCATTCTGAGAGTATCGTTGTGTGCCTGGGAGGGACCAGAGTGCCCGTCTCTGAGGACGGGAGGATGGCGTTCCCCCCAGCACGTGGCACGGGGTTGACCACAGGCTTGTGCCATGACGTGTCTCTGGTCTCTTCTGCTGCTTCCCTATGTTCCTCAAATTGCAGGCACTGATGCAGGTCATAGAGTCACGTGGTGTGGAATTTTAGGCCTGAGAGAGCTTTAAGGTCCATCCTGTCAACCCCTCAAAGTCCACTTAGATCCCTTCTTTGGTATCTTCCTATGTAGTGGCCATTCAAATATCCCTTTCCCCTTCTCGGTCTATATGGAGAGAACTTGACGAGGAATTTTAGGTGCTGCCTGACTTAAATGGGATCTATATGTATTTGACAGACCTTGATGAATTGTGAAGTAGAATTTCAATTTAGGGAAAGATTCTCCTGGTCTGTCATAAAACTGACGATAGGACTATATCTCCTAGATAATAATACTAATATGAATATGAATAATAATAATAGTAATACAGTGAAATAATAATAAAAGCTAAATTTATTAAAACTTTAGTAGCTGTCAGTCCTGCACAGTAAAAGGTCAGCCCTTTACCTACTGACTCATGCAATTTTGGCAATACCCGTCTGTGGGATGGACCGTTGTTCCCAGATGAGCAAACCGAAGCTTGGGGAAGGTGTAAGTGTCCACGAGACTGTTATGGAGGCCATGTGATTGCTGATTTTTTTTCCAAAAATAAAGTTGCCTATGTATGTACTTCTTTAGAGTTTACAAACATCTTTGGCATGTGTTATTTCCATTCAATCTTTCTCCTCACGGGCTTGTGCGAGGCTTCTCCAAACATATCTCGCCTGTCATCTATTTCTGCACTTTTCATTTGAGAAACTGGAAAGGCTTATCCATACAGCATTATCCACATCCTAGAAACAAGGGCCTGGAGTGTGGGCCTAAATGCGGCCGGTTTGTTCTGGGCCATTGAAAGTCTCTCCAGGTACATGGTGGTTTGGGTAAAGAAGCAGATTGCCCAACATTCCCAGGAAGCACCGGGTTAGTAACGAAGACACCTAGCATCCACTGCTGCCTCCAGGTCCCCCTCTCCTCCCTGGAGTCACAGTGAAGCTAGGCAGAGCCAGGAGCTGGGAGGGTCCTTCCCGGCCACTAGAGGCCAGCAAGCCGCAGTCAACAACCTCCGAGCTGGAGCCGGGGCGGACTGCTACTCATACTAGGACAGTGATGAAGACATGAGCATTCCACATGAGGAAAATGATGCTAGGGAGTTTCTAGAGGAAGAGACAGGTCGTTTCAGTGTGTTACCGCTGAGATGCCTGTGGTGTTCAGGGCCTCCCAAGACTTCCCTGAAAGGCAGTCCTAAGCAAATTAAACAAGTAGAAAAGGGTGTCTTTGGGATGTCTGTCCATGTCTTCCAAAACTCATGTATTCCCGTGGATGGAAGTAGACAATATTATGCTAAGTGAAATAAGTCAACGACAGAAAGACAAATACCATATGATTTCACTCCTATGTGGAATTTAGGAAATAAAACAGATGAACATAGGGGAAGGGAAGGAAAAATAAAATAAGATAAAAACAGGGAGAGATAAAACCCTCAGAGACTCTGAATGATAGAGAACAAACTGAGGGTTGATGCAGGGAGGTGGGTGAGGGATGGGCTAGACGGATGACGGGTACCAAGGAGGGCGCTTGCTGTGATGAGTACTGAGTGTTGTATGGAAGTGATGAATCCCTGAATGCTGCCCCTGAAACCATTACTGCACTATATGTTAACTAACATGAATGAATTTAAGTTAAAAAAATAATAAAATAAAATAAAATAAATAAGCAGGGGGAAAAAAACCACCTGTGTTCCTTTTCAGCATAGTGCTTTCCTTCCTCCCCATCCCTGTTTGAAATAAAAAACAACTTTAAGTGTTCTTCCTCCCTCCTCTGCTCCACTTTGATTTCCCAGAAGCACTCATGACTGTCCCACTCTTTCCTCACTTCTCTTGAGCCTAGCTGCCCTGGCCCTCCCTGTCTATGTCTCTTGCTTGCTTCTCTCTTCCCGCCACGTTGCACTTACTAAGGGAGTAGAGGAGGGGCTGCAGTGGCCAGAGGACGGGAGGGGACGTGGGAGAGGGCTTTACCCGGCCCAGTGCCGTGGTGCACTGCCCTGGGGTTCCTACCTGCTAGACGGAGGGGCCCCTTTTCAATGTTTGTTCTTAGAATTTTATTACAAATTTTTTCTAAGGTTTATTTGTTTTTCAGAGAGAAAGAGAGAGAGAGAGAGAGAGAGAGAGAGAGAGAGACAGAGTGTGAGCAGGAGAGGGGCAGAAAGAGAGGGAGACACAGAATCCGAAGCAGGCTCCAGGCTCTGAGCTGTCAGCACAGAGCCCGACCTGGGGCTCGAACTCGTGAACCGTGAGATCATGACCTGAGCCGAAGTCGGATGCTTAACCGACTGAGCCACCCAGGCGCCCCTGGAATTTTATTTTTTTAAATGTTTATTTATTTGTTTATTTTAAGAGAGGGGGGCAGAGAGAGAGGGAGTTAGAGAGAATCCCAAGTAGGCTACAAGCTTAAGTGTAGAACCTGAAGCGGGGCTTCATCCCATGAACCCGGAGATCATGACCTGAGCTGAAATTAAGAGTCAGAGCTTAACCAACGGAGCCACCCAGGTGCCCCTGTTCTTGGAATTTTAAAGGCTATTTTCTTTGGGAATTCATATTTAAAGCATATATACTGAAGTATTTCAGGTATAGAGCCGCAATGTATGCAATTTACTTTCAAATGGTCATATATGTATAGTAAAATCTTGGTTTGAGAGCATAATTCCTTCCAGAAATGAATTATGTAGCCCAAAGCTCTCATATATCAAAGCGAATTTCCCCATGAGAAGTAATGGAAACTCAGATGATTTGTTCCACAACCCAAAAATATTCATATAAAAAGGATTATGTTACTATAATAAAAATAGTAAAGAAAATACAAAATATAAAGAAAAATAAACAAATTAACCTGCATCTACTTTTTGGAAACCTTCATGGTTGGCATGAGGGAGACAAGAGAGAGGAGGGTTACAGTGTAGCACAGCTTTCATGATCACTAACGGAATCACTGTTATCCATTGGCTCAACGGAATCATTTTCTTTTTGTGCAATTTTAGTAAGGAACTATCCAATGACACTTGCTTTTGCCTCCTTTTGAGCATTTCGCAGAAATGTGACATTGCATTGACTATCACCCACAATCCCACAGAGAGAGAGAGAGAGAGAAGAACCATTGGCTCAGTTGTGATCATGAGACGTTTGGTGTCACGTACTACTTGTATTGCAAGATATCGATCGTTTATGAAGTTAAAATTTATTAGAAATGTTTGCTCATCTTGTGGAACACTCACAGAACAAGTTACTCGCAATCCAAAGTTTTACTGTGTGTGTGTGTGTGTGTGTGTGTGTGTGTGTGTTACAATGGTGAAAAAGCAATATGCATTCAGCAGAAACTGTACTTTGATCTTTGAATTTGGCTCTTTTCCCAGGCTAACAACATGCAGGATGATACTCTGTCGTGGTGCTTGGCAACAGCAGTCATGAAATCATGAGGATCAACAACCAATACATTTAGAACCATTTTGTTTTTCACTTTCAGTACAGAATTCAGTCTATTATGTGGAACATTCAACCCTTCATTATAACATAACTTCGTGTGAGATTATTTTGCCCAACTGTAGACTAACGTTAAGTGTTCTGAACAGGTGTAATGTGGGCGGGGCTGAGCTGTGATGTTCTGTGGGTTAGGTGTAGTAAATGCAGTTTTGACTTACATTTCAAGCTAAGAACAGGTTTATGGAGATGTAAGCCCATCGTAAGTTGAGGAAGATCTCCGTATACACGTATGTACTCAATCATTTGAGAGTAACGGAGACACACACACACACACACACACACACACACAATGAGAGTACAAATGATAAAGAAAATGAGGTAAGTTGTTAACAGTAAGTGACTCTGGATAAAGAATCACCTGTTCTACATTATTTTTTATGTTTTTATTTTTATTTTAGAGAGAGAGCGTGGGGGAGAGGGGCAGAGGCAAAGAGAGATAATCTTAAGCAGGCTTCACACCCAGCGTGAGCTCAACTTGGGGCTTGATCAAGACCTGAGCGTCAATCAAGCGTCAGAAGCCCAACCAAGTGAGCCACGCAGGTGCCCAAAGGGTCACTTCTTTTATGTATGATGCATGTTCTTGCAATTCTTCTGTTCCTTGAAGCTACCTTGAAATAAAAGGTTAAATGTAAAATCTTAAAACTCTTTTTTCTACATGAAGTTTTGTGTGCGATCATCTACTTATTAAACTCGCTGCCCACTAAGCCTGCCCCCTCCCACCTGGACCCTCCACGTCTCCTTTCTCACCCACTCAGTAGTTCACTCTTCAGGAAACTGGCCACCCTCCCTCCCCCCTTCTATCTCTAGACAAGTAGACCTGGATGGGGCCTTTGCCCCTCCAGTGTGTTCTTCCTCTCTTCTTGCCAGTTGTTTGCCTTGACTCCCTTCCAAGGCGGCGCGCCGCTCACCCAACACAGAGAGAGCCCCTGGGAAAGGGCTCCAGAGAAGCAGTTGGTACCACCCCTTTCTTCTGTCACTTCTTTCTCTGCTGTTCCCTTCTGGGAGAGTGACAAAGGAGAGAGAATTCAGGCAGGAAAGTGTAGTGGAGTGTGGGAAGTCAAATAGCTATGTCCTGGGGTAGGAGATTCTAGGGAGCGTCTTGCAAAGCAGAACCCTGAAAACAGCAATCCTGCTTCGCTTCTCTGGTTAATGTATGTCTAGGGGTTAGGTCCTGCCTATGTTCACAAATTCCTTAGGCCATGTTATCACATGGAATATTTTCTCCTGTCTTAACTTGTTTTTCTGCACGTTTTCTATACGTTCTTACTGGCATGTAGCCCACCGACGTTTTGCACAATGTGTCTCTAAGTGCCTGAGAGCCCCGCAGGGAGGCTTCCCTTCGCGTCCCCCTCACCTCTCTTGACTTGCACGGAGTCCTGAGTAATCCTTTCTGCCGTCCTCTGCTTTGCTGGACGAAGCCGAGAGCCGAACCCACATTGGAGGCGGGGGCCTGTCTGTGGATCCGTGTGTGTGTGCCCCTGGTCGACGTGGCCTTGCACGTCCTCCCATTCAGAGGTGCCCTTTATTTCTCCAATTCCTCCGTCTGGGCTGGCCTTGGGTCCCGGTACCCTGGCACAAGCAGAGGTTTGCAAGCCCACGTGCTAGACATACTGTCTGGCTGCCCTTGGAGCCTCCACCTGACCTCCTCGGGGGTCAGGGAAGTGGCCCAGGCAGAAAGGACTGCCCCACCAGCCCTTAGAAAAGCAGGAGGTGATACTCTGTTATTTGAAGCCGCACAGTTCTGCCAAGGCTTGATCTGCAGGGGATGCTCCCTGTCCCAGGGCCCGTCCCCAGCTGGCCGGAGAGCTGCGTTTGGGCTTGGGGGCCCTTACAGCATCGCCCTGCCCTGACGGCCCCCTTGCATACCTGTACACACGGCCTCTTCTTGCTTCCCTCTCCGCCGGCCAGGCCCCGGCCACTTGTCACTTGCTGAAATAAAGAACAGGAGAGTGGCACGGCATGGGACATTATGACTAATTTATTTCTGGAAGTTCTACTGGTGACCTAGCACGCTTCCTCTCTAACGCTGGAAAATCATTGCACTGAAAGGAACAATTTTTCATCCTAAGCTGCTATTCTCTTTGAGAAACCAAACAGTTAAATGTATATGTGGCCTGCTTGTCTTGATGACGGGTTCCGTCTAGAGGGTGATATCTTTATCAAGAAGTAGTCAAGATGTAGATGAGTACCAGAGGGACCACTGGAAAAGTACCCCTCTGCTGTATATTTCATCCTAGCAATGGCCCCATCAGTCTCCAGAGAAGGAAGGAGGTGGCAGCCGGAGAGGGTGTTGTCGTTCTGCGAATAAAGGTTTATTACTTTTCTCTACCTTCCATCAATCAGCTCAATGTTAGGAGAACTAAAAAGGAAAAAGCAAACCTAATCTTTGTGTCTGCTCGTAAACGAAAACGGGCGGAATATTCCCTCATTCCTGACCTTGAAAGTAACTTTTTCAAAGTTAGGTAAAACCAGGGAACATGATCTGATCGGACCTGGAAACTGGAAGAGAGAATCTATAGCTTGTAACCTCAGCTTTGACATTTATCCGGCTGTCACATTTCAAGTCAGGGAACGTTTGTGGCACCTACTCTGTGCTGGGAGCAAGGCCAATGACGCGGAGAACACAGACAGACGAGACATGGTGTCTGCTCTCTCTAGACTCACGAAATAGCAAGAGTGAGCAATACACGACTATAATGATGTTAGAATCAAAGAACAAACGAATGAACTAACGGGAATGGCACAGATCAGTTCCGACTTTGGGGCCAGCACAACTTACTAGAGTAGGTGGACTTTGTAAAAGAACTTGGCTTTCCCGGGTGGCAACGGTGGGGAAGACAGCTGTCCAAGAGGTGAGAGAACTGGGCCAGCTGCCTTGGATCGAGAGATGGAAGCCATATCTTTAGGAAGCCTTGGACTTTGTACTCTTTAACATTTTTAAAAAGGGGATGGGTGAAAGTGGTCAGAAAGATACAAACTTCTGGTTATAAAATAAGTCCCGAGAATGTAATATGCAGCATGGTGACTGTAGTTAATAATACTCTATATTTGAACGTTGCTAAGAAAGTATATCTTAAAGGTTCTCATCCCAAGAAAAAAATTCTATAACTCTGTGTGTTGAATGATGTTAGCTAGACTTATTGTGGTGATCATTTCCCAATATATACACACATCAAAATATTATGTTATACCCCTGCAACTAATATAATATTAATGCCAATTACATCTCAATTTAAAAAAAAAAGTTGTGGGAAGGAAATTCTAGACAACGAAAGGGACATAAGCCAAGGCAGAAAAGTAGAATATGTGTCAAGCAGAATAAAAACTACAAGAGTCCATGGGGTGCCTGGGTGGCTCAGTCAGTTGAGCATCGGACTCTTGGTTTCAGCTCAGGTCACCGCCTTGCGGTTTGTGAGTTTGAGCCCTGAGTGGGGTTCCGCACTCCCAGCGTGGAGCCTGCTTGGGATTCTCTGTCTCCCTCTTTCTCTGCCCTCCTCCTGCTCATGTTGTCTCTTTTCTCTCAAAAATAAATAAATAAACTTTAAAAAAAACCACCTACAAGAGTCCAATGAAGATTGGATAGGCAGTGGGGATGGGACATGGAAAGGGGAGGGTCAAGAAGAGATTGTTGGAAAGGTCAGTGGGGGTGAGGTAATGGAAGACCTGTTTGTGTGCTTCAGATTGTCTTTGAAAACATAATATCCCCCCCCCCCCCCGAGAATTTTCTGTGCTACTGGCAAGGGCATGAGAAGCACTCAATCCAGTTTTAGGGCAGGAAATTTTCTGATCTTCTCAGATGACTTGCGTCTGGGCTGCAAATTCATGGTAGGTTGCTTCTGGCTTTTTCTGACTCCGAGAGTGGCTTACTAGGGTCCCTACCCTTGGCAGCCCCTGGACCCTGACTTTTATCTTCCTAGCCCCGAGAATCTATCAGAGCATGACTTGTTCTCTCAGCTGCCTGGTCAGGACGCTGCTGTCCCGTCCCTGAATCTCCTCCCACATCGGCCTCGGGTTGCTATTTTCTACTTGATGTTTTTAAGAAGATTGAAAAAATATTTTGGGGGCGCCTTGGTGGCTCACTTGGTTGAGTGTCTGACTTCGGCTCAGGTCATTATCTCCCTGCTTGTGAGTTCAAGCCCCGCGTCGGGCTCTGTGCTGACAGCTCAGAGCCTGGAGCCTGCTTCCGATTCTGTGTCCCTCTCTCGCTCTGCCCCTCACCCACACATGCTCTCTCTCTCTCTCTCTCTCAAGAATAAATAAAACATTAAAAAAAGAAAGAAAAAGTACTTTGTCCAGCTGGAACCTTGTTCTGAATCACTTCGTTGTCCTTACTGGGTGTGGAAGTTCCGCTGAGTTGCTACTGTAAATTTATGACAAAAACCAATCTGAGGTGACCTGTCAGCACCGCCGAGCAATCTTAATCCGTTCGGTAGTAAAGTCACTCCCGTTTTCTCTGAGGTAACTGATACATGTCCTGTTCTTTCTTCTCAAGTATTCGGCACCCCTTCCTGCCTCTTCATTTTCAGATGGGGATTTTGAGTCAAACTGCAGTGAAGTATTAGAAGTGAAGGGGCTGGTTTCATCCTTGCACTGCTTGCCGTCATCACTGTGGCTCTACCCATGTGTTCCTTGTCTACCATGGATGAAATGTCTGAACTTCTACTGGAGCAGAGGGGTCTGCTTATCACTGGGTCCCATCCCCTCGAGCCTCCTGCAGTGATTTTCTCCTGTCATTCCTCCCCTTGTCATGTATCGCCCCTTTCTCTTTTCCAACTGTGTCATCATGAAAACGTACCCATCACATATTTACGATGTTTCATATTAAAAAACAGAACAGCAGCCTTCTCTTAACCATATATGCCCCTTCAGCTAAGCAAAATTCCCTGAAGGAGTTGTTTCTTCCTCGATTCTGTTTTCTTAATCTCTCATTCTCTCGTCAACAGGTCCCAGTCATGGCCTCTTCCCCGGCACTCTGTTGAAACCTTTCTGGTCGTGGTTGCTTAGGACCTCCGTCCTGTTAAATCCAAAGGTCAGTTCTCAAGCAGCTTTTAACATAGTTGGTCTTTTAACATAGTTGTCTTTTAACTTTTTATTTTCAAATAATTTAGGGGGCACCTGGGTGGCTCAGTTGGTTAAGTGTCCAACTCCTGATCACGGCTCAGGTCGTGATCTCAGTTTGTGACTTGGAGCCCCGCATGTCACAGTGCGGAGGCTGCTTGGAATTCTGTCTTCCTGTCTCTCTGCCTCTCCCCCGCTTGCTCTCTATCTCTCAAAAATAAATAAAAATAAACCTTAAAAAATAATAAAATAATTTAAAACTTACGAAAAAGTTGAGAGAATAGAGCAAAAAACTCCCACATATCCTTCACTCCGTTTACCAGTTGCTAACACTTTGCCATGGCTTTGTCATTATTTTCTCTCCTCCTCCTCCAGCACCTCCTCTCCTCCTCCTCCAGCACCTCCTCTCCTCCCCTCCTCCTCCTCCTTTTCCTGTCTCTGTCTCCGCTCTCTTTCTTCTCCCCTTGTGAAGTTTATCTTGAGTCAATAGAGAGTAAGTTGCAGACGGCATGCCCCTTTACCCCTAAATATTTCAGCAGTGTGTATTTCCTAGGGATAAGGACATTCACTTGCATAACCATGTTATAGTGATCAAAAATCATGATAATACAATTTTCTCATCTAACCAGCCCACTTTTTTCAACCATCACCCATTGCTCCAGTAGTGACTTTTATGGCATTTCTTTTTCTGGTTTAGGATCCAATTCAGGATTATGCCTTTCATTTCATTTTTATATCTTTTTAGTTACCTTTATCCTGGAATGCTTTCTCAGCCTTTCTTTGATTATCATTACCTTGACATTTTTGAAAAGTAAAAGCCAAATATTTTGTAGAATGTCCCTCAGTTTGGGTTTATTGGATGCTTCCTTATGATTGGAATCAGCTTATGCATTTTTTTGATAGAAACACTGCATACAGGATACTGCATCCTTCTTGGTGCATGATGTGAAGAGGCACATAATGCCAGTTCCATTCTTGGTGCAAAATGATGGTTTTTGAAGTCATTATTCCTACTAGATTTATTAGGTAGCATTAGCATGTAAAAAGGAGCTTTTTTCTGGGGGGCACCTGGGTAGCTCAGTTGGTCGAGCGTCCATCTTCGGCTCAGGTCATGATCTCACTCTTCGTGAGTTCAAGCCCCGTGTCGGGCTCTGTGCTGACAGCTTGCTCAGAGCCTGGAACCTGTGTCTCCTTCTCTCTCTTCCCCTCCCTCTCTCGTGCTCTGTCTCTTTCTGTCTCTCAAAAATAAATAAATGCCAGAAAAATTTTTAAAAAAAGAAGCTTTTTCTATCCATCTGTCTATCTATCTATCTTTCTATCTATCAAGTATCAATATGGAATGATAGATTTCTTGTTCTATTCAGTGGGTTATAATTCACGGCTATTTTGAAATATTTTGACACTAAAATGTTCTATATTTGGCCAATAGAATCCTCTTAGGGGTGACTACTGTGTACTTTTGTTATACACTGTAATTTCCTGAGTACTTTTTAAATTTTCTCTCACACAAACAAAATAATGTTTTATTCACATCTTCTACTTTGTATATCCTATCCCTGAAATCAGCCATTTGTCCAAGGACCTTTGACTCCTTTTACTGGAAATGGTATTTAATGGGAAATAAAGATTTGGTGCTAGGTTGTCTCATTGCTATTGTGGTGTTTTGCTTCCCATACAGTGGACAGACCTACAAAAGAATTGTGGTTAATTCCAATTCACCATCAAAACATTCTGCCTAGTCTTCACTCAATCCATAATTATATCTCCCTTCTCCAGCAGTGAGAAACCTGGCTCCCACTATCATCAATATATTTACTCATTTGTTCAAGCCTGTAACACACATCAAAGAATTTCAGAGTTGCAAACCTACACCATTAAGAAAAGCAAAATATTATCCATCAGTGAAAGTTCAAGATTTGTTTGGAGTTCTTTTTGTCTTTAAATTAAAGATATAATGGGGCGCCTGGGTGGCTCAGTCAGTTGAGCATCCGACTTCGGCTCACGTCATGATCTCACCGTTTGGGGGTTTGAGCCCCGCATCGGGTTCTGTGCTGACAGCTCGGAGCCTGGAGCCTGCTTCGGATACTGTGTCTCCCCCTCTCTCTGCCCCTCCCATGCTCATGGTCTGTCTCTCTCTGTTTCTCAGTAATAAATAAATGTTAACAACAACAACAAAAGATATATTGTCAGAGTACTGTGTTCAAAAGTTAGCATACCTTTTCAACTCCATTCAATTAGGACACATTGATAGCTTGACATCAGCCATGAAGGAAGTATTCACACTATGGAGACTGACAAATGCTACAAATCATCAGGTTTTTTTTTTTCTTTTTTTCCCAGAGTGTCATTTGTCAAACATGTTCCAGTACACTACTCATACAATTCTCTCATTTGCTCCGGCCAAAAACCTAGCAGTTATCTTTGATAACTTTTTTCTTACATTTCCTATCTAATTCATCAAATTATGTCCATAATCTGACCACTTTTCTTATGGGATGAATGTTTGTATCTCCCCAAAGGTCATATGTTGAAATCCTAACCCCCAAAGTGATAGTATCAGAAAGTAGAGCCTTTGGGAGGAAATTGTATTTGGATGAGGTCATGAGAATACAGCCTTTATAACGGGATTAGTGTCTTTATAAGAAGACGAAGAGACGCCAAAGGGCTCTGCTTGTACAAAGAAGAGGCCATGTGAGCACACAGTGAGATGACAGACTGTCTGTCAGCCAAGAAGAGGCCCTCATCAAGAAGGGAATCCACCAGCCCCTCCATCCACACTGGACTTCCCAGCCTCCAGAACTGTGCGAAATACATGTGTATTGTTGAAGCCACCTATCTATGGTATTTTGTGATAACAGCCCTCATTAAGACAACTTCTTGCCGCTCAGATCCTCTTCCAGGCATTGTATCTCTCACCTAAACCAGTGTAATGCCTTCTGATCGAGTCTCTCTGCTTCCACTACTTCCCGCCTATAGTTTATGCCCTGTCCAGCCATCAACATGATCAAATTGGGTCACTCTCCCGCTCAAAATTCCCCCACAGAGTTCCTCCCACTTCAGATAAAATGTAGTCTTCTTACCATGGCTTATAAGACTCTATCCTATCTAGGCTCACTCACCTTATGACCTTATCTCCTACCATTTCCCCCTTCCCTGCCCCCACCAGCTGCTACAGTCACATTAGCCATGTGGGTGTTCTTCAAACACTCCCACAGGGAAGTGATTTCTCCCTCAGGGACTTGGCTTTTGCTGCTACCTATGCTGGAAACACCTTTCTAGGGACAGTTTATCCAGCTCTCTCCGTCACTACTTTCGGGCTCTGTTCAAATGTCACTTCCTTTGAGAGACCTTCCCTTAAAATCCCATCTCAACTTGCAATCCTTTTTTCCATCCCGCTCAATCTCCCAGGACTGCTACTTTTTTTCCCAAAACGTTTATCATCACCTTATCATCTCCATAATGCCTATATTAATTATGTTCACGTTCACCACTGTGTTCCAAGCAGCCACAACCGTAGCTGGCGCTTGGCATTTAATAAATATTTGTTAAATCATTAAAAAAGTGAACAGGTGAATTCTAAATGTTTATGCTCCAATCTTATTTGGAACCTCACATTGCTGAGAAATCATTGTACTTAATTACTGTTTATCTTCTTGATGGTTACTTCAGAGTTTTCTGTTTTCTTGAAATCGTCCTCCTTCCCATTTTTTTTTTCAAATGACTTAGATTTAATCATTGGAAGCAAACTAAGTGGAAAGCTTACAATAGAGAAGAATTACATGTCAGCGCCTTTTGCAAACTTGAGCTGGGACAGAAAGGGGCTGGGGCTGCCCCTCAACCCGATCCCTTCCCAACAAAGACATCCAGTGTCCCCGGCAGTCCGGCTCAGGGAAGAGGGGGCCCCTGCTGGCTCTGTGCGCTGAGGTCGCCTTGCCCACCGCTCACTCCTGGCCGCCATCGGGAGCCCCGCCTTGCCGGCTCTGGTCGTCACCCTTCTTCTTGTGGCCGGAGACGATGTCATCAATCCGCAGGAGCAGAACCGCCGTCTCCACCGCCGTCTTGTATGTCTGCAGCTTGACAGCCAGGGGCTCCCAGATGCCCAGCTCCTTCATGTCCACCAGGGTGCCAGTCTCCCCGTTCACACCCCAGGTCTCACAGCCCTCCTGGGTGTGCTTGGCCCGAAGGGAGGTGAGCACACGACTCCTCGCTCAGGAGTCACAGAGAGCATTTGTTTTGCTTTTTAGCTTCCCAGAATCTTCAGAAAACCCTTCCTATGCTCCTATCTCCCCAAAGTCTAAGGCAGAAATATGCTTTCTAGCTTCCTTGGAAGCTAGATTGTTGACAGCAGCAGCACTAGCCTGTGTGGCATCTTTAGAAGATCTCTCCCGAGTGGATGCAGTCTCATGGGCTCACAGAGAAGCGTGAGCACAGTGCTTTCATGCAGATTAGACAAAAAGGCCTGGCAGATATAATGATATGGTTTCCTAAGAAGGTAATGCCCATCGAGTAATTCCCATACACTGTCCACCTTATCCTTCCCTCCTTCTTGTGTGACTTGGAGGACGCGCTGTCTCCAATGGCTTTGATCAAGGTTGACGTCTCCACACAGGCACTTCCTCCTATCCTGTGCCACGGCACCCACCACACCCATTACTCTAGTTCTCTCTGGAATCCTTATCTTCCATTTGCTTCCTCCCCTCTGAGAAGAAGTAGGTTTGCATTGCTGTCATTCTAAGCAGGTCTCTTGACTTGTCACCATCCCTCCAAAACCTGAAAAACAGAGGCCTTATCCATTCCTTGACTTCTCACTAAGCTTTTGAGGGCACATTCCATCTCAAGCCCTTTTCCACCTACTGTAGCCCTTCTAATTCTCCAAGTCAGTGGCCTGTTATCCTCTTATCATTCTCTTTGACTTTTGTGCAAAACTGGGACACCCAGTGGATCCGCCATTCTGCTTCTTAAATATTTCATCCTGTGGCTTCCAGAACACCCCTTGCATCTGATTTCCTCATTATCCCTTTGATTGTTGCTTGCCTTTTCCTGATTCTTCCCTCTCTTTCAGATCTTTGAATATTGGAATTTCCCATCATTTTATCTTTAGGTGTTCCCTCTTTTTACTCTAAACAATTTCTAATGAATTGCATCTATTCCTGTACCACTAACTCCCATGTCCTAGCCAAAACTATCAAATCTACATTCCTGCTCATTTCTTAAGTATAGACTGTATTTCTTATTTCGACACAGATTTACCACATGTATCTCAGACTTAACCTGTCTGTGTCAGTCAGGGTTTTAGCAATAGAACCACTAGGAAATCACATATATGTGTGATCACATATATGTGATTTCTTACAGGGACTTGACCTTTTGTAGTTATAGAAGTTGGCAAACTATTTCTGTAAGGCTGTGGTCTCTACACTGGATTCTGTAGCTTAAAGTCAGCAGAGTGGGCAACTGCGAAGGGAAGATAGTTATAAATTGGGGTGGAGCATGGACAAACAGGAATCCATGAGAAAGGACTGGAGCCCAGGTCAGTGTCTCGTGGCCTTATGCCTGTAACTTGGATGATGTAGGTGTCCTACAGGAGAAAAGAGCGTCCTTCATCCTGGGGCTGATCACGCACCTGGTCCAGCAGTCAGAGAAGCAGAAGGTGGAGAAGGTGAAAGGTGGAGCAGCTGCAGGCCCAGCTGCTGACCCACACAACCAGGTGAGCCAACAAATAAGTGACAATGTGCACGAACTGCAACATCACCTGGTGTCCCTGCACCGACCTTCCGAATCTCACCCCAAATGTCTCCAATCCTACCCAAAAACATTCAGAGGAAGGAATTCTGAGAAATAAAGGTTAGTCTAGGCAAGTTGACACGTTAGAAGGCCACCCTACTTTTCAAAGTTAGATTCACTATCTTCCTATGTCTTTTCCCTCAGAAAAAATGCTCTTCTGACACCCTCCCTATACAATACCATCCTCCTACTTGTCTAATTTCGAGCCTCTGAGTCATCTCTACCTTTTTTCTCTCATGACCCTGCCCCCTCCCCATCATGGTACATTCAGTTAGTCACCAAGTCTTGCTAATCCTAACTCCTTAATTTTTTTTCACGTTTATCCTCTTCATGCAATCCCATATCTGAACCATGTCTTGTCTGGCCCATGGATCAGAAGCACTGGTCCAAATGCCTCCAAGTTGTTCCCCATCCCATTCACATAATTAGATCTAATTATGTCATTTTCTTTCTTTAAAAAATTTTTTAATGTTTATTTATTTTTGAGAGCGAGAGAGACAGAGACAGAGACAGAGACAGAGTGTGAGAGGGGAAGGGCAGAGAGAGAGGGAGACACAGAATCCGAAGCAGGCTCCAGGCTCTGAGCTGTCAGCACACAGCCTGATGTGGGCTTGAACTCAAGAATCGTGAGATCATGAACTGAGCTGAAGTCGGATGCTTAACTGACTGAGCCACCCAGGCCCCCCATAATTATGTCATTTTTTAAATATAATGTCGTTCATGGATCATTTGATCTATAGAATGAATGAAAACCCCCTAAACATGTAGATTGGATTATTGTTCCTAATTCTTTCCTCTCCCTACAATAGAATTATATGTCTGTGCCCTTTGCTGTGTGACTGCAAATCTTTATGTAATGTGAACACAGTACACTTTCCCATCCCATGTGACTTGCATTGGTCAATGGAATCTTGGCTGACCTAATATGAGAAGACATTAAATGTGCTTATATGGTTTAGATCCCTATCTCTGGTTTCAGTTATTGTCATGAGGAATGCATGCCTAGAAATACGTGCTGTGGATACAAGTTCTAGAATGAGACCTGTGGAGCAGAACTAGTCTGCACCCTGTAGCCAACCCCAGCTTAACTTGTGCAGGCCCTGCAAAAATCAACCAAAATCAACCAAACCTCAGCTGACCCCCCCGTGAACTGGAAAATAAATGTTCCTTATTGGAGGCTAGTAAGATTTGGAGCATCATTCGTTACACAGCATTATTGTAGCAATAGTTGAGAAATACATGTAATATACAAGTCTTCCACGATCTAAACTCAGCCAGACTTTTAATGCCAATGTCAAGCCATTTTCTCCCATGCATCTATAGGAATACTTGTTCTCATGTATTGAGCACCTATACTTTTCATGCCAGACTGACTTGCTCAGACTAGTGAATAAATAGCAGAACTGAGGTTCATGCATGTCACAGTCCAGAGCATCATGTATTATTCTCACATTTTTATTCTGTTAATCTGTTCTCCAGCCATAGAGTTGCTTGGGATCCTCCAAACATGCCTATAACATGAAACCTATAATTCTCCATCTACTTTTGTAGGTCAAACGTCAGGCTCCCATTTATGGATAATCAGATCACACTAATAGCGACTAAATTTATTGAGTGTGATGTTGCAGCCACTAGAACACAGCCACTATGTTCTTAGTTACTCATTTACTCTTCACAACCACCCTGTAAGATAGGTACCATCATTGTCACTCTAACAGAGGAGAAAACTGCGACCCAGAAAAGCAGAGTAATTTGCAAAGTCACACAGTGAATCACAGATCCAGGATTCAAGCCCAGTTTAACTCCAAAACCTCTGCTCTTTGCCAGTCTACTGAATCCCCATCAACTGCCGTTGGGTCTCTTATGTCCCTACTACTCTGCACAGACCTGTATTATAACTCTGCACATTTTATGATGATTATTTATACTACTGTTTCCCCCCATTTCACTGTGAAGTTTTAGAAGTCAAGGGCGCCTGGGTGGCTCAGTTGGTTGAGCGTTCGACTTTGGCTCAGGTCATGATCTTGCGGTTGGCGAGTTCGAGCCCCGCGTCAGGCTTACTGCTGTCAGTGCAGAACCCTCTTCGGATCCTCTGTCTCCCTCTCTCTCTGCCCCTCCCCTGCTCTCTCTCCCAAAAAGAAATAAGCATTAAAAAAAAAAGAAGCTAAGGAGTCAGGGATGCCTGGGTGACTCAGTTGGTTAAGAGTCCGCCTCTAGATTTTGGCTCAGGTCATGATCTCACGATTCGTGAGCAGTCAGAGGATTTCTCTCTCTCTCTCTCTCTCTCTCTCTCAATACATACATACATGTATGTCAAGGACTCAATCTTAGGTGTCCTTTGTCCTCATGTGTCTGGTACCTAGTAAGCGGATAGCCCATAGCTACTTCTCACTAAATGTTTGTGAATGCTATTTTCTGTGGAACTGTTTTGTCATCAGTCAAATTTTCTTCACAAATTGCTGGAGAACTGGTCCAAATTGCCTTTCTCTGAAACATGAAAATGACATAACCTATTTTGAGAACGATTTATAAAAAAAATCATGTTTTTCACACAGTTGGAAAGAACATAATGATAAGGAATTTTTCAAATTTCCCCTCAAGTGCTTGCCTTTTAAACATCAATCAAACAATCAACAAATCCTGACTGAGTGCCTCCTATGCATCAAAACCAGGCCAACCACTTGTACTAGAGATGGCTAACTAATTACTTTGTGCTCTGCTGGCTGTATTTCATTTTTTTCGGATCCGGTCTTATTTTTGTGTCTTTGAGCCAGTGGGATCAATGAATATGGAAAGAACTTAAGATAAAATGAAAATTTTACCTGACAGCCTTTTCTGGAAGCTTCAATGACTCTGGGAGAGTTTATCGATTCCTAAAGAAAAATTACCATTCTCTTTTAAGGAAGGGTGAAATATAGGAGGGTTTAGTGAATAAAAGGAATTAGAGCAATTAGCACAGCCTTTTAAAATCTAGCTTATTTCTATTGATTAGACGGCCTTAGAATTGTTGAAGGTAATGGAAATTACATATGTGAACAAGACAGGCATTAGGTCTGTGAACCAGGACCCGCCTTTTTGAAGAAAAAAGCCCAGGGTTGAGAGAATTCAGTCACAAAAGTGAAGGGAGAATTTCTGAAGGTTTCAAAGTGTATTAGGAAAAGGATTTTTTCTTTATAAGGGTTAGGTAGTCATAGTCATGCATTGAGATTTTTGAGACTAAGTACAAGGTACTTGCTTAAAACACAAAGTTCAAAACAAAAAGGGAAACTAGAGGTAGTATTTATTGAACTTATTAGACCTATATTAGTGGGTTATTTTCTTTTAGTGAGTTATTTTCTTTCAGTGAATGTATGAATTTTTCTTTTTTGGTGCTGGGACATTTTACGCAGATTCATTGTCCTAATAGCACTGAGAAAAGCATACGGTAGAATCCAAAAATTTCAGCCTTGTTCATCAAGAAAATAAGAATAGGTGAGCAACATTTTCTTCCATAGTGTTGCCTTCTTACCAACTCTGTATGAGTATACTGAACGAAAAAAGTGGATTTTTGAATGGCCTAGTGATTTGTTTGGTCCAATCTTGCCTGGGTTTTAGAGAATTAAAACAGATGCACATTTCCCTTATCATATGCATTTGCTGTATCAACAGAATGGTTTGGATCCCAGATGTGGGGAATGCAATTTAAGAAAAGTAAATCTCAAGGTTGAAGAAGGAATATAATGATGAAAAACATAACTGAGGCAAGAAAGCACAGAGCTCAGTGTTTTGTTGGTTTGGGTAATTAAAAAAATCATTTATATATAAAGAGGAAGATGGAAGATGACGGCTTTGGTGGTTCTTTGTGTGGTGTGATAGCACAGGATGAATGGTACACAATTAGGGCATATGTAAAATCACAGTTGAATGAACCAGAGGAAGAGTTGGCTTTGCATGTAGGTCTGCATTCCCAATGTAAGTCAGGTACCATTTCATCAAGACACATGCTATCGTCTGTTCCATTGCACAACCAACCACTGGTTTGCTGTATGTGCATTTCATTCATTTATTCATAAATATGTATTGGGGTATGTTCAATATGCTTGGTTGAGTGTACAATAACTCTTTTCTTTTTCTCAGACCTGTCACTCCTACCGTCTTTCCTTTTGGCATAGAAGTCACCATCTGTCTTGTCTTTAGAACTGGGCACAAGGGTTGGGGATCCTGCCCTGGGATCTGCCTACAGAGGGTCCCACTTGGGGCCTTTTTTGAGTACAGCCCTCATCAGAGGGTGAGGAGTCCTTGGGACTAAAAAAAAAAAAATATGCCTGCTGAGATCAGTCTACTAAGAGCTTGTGGCCACTCAGGGCCTCTCCTCCCACCCTTCTAGGGCAAGCTGTGAGTCAGGGCCAGGTTCACGGGTGTGGCCCCTGTGTAGTTCTGCAGGGCCCTGTGCTCAGAAAGGCCCATCCTTGATTTCATGCTCTGCTGTTACTGTCTTGAAATGACCCATAATTTTATCTTTGAACTTGTGTTTTGTAAAGGAAGTCTGATGGGACCGTGGGCCCGCACACGGGCAGACGAGGCACACTATGTTTCCTGTAAGCTGCCTCTCTGCGGCTCATTGCTCCTCCTGTAGCATGTAGCATTTACAGTGCCCGTGAGCCCAGAATTCTGGTGGGCCCACTTGTCGGGGGTGGGGGGGTTGTGAGACTGAACGCAGGTACAAAGTAAGTGTGCTGCATTTATGATTGAGACAATGAGGGCGAACAACCCAGAAAGGCCACACTTCCCATCTGCACTAGAACTTGCTTTGAGGGCAGAAAGAATTCTAAGAAAGCATGAATGAGCCAGAAACCCTATCACATCCTGTCTTACTCATTTACTTTCCTGTATTCGTTAACCACTTTTGCTGAAAACGAAGACCTAGAAGGAAGGGAGAAAGAGGCTAATCCACAATTTCTGTTCCTCTCCTCCCTTATGTATCAGGACACTGAAGGTAAAGAGTATATTGGTAGAATGTGTACATGTCAAGAAGTGAAAAAAAAACAGTTGAGTTAATTTTGTGCAGGCTTTCCATTGTTCTAGTAAGAATGAAATACAAATGCATAATACCCTTTTTATAAAAATAGGAGCTGTGTGATTTTAGTATTCTTCATATGAGTTCAAAGCTCTTACAGTTGCATTTAAACCTGGCATTGCATGATAAAAAGATGAATGGTAAAATTCACGCTAATAATTTAAATTTAAAATTGTTCTTTTTTAGAATGGCATTAAATAGCTAATAAACAACGCTGTGACAAGTCAGAGAGAATGTGGAAAAAAGAAGCAAGCTGTATATTTGAGTACCCTTGACAGCACTTTTCTCCTGCCTTTTGAACAAGGGGCTTTGCATTTTCATTTTGTACTGGGACAGCCAAATCTGTAGCTAGTCCTGCTCAAGATAGCTGGGGCCCAAGAATCTTGCCCAAAGGGTTCTTAGTTCTCTTGAGACCTTTTCCCCACATGCATCCTTTTAATGCATATATAAGACCACACATATTGTCTTTGCATTTTCTGTTTCCTTCCCTAAAGTCTGAGTGCATGGGGGCACCTTGTTCATTTTGGTATTCCTAACTGCTAGCACAGGGCCCGACTCATAGTAGGCACTTCATAAGTACTTGCTAAGTTAGTGAATGAATGAATGAATGAATGAACGAACATGAATAGGAAAGTCCCTGTCTTCAATGGTTTAAAATCTATGGGGGAGGGGGGGAGGCAATAGGCAATAGGAAAACTGTGAAGGTAAATTTGATCACAGGTAATAAAGTAAATAAATGAATGAATGACTAAATAAAAATAAGGTGCTATGGGCCTACAGAAAGGGGGCATCTAATGCAGCTTTGGATACTGTCTAGGTCAGTAGTGTTCAGTTACTTTGGGTGAACGTTAGAGTTATTTAGAATTTTTGAAAGCTGAGTAACAATGGCCATATCCCAGATCCGGTAACCTAGACTTCCTGGGAATGGGACCCATTATAATAATAACTCCTCAGGTGATTCTAAGATTCTAAGATAAAGCCCAAGCTGAGAACCATAGGTGAGGCTGGGTCAGGAAAGATCGGTAGAATTCCGGCAAAAGGTGGCCGGGCCAGCCAGGCTGGGCCGATGATGAAGTAAGAGAAAAATAGGTGGGTTGGAGGGTAAACAACTTGTTTAAATTCTTGGAGCTTCATTGATCTCATGTGTAAAATATGGCTAAGAATATGTCGCTCATGGGATTGTTGTGAGGATTAAAGAGATGATTTCTGTGAAATGCTCAGTTCCTAAGAGGTGCCCAGTAGGACAGAATTTAGATCACTTGTGTGTGCAGTTGTTGATAATTTGTTTTTGTGTGTAGGTTGTCTGGAGTGTAGACAATCTACTACCGCATCTCTGAGCATTTCTCCAAGGAGACAAGGGTATGCTCAAGGCCTCCTTCCAAGCGGTATGTGGAAGCAGAAGCCACACTTGTCTTTAAGGCCCAGCCGATCGTTGACCTCCTCTTGCTTCCTGGTGTTAGGCTTCCTTGTCATTAATAATTAGGCTCTGCTCTGTTCTGATCCTGTTTCTCCTTGTCAGCTTGATTTTCAATCTCCCTCCTCTGCCTTGGCTCAACACATTACATCTTCGTGCTTGAGGGACAACAAGGGAAGATATTTCCAACGGTATTCTCAATAGCCTGAAGGACTCTGTCTTGGTTTCTTTCGGTTTGGGGTCCTAGGATAAGACTCGGGGCTTCCAGAGGGCTCAGGAGGTTGAGTCTACATGAATGGACCTGAGTGCATGGTTGCCAGGGAACAATTTGTGTTAAATCCTTTGATCCAAAATCTCAAGGAGGTTCAATGAATGAGTTGGACCAGACCAATTCTAAAGGACTGAGATGGGGTTGCCTGGGTGGCTCAGTCAGTGAAGTGTCTGATTTCGGCTCAGGTCATGATCTTGTGGTTCCTGAATTCGAGCCCCACGCCGGGCTCTGTGCCGACAGCTCAGAGCTTGGAGTCTGCTTCAGATTCTGTGTCTCCCTCTCTTTCTGTCCCTCCCCCATTCACACTCTGTCTCTCTCTCTCTGTCTCTTAAAAATGAATAAACTTCAAAATATAAAAAAAGGACTGAGATGGATGTAGGCCAACCTGGCCCCTGAGTGGACGCAGTTAGGCAGTGCTTCTCAAGCTGTCTGTGGTGAAGGATTTGATATTGAGAACATTTTCCAGCCCACAGTAAACCAATACTTTTGTAAAAATGCAATAAAAACAAAATACTAGAGAAAAATAAAAGAAAAAGACCCAAAGACATAAAATTCAAGTCTAAATGTTTTATTAGAGTCAACAGACATCAAATCACATATCAACAAATACAATCAAAGCAAAGAAAACATAAAAAAGAACAGAATCACAGACACTATGTATGTTGATTATGAAAATGTGCACACAGGCTATTAATATAATCACCATTACACATAACTTCTTGTTATTCCACAATCACAACTAAACAAAAGTTGAGCAAAGTAGCAATTCCTTATATTAAATGCCTATACACATTTTTGAACATTGAATATACGCATGTATCATTGCATATATCAGTATTTGTAGTGCACTAACAAACGAGCCTGCTTCTTGCTCGTTAACTAATCTAGACATGACTACTCATAGAGCATAATGCATATCTAAAATGTTTCTAGGTTTTCTTTTAGTAACACGCTTAGTAGAGACATCAGTCTTAAGTACGAGTGCTGAGGGAAATGGAAGATGGTATTTTCAGGCAGTTTCAGCAAGCTGGGGATATTTGTTTTTAACTTTTATCCAGAATGAACTAAGCAATGCTGTATTTTCAAAATTCATCTGCAATCTTTCATCAGCAGCTAGTTCTTTTTTTTTTTTTTAACTTTATAGTTTATTGTCAGGTTGGTTTCCATATAACACCCAGTGCTCTTCCCCACAAGTGACCTCCACCATGACCATCACCCCCCGTTACCTTTCCCCTTCCCCTTCCGCCCTCAGTTTGTTTTCAGTATTCAAGAGTCTTTCGTGCTTTGTCTCCCTCCCTCTCCCTAACTCTTTTTCCTCCTTCCCCCTCCCCCCCATGGTCCTCTGTTGGGTTTCTCCTGTTAGACCTATGAGTGCAAACATATGGTATCTGTCCTTCTCTGCCTGACTTATTTCACTTAGCATGACACCCTCGAGGTCCATCCACGTTGCTACGAATGGCCAGATTTCATTCTTTCTCATGGCCATGTAGTATTCCATTGTATAGATGAACCACATCTTCCTGATCCATTCATCCGTTGATGGACATTGAGGCTCTTTCCATGATTTGGCTATTGTTG